>CM071938.1:10070000-10692500 GCA_036784905.1 Acrossocheilus fasciatus
GGTACAGACGGAAGCGGAGAGGAAAGGCAATAGTATTCACACTGTAATGTGAAAAACAGGAGGGGGTGTTTGATATTATCAGTTCTGAGGCACCGTAGATCATCTCCAAAATCGAATTATCCCCTAAAGGAAAACACGACAGCGAGAATATAGAGGGGGCAGGATGTTGAACTGCAGGGCGGGAGAGAAAAGGAGGGAGACGCTAAATCAGACTCCATTTTCCACTTTTTCATTTTAGTAATCGCACACGCTCTCCCGGAACGGCTTCATCCCACATCTCACAACTCCATTACCGCGGCAACGGAGAGCTTTTGTGTACCGGTAACAGAAAACGGCTGGGACAGATAGGGAGGGGTCTGGTAGCAAAGGTATTCAGGGGTTTTAGTACGGACAGCAGAAAGGGTGCAGGGGAGAGAAGGAGGGAATAAAAGAATAGAAGAAAGAACACAGAAAATGGTGGAAAAGAGAGAGAGAGAGAGAGAGAAAGGAATTCTTTCCATGCAACTAGCTCTCTAGCATTATGATAGGTTCAAAGTAACAGAGGAATATGACAGAAATATGACTAATACAACATGGCGATTCTTCTCTTTAGCAATGCCTTAGCAGAAACAAGTATAACAGGTGTAAATTAATATAAACAAATAATCTGACATAACATTTTCACCCAAACGCTGTCATGACTCTCAAATCATGCTTGGAACAAATAAAAAAAAGATTTTCAAAGAATATTAAAGGCCAAACTCCACAGGTCTGATGAGACCCTCTAAAATACAGAAAATGGAACAGTTAGAAAGAGCCTTGGGTAAATATACAGTCATAAGCCAGGACAAAGATAAATGCTTATACACTCTGAAAGAATCTAAAATAAGTTAAAGTGTGTGTGCTGGGCAACAATCTTGCAGTGGGCGCTTGGCTTGGCAGTGAGGATTTCAGCACCATGGACAGTGCAATCACCACTGAAGCAAATCAGAATTTCAGGACCTTGGACAGTGCACTTGCCAGAGGATTTCAGTACCTTGGACAGTGCACTTGCCAGAAGAAAGCTGTCGATTTCAGCACCATGCAGAGCACAGACATCACAGAAGCCATCCGAGATTTCAGAACCATGGAGAGCACAGCCACCACAGACACCATCAGGGGTTTCAGCACGATGAACAGTGCAACAATGACTGAAGCAAGTCAGAACACAAGTACATTGCACAGTGCAGTTGCCTGAGGAAAACTAATGATTTTAACACCATGCAGAGCACAGTCATCACAGAAGACTCCTGAGATTTAAAAACTACGGACAGCACAGTCACCACAGAAAAACGTCAGCAGTTTCAGCTCCACGGACAGTGAAACTACCATTGATTTCAGTTACCTTAAGTAATTTATGCTTTCAGAACCATGGACTGCACAGACTAATGTACAAATACTAAAGGACTAAAGTGATAGTGCATTTCAGTGTTATAGACATTGCTTTTCTGATCACAAAACCTGTTCACTTGTGCGTTTGTTTGAATGCAAGAAAAAGTGAATAGAAGATCAGATGAAGTAATCATTTGCTCCAGAAAATAGAGTATAAAAAACCTGTAATGAGCTCTAGGAGGTACCATACAAACCTACAATCTCTCTCACTTAAATTTTGAAGTCAGTAATACTATTTGAGTTTCTTACAAAGAAACTCACATGTTAGTCACAACCCCCCTTTTCCAAGACAGAGTATTTTGTATCTGTAGACCTACAGAGCTGCTGATAGAGACTGAAGCCTGCTGTGTGAGGTATTTGCAATTTTGGGGCTGCTCATTGTCACTCCATCTGTAGTGCAGTGGGGGTTAACTGCGGTCCACTGAATAGCCAATTTGTATGTTTCAAGCTGCAATTCCTATGTTCAAAAAAACGAAAAAAAGAAAAGAAAATGACAGTAACCTATGGTTTTCTGCTTTTTCTCTCTTGTGTTCTCTGTTTTCTTGGGGGGTAAGATTATTATCCTGCTGGGTGAAGATCTCAGCCAGGACTGGCATCGCTTCCCATCTTTTCTGAGCCATTGACGGTTTGTCACTTTTGCTGCTGTAGCTCTAACTTCCTTACTTTGCTTTTCTGCTTTAGTCTATGTCAAATACCACCTACGTTTGTTACCATGCTACTGTTTTAACGTTCTTATACACACATTCATGTGTGTGTGTGTGTGTGTGTGTGTGTGTGTGTGTGTGTGTGTGTAAAAACAAACACACTCAGTACTATGCAAATGTCTTAATTAAAAATAATGTAAAGGGGTTCAGACAACACCAGGAAAAAACATTGTTTCATAATTAAATGCATGCAAGTTTGGAACAACATGGAAACATGAAGGTGAGTAAATGGAATAGTTCACCCGAAAATGAGAATTGTCTCTCCCTCAGGCCATCCAAGATGCAGATTTTTGTTTGTTTCTTCAGAACAGATTTGGAGAAATTTAGCATTACATCACTTGCTCACCTCTGCAGTAAATAGGTGCCATCAGAATGAGAGTCCAAAGTTGCTGCTAAAAGCATCACAAAGATCCACAAGTAATCTATACAACTCCAGTTCATCCATTAATGTATTTTGAAGAGAAAAGCTATGCGTTTTTAAGTTCAAACCCTTGCTTATGGCTAAATATGAATTCTCTATTTACAAAAATGCTTTCTCTCTACTGAAAATGTTGTATCATCTGAATCAGAAGAGAAATATACAAATATCAAGCACTTTTTACAAGCAAAAAAAGTCAAAAGCTCTAAACAAACATGTTGGTGGATTTTCATGTGAGGGGACAGCAGAGGGTGGACTTTTTTGCTGGAAGAAGCATTATTAGGGATTATGAAATGTAAAACTGTAAAAAAAAAAAAAAAACTGTAAAAAAAAAAGCACATGCAAGCAGCTTTTTACTTCACAATAAGTTAACTGATGGACTGGAGCCATGTAGATTACTTGTGGATTATTGTGGTGTTTTTGATTAGCTGTCTGAACTCTCATTCCCTATCTGTCGGTCACTACGAGTTATGTCGTGACGACATAGGGGATTTACTTGGGAGCCCCAGTCATCTCTGACTTAAGAGAAAACGCCAATGAACATTGGCTAGTGGATTTTGCATACCTGCGCCACTCCCCGTGCGTATAAATAGGCGGCAGGTGCATCCACTCATTAGATTTTTACTTCGGAGCCGAGTGGATGAACGTGTTGATCTCCACAAGAGCCATTCATCATCTGTCTGGAAGCTGTTCTGGTTGGCGTTATGGTGCGAACAGCGGTGTCCCTGTCTGCAGCGATTCCCCTGGGCACTTCAACTAAAAGAGCAGATTTCCTAAAAGAGCAAATTACGGTCGGTTCGCGTCTTTTTAAAGACGCCGTTCCGGCCGTGTCCTCTTGGTTGCGGTCGTTTCCTATCCTCAGTCCACGGCCACGATCGTTGTCTTCAGTGTCTGGGCATCCAGCGCGCTGAAGCTGCGTTCGTGGATGGTTTATGCGTTCGCTCTGAGCGTGTAACCATGGCAGCGCTGCGATCGCGACTCTCTCTACTCACGGGGATGGGAGGGGCTCCCTCTGTTACTACCCACGCTGGCTTCTCTGCCACGAGCAGAGAACCATCGGCTAGTACTCTGGGCGATCCGAGGGTTACAGTTAGAGCCTTTCCGCCGGGCCAGTCCCCACGGACCTCTCACTCCTCCCGCAGCAGCTGTTCTGTGCGGCTCCCCGGTGATTCTGCTGTGCCGTCTCACAGCGTGCCCAGCGTTTCATTCGGTGTGCCGATAGAGGATCAGATGTCGATCGCAGCATCGGGGGAAGGGCAATCGTCCTCTGAGGATGAAGATTCGGCGGGGCTGCCTCCCTCGGGAGTCGCGGCCGCCGCCGAATCGGACCCAGAGTTGACGGCCGTGCTTTCCCGGGCTGCCGCGAGCGTCGGGCTGGAGGCGTGCACACCTCCTAGTCCTGAGCCCTCGCAGCGAGATGATTGGTTCCTCGGCACGGGCTGTGGCTCGCGACCACGCCCTGCCCCGGTTCCTTTCTTCCCGGAAGTGCATGGGGAGCTGACGAAGTCGTGGATGGCCCCTTTTTACGGCCAGAAGCGGCTCGTCTGCCTCCCCCATCCTCGCTACCCTCGACGGCGGAGCAGCTAGGGGGTACGTTGACATTTCCCAGGTGGAGAGTGTGTTTGCGATGCACTTGTGCCCGCAAAGCGCCACCACTTGGAGGAATCGTCTCGTCTCCCGTCCAAAGCCTGTAGGCTGACGGCCGCCCGCGGTCAAAGCTTACAGTGCTGCGGGCCAAGCTGCCTCTGCCCTGCATGCCATGGCTATCCTGCGAGTACTCCAGCCAAGGCATTAAAATGCACGAGGGTGGTACCAACCCGAGGTTGATGCAGGAACTGTGCTCGGTGACTGACTGTGCCCTACGGGCGATGGAAGTCACAGCACAGTCCCTCGGGAAGGCGATGTCCACACTTGGGGTCCAAGAGGGCCATCTATGGCTCAGCCTGGAGAAGAGCGATGTTGACAGTGCGCTGTTCGCCGCTCTCGTCTCCCAGGCTGGACTGTTTGGCGACACGGTCGAGGACTGTGCCCAGCAGTTCTCGGCAGTACAGCAGACCGAGGCCAATTGCCTAACAGGTAAGTAGCTTGCCCTGGCGTGATGCACCGCTCCGCCGCAGGGCAAGCCCCAGTCTGCTTGTCGCCGTGGGCGCCCTCCCGCGTCCTCCAGAGCTGCTCCGCCCCGTGCTGAATCGTCCCATATGCCGGTGCGTCGAGCCTCTCGCTGGAGTGCGGCGCCCCCCGTGTCCCGGCTGGCCCCTAATCGCCCAGATAGGCGACAAAGCGGCCCTGACACGGGCAACCCAGTGATGTGGGAAGCTGCTCTTTCTCAGGAGACGGCAGGAACAGCGCCGCTCCTTCCCCCGGAGGAGGGCCGGGTGGAAAATCTCTGGTTCTGGTTTGTCAAAAGAAAGAGCAATTTCCCTTTCCTCCGGGTTTTCAGGTCCACGGGCCGACAGTGTGTGACACGTTGCCTCCTCACTCTCGCCCACGACCCATCTTACCAGCGGCCAAGAGAGTGCGGTTCAGGGGACGCAGTGCCTCCCCACGCACCTCTAGCCAGTCCCCTCTGGGACCCAGGGAGTTTTGCAAGGATGCCTCAGAACGCACAGCCTTCTGTACCATCCCGCTCTACTCCCCTTCGCTGCACCACCACAGTACGTCGATCATGCCGTTGGAGCCACTTACACGGCGTCTGGAGGCGTGGCTCACGCTGCCCAGCCCGTCTCGTTGGCTCACGCACATGATTCGACTCGGCTACGCGATTCAGTTCGCCAGGCGACCTCCCAAGTCCAGCGGCGTTCTCGAGACTTCAGTGGTAGCTCGGAACGCTCCTGTCTTGCGCGAGGGGATTGCTGTCCTCCTGGCAAAGGATGCAATCGAGCCAGTCCCTCCAGCCGAGATGAGGCAAGGGTTTTACAGCCCTTACTTCATCGTACCCAGGAAAGGCGGTGGTCTTTGACCAATCCTGGACCAGCAAGTCTTAAACCGGGCCATGCACAGGCTCCCGTTCAAGATGCTGACGAACAGGCGCATGTCAAATGCATCCAGCCCCAGGATTGGTTTGCAGCGATCGACCTGAAGGATGCTTACTTTCATGTTTCGATCCTTCCGCGACACAGACCGTTCCTACGGTTTGTGTTCGAGGGTCGGGCATGGCAGTACAGGGTCCTCCCCTTCGGGCTGTCCCTGTCCCCCCCCCCGTGTCTTCGCGAAGGCACGGAGGGCGCCCTTGCCCCGCTACGGGAAGTGGGCATCAGGATCCTCAACTATCTCGGGCATGGCCCGCATGCGAGAACAGTTGTGTGATCACAGGGACCCAGTGCTTCAGCACTCAGCCAGTTGGGGCTTCAGGTCAACTAGGAAAAGAGCAAGCTCTCCCTCGTGCAGAGAAACTCTTTTCTCAGTATGGAGTTAGACTCGGTTAGTGTGGTGGCGCGTCTCACCAACGAGCGTGCCCAGTCCGTGCTGAACTGTCTGAGTTCCTTCAGAGGCAGGACGTTGGTACCACTGAAACCCTTTTCAGAGGCTCCTGGGGCATATGGCATCCGCAGCCGCAGTCACGCCGCTCGGGTTGCTTCATATGAGACCATTTCAGCACTGGTTGCACTCCCGAGTCACGAGGTAGGCATGGCGTCGCGGTACACTTCGTGTGAACATTACACAGGAGTGTCGCCGTTCCTTCTGCCCCTGGACGGACCTTGCCTTTCTACGGGCCAGGGTGCCCCTAGAACAAGTGTCCCGGCATGCAAGTGTCACGGACGCACTGGCACACAGCTGGCCTCGGGCTCTGCGCAAGTATGCATTTCCCCCAGTGAGCCTGCTTGCACAGACACTGTGCAAGGTCAGGGAAGACGAGGAGCAGGTCCTGCTGGTCGCGCCATACTGGCCCACCCGGACCTGGTTTCCCGAACTCATACTCCTTGCGGCATCTCTTCCCTGGCGCATCCCTCTGAGGAAGGACCTCCTTTCTCAGGGGCTTGGCACCATATGGCACCCGCGTCCAGATCTGTGGAACCTCCACGTGTGGCTCCTGGACGGGACGCGGCAGACTTGAGCGGTCTCCCACGGACTGTGGTAGAGACCATCACTCAGGCTAGAGCTCCTTCAACAAGGCAAGCCTATGCACTGAAGTGGAGTCTGTTCGCGAACTGGTGTTCTTCTCGCCGAGAAGACCCCCGAAGATGCACGATTGGAGTAGTGCTTTCTTTCCTGCAAGAAAGGTTGGAGTGTAGGCTGTCTCCCTCCACCTTGAAGGTGTATGTGGCTGCTATTGTGGCCCATCACGATGCAGTGGATGGCCGGTCCCTGGGAAAGCACGATCTCGTCGTGAGGTTCCTGAGGGGTGCCAGGAGGTTGAACCCTCCTAGGCCACCCCTGATGCCCCCCTGGGATCTCTCTATTGTCCTGGCTGGGCTTCAGAGGGGTCCCTTTGAGCCGCTGGACTCAGTTGAGCTTAAGTTCCTGTCTGCTAAGACAGCGCTCCTGACCGCGCTCACTTCCATCAAGAGGGTCGGGGACCTCCAAGCATTTTCGGTGAGCGAAGAGTGCCTTGTGTTCGGGCCGGTCTACTCTCACGTTGTCCTGAGACCCCGGCCTGGATACGTGCCTAAGGTTTCCACCACGCCCTTCCGCGATCAGGTGGTGAACCTGCAAGCACTGCCCTCGGAGGAGGCAGATCCAGCCTTGGCGTTGCTGTGTCCCGTAAGAGCATTGCGCATATACGTGGACCGCACCCAGAGCTTTAGAAGCTCTGAGCAGCTCTTTGTCTGCCACGGACGTCAGCAGAAAGGGAAGGCTGTCTCCAAGCAGAGGTTGGCCCACTGGATAGTGGATGCCATCGCCTTGGCGTACCAATCCCAAGGCGAGCCGTGCCCCCTAGGGGTGAGGGCTTACTCCACAAGGA
Organism: Acrossocheilus fasciatus; assembly: GCA_036784905.1. Classification (NCBI taxonomy): domain Eukaryota; kingdom Metazoa; phylum Chordata; class Actinopteri; order Cypriniformes; family Cyprinidae; genus Acrossocheilus; species Acrossocheilus fasciatus. The sequence goes on from CM071938.1 coordinate 10,077,436, forward strand.
GTGTTGCCTCCTCCTATGCGTTGGCGCACGGCGCCTCTCTGCCAGACATCTGTAGAGCTGCGGGCTGGGCGACACCGAACACCTTCGCGAGATTTTACAATCTCCGCGTCGAGCCAGTTTCTTCCCGTGTGTTGGGTAACAGGTAAGTGGCGGGAAGAACTGGCCGGTCTCACGCTTGCTGCGCCATTCCCCCTCACCCGGGGATACGAGCGCCGTTTTCCTCCTCCAGTTCAGTCCCCCGGACGGTGAACCCTGGTGGAGTTCCTCCAGCACCCCCGGCAGTCAGACTGGGCGGAGCAGTCTGATGCCAGGCCCAGTACTTGTGTTAGCACGCCCGGGTCTCCGGTCAGCCCCTGTACTGGGCTAGGTGTCCGTATGGCTTGATTCCCTTCGGGTAATCCCATATGTGTATTCTACCACGGTAAGGTTTCCCTCACGGTAAACCCATGTCTTCCTTTTGACAGAGCACTCTGTCAGGCCCTGCTGGCAGCTCTCCTCCCTACCCCTAGGTAGGATCTGCCCCAGGGTCCAGTCATATGTAGTACTGCCCCAGGCCTGGGTCCGTCCATATCAGTGTCTCCACATGTTACCTCCCTTCGGGCAGGATGTGGCCTCCGTAGCGTCCTTCTCTGGAAGGCTCGCTTCCCCGTCGTTACTGCCAAGCTGTAACAACAAATAGGAAAGACTTGAAGCTATCTTTCATTGAATGTTGAAATCCCTTCCGACTTCTGTGGGGAAAGGAACAGTGGCTTGGCTATCTCCAGCAGCGATGTACTCAGTGGTCCCTGCGGGCACCAAGGTTAGCGAATTTGCACTGGGGCGATGGGAAGGTTGCGATCTTTCGCATGGCATTTGTCTGTCACGCGCTCGCTTGTCAGCATCTGCATGCCACAAGGTTGTGACGGGGTTCAGTTTGTGGCGCTTTCCATAAGACCCCTATGTCGTCACGACATAACTCATAGTGACCGACAGATAGGGAACGTCTCGGTTACGTATGTAACCCTCATTCCCTGATGGAGGGAACGGAGACGTTATGTTCCCATGCCACAATCTTGAACCGTCGCTGGTTGCCAGGGACTCGTTCTCGGCTCCTCAGCGTAAAACCTAATGAGTGGATGCACCTGCCGCCTATTTATACCCGTGTGCACGGGGAGTGGCGCAGGTATGCAAAATCCACTAGCCAATGTTCATTGGCGTTTTCTCTTAAGTCAGAGATGACTGGGGCTCCCAAGTAAATCCCCTATGTCGTCACGACATAACGTCTCCGTTCCCTCCATCAGGGAACGAGGGTTACGTACGTAACCGAGACGTTCTGATGGCACCCATTCACTGCAGAGGATCTGCCTATGAGCAAGTGGTGAGGTAAATGTCTCCAAATCTGAAGAAAAACACTAACCTTGTATGGCCTGAGGGTGATTATATTTAACTAATTGTTTTTATTTTTGAGTGAACTAGTCCCTTAAGTAAGAGCAATAGGCCTAGTGATGTCTTGGATGAATATAATTACTGTATATACTGTAAAAATAATAATAATGACTGCACTATCTGAAGTTGTAGAGAAGGGCACTCAAAGATTCTAATAAATCTGTAGTTATAATAAGTGAAAATAATACATGTGCTGTGAGAGGCAGTGAAACAAGATCACAAAACCAACATGGTGCTTGGAAATGAAAATGAAAGCAATGTAAATTCAATATAGCAGATATATTACTATTACGCAGAGCTTCTAATGTTATTTTGTCCGAGTGCATTAAAAGTATTTCCTGCATTCAAAAGCAGAGAACTAATTAGATTGTTACATATTTTGAAAAAAAAATAATAATAAATGTCCTGTTTGACTGATGCAAAAGTGCAGAGTTTAATCCAAAGACTATTTTTCAAATGGCAACATCCTTAAAGTAACAGCTCCCATGGCAACAAGGTTTACTGCGTCCATTCCTTTTAGATTTCAAGGCTGTGTTAACAAGTTTTGTCCTTCCTTGTTTCTGTATGTTTACTTATAAAATATTTCAATGATTAGAAAATGTTTTCATCTTTGAAATTTGAGCTTGCTGTCCAACAGAGTTTGACCTCTCATCCTTTAGGAACAGCTCCTTTTCAAATTCTGCATTGTGTCACACATAGCCCCATGCAGCAACAGCAAACACAGGGTTCTTATTTCAAAAGATCCATAAATATTAGATTTTTTTTGGTATGACACTTTTAAAATGTAATATTTACTTAATTTACTTTATTGTTGCTTTTTAATTAAAGCATACCGTTCAAAAGTTTCAGTAATGTTTTTAATACTTTTATGCCACAAGGGTGCATTAAACTGATCAAACTGACAGGTAAGACTTTTGCATAGTTACAAATAAAATACAGAAAATTACTATCAAAAATAAGCTTATGCAAATAAATATTCACTGGAATAAAAAAAAAATGTGACAACTTGCCTTGGACTGCTCTATATTTTGGAACTGAGATGGCCGTTTTTTTTTTTCTTTTGGTTGGTCCTCATATTGCTACTGACTTGATAGTAGACTAGAGAATAAGGGTTGGTCTTACTCCAGATGTGTGTATGTTTGTGTGTCTATGTGTGTGTGTGAGAGAGAGATGAATGGGACGGTGCCAGGCAGCAGTCCCAGGGTGGCCTTGGATCAATCTGCTTATCTGCGGGCTGCCAGCAAAGCCAATGATTAATACAACCCCATCAGTGAGGACACTCTTATTTATTACTGCACGAGACACAGAAGAGCACAGAACATAAAGACACTCCCAGAGACACAGACTAACTACACTGTGTAGATGCAGGGAACACAGTATCACTGTTGCCAAACACAGAGGCAATAAGACACTGCCATAAAGCAAAGAAACACAGCATGATTATAGAGCAGTAAGAGGTATGGAGAAACTGTATCAGAACAGCACAGTGTAAGACATTTTATACCATGGAAAGAGGCAGCAAACACTGGAAATATCAGGTATGGTTTACTTGTTTCACTTGTTGAACAGAATCTGTTTTCAGGGATGACACAAAGTCTGTTCACGTTTCTGTGGTTAGATCGGTGTGCTCAATGTGTCTTTGATATTTATTATGTATATTTTCATTTTACTGTGTTGTAAATAAAATACAAACAATCAAAAAACCCATTTTGTCAATCTCAAATTCTTTTTTAACTGCCCCACAGTCACACTGATGGGCCACTAGGAGATGGACCTTTGTCTCTCAGGTGTGAATCACTAAATATTCATGGCCATTGTCACTCCCTCGCTTATGGCTTTTTAAAACAAAACATGTCTTACAAAGTTTAAACCAATATATTGTTTTCTGTGAATGACTAAGCAGGATGATTTTCATTTTGAAGTAAATATTCTAGCCTACAAGACTGATTAGTTTCAAGTCTTATTCAGAACTATTCAGTATGGGTCGTATGGCCTCATGTCGCTACATTGTTTCCCTCCCAAAACGTACTAACATCGCATAATCTTTTTTTTTTTCTTTCTCTAAAAAATAAATAAATAATTGCAACAGTGTACATCCATCTTGCTCACATATTATTATAACACAGTTTGTGCTGAATACAAAAAATGACATGTTAGCTAATAGTATGTTATAAGTAGCTAAAATAAGCACAAATGTAAGGGTATGTCAACATCTCAAGGGCCCCAAAATCACCTCAGTGTCAGACCCGTGTCCTGTCTTGTCCTGTCTTGTCTTGTCTTGTGGTTTTCTGTCTCGTGCTCCCCTTAACCTAGTTTCACCTCTTTTATCCCCATATTTGCTTTGGTTCCTTTTCCTGTCCTTATTGTTTCATTATCAGTTAAATATGTCCCACCTGTGTTTGTTTAATTATCTCGTTTAGTGTGTGTTTATAAGCCCTGTGTTTCCCTGAGTCTGGTGTCTGATATTAACGTTGATGTCGTGTTCCTGTGTGTCTCTGCCTGTTCTGTGTTCCCTGGATTTTGAGTTTTGATTATTAAAGGACTGTTTATGTTAAGTTTATCCTCGTTTCTTCGTTCCTTCTTTTGCCATAGAGCTCTACTGTGACACTCAGATCCCAGAGAGGTAAAGTGAACATTTCTGTAATGTGATGTATTTCCAAGTGAAAAACAATATTTCACTAGAAAAAAAGAAAAGAAAAAAAAAAAGCAGGATAAGACTTGATTTTATCCATCAGGAGTTGGTTAGATTATGAAAAGTGAGTGTTTCATAAAAGCAGGAAGCCAGACCTGAATACAAGTTTGCAGTTGATTGAGAAAAACTACTCCTGGACATCCACCAACACTCACTTTTAAAAAGAAAAACATGCTTTTTGGGGAAGGTGAAGGCTGAATTTCACATTCACCCCGTTTTCAATAAAGACACGAAACATATTGAATGTTTGTTGAATAACCAACTAATCTTGTTATTTTAAACATCTCAAGACATTAAGTACCCAAACTACAATGGCTGTCATTTCGAACTCATTAAACTACAGCCAGAATTGTGGTTTCCTTTAAAAGAAGACACTTAAAAGGCTTAAATTTATTGTAAAATTATTAGAAATGTATTTTTAAAAAAAAGAACTGCATTTGTCTATTTTTATTTATTTATTTTTATTTTTTGACTTACAATAAAAGTTTGACTTTGACTTTTTTAGGCTGTTGTTTTTACAAAATGTAAAAAGACAATTAAAAACAATAATATTGTGCTATATTATTATACTTTTATACAGTAAATGTTCTCTATTTTAATATATTTTATACAAATGTCATTTGTATCTGTGATCATTCTGATATTTTTATTTGGTTCTCTAGAAACATTTCTTATCACAGCTCAAAATGCTTATTATCACAGCTTATTATCATGGTTGTGCTTTATTTATTTGTGTATGTGTATGTATGCATGGATGGATGGATGTATCCATGAACTTTTTTTTTTTTTTTTTTTTTTTTCAGAAAAATATAAAGGTTAAAAGAACAGCATCTATTTGAGAAAAAACAAAAAACAAAAAAAAAAACGTAACATTCTAAATGTATTTTTACTGTCAATTTTGATCATTTTAATGTCTTGCTAAATCAAAGTATCAAAAATTTCCACATACCTTCTCTTGAAACTGCATTTGTACATACCTTTTCCTGAATCACTACTGCAAAAATAATAATAATAATAATAATAATAATAATAATAATAATAATAATAAAATATTTGGAATATTTTGCTCATACTGCCCACTCCTCCTAATTGTGATAAACTAATTTGTATCCTTTTTTTAAAATGAACATTAACTGGCAATAAAGTACTGTGCTAAGTCGGTAACATCAGCTAAAGAAACAAACACCTTTTTATCTTTGGAATAACCAACACTTATACATTTTGTACAATAAGACAGGAATATGTATTAGTAAATTCATTGCAGACCAGATGAGATAGCTAATACAGACGGCACTATAGAATCCAGAAAAAAAAAAAAAAAAAAACATCATACTGTAGTTGAGTGCAAAGTCACACAGCCCAATCTGCAGGGCATCTTCATTCATAATTGCACAAGAAAACAATTTATTAGGGAAGAAACCAATTACAGTCAATCAAAGCACAGCTATGATCTGAACAACATCAGCATGAACTCTAAACACAGCTGAAGGAGCACTTGGATCAGTCCAAGCAAGTACAGCTGTGTGTTGGCAACAAGGCCAATCGAAGAAGACAGCAAGACACAGCATAATATCATCAAGGTCAAAGGTTACAGACAGTGGGGTTTAAATAATGTATAAAGAGACAGGAATGTAAACGTCAGCCGTCTTGTGTCTCCACTGGCTATGCGTGTTTGTGTATAAGCGTGTGATATTTGCAATGTAGGCAAGTTTGAGATGTAGCATGCTCATAAAGTGAATATAAAAATGTTATACTGAAGGCACACTGCCCAGGGCTTATGCCGACAACCCCGGTGGTCACTTAATGCAAATACTGAGCTACAGTATGGTACATTAACTTCAATGCCATTTCACCATTGTAAATTAACAAGCTTCAACATCCACTTTCCACGACTGATCAAATTCAATCAAGTGAAAATGGGCTTGCTTATAAGAGGATTCACCTATCATCCAAGCATTGATGTCCTTTTTTCTGGTAACCTCAGAGACCTAGGGCTCAGTGAAATCCATTCATTCCCCCCCCCCCCCCCAAATTACATTTGTATTTTTTTTCTTTACTTTTTTCTGTTTTAATGGTTAAATTAAATGCTATTTGACATCAATTTATTAAAAGTTTCCCTGTCATTTTCTATTTAAATTTTTCTGGATTATATTTTAATGTTTTGTATTTAGTGCTCTAATCAATTGGATTCAAAGTATTAATTCAAAATTTGCCAAATTGCATGACATTCTGTATTATACTGTAAACTTATTTTTTATGACTGGATTCACAGAAATCAAAGGGCACTAGTAACATACTAAACAGTAACATATCACCATGTTTTTTTTTGTTAACTCGCAACTTTATGAATACCAATAGTTTTAATATTCTAATATTCTGAGCCCAGTCTCATGAAAATGCGTATAAATTAGTGCTGTCAATCGAGAAAAAAGTAAATAGATAATAATTAATCGCACATTTTTCTGAAATTAATCGCGATTAATTCCATCTAACATTAAAGTTTTTAAATATACTTTTATATTGCAATAATTTCACATTCAATCTTCAAATTAATATACAAATAAAATAAATACAGTATATTTTTAATATTTGTTTAATGGCATCTTTTTTATGACTGAAGGACAGTATCACTGACACCAATACTAAAATTGCCCTTCGGACTGTAGCCTATAGACTATAGCCATTTAACATTACAGTATAATTGAGAGCTATCAATTTTAACATTTATTAGACTTTAAAAAAAAATTCTAATTTAAGTGAACTTAAACAAACTTCACATAAACCCATTATAATAAATGTTATATTTACCTGTGCCCTTCAGCAGAAATATACAGAAATTGAAATTGAAGGGGGGTGATCTACCCCACAACCCTAATCCTACCCACCGTGTGGCATATACACATCAAAGTCCATTTCTGCGTATCAATACCACAAGTTTTTGTTTTTATTTGGCATACTATTTGTACACACTTTCATGAGATCGGTTGAATATTCTATGAAGCACATTAGAGTATCATCTGGGTACCTTGGCTGAGTACCTTGAGCTAGTTCTTTTTATTTGAATCATAAAAAAGCCACCCATTTTAAAGAAAGTTAACCCCCACAAAAATTATAAATATTTTAAAATAATACATGTTTATACATATATTTGTTTATTAAAAACACTCATATTTTCACTTCATAAGATGTTAATTGATGGACTCCAGTCCTGTGGATTACTTGTGGATTATTGTGATGTGTTTATCAGCTGTTTGAACTTGCATTCTGACGGCACCCATTCACTGCAGGAGGATCCATTGGTGAGCAAGTGATATAATGCTAAATTTCTGCTGTTATCTGTTATAATAAAGAACCAAACTCATCTACATCTTGGATGCCTGACGGTAAATTTTTACCAAATTTTCAACATTGTGTGAACTATTCTTTTTTTATAAATAACTTATTTACAAAATAAATAGCAGCTGCACAGTTTAACCATGTTGTTCTTTTTTTAAAATTAATATTTTCTCAATATAACAAATTAGAAGGTTTGCTGTATTTGCAGCAATACATTTCTTTCATTTATGAAAACTATAAATAATTACCCAAGTACTCATAATATACCCAAAATAAAAAGAAACCCTTCAAAATTGAAATGGAATCAAGAGCTTGTGAACCCAATCAAATCTGGAAATAAGTATTGATACCAAGGCCTATCGCTCATTGCACAAAATGCTCAAAACACAGTGCAAGTCTCAAGTCTCGACACAATGGCCAAATTCATCTGTCTGCATGTGTATGGGTTTAACAAAGGCTGTTAAAAAAAGGATAAATTTAAAGCACAGCTTCTTCATTGTGCACCGCACAGCATGCTGTCAGCACACTAATTAATGTGTCACCGCTACAAATGTCAAAACTAAATAAATAAATAAATAAATAAGGGGGGGAAATACAACATAACAGATCATTGACTATCTGCTAATAAAACAAGAGTCAGAAGGACGTGAGAAGAGTGATAAAGAAAAAGAGAGAACAAGAAAGAGAGCACAAATAAGTTTGAGATTAACGAATATTTATTTGCACCCAACAGTGTGCCACCACGGTCACGTCTCACTCCAAAATATTTATTCATACTGCAGAAAATAAAGAAACAAACTCACACAAACACATAAAACAAAGTTAATGTCAAGTGAATGACTTAAACCTTCTCTTTGCTCTGTCATTTTGTGTGTCTCTCTCTCCATTTTTCTCCTACAGGCGTCCTCCTGTCTTTCAACACTTTGATCTGTCTGCCAGTAACACAGGCAAAACTTCAAATAGCTTCAGCTCTGTCAGGTGGGCCCTCTCTCTCTCTTCCCTCCTCTCCAGCTGACACTTTCCAGTTGTGTGTGATTTCTGACAGCTGAACATGTCCAAAGCCCTCTATCAGACAAGTAAAGTGAAGGTTATGCAATACAAAGCTTCAAGGCAGGTTAAACTCCTCCAAAACGTTTGGTTTGCCAGGCTGTGCACTACAGGTAAATCTGCTGACCCTTTGCCTTTCTTCAAATGGAAGAGTTTTTTCTTTATTGAGACTTCAGATTCAGAAAAAATGTCTATATACTGTCATGTTCAGGGGCGTTGCAAGGTCTCGACTGATTTCTAGGTTTAAAGCGGCCCAGAAAGCCTGGCAATGCCACTAGATACTCTATAAACTACACACTAAGCTGTACAGTCAAAAAAATAAATAAATAAAAATAAAAAAAAATAAAAACTCTGTTCCTGCCTAGTGAGTGATCTACCTAGATTGAATTTTAATGCATCATAAGCACGCTCCCTAAAAGTTATTATGCCACCTTCAAAAATGCCTTATTTTAGCCAAATGCTAAGGCAGTGTATGTATCGTTTGTGGAAAGGACAATGCATCCCACAATGCAGTGTGACACAATCAGTGTAAAAAGTGATTAAATCGGCAGATGAGTATATATATATATATATATATATATATATATATATATATATATATATATATATAGACACACACACACACACATATATATATATATATATATATATATATATATATATATATAAAATGTAATTACAATTATATATCAGTTATATCAATTAATTTATGTTTAAGCTGTTTATTTGTTATGCTTTGAACTGAGTCATTAATCAAGGAGTCAATCCTGCACTTAATTAAAATGAAGGAATATCAACTTCTCAATCTATGAATTCAAAAATAATAATAATAAAACAATTAAGCAGGACTTGGCAATAGGGATTAAGAAAAGCAGTAATTAAATATCAATTGTTTTTGTTATTTTGAAATGATGTATTATTCTAAGCATTAATTAAATAAACTGTTGTAAATATGTCTACTTACTTTTGAAAAATGACTTATTAATAATGTTATTTTTTTTAATGAATAAATTGATTCCATCATTTTATTTTAAACACACTGTCGGGAATTTTAAATGTTTACGGTTACAAGTTACTGTACAGTTGGTTTCTAGTCTGCCATGGTATCAGGAGGTATAACCTGTTCTCTCAATGGTAGTTGCCACATCATGGCATTGCTCATTTGGATAATGTTGAGCACTGCTCTTGCTGACTGAAATCTCCAACTTTCATTAAAACAAATTATTTTCAGTCACTTTACAAGCAGGGCCAATTCTATGGAACATGGGCCTCTGGAGAGTAAAAACACACAAAAACCTGAAATAAAGTAATAATCAACAAAAATAAATAAATTTCAGAGTCATTAAACACTCATCACACAGTAGAATAATCTGACCCATGTGTCTGTGTGGGAGAAAACATCCCACATGCAGATTGCAATATAGCATGTTATGGCATTAAGGTTACTCACAACGACAACAAATGAAAACGCAATGACTGACAGGAAATGTCAGAGCACTCTTGATTCGTTTTTCCCAATTTAATTGCACAGGTTACACTTGGGACCAAAATATAGTTTAAAGTTTGAATGGTTTAAAATGAGTTGCTGGTGTATTTTACAAAAAAAAAAAAAAAAAAAAAAAAAACTATAACTAAAGCTCAAACTGTCTCGAGATCATGTGAATCTTTTTACTTGGCCGAAGTAAATAGTCACATAAACCAGTGCTATTTATTTCCTGTTGGCCCCTTTGAAAAATTATGTCAGTTTCAAAGCTATCACATTTGGTGCATATGATAAATATCTGAGGCACAGAAGCAGTTAGGGGATCTCACCTTGAGCAGCATAAACACTAATCTACATATTTCCAAATGCCAAGATTGCCCATATGTGGCAGCATAGCAGCATACTTACTGGCCATAAGTATGCAGTACAAGTAACAGCTAATCAACTGTGCACATTATAAGAATCTATCAGGAATGAATTTAACAAGATCGCCCCTCGCTTTCTCTCTCCCGCTCTGACAGGACTCAATTCCATTTCATATGCTTTCATTTATATGTCATTTTCTCGCACATGTTTCAGAAACCCTCATCTGCTTTTCAGAGCGTGAATGAAATACAGCGACCACTCGAAACTTTGAAACAAGAGCCGCAAGGCGATTCAAGCAATTTGGGTACTGAAGTGTCTTTATAGAGATGCAGAAAGAGAGAGGATAAAATGATGAAACCAAAGAAATAGAATGGAAAGAAATAGGTTTACAGTGGCAAGGCGAGAATACAGAGTTCAGCAATAGTGGTAAATGTTAGAAAAAGACAAACTATAAATAGAGCGAGAAGGACAGAATGAGAGAAAGGAGAGAAGAGGTGGAGAGGTTAAATGAGAGTGTGATAGACAGATAAAATTAAGTTGGGGGATGGAGATAGACAGTGATGGAGAGAAAGAGAGAGAGAATGCGTGAATCAGTATGCATGGGCATTCTTCGCATGAAGCACAGCGACTGACAGGGGACCAGCACAAAGTCTGATTGCTAAAGAACCCTGCTGATGCGTCTCACACAAACACACATGCAAAAACACACACATTCACGCATACATTTCCCCAGGCATCTCCTAGGGCGATGTGTAACAAACTCTTTGCTTCCAAGTCAGGAAACAAACACACACATCCACAGAGCAGGTACAGCAGTGTCGTGTCACCCTGAAACATGTGGAGAAAGAGAAAGCTTATTCACACCCTCACCGCGACGGCATCTCTGGTACATCAGACAATAATGGGGCTCAGAGGGCAAAGAGGACTTAGGAAAACCAAAGACAGACAGTGTTCAATGAAGACACCCAACAAGGACACATACTGTGAACTATTGCATGCCCATTTGTCATGGTATGTGGGTGTGTGTGTCCAGTTACCTGGATTGCAATTGGGCAAAATTCTCAACTCAACCAGAGGTCCCTGGCTAAAAAATTGTGATTTTGATCATTTCTGGTGAAAGAAATGCATAAATGAAGACGAATTCCAAAGTATTAAATGCCATACATACTTACTGAGTAATGCACTATTTTGGTGGGTGGGTGACACCAGATTTTCTGATATTTATACTACTTATTGCAAATAGTGGCAATTATCTGCACCTCAGTGCCGTAGTACATTATAAAACACTATGCAATAACTTATTGAGTGTAAATTTTAATTTTAATTCAAATGATTAAATGAATGCCACCTTATTGGGACAATACAGCCCTCCCTAACCCTACCCGTTACTTTATTTTCAAATGTTTGATTATTTCCTTCATTTTTATTGAAAATAAATCCTTTTCTGATGTGATTAGAAATTTGAAAAGGAAGAAAAATTTTGCCAAAAGGCGGATTCAAACCCAGGTCGATGGCGTCAAAATGAGCTTAACACACATTTTACCATCTGTACCACTAGAGCTGATGACTGTTGATTGTCTTTTGTAATGCTGACTAGTCCAATCACACATTAGTGGGAGGAGTTAGTGTAAATAGCCTCTGCAAACAAGGCGGGCTATTTGCACTTAGTGTAAATAGACACTCCATTAATATTTTGGCTTTTATCACTATTTGACACTGAATTACCCAGCTGGCTTTTTTTAATTCATGTGTTGAATTGTCTACAAAATATTTAATTGGAATGACAGGAAGGAAAATGAATTTAACTAAAAATAAAACGAATAAACAAAAAGAAATTGTATTAGTTCAAATCAAGTTTTGCAACTAAACATAATTATGAAAATAATTACTAAATTAACTGATATCTATTGCCTGATATGTAGACATTATCAGATTTTATTTATTTTATTTTTATTTTTTTTAAGAAATTAATACTTTTATTCAGCAAGGACATAGTAAACTGATTAAAAGAGACAGTACAGAGTACAAACTTTAAATGGATAAAATGTTTCCACATATTAAGCATTTCACATTAACCACAAATATATTCAGCATATCAGAATGATTTCTGAATTCAGGTTTGCCATCACAGGAATAAATTCTAAAATCGGTGTTATATGTTATATTATATACAATTATATCATTGTCACAGTTCCTCCAAGGAAGGCAATGAAGATGAAGATAATACACAAAATTATATTATATTATATTATATTATATTATATTATATTATATTATATTATATTATATTATATTATATTATATTATATTATATTATATTATATTATATCTATCTATCATATATATATATATAACAAATTAATACATGGATATATAATATGTGTGTGTATATACAGTATGACTGAAAAAGAAAAAAAAAACCTGAATGAACTGAGAACCACACTGAAGCAGCTATATCCTTAATTCAAATTCTGCTTCCTTTCTATTACATCATTTCAGGAATTGAACTGAAACGCAGAAGGTATTTGCATTTCAATTCTGAATGGTGCACAACCCTGCTAGTTACAGTGGAGAGAGTGAGAACTGTCATGTATCAGTCACTGGAATTGAATAGGAACGTACTGTATCTCTTCAACATCCCTTGACACCGAGTGAATCTGACACATGTAGATGGCATCTCCACCAGCACTCTCACAGCTTCATGTGACTATAACCAGCCCCTGTCATAAGTAAAGAGATATTAACCTCTAATACAGAAGAGTTATTCAAGCTCAGTGCCTGCTACTGTCACCCCATGACTGAATCCATGCACATTTGCCATCGTAATGAGAGGACAAATTGGAAATATGGCTCACTGCTCCCCATTGAACAATAAAACCTCACATGCAGCTCATCTCATTAAACAAGGGAGTTATTGCTCAGGATACCACCACCAGATTAATTAACACAATGAATGGAGGAAAAGGGCAGGTGGATGAGCGAGAGAGAGAAACCTGAGAGAATGTGGCAACTGTACCTCATTTTACTTGAAATAATATGTGTTCAATTTAATTTCCTCATCACAAGGACAGTAACAGCAAAAGGAAATTGAGAGTTCAGTTGGCCTTAGCTTTAAAGCTCACGTCAGTCTGGAACGGACCAGTGGACCAAAGCAACATGACTCCAACAATACGTCACTCCCGAAACCCAGCGGTAATGTCCTCATTAAATGCATGAGCAAACTTTTTGTCAAGTCATCGCTGGAAGTGGACTGAACTCATGAATAACTCAAAACCATTGAATGCTATTGAAAATGTTAACATGTAACTAAAGGAAGCTAATTTATGTATTAAAGGAATAGTTCACCCAAAATTGAAATCTAATGGATCCTCTGTCCTCCAGCCCATCAATTGGTGTTTTGTGAAGTGAAAAGCTGCATGTTTGTAAGAACCAAATACTTCATTAAGAAATTTTAACTTAAAATTGTCACTTCTGGCCAAGATAAGAGTCCATAATCCATTATAATGCTTCCTATAATGAAAAAGTTAATTTTCTGTTGTACTTTCACATCAAAATCCAACAACATATTTGTTTTGGACTGTTTTTGCTTGTAGACTGTGCTTGATTTGTGCACACTCCTGATTCAGACAAGATGGCTTTTTTTATTGGATAAAGCAATATTATGGACAGAGGACTTAAGAGGACGTCTTAATGGTTTTCGCTTCACAAGACGTTAACTGATGGACTGGAGTTGTGTGGATTAATTGTGGATTACTGTGATGTTTTTATCAGATGTTTCAAACTCTCATTCTGATGACACTCATTCACTACAGAGGATCCATTGGTAAGCAAGTGATGCAATGCTTTCTCCAAATCTGTTCCAATGAAGGAAAAAAACTGATGTCAATTTTCACCAAATTTTTTAGCAAACTATTCCTTTAAATCCCTCACAAAACCAGTCGAGTGCATGTTGAGGCAGTTAAGATCGTTGACAAATTATCAAACAATCAAATAGTGACACCTTCTCCTCCCGCACAGTTGAGGCAGTTAATTGGCCATTAGGCGGGAAGCGTGTGCACCTGTAAAATAATCCGTTAGCGGACTCTGAAATTAAAGACCCCTAGGCGCGGTTTATGAGTTACAGTATCTTTACCGAAACACAGGCTTTAATGATGTCAGTTATGACCGTATCAGAGGACCTATTTAGTATTTAGACAGCATGAAAGACCTCAATTATAAAAAGTCAAGCTGATAGACATTTATAATTGAGATGGTGTAAAATTATATAGTGAATAAATGTGTACAGTTGTGAGACTAAATATGGGTAAAAAAAAAAAAAAAAAAAACTTTACTGTCATCAAACATAAGTCTGTCTGTTTGAAATGAAAGGGGTCTCTGTAGCAGGTAACTCCAAGACAGTATCCATTTAAAAGTTGACTCAAAAGTTAAAAAGCACATATATTATGCTGTAACAGTGACCTTGATACATGGTGAGGTCGAACACACATTCGGTTGTTTAAACTCTTTCCACAAATATGTGTACTTCCCTACTACATGCAAAAAGCAATACATTCAATGAATAAGATTTCCAAATATGCAGTATTCATGAAATAGTAGGAGAACAATACCCGGATGGCCTACTCCATCTGCTAAGACTCTGGATTGCCCAACCAGTGAACTACGCCATGAGACAAGTGATATAAGCAACAAGAAAGCTGTTCCTTTCCTACAACACACCAGTCACATTATACATACTGGTCACAATCCAAACAGGGCAGACACCTTCCCATTCTGAATATGCCTTCAAATTTGTCATATCATTCATTAATTCAGTGCTAAAAATAACCAAATCATTTATTTTGAGACACTGACTAAAGCAGATATTTCTTATCACGGTGGATTTCATTTTTGCATATAGCATATGTACAGTAGGTACGTAAGTAGCCTAGACCTATATTTGGACTGCATGAGATTAATTAATTAATCAATCAAATATTGATTTAAAAACCTTACAACGTAGTTATATGTAACTAATGTATTATCTACATAACCTAAATAAGACTGAATGCATTATAGCTATTTCAAAACTAAAATAAATCATTAGGATATTGTGACGGATCGACGGCCCTCCCCCTCATCATCACCACCCCGTCCCTTATTCGCCGCCCTTCACCAGGCTCCCGACTGGAGTGGGTGGATGAGAGGAGGGGCGTGGGACTAACGTGGGCTGGCGGCGTGTGATGAGGCACAGCTGGACTGAATTAAGCCTCATCACCGCCGCCGTTAAATGCCGAGCGCGCCTCTCCTCGGGAGACCGGTCTCTTCCCCCGTGCATGCACACTGGTGTCCTCGTGGGTCCAGGAAGGGTGCGTCGAGGGACATCGCGCCGCCGAGGATGTGAGCCGCGGAACCTCCAGGGTCATCGTGCAAGCCGCACCCGTATAACGGCCGTCGGGCCAGGATGCCGGGCCGACCATCCCGCCAATGCCCGTAAGAGGCAGAAGAGGAAGAGCCGCCGCTCCAGAGAAGCCGCCGCCCCTCGTGCCCAGGACCGCGGGAGCGTGTGCGGCCACCTGACTCCGCCCCTTGCCTGGACCCTTCCCTTTGGAACACTGCCCTCCTACACGAGCCCCGCAGCACATCGAGGACACCAGATCCCCCCCCTTCTTTGGACACTTTTTGCCCCTGGACACTTCCTTTTTATTATTTTTGTTCAATAAAAACCTCTCCGAGGCCTGACGCCACACCCACTGTGTCTGTCGTTGGCTCCTCCCGTCACAATATATATTCAGCATATTTAAAATCTGAAATTAATGGTGTTCACTCCTAAACACGATGAATAAAAATGATGATAAATAATTTATCAGAGTTTGTGAGATTCGTGAAATCAAATCTAAATTTTTTGTTTCAGGCAGAAGTAAATGAGAGTTCAACTGACGCACTCAAGCCCCTAAATATGACGTAAAAGTGAAGTTTGATTGGTGGTTTAACATGCCAAACAGCCTTTTGTACACGTATTCACGGTTCTTGCAAAGAATAAACTAAAATAGGCCTATATGTACCAAAATTGGCCAAATAGTACTTCGGGCACCAAATTAATCTTTGAAAATAAATAGCCTTAATACTTTTCACTTAAACTGGATGTATGCAATTATTATGCAGTTATTTATGGAAGTTTCATGCTTTTTAGATTTCATACATTATCCTGGACTAACGTTTTTATTTGCATATTTACGAGATTAAATCACTAAAACTAGTAGCCTACATCATGTCACAAGCACACAGCTTGTTTCATTAACTGCTTGTCCATCTGTGGAAACCTGCAAATCTGTTCCGATTGCCTTCTGAAATATAGGCTGCTGAAATAAAGAATAAAACAAATACAAAAATAAAATGAAAATGCAGAACAGTTTCTGTCATCTCTGACTGAAATTGTTGATGCTGAAAATAATACAGAGAGCTTTTTTTTTTTTTTTTTTTTGCCTAACTTTATAAACAGTTCTCTTGCTGAAATACAATGTTACTGGATAGCACCTTTCTGAAGTGCATGGCTACTCTGAGGGAAAATGGAGAAACAAAACTTCAATAATATCCATCTGTTGAGTTTTAATGAGGTCAGAGGAAACAATTTAATACATTTTAAGAAAAATATAATAGCTTCACTTTGAAATTAATCTAAAAGCAAACAGCTATGAAGTCAATCTCAACAGAACATGGGGGTTAAATTAAACAATAAGAAAGTCTACTTTATGCTTTAGTAATTATGTCAATATCTCAATGGAAATGAGAATGTGTGCCAAGATTATTCTCAGTCTTGTGAGAATGCCAAGGACTGAGATTAGGTGTCTTAAACATTAAAATGCAGCTCTAAAAATTCACTGATTTGATGACACCTATACTCAGCATTGTTGTTAAACATGACCACACTGACAAAGCAAATAATGCTATAAAACTGCTTAGAGCATTCTTTGTTTATTATCCAATTTTACCTGAAAAAGACAATGATAATATGTGTCATTAAACTTCATTGTCACTTTATCACAAATTGCTTGTCAAGGTCTGTTTTTGCTCTTAAATAACCGTTAAAGTCCACTCATCCTTAAAGAGCGGTCAATTGTAAACTTAACACTCCATTAGCAGCTTTAAATTAAACACCATGTGCCGTTGATTTGTGTCTTAACACACCAAATGAAGACGATCAACATTGTAAATGTGCTTATAATTACACATTTCTCAACACATGCTTTAAACGATCATTTATGTCCAGCCCTTCAAGCCATAATGACTGTCATCGTGTTTAAGCGAGACCTTTGGAGCATAATAGTCTGCACAGTGAATACACTCATTTGTCCAAATGTGATGCTGCAGGAAAACAAACAGAACAGTGAACAGTAAACAAAACAGTGTTCCTTGCAATTACCCATGAATGTGTGGAAAGCAAGTTATTAACCTCATAAGAGTTTGTTCACATCATACCGGACATCATCCTAATACTGTTTTTTTAAAGGTTAAGTGTGTAATTTCTGTGGCAAAAGCAACACCAAAAAAAAAATGCAAGCAAGCAAGCAAATAAATAAATATAAAGGGACATTTAGTTATACAATTAAATTGTTGATTTATGTTCTGCTTATTGACACAGTAATGACTAAATGATCTTTAGGCTGCAAAAATAAAATGCATTATTAATAATAATAATAATAATAATAATAATTAGTAGTAGTAGTAGTAATAGATTAATAATAAATACATTCTTATTCCCCATTGCAGTGGATAAGTGGTTTGAAGTATGGATGGATTATTATAATAAAAATAAAGCACAACAATGGATGCCCACTTTTTCAGTGGACTTGGTTCCAGAAATATTTTGTCATTCATTTTCCCCATAGAGATTAAAAAAAAAAAAAAAAAAGTCTTCTTTTATAGGTTATATGCCATGAGCCAAATCTACAAGTTGAATCACAAAAGCAAACTTTAATTTGAAGCAAAAAAAAGCATTTAAAATTCAAAAGAAAGAAGTACAGGACTATGTACTTAACAACTTGAATGAAGGAAAGAACTACAATCCCATGAAACATTGAAATTAAGGATATAACGTTTGATTTAAAGATGTTGGTTATATATAGAAACAATATATTTCTAGTTTACAGCAAAATCTGTATATCATGCATACAAAAGTATGTCGAGTTCCTTGAAGCAATTGTCTGATTAGTGGAATTCTTTGCAGAATCATGGGTAATGTAGTTCACTAGGAATTTCGCTGTTGAACACAAATAGTTAAAATAAGTAAATAATTCTGGCTTCAACAAAAGCATATACCATTGATTAACAATCTCTTGGCTTACAGTATAGCTGTCTTTAAAGGTTTATCATTTAAATTATATTCCCCTACAGAGAAAATGAATGGGATACTAGTAATACTTGGTTTAGCAGGCACCACAAATGACCTAAACACTGCCACTTGTTAAAAAAAGTAAACTTATGCTATTGGATGAGCCAGTGTTGCTGTGTGGAGCTAGTCAGGATAAACTGTTCGTTTAATGAACAAAGATATAGCACTGCAGTATTTACTCTTTTTTGAGGGGGAGACCTACAAATGGCTTTCTTACAGATGTCTCTACATATTAAGCTGAGATAGAAGTATTTTACCGTTGAAAACATTCACCTTTAAAGTAAAAAAAGATATCCTAAACATCTAAGTGACATTCCAAAAGCCTTAAGAAGTTTAACCTTCTGAATCGTGACCTAGTGAGATGAAATTTAACATTTTTTGAATGTGAAATCCCTCTATTCCATACTGTCTGATGGTTGTTTGATATCAGCCCTATCTGAGGTTGATGAAAAGGGACTTCCAGAAAAGTCGGATCATCTGATATCTCCTCTTCTCCTACACAAGGTTGAGATGTCTGCACAGTATGATGAAACCTCAGAACTTCACAGAAACTCTGACTTCATAACTTTCAAAGAAGAGATGAGCAAACTCCTCCGCATATCTGCATTTCAACCGCACACTGTGTTGTTTCTCTATCTCTCTCCCTCTCCCACTCTCTGTTTCTCTCGTTCTCGCTCTCTCTCTCTCAGTCACAAAGAGGAATGGCACTTTGTGTCTGGTTTCCTTTGTCTGTTCTCTCCGGAATGATGATTTAAACACTGGCGCTGACGGTCTGAAAGATTTTCCTCCACCTGTTTATGTTCTATTGACGCCCAAATGAAATTTAATGGTCAAAATATGGCACCCAGTTACTGTGTTTGTTTTGGTGCTTTTTCTCATTTGTGATGGAAAAATGGCAGATTAGTACGTTCGATTTAAAAGGAAAGTGATGGATAGGAGCAGAAAAAACCATGATAAACAGGATGGAGAATTCATCCTGGGTTTATCCGGCTCCGACCGGGATTCATCTGCCCTCTAAGCATCTAGTCAATCGCTCAATTACTCTACCGTTCGGGGTCCGCATGCACGTACACACACACAGATATCTAGGATTATTTTTTGGAGACCCAAACTGGATGCCTCATTTTATTCTACTGTGAAGTTTGTCCGTAGGACTTATCAATGTCAGAGGTTCCACACACCCCATGAGGGAAAATCTCTGTGGTGAAAGACTGCCAAATCAGTAGCGCGCTGCTTGGAAGCTGCTGCAAGCTGCCAGGCCCGGATTCTTTCATATTTATCTCATGTCAACCTGAACGGCATGTGTGCATGCATTTCTGTGTGTGTGTGTAAGGATATCCTCCCTCCCATACCAAGGTGAGGGCTGGTAAATGAAAGACTGCAGGTGTCACACTAAAGAGAGGTTTCCAGGATGTAGATACACAGGGATGCAGTTTTTACCTGTCTCTTTTCACACAGAGCTGCTGTGCTTCTATTGAAGAAATTAATTACCAGGCAAACGTTATCAACCATATCTCGCACACATACATATGAGTACGGCATCATGCATACAGATTCAGATGGATGATGCTACAAAGAAAATTCAGTTTCAAAGCAGTGTCATTGTCAAGTCAAGGCATGAATATGGAAGAGCGCACTTATAGCTATAACAAGTATACCAACATAGTCAAATAAGCTCACTGCATGGCAGTATAATTTTATTTTTAACAAGATGTGAAAGTAGAAGTTAATGTCAATGTCAAAGACAAAAGTACAGTGATTGGAAATGTAAATGAAGGTTCCGAGCTAACAGGGAACATTCCAGTAACTTTCACAAACGTTCTTTAAAATGTAAATGTTAGGACAAAACGTTTTTATAACATTATTGATAATTAATTATGTTCTCGAAATGTTCAGTATGAAATGAACAATATTCTTAGAACATCCTTATGACATTATTTGTACTTAAAGCTGCAGTACGTAATTTTTTTTGTGTTAAAACATATATAATAATGTTATCATAAAACGTTCTGAGAACAACGTTTATGGAATGTCCTTACGATATAATTTATACTTGATAAATAAATCTTATATTATACATTCTCTGAACATCCTTATAATGCTATTATTATTTACTGAACGTTTTCATAATGCTGTCATAAAAAAAATATGAGTACAACATTCATGGAACATCGTTACAATGTTATTTTTACTTTATGAACATTCTCGTAACATTGGGAGAAAACTTTTTTACAACAATGTTCTCGTAACATCCTTATGACATTATTGAGAGAAAACAATGTTTTTAAGAGATGCAGAATGTTTTTAAGCTAATTGAAGAGAACGTGAAGTCAAAAGACATGCATAAAAAATAAACAATGACTGCATGTTGTATACACTGACTTCATCCCAGCTAACAAAAATATGTTCTTAATGTTTTGCTAACATTTACATGAACTCTTATAGAAATTAGTGTACTAATATGGTCAATTGTAAATCTTATCTATTATTATTATTATTATTTTTTAATTTCAATATTTAATGCACTTAGAAACTTTGGTTACACTTTATATTAGGTGGCCTTAACTACTATGTACTTACATCAAAAAATAAGTACAATGTACTTATTGTGTTCATATTGTATTGCAAAACACTTTTGCTGCTATTGAGGGGGGATACGGGGTAAGGTTAGGGATAGGTTTGGTGGTATGGGTAGGTTTAAGGGTGGGTTAAGGTGTGAGGGATGGGTCAACAGCGTAATTATAAATGTAATTACAGAAATTAATTACAGATGTAAGTACATATAGGTATTTTTAAAAATATAAGTACAATGTAAAAACATGTATGTATACAGTAAGTGCATTGTATTAAATTATTAATTTAAATGTAAGTACATAGTAGTTAAGGCCACCTAATGTAAAGTGGGACCGAAACTTTTATACTCTGGATTTTAATGGGGTCCTATTATGCTTTTTCACTTTTTGAATTTTAGTCAGTGTGTAGTGTGTATGTTTGGGTATAAAAAGATCTACAAAGTTACAAATCTCAAAGTCCACTCCAAAGGGAGATATTTTGTTTAAAAAAATAAAAATGAAAAATTCCATTTTCAAGAACTACAACGAACGGCTCGTTTGGACTACAAAGTTGTTTTTCTGTATTTGTGATGTCACAAAGTGGTCCATTAGAACCATCAGAACATCATTAAAATAAATCCCACCTATGGAAATACGAATGGTTGGCATGTGGGGAGAACACTTGGTTGAGCACTGTCTGCACGTTTCAAAATCAAAACCCGGTGTGGGTGTTTTTATATCACTGTATTTCTGAAGGAAACTGACTGTCCTCAGAAAATTTGCATCTTGCATGTAATGTCTGATAAAGCAGCATTGCAGTGTTGCCAACTAATTTTCAGAGGAAGTTGCTAAAGGAAGGTGGATTTGTTGCTAAATGTTGCTAAATTATGTCATTGCGTGATGACATCATTGCGTTGCCTTAGTTAAATTAAGAGAAGAAAATGTTACAGGTGTGCATCTTGAGACGGAACAATGGAACTGACATGTTTTAAGATGTCTGAGCAAGATATTTTCAGTTGAGACAGCTCAAACAGGCATTTTAGTCTGGGACTAGCTTAAGCCTTGTCTGTGAAACCGGAGGTAAATATGTTAATTTAGATTTGTTTGTAAAAAAATTATATGCATAATATTAAAGTATATATTAATGTATTTTTAAATACATTGAATTATTGAAAACTTACACAAGTTTGAATGATTACAATTTAGTTTTTTTTTTTTTTTTTAATAGCTAGTAAACTAGTAATACACATTCTCAACAATTATGCTTTTAGCAGTGTATTAGTAATTAGTTAGTATGCTACACTCTAAGAAAATTCTGCTTTGTGTACAAAGCGCTGCTTTGTGTACAGCGTTACCGGGGAAACCTTGCTCTCTACCACTCCAACAGTGCCTCCTGCTGGCAGAGGATTCATTAGCATATATATGCCACCACAAATAGTGTAACTCTGTGGGACTATGGTATAAATAAATTCAACCGCATAACAGTTTCACTGCAATTCATGTTATAATGTTAGAATTAAAGAACAATAAACATAATACATATTACCGGTGCACTTATATGTACATAATAAATGCAGTTATTTTTAAACTGTTGTTGGCATCTTATCTAAAACGTGATTTAGCCCCAAAACAAAACAACAATAAAGTTAACACGTTAATATGTCTTGCAATATCCGTGCATGCAAAAGGTCTGCGCGATCCTCTTGTTCAATATTCTCCAGGTCTGAATTGAGATGGCAATATTGACGAACTTGCTGTTTTGGCAAGGGGCGGGGCAGTACTGAAACACCATCTAAGCTGTTCGCCAATCACAACGCTCTGGGACAGCTAACCAATCACAACACATTTAGTTTTTCGGAAGGCGGGCCTTCATCAAACCCAGAACTAATCGGGCTGTTTGTGCCAGGCTGTGGAGAGAGGTATTGTAATAATGTAAATTATGTGAAAAATAATGCGATTTTCGAACCACCAAGCATGAGAGCATGTGCTAGTACACCCCCAAAACAAAATCAAGACTTTGTAAAAGAGCATAACAGGACCCCTTTAACAGTTTTAGTACTTAAAAATGTTAATTGGATACTTGTCAAATTTGTCAAACTTGTCATACTTGTGGTTTAAGAAATTTTAGAATTTTAAGAAATTCATTGCTTAGATTTGATCTATTTTCACAATTTGAATGAATATAAACATAACTACAAGTGTTTCCCCTGCCTGTGGCCTGAGAAAAACGTTCTTAAAACATTTAAAAAGCTGAACCTTTTGAACATTAAGAAAACATTCAGAAATAACATTTTTATAAGATTTTAAAAATTATTGATTGGAAAGTTCCAGTAACGTTTGCATAAACCAAGAAAGAAACGTTCTTTAAAAAATGTTTTAACATAAAAAAATAAAAAATCAGGAATAACATTTTCATAACTTAATGGGAATGTTAGCTAAACATTCTAAGAACATAGCCTATTTTTGTTAGCTGGGTAGTTGTTAGTCGCAATGAGATAAAATGTTCAGTCAAAGTTTTGGCTTTTTTGCAGAATAATTCTACAGTAACATAAATAATAATTTTAAAGGATTGATTTACCAAACATATGAAATGTTGTTATCATTTACTCACCCAAACCTGTATGACTTTCTTCTGTGGAAGATGAGAAGAAATTTTGGTAGCACTTTATTTTACAGTCCTGTTCCTCATGTACATATGTATTCATTATAGTAATTACAATAACTAGGTAATAACTAGGTACTAACCCTGAACCTACCCCTAAACCTAACCCTACCCCATGTTACCTTATATTAACAGAACTTTATTAGGTAGGTATACTGTAAGTGCATGTATGTGTACTGTACAATAAAATGCAACCAAAATTGTAATAATGTACCGTTGTCAAGAAATGACAATGAATAAGGACTTTCCAAGCTTCAAAAAGGAGCCAACGAGATTATAAAATGGTCTATGAGTTACTGTATATAAGGTATATTAATTATATATAAAGTCAGTTTGTGTGGAAAAAAAAAAAATGAATAAATAAATACATTAACCACTGCAACTGGACCGAATCAGTCAATCAGTGAGCTTGATAACCAGATCTAGTGTTATTAGTTAGCAAATCATTCAGACCAGTTTTATGAATTGATTCACCTGATTTATTGAAAAGCTCTTCAGCTTCAGTTCTCATATTGACTTTCACTATGCTAAAAAGAATGGGCAGAATATTCTTCAAAAGACTTCACTTTTTGCATGCAAGTTATATGGGTTTAAGTAATGAGGGGGAGTAAATAATGACATATTGGTCTTTTTGGATGAACTTCCCCTTTAAGTCTCTGCTGTAACTCACAAGCTAAAGTAAGGTGTTTATATTTTTTTCCACAATGCCACATTGCTGTCTGTTACCATAAATATCTGCTCCAAGAAAGAGCACAGTGCTATCATTAATTATTGTACCCAAAGTAAACTGGAGAAAGTGTCATCCTTTGCTTTTTGTGTGATCTCGCTTAGGAGGTAATTATAGAGCACAAATTATTTGCATAATAAATGGATTTGTTAAGGCTGATTTGGCTAAGAAGAGACAGGGAAGGATACAGGCTGGTGAACTCAGCAATCGTATCAAATTAAATGTGGCCTTTATTCACTATTGAATGGAGTAATTATTCAGAGCTACTAACTATTAAAGTTTTGATTTAGAACTCTTCTTGAATACTTTCACAAATAATTACTGTCTAAATAGGAATATCTGAAATCTATTGTGTTCTGCAAGTGGTACCGTGTCAGTGTCACCAGGGCAACAGCTTGGTGACATAAGCAGGCGATCAGCAACATAAATGACAACACCTGTTCCCCAGTGCACCTGATCAAAGGCAAAAATTTGGGTAGTTGATGGCACAATCCATCTTATTTTTTTAACATAAGAGCAGCCATTTTTTTTTATTTTATTTGAATGTGCAAGGCTTCTGGTGTCATTTGCTTCCAGTTATTTGAACTGTATAAAAACAGTCCGTTATGCTGTTTGATATTACAAACTGGTATTTGTTATCATAGCACAAATAATTTTACTGTTTACTGCACTTTGTTATTCCTCTCAGTAGTCCCTGAACTGGTAGTCTTGCACATTTACAGAAAATTGCTTAATCTGAAAAATAAGATTGATAAGATTTTTCACCACACAACTAACGTGACTGTGTTCTTTACAGTACACCTAATAAGCTAAACAAATATCATAACATAAAGATTTTGGGCTTTTTTTTTTTAACCTTTAGGCCAGTAAGCAGCTACCAAGCAATAACCTAAAATCAAGCTGGCAACCACCCACAACACATTAGCATAACATTTTCTTGTTGAATATCCAATTTCACTCTGAAAGATGCCAGATTATGGAAGTAAAATGGGTTGTAAATGCTGTTTAAGTCCAAAACATATTAGAGATTTTGAATGTCCAGAGATAGGGGACAGAGAAAGAAAAAAAAATCAAACAGCCCTAATTTATTTATTAATTGTCATTATGTGAGCTAATTTTAAACCTTTCTTCAATATAAATATTAAAAAAACAGTTGGTTGTGAAAAATAGTCCTTCTGCCATATGATGACAGGTCTTCACCCACCCACCCATCCCTGCTCACCCTGAGATTTGTGATGTTACAGTTGGTCCGTCTGAACAGATAAGAATTAATGACTGTGCTTTCACAGAAACAGCTGAGTGCCTGTGTAAATGCTGTGAAGTGTGTGTGTGTGTGTGTGTGTGTGTGTGTGTGTGTGTGTGTGTGTGTGTGTGTGTGTGTGTGAGAGAGAGAGAGAGAGAGAGAGAGAGAGAGAGAGAGAAGGCTGTGAAGAATCAGGCTAAACCTGGGCCTAGAGACTTCCTAAGATTCAATTAACATTTTTATTAAGGGCTGTTCACACTTGGGGGCTAGCACATCACCAGAACTGTGAGTGTGTGTTTGGGTACAGGCATTAAGAGAGTATGTGTATTCTTTAAAGAGTAAGCTGTATTAATTAGAATTCCTGACTCTTATGGGAGACCGCTAAGCGCCGTATGTTTATCAGGACTGCGATTGGAGGAAACCAAGTGTTTACTTACCAGTGTGTTCGTGTGCTGAACGCCTCACTGAGACTGGCTTAAGAGCGGTGCTCGTAATGAAAATGTCACGTTTTGTGTGACATTATCGCCTGTGAGTTTGCTAATGAAATAACTGATGATCCCCACAAAATCTTCATGTATCTCCAGTTTGTGTTTTGCTGATATACGACAGTAGCCAAACAATGATAGATAGATACGATACAATGGCCCTGCCACTAGATTTAATAAGATAATAAATAAATAATAAGACAGAAACATATTATTATTTACAATAAGGTCATTATAGCTAATATGAACTGACAATGAGCAATCTATTTTTACAGCATTTATTAATCTATGTTAATGTAATAAAAATGTTCATGGTCATGTTAGTTCACAAAGTATTTACTAATGTTAACATTAACTAAGATTAATAAATGCTGTAGAAGCAGGCTTGATGCAATTTATAGAAAGAAAAAGAAAGTCTCTTATTCTGAGGCTGCATTTATTTGACAGTAAAAACAGTAAATATTGTGAAATTACTATTATTATTATTATTATTACTAAATGTTCTAATAATAAATAATAAAATAATAATAAATAAAAAATAATGCATGTGTATTTTAATATACTTTAAAAGGTAAACGGCAAAGCTGGCTTAAGAGTGATACTCTTAATGAAAATGTCACATTCACGACCCCACCAAAATCTTTATGTATTTCCAGCTTGTGTTGCACTGAGATACAACATCATTTTTGATGCATACATGTGAGTAAAACTTTAATTTTGTCCATTTGTTACATTTATTAATTTTGATGTGATGTTCATTAATTCTCATTTGTCTCTCACGCGCAAACAAAGGGCATTCACTTCGTGAAGAGCTTTATGGAGCCGCCTCTCTGGCAGCTTTGATTAGTGGTGGCTGTGGACAGGCAGATGGATGGTCTGCTGTGAGACGGGTGGAAGGACCTCAGGCTGAAAAACAGGGAGAAAGACAGATGATGGAGGAGAGGAACTGCATCTCTCCATCAGCGTCTTCATCAAGAGTCACTCACTGAGAGCATGAGAGTGACCTCCGACCCTCGGCCATCATGTTGAGGGCCTGGAGGAGGTGGCTGATTGGTGGGTGGACAGGAAGAGCTCTCACTCATCTGCACCAGCTGTCAATCAAACCGACGGCAATGACAAACGACTGCAAAGACAGAGAGAGAGAGAGCGTTGCTCCTTTTTCCCTCCCATGTTCTCCATAAAAAGCACCTTGTTGTAAATCAGTGTTTTTGATCAATTTTAAAGTGAATGAAGGCAATACAAGCTTACCATAATGGTAATATGATTCAGGCTGATGGTGTGTTGACAGAAAAAGAGAGAGTTTTACCAAAATCCTTTTGAAGTGAATCTCTTCACTCGGTGGCCATCTTGGTAAAATCCCTGGGCAGATGGTTTCTAGTCGCATAAGTACAGCTACCATCTATTGGAAAGACAGAAAAAAGAAATCTCCCATATAGTACATCTGACAGTAATGGTATCATTCGTGCTGCTTTGTTAGCTCATATCTAGACTAAAAATGTGTTTTTCTGTTTGGTCCTGCAAATGTGCATAGATTTTTTATAGGCCATATTGGCCTCCGAAGTTGAATACATTTACATTACATTTACATTTAGTCATTTAGTAGATGCTTTTATCCAAAGCGGCTTGCAAATGAGGAACATCACAAGCAATTTATCATACAAGCGCCGACAATACTTGCAATACCGCAATGCTGAGGTTCAAGGAGAAGCTATAGCAGAAGCAAAACTGCAGAAAAGTAAAAGAGAGAAGATGTGGAAGTGGTTTATTGCAGAAAACATGCTGATGTGACATGAGCTCTTTTAGGCTGATTTTTGCTGATGTTATCATGGGTTACTTTAAAATATAAGAATTTATTTATTCATTTATTTATTTATTTTAGGATTCTTTGATCAATAGAAAGTTCAAAAGAACAGCACTTGTTTAAAATAGAAATCTTTTGTATCATTAAAAATTGTATTTATTTAAGTAAATCTGTGTGAATTATGATTGGGTTATGTGATCCCCGAAGAATTTCTGCTGATGTTATCATGTGTTTTGGTTTTAAAATATACTCTGTGAAAGCTAGCATGGATTTCAGGTTAATAAATAGAATGGAGGGCACTTGATTGTGAAACTTGGGGCTGATTGTGAATAGAAGAAAATGAATCTACTTCTTTTCTTTCTTTGACTTCAAATGCAGTCTCATCAATCAGCATCACCAGCACCATCTTTTGTTTCCTTTGAAACTGAATTAAATGAATGAAATTGACATGTCACATCAGTCATTTAAGCTGCCTTAAGTGTGGATGTGTCATCTTTCAAGGTTATATTGCATTGTAAAATTTCCACAAAGCTACTGAGGAATTTTAAAGCCTGATTCATTCTTAATGGATCCAGACAAGCACATTTTGTACCTTTGTCTGGATAATCAACAAAACCAAAGATTTTAGATGAAGATTTGAAGTTGATGTTAGAATGCATTTGACAAAAAATAGCACAATGGATCATTTTCATGTGACTTTTGGGGGTCATTAAAGGGATAGATCACCCCAAAAAAATAAATTTTGTCATTAATTACTCACCTTCATGTTGTAAGACCTTTATTCATCTTCGGAACACAAATTAAGATAATTTTGATGAAATCTGAGAGCTTTCTGTCCCTCCATAGACAGCAATACCTTTCTGGGCCTTGAACATGGTATTTGTGTTACTGTCTATGCAGGGTCAGAAAGATCTCGTATTTCATCAAAAACATATTAATTTGTATTCTGAAGAAGAGTAAAGGTCTTTCGGGTTTGGAAAGACAAAAGGGTAAGTAATTAATGACAGAATTAAAATTTTTGGGTGAACTATGCCTTTAAACATTAAAAGGTCCATGATCAAGATTTGTTTTTGTTTGCTTTTTGAGTCCTCCTGTATCGTCTCTGCTGTTACACATTAAGAAACAGACTAAAAAAACAAATGTCATCTCGACCATGATCAGACCGTAAAGGCATCCGTTTCGTTTGACCGGCATCCTATCTGTCAGACATTTCGTACAGTAGAACCTCTCTGCTCCTTCAGCATTTACAATCTCTTTCTGTCATTCGTCATCCATTTCTTTCATCCCATTCACCCTCTTACTCTCCCCTACTACAGGTCCGTTTTCACACCTGTCACACTTTTATCCGTTTGCTTTTTTTATATTTCTTTCATTTAGAAGGAGGGAACGAGGGAAAAGAAATTGCTCCCCTTCTAACACACAGTAAAAGTGTCACTTTATTTGTCTTACTCTGCTGTCTTTCTGGTTAAAGGTTAAGCCGTTTAATTTTCCTCCAGAAAATCACTAGGGATTGTGGCACTTTGTTCAAGGCTGGTCAAATTACCATTTTTTCCCTTCCTTCCTTCTTTCCTTCCTTTTTTTTTAACTTTAGAGTAATAAAATCTTTTTTTAAATGTTTGACTGAACAAAATAAGCAGTAGTCAAAAGTAAAAAAATGACCCTTATAAACAATGACCATCAATGATGGATGGATAGACTGAAAGGGACCTAACTCTTCAGTACTTACTGTTGCAAAAACCTGGTACATGTGGCAACAATCCTATAAACCAATCACAGTGTCACCCTTAAATTCAAAGGACAACGATTGGACCATTGGAATTGAGCACATGTAAATCTTAGCTAAAGTACACTATGTTTCATACTCTATAGACTCCAAATCACACACACGCTAAAAATGGCTGGGTTAAAAATAACCTAATTGGCAACACAGCGCTGGGTAAATATTGGACAGAACACATGCTGGGTTAAAGTAACCCAGCACGTTGGTTTACACATTTTAACCCAACAAGCTGGATTGTTGAGAAAACCCAAGATATATTCATTTTTACCATTTATGTGTTTGCATTTTTGTGTTTCTGGGTTATTTTTGCTGGGTTATTCTCATAATTTTACCTATGCTTAACAAGACAATCATGGATTAATAAATAATGAAGAATAAAGGTTATTTAAATTGTTACAATTATGTTTAATGCCAATTGACATTCACAAAATTTGTACCAATGACATGTTTTTTTTTCCAGAAAATGCAAAAATCACAGAAATACAGTTGCAATAAATAAGAAAATTAGTTCTGAATGACATGTCCATTTAACTGTTTAATTATTACATTTTGACATGTTTAACTATTTAAATACACAGTCAATTATATAAAGACTCTTATATTGTTACAAACCTGTAAGACCTTTGTTCATCTTCAGAACACAAGTTAAGATATTTTAAATGAAATCCGAGAGCTTTCAGACCAGGGTGAGTGACCATTTCTGGGTAAACTATCGTCAAACACTTAGAAAGCTTTGAAGCAAAGATCTACAGCTGAGAGCAGTGTGCTCTGTTATAGAGCCTGTCTATGAAAGGATATTCCAGGCAATTTTCAAAAGGAATTGCAAATTATATTTTCAATTGTGTTTTCCACGTGTGACAAATTGTGACATAACCCAAACACAATTGCAAATCTTGCATTACTGTTTGCGTTTTCACGAATGCACAGTGACTGACAAATTTCAAATGGAAATGCAAAGTCCACTTGAAACTGTATTTTCCATGTATTATGAGTAATGAGCCTGTCATATTTTAAAAATACAGCACTAAACCAGACTTACAGTATTAAATCGGAAAATAGTGTGTAAATGCAAAATGACAACAGTAAACACTCAATTTTCAGTTAAAGTCAGTTCATCACTGGTTCAGTGATTTATGGTCCAGCTCAGTTCAGTTAAGTGCCTCTGACTAAGCAAGAAAGAGGCGACAGCGGCAAGGAACCAAAACTCCATCGGTGACAGAAATGGTGAAAAAAAACCTTGGGAGAAACCAGACTCAGTCGAGGGGCCAGTTCTCCTCTGACCAGACGAACCAGCAGTTCAATTCCAACTGCATCAGAGTCAGATTGTGTAGAGGACTCATCTGGTTCCCGTGACCTTGTGTCGATGGCTGTTGAGGTGACGTGGTCTTCGCTGACATTCAGAGCTGTCGAGGTCATCTCTAGGTGCTGATCCACCATCTGATCTGGATACAGACTAGATCTGGGTGGCTTCTGTGACCATCTGATCTGGATATGGACTGGCTCAGTGGCTTCGGAGGCTTCCGAGACCTCGGAATAAGAATGAAACAGACTAATGTTAGCTTAGATGCATTATAAGAACAAGTACATCGGGTGTTATTAATTACGACATCTGCTTTTTCAATGTGTCGCACATGTAACCAATTACTTTAGCCTTTGAATTTCCAATTCCTCACATGGAAACCTGTCAATCCATGTCAGGGGTGGGACCATATGGGGAGGTGACGTCACTCATAGACGATTGTGCCAAATGCTTTGAACAACGGAGGTAAATTTTTACCCCAAATGCCGCGACTATCCCTTGCTAACAGCGGGAGCCACAACGGTACCCACTATTGGTCAATATTCACCATTAACCAAATGCTTTTCACCTGCCTCAAGAAGAGAGGAATAAAATATAGGTTATGATGCAAACAGGAAAATAAGAGTAAAGTTGCAATGTTGTTTTGCTGACGTGCATCAATCAGAGTGCAAACAGTGAGAGATTTGGGGTAAAAATGACCAAATGATTTATGAATTATTTTATTTGGCACAATCGTCTGTTAGTGACATCACCTCTCAATACAAACACGTCCCATAATATAGTATAGTCCCACCCCTGACACAGATTGACAGGTTTCCGTGTAAGGCATCGGAAATTCAAAGGCTTAAGAAATTGCAGTTCTATTGGAGTTTTGGCATATTACATGCACAACGCAGAGAGAGTGAAAAAGCAGACGTGGTAATTAATATTGCTATTTAAATATGACAGGCTTATTACTTGTAAGACAAGATACATACAGTTACAGCTGCTTGTCCATTTGAAATGTGGCAGTCACTGTGAGTTCACGAAATCGAAAACGCAAACGGTAACGCAAGATTTTCAATTACATTTGGACTGTCACAATTTATGCGTCCACATGTGGAAAAATGCAATTGAAAATACAATTTGCAATTCCTTTTGAAAATTGTCCTTATCTGTCCGTTGATTATGATCAATGCCTGGGATCTGCTGGCAATTTCAAATCGCCATGACAAATGGATGGGGTTTTGTGGACTCTGCTCGGTTAAGGAATTCCACCATGTTTGTTCCAACCTATAAAATAAAGTAAACAATATACAGATTGTTTTAATAGCAATGATTCAGTTCAATTAACTATGTGCAGTTCATCATGAAATTGAGTTAAATTCACCTAGCGCTACAGAAGCTGAATATGCTATACTGATTGGCTGAAAGGTGTGCTTTCAAACTGTGTAATCAATAGGATGTTCCAGTCAGTATAATCACAGTTTTATATTAATACTCTGGCTATATCGAAACAAGTTACAAGTCACGCAGGTACTGGGTTACTCCGCAGCTTTAAAATAGTTCATATATAAAGACTTTTATATAGGTGTACCAATGTGATTCAGGACAAGTCAAAAACACGATTTGGAAAATGGGTATGATGTAACGTTATTCGCTCATTTTATAAATTGAAACGTTACATTGTGAACATAAAATTACAAAGTACAGCTTTAACTATGGAACGAAATAAATACGGGAGGGTTAGTTGACAATCAATCATGTATGTAAAATCTGTAAAATGTATAATAAACATGAATTTACCGTCTCGATTTAGACTGAACTCTACGAGTTTTTCTCTCACAGATGTATCCATGTGTGTCTGACAAGAAAAAACAACATTTTGAATTATATTAATCTGTCGTCTAAGATAGCATGCGAGTACATGTAGAATGGCCGTCTGAGGTAAACTGTTTGTCATGTTGGCATGTAGAAGTTTAACAATACTGTTGCCGAGAAAAAAGTTATAATTCTGCCAATTTAAAATAATTATTAATGGAAACATTATATATACTTACCTTAAAACAGTTGAAACCAGTGGCTTTGCCCGGTTGCCCTTTCAAAATGACAGTTAGGGGAGCGATTTAAACATTTTCAAGGCACGAAGGTCATAACTCAGCGCTGGGCTGAAACAACCCAGCAGGAACACCTGGAAAATTGAAACTACCCAGCAGTGTTTAAAATGAGATAAAATGACCCAACAAAATGACCCAAGAGACTCAGCCCAGCATTTTGGGTTAAAAAATAACCCAGCATTGCAGTCGATTTGGGTCCACTGTCAATCATTATTCTCTGAACTTAGAACTGTTAACGATGAACAGTTTAAAATAGTCAGTCCACTTTGCTGCACAATCAATCAAAGATTGTCTCACATTTCCAGGTTGTTGAAGATACTCTAGGCCTTGAAAAGAGCATTAAAAAAAGAGAAAGTAAAAGACAAGTTCACAGCAGATCTGTTTATCTATAAAGTAAAAAGAGATGTATTCTCCCTGTTTGTTGCATTTATGTATCTTTTAAACAGATGAAGTAAGCTGAGCTTTGCTGGAGATCATTAGGAGCTGTTAGTGTATGTATGTGTTTGAAGGCACACAAGTGTTTGATACTTGGAGAGTGCTGGTGTTGTGAGCGCAAAAGTTTCAGCATATAAGAAAAAAGCTGCAGCCTAGTCCGGATCAGAACTCTGGACTCATTAAACTTTACGCTTGACTATATCAAGGCAAACATTGCACAGCTAGTGGTACATTTGCAACAAAACGGGAAGCAGTTGTTACCACAAATAAAGACACAAGACCAGAGTTATTGCAGATGTTTGGGGAGGATGATGCTCTGTGGGTGATAGGCTATGATCAAGTCTTGGTTTAAAACTCTTTGAAAGTCACTTTGCAATGACTGTACAGTGAAGTAATCTAAGTAAGCATTATGTTGGCTAGAAAAAGACTAACAAAGGAAAAGGAAGTGTGTGAAATACAATTTCTGACATGGTTGTCAGTGTATGCTCTATGGTTGTGATTTGTGTGAATAACCACAGCAATAATAATAATTAA
The DNA here is from genome assembly GCA_036784905.1 of Acrossocheilus fasciatus. Taxonomy (NCBI): domain Eukaryota; kingdom Metazoa; phylum Chordata; class Actinopteri; order Cypriniformes; family Cyprinidae; genus Acrossocheilus; species Acrossocheilus fasciatus. The sequence continues at coordinate 10,111,768 of CM071938.1, forward strand.
ATATATATATATATATATATATATATATATATATATATATATATATATATATATATTGTACAATTATTTTTATATTTGAGCACAAATAGTGATGTTCTCCCTATTTTTTCTATATATTGCTCTGTTCTTTTCTCTACCTTGATCATTCTCTCTTTCAAAGTCAAAGTGAGCAACACAGAGTAGTGGTATTTTGTTCCTGGATGAATCAGCTGAATGGGTCAGTTGGTACAGTATGTTCACATGTACTAATTTACATCAATTTAAATAAATCAATTTTTTGAATCCAATTGAAGGATTCAAGGGTTTGAATATGATTAAAACTTTGTTTTATGGATCATTTAAGATCTACAGCACCCGTTTCATCTAGCTCACATGGATTTATTGATGTGTTTACATGAATGCTTTCCTTGTAGAAGCTCATTTCCGCATAAAAATAAAAAGTCAAAACATGGTAAAAAAAAATAATTATGACATCGAAGTCAAAATTATGAGATACTAAGTGATAAATATGAGATGAAAAGTCGAAATTGACAAACATTTGTAATAATGAAATGTTAAGTTATAATTGAGATTGAAAAGTCACAATTATGAAATAAAATGTTCAAATTCTGACATAAACAGCCATAATTATAAGATAGACACAAAAAATAACAAACATCTCATAATTTTGACTTTATCTCTAATTATGATTTACCAAAGCATGATTCTGTGGCAGAAATGGACTGCATACATTTAAGTCCAATTATAAATGGATTATTCATATGAATAATTATTAAATAAATAATAATCACAGCCAATTACTCATTCATAAAGCATCACCTGTTGCCTACTGGCGTATCGATGTACCTTGCAGAAACATTTACTGAAAAATCCTCATACTGACACACACTGATATCCTGTCTGGAATACACAAACAGAGTGATATGAATAATAAAAAGTCCTCTCTTGGATCTCATCTCAGTTGGATTCTTCCTTTTAACTTAAAGTTCACAGATTTTTACAAAGCTTTCTATTGATACACTGTGTGGAGTATATGAAGAGTTTATTTTCAAAAACAGATAACTCAGTTTATTTATTTATTTATTTTTTTATGTTATTATGTTTTTAGTGTGTTTTATTGTGTTAGTTAGCTGTATTTTTAATTATTTTTTTTACCTGATCAAAATAACCCAACTGCAGTTTGATTGAGATTAATTGGAATGCACAATGAAAAAACATGATTTTTGAAAATTGTTAAAAATGGAGTTATCTGTTTTTGCAAATTAACTCTTCATATGTAAACACCTGCACCCCGATCTCCTCATTTATTAGTCAGCAAAGTACACCGAATGACATGACTGAAAGCTCTAGGCCTTTTGTTAAAACTACAAATCTGTTTTCTCTAATCATAAAGAACCTGTTTAAAATAAAAATGCCTTTCTGCTTGCTGCATAGACAGCCAAGTATTATTAAATTCCTATCTTTCCAGCAGTGAATTACCTCTATAACAATGCCAGTATTCTGAGACCTAAAGAATCGTATTGTTCGCAAGTCTCCAATTTGGAGTCTCGAGTCAGTTCTTATCACCTTCTTTTCAGACCATTATTCATCAAATCCTCTGTAAACACAGCAGGTGCCATGATTCAGATGTGACTGAACATGGTAATGTCAGAATCTGTGAATTGTTTACTCCATAATTAGTCTGTCATTTCGATCTGTTCGTTTGTGAACCTGACTGACCTCAGCAACAGGGCAATTAGCCAATCCCATTAATGCGAAACCCTGAATCACATGACTTTTTGCCAGTATTTCACCATTTGTTCACATCACACTAGAATTTCAGTGAGAACACAGTGATCTTAAAGGAGACGACAGAAACCCCTCTTTCACTCACTCCCAATGGTATTGTTTTGGTGAACTGCTCCATTTGCCTGCCATGTTCTAGTTTATAAAAAGCTCACCTCAGGCTTGTCTTATGTCACCTAGTACGTTTTGTTCACTGAGTGGCCCCCTGCCAGGTCCCCCCAAGGAGTCTCTGTGTGTGTTTGTGAGTATGAGTGTGTACTTTCCTCTCTCTCTGAGGAGAACAAGTGTGTCTCTCTTTCAACAAAGCACATCACTGTGTAAGTCTGTACCCCGTGACTGTGGTTCCATTAGCCAGCAACAGGTCTGCTGCATCTCACCGCCTGCAGATTAAGAGTGTGTACATCGGCTTGCTTTCCGCCTTTACATAGAGGCTCTTATTCAACTTCATAATGGTGGTATAGAATTGCATAGAACCTTTGTTTGAGTACGTGTGTTTAATTGGCCTCTAAAAGAAAACTGTGAATTCAAACAGTGAGTCGGAAATCGCACATTCATGAACTTTTTAACCTCATTCATAGATATATAGAAAATAAGAAAGTGCAAAAGAGAAAGCAAATAAGATAAATGAGTATGCACTGTATTTAATTAAATGAAAGTTTCATAACATCGAAATAACAGTTAAAATATGTGGCAAAGTCATTAATGGTGTCATATTCACCACAGGAAAATCAGTATTTGGTCTTGTTTAATAAAGTTTAGTAAAATGTAGTAAAATTCCTAAGCATCCTTAAAATGAATGTACATGTGATAACACATTTAATTGATCAAAAGCAACTGTGAAGACATAATTTTACAATTTGTATTTCAAATAGATACTGTTCTTTTGAACTTTCTATTCATCTGTGAAGCCTGGAAAAACAAAAATAAAAATCAGTTTCCACAAAAATATTCAGAAGCAAAACTGTTTTCAACATTGATCATGAGAAATATGTACTGAGCATCAAATCAGCATATTAAAATGATTTCTGAGGAATCATGTGACACTGAAGATTGGAAAAATGGCTGCTGAAAATTAAGCTTTGCCATCACTGAAATAAATTATATATTTTTTCAAATATTAAAATAGAAATGTTATATATAAAGTTATTCAAAATATTGTAGTTGTTACGTTCTTTTAATTCAAATAAATCTGTAAAGATCTGTAGATATTGGTACTTTAATACAATAGTTTTATTGATTATTTTTATTTTATTTTTGTAATTAAAAAGTACAAGTTGGTTGGTTTGACAATACAGATGACAGATGATAATAACGAACCCAGAATTACATAGTGTAGTGCACAGACTTTCAGTGAATAACAACTTTTTGCTTGCTAACAACCAATTTGGCTAAAGTCATATGGACTACTGTTACAGTACCATTTATACCATTTTTACCTTTATGGAGCTTATTTGTAATATTTAGCATTTCACAGTAATTAATTTTCTTTAATTATAAATAAAAATAGCAGTGTGTGCATTCTGCTTTTGTCATAGAAATGTCCAGTCTTATGCATACAGACACTAAAGACCTTACAGCATAGATATATCAACATTTCATGTTCCAACATAAGTATATTCTTTTAATAGCATAATATATTAATTAAACTAATACATTTCAATAAAATAAATAATATGAATATCCATATCCCTTGAAAGACTTCAATTACCACTCTTCTAAAGAAACAATTTCATTTTCCAACAAAAATTTCCACCACATTCTTCAGAAGAAAGCAAAGCATACATACTCTTCAGAAAACTAATTACAATGCTTTTGATTCCTAAAACATAGGGACAAGCTCTTTTAACTTATCTCTGATCACTTCTGATTCTTTCTGTTGTCCTTGCTCTATGATTTTGCTTGTAATTCATTTAGTAGTAACATATCACAAAGTGCAATATGCGATATGAAAATGTCTCTTAGATTTATCTTCCACAGATGCAGGGAGTCAGTGCACAAAGAGTGATTTCACATGTGAAGCGCAAGTGAAAGGCTTTTGATGGCAGTACATTAGAGAAAGTTAACACTGATGAGAACAGCCTTTCAATCCACTCTCCACATGCTTGTCTTTAATCCATCTCTCCTCTTAACAGATCTCTCTCCATGTACCACTATTCACTTCATGAATCTGCTGGACTTATGAATTCCATTTAAAGCAGCTGTTCCTGCTGTTGATGCACACTTCAGTAGGTTACAAGCGAGGGTCCAACACAATATGTGAGTATGTGTGTGAGAAAAAAAAAGAGAGAGATTGTATAAATGTGAGATTAAATTTCTTGCTCTGCTTGTGTGTGTGTGAGTGTGTGTGTGAAAGAGATAATGGGTTTTCTGGAAAAAACCCAAGTTATTTCTGTAAATCAAACCACTCTCTACTGCAGCTCGGAGTAATAGTTTCAAACTGGCCCCAAAATCCATATCTAGATTACATGAATACTGTAGAACACTTCCTCTGAAACATACACACACACACACACACACACACACACACACACACACACAACTCATTCTCAGAGAGGGATTTTTAAAACATCTGAATTCACCCTCATGATTGCTTTTCTGACCCTGAATGAATCTATCAACCAACACAGTATGATAATGCATTTTAAGGTCTTCCTTTATAACTGTACATGTTATAGAAATAGTAATGAAAAAAAAAAACTGAATGAGAACCAAGGTACAGTAATGGTATGAGATCATACTTTAATGTAGGCGAGACTGGGACTACTTTTTGTCTTATTTTTGACAATTTTAGCACATGAACATGCCTATACAGTCTTGATAACAACAAGGCTAGAGACTTTTTTTTGTGACAACATGCCCCAATAATTTTGTGAAATAGTATTACAATATTGTGAAATATTATTACAATTTAAAATAACTATTTTCACTATTTCAATATATTTCGGAATGGTTTGTTTAAAATGAAAAATCGTTCTTCGGTGTCACATGAACTTTTAGAAATCATTCTATGCTGATTTGGTACTCAAGAAACATTTGTTATTATCAGCAGTTGAAGACATTTTGCTGTTTAATTTTTTTTTTTTTTTTTTTGGAAACCATGAAACACTTTTTTAAGGATTATTTGATGAATAGAAATTTCGGTCCCACTTTATATTAGGTGGCCTTAACTACTGTGCACTTACATTTAAATTAATAATTTGGTACAATGCACTTGTTGTGTACATACATGTTTTTACATTGTACTTATATTTTTAGAAATACCTATATGTAGTTACATCTGTAATTACATTTATAATTACACTGTTGACCCATCCCTTACACTTTAACCCACCCTTAAACCTACCCAGACCACCAAACCTGTCCCTAACCTTACCCATATCCACCTCAATAGCAGAAAAAGTGTTTTGCAATACAATATGAACACAATAAGTACATTGTACTTATTTTTTGATGTAAGTACATAGTAGTTAAGGCCACCTAATATAAAGTGTGACCGAAATTTCAAAAGAACAGCAATTATTTAAACTAGAAATCATTTGTAACATTTTAAATGTCTTTATGCTAGTGTGGTTTTATTGTGTTTGTTGTGACAACTAACCCCAGTCTTTCTTATATTATGGAAATATTTGATTACCATATTCATATACTACAGTATGTACTTGATACTCCATGGTATAAATAATAATATGGTGGTATCATCATGGTGTGTCCTGCAAATGTGTTACCATGGTACTATGCCCAAAAAAAACCATGAACAAAAGGGAGATTGTATTTTACTATAATGATCATAGAACGGCTGCTCTCATACTGATGTATTAAAATTATGGAATATATGAAAAGAGGGTTTTATAATATCTGACAAACTCAGATGTGTGGTGACAAGCAATTTATCTAAGAGGGAAGAAAACAAATTATGAGAATTTAAAACTGAGTGAGGGAGAAAGAGTGAAGAGGAAGACAAAGTCATCAACTCATTACTGTCTGTCTCTCTTTGAAAATCTGATAATTGATTCATAATGGCTCTCATAATGCAATATCAAAGCTCCTTCTAAACAAAACAAGTACATAAACGTTCACATGCAAACAAATTCACTAACTGATGTGTACTTCTCAAGGCGGGTTCAACAGAAGAAGTTAATGTTCACAATATCTACAGCATGAAACTATAACCTTAACAAACAACAAGTCATGGCTTATTGCTTGTTTCAATGATTTTACAACGGTAGGGGGTGTTCATCCTATGGTAAAATTACATTACTATGGTAAAATCACTCTCATGATGAATTGTTTTTATTAGATATGCACCGATATTGAAATTGTGGCCAATACCGATAGGTCAATAATTATTTTCATGTTATGGAAGATATCCGATAAATGGCCTTAATAAAATTCTTTGTCATTTTATCTAAATTAACAAAACCATCTTTTTAAATGCTGCAAGATTAACAGTCACAACATAATTCTGTACAATATGAAAAATGGATTAATTTTGAGATTTGCTAAAATTTAATTATTTGTGTTTTTTTCAGTGAGCATTAATGCGCAATCTCATTGTTTATGTGCGAAATCCAATCATTTCAATATCAATTCGCATGATCTGAAATTACACGCAAGGACAAAAGATTTTGCATCAGGTTCAGTAGTTGGTCATGCAAAGTTTTTATGATGAGCAACAGAAAGTTGCTTGGCTTAAAAGTAATCGTGCTTAATAAAATTGCTACACAATATTGTCTATTAATAAGAGATAGTGGACCTTTTTCCTGTGAAATTTCACCAAAATATCGCTAATAGACCACTGACACTGACAAAAAATTGTATAGCACCTGTATATCCTGTTTTTATTTATTTAAATAAATAAATAAAACTTGGAATATGAAAAAAATATATATATTATTAAGGATATTAATTCATATTAATAATGTTAAATCAAATTAATATAAATAATTAAAATGTCCATTTCATAAAATCATTGCTGTTCATTTGAGTTAAAGGGATAATTCATCCAAAAATGGAAAGTCTGTCATCATTTAGCCACCCTCAAGTTGAGCAATGCTGTTTCTTTCTTCTGTTGAACATAAAAAGAAAAAAATATATATATTGAAGAATGTTGATAACCAGACAGTTGACGGTAGCCATTTACTTCCATAGAATGGGAAAAACAAATAAATAGCTAGACAATAAAAATACTATGGAAGTCAATGCCTATACCGTCAACTGTTTGGTTACCTACATTTTTTTATGTGTGTGTGTTTAACAGAAGAAAGAAACTCAAACAGGTTTGGAACAAGTGAGGGTGAGTAAAAGATGACAGAATTTTCATTTTGTGATGAAGCATCCCTTTAAGTTCTCCACTCAACTTTGTTGCATCGCCAACAGTTGCTGTCGCCAACAAATCCCGCCAACTCTCCTTGAAAATTAATGACTTCCGGTGGCAAACCATCAATGTGAACACCCCTTAATGGAAGCATTCTACTTTTGTCAATGTGTTGCTTGCTTGCAGCGCACACATGCAGAATAAATCCAAATGCACTGGTGTGAGTCCAGCTGAGAGATATTGGCTCATTTATCTTGTCGATCTGAGCAGATGGAATCATTACACACGTAAACTCTCCGTGTGCCTTCCCACCTATACAACACCTGTCAATCAATCAAGCCGCTCTGACTCAGACTCTCTGACTGAGAGCGTCTCATAGCTGTCCGTGACAGTGAGCGGTGTGATCTACACATGTGTACAGGCCTCTGTCAGTGCTCAAGGCTGTAGCCCAAGGCTATTCGCTCCTGTGTGGGACGAGAGAGTCAAACCGCTAAAGCTATACCTGTTTAAACAAGATCTGACTGAACTCAGTCCCACGTTCCTCACGAAAGAAAACGCTAAAACGATATTCTTTCAGTAGCGATAGCGATTAATGCTAAATGTCACTGAAAATGTCATCCGCCTTTAATGTCGTAATTCAGGATATGGACACTAGCACCGCAGGATTTTATAAGAGAAAGTGCTGAAAGCTTACTTGATATTCTAAGGTGGTTGTGCTCTGTTTTTAATGCTCACATGTGAAATGTCTACCAAGCTGACTGCCGTAGTATTTTTAGGGTTAATTCAGTGTTTAAACAAGCCGAACTGTGGTGGATTGGAGGCTTTTTGACACCAACTGAACGTTTTCAGATGGCAATATTTTTCTGTATATTCAGTGGACCTCAGATATCTATGAATGACAACTCTCTTTGTCTGGATGAGAACACCTGCGAAATGCATCTTTGTTCCCACCCGTATTTTGTTTAAGAGCTGTTTACTCACACTTAAATAAACACAAACACTCTCAAACAAATGTAATCCTCTGCAAAATCACTCGCTGTGAGAACAAGTGAAACAGTAAATGTAAATGGGTTTCAGGCACCTGTATCTGTCGTGTAGAGCTCCACTCTGTCAAACAGACATGCAAACACATGCTAAGTAAGTGCTGTTGTTATATGGTTACATTCGAAATGTCTGAATGTCAACAGCTGTGTGTGTGTGGCTGTGCAAGTCCGCACAGAAACAATCACTGAAATCACTTTCATCTGTGGCCTCAACACCTGGAATCTACCATTAGTCTCTCAGAACTATTCCTCCCACACACACACACACACACACACACACACACACACATACAATCTCTGAATTTGAAACTGAATTTCATCCTCCAGTGTCTCTCTCTCAGAACTTAAAGTCAACATGAGCTGCCATCCACAAAACATTTTACAAGTAACTTGATGTATTTTCAACTGTGACAGGGTTTGTGTGTGTGGGGGGGGGGGGGGGACTTAATTTCATCCATCAAAAACTTTTGTAATTTGTATGCACTGTATGCAATATTTTAAATAATTTGCATAACTTATTGATAAATAAATAAATAAATAAATAAATAAATAAATAAATAAATAAATAAATAAATAAACAAATAGATAAATAAATGTTTAATTTATTATTCTTTTAATATTTCAATATTTTAAATAATTTTATCATTTGGATGTACTGCCTGCATTGTTTAATTTATTTATTTAGCTTAATTAATAATATAAATATAATAATTAAAATATGATTATATTTAATTAATCGTATAATTAATTTATGTTATACTTATGTATTTTTTATTTTATATATATTCTTTACTAATTTATTTAGTATATTTACTTATAATTATGCACATTACATCATCAATAATGAGCATAATTTACATATAAATGGGGGATGTTTCTGCTGAAACGAATGACAATGACTCCATTCAAATACTCACGGTACAATGCTATTTCAGCGCATTTAAGAGTCTGCTCAAAATGGATAAGGTTATTGGATAAGATGCAGGTTTCTGCACTGTAATGCATTTGTTTGGTGAATTCGTCCTCCATCTCTCTCTCTCTCTCTCTCTCTCTCTCTCTGCGTTTCTTTCCCCAGACAGTCAGAAGTGAAACAAAAGCAAAAAGTCAAAGAGGTAGCAAAGAGAAAGAAAGAGGTGTAAGTTAAGAATGAGAAGGGGGGAAAAGGAAAGAAAGTGTAGGTATAGAGAGAGAGAGAGAAATAGAGAGACAGCTAGTTAAGGAGGGAATGTGATGTCAGATGGTGCAGTCGGGCCACTCAGACATGACAGTCATGACAAGATGAAGCCCCTCTCTCCTCCTGTAACATCACCCCATCATCTCCACCCCTCCCCCAGCTTCTCCTCCTTCCTTCTCTTCCCTCTCTGACAGCACCTATCAGGGCATCTTCTGTGAAGCAACACTGCCCCCTACAGTTCAATCTCACACCGCTGCTCGTAATGCCAAACTTCTGCTGGTTTCAAACAGAAGGCTGAATCTGAGCACATAGAAACTTAAAACACATCATTCAGCCTGTGTAGCAGTACGAAAGAGAATATTCACAGTAAAACCACTAAAGCTGTCTACACTGCAAATGTTCAAGTCCTGGACTGCTGCACCACTGATCCAGTAGTGAGCTGCCTACCTAGACAGCGTATTAAGGCATCATAGGCGTGCTACTGATGAAGGATGTTTCAAAAAAGGATGATACTGCCTTCTAAGGCTACATTCAAGGAACCAGTGCAGTTAACACCAATTCTTTGAGGTACCATACTGAAATAAAAGTGAAGTGAACTGGGCGAAAGAGATTAAAATTGATCCTGCAGGTCTCCTCTCTCTCACAGATGCTAGGTTTCTCTCAGACACGGTTGGTGCGATTCAGTTAAGTATTGAATCAATATTGATGTACTGAATGAGGCTGGTGAAGGAAGTACAAAAATGCACTGTTTATATATCTCTCGTTATACAAGATTATTTCAGAAACATGCTAGCTAGCATAAAGCTCTGTTTGAATTGAGTTGGGTTTTCTGTGCATTTCATGTAAGAAATGTTATGTGTGAGGTGCATAATGCACAGTTCTGTTTTCTGAGGTTCTGTTTCAATTATGATCCTGCCTTTCAAGAGAGCTGCCAAAGTAGGCAGTAAACAAAGGCAGCTCACTAGATTTTGGAACAGAGCTTTATTGATTAGAACAGAAGCATTTTAGATTTATTGTGTGGCTTGCTCACATTATAGATGGGGTATAACAATGTGAGGCTTGTGTGTCAGGGTTTTGAGCTTTCCTCTCTGTCTGGGATCAGTTTAGTCTTCCGTAGCTGATCTGAAAACAACGTGACATCTGCAGGACTGCGTGTTCCGTTTCGAGCACGGTGAAGCAGGCTGATTCGGGTTTTAATCATTCGGGTGTTGTATATTACACTCAAATGGGTTTTCAGAAATGTCTCTTTGGTCTGCTGCTGTATTTGCAAAAAAATATGGAGGAACCATCTGTTACTTTCCCCACCTCATTTTGCAGGAACACTCAGAGGGATAAGGAAGGTTGTTTTGGGTTCAGCTAAGTAAACAGGAAGAGTTCAAGCTTTTCTAAAAGCAGATTTCTCTCATTAAAGTGTCATCAGCCATCGGTCCGACTGCATGCCTATGCAGAAAGCAGGTCTCTCGCTTTTTCTGTCTCACTCACCATTTCTCTAACTTGTTTACTCTCTTTTTCCATTAACTGAAGGGGGTGTAACGTAAAGAAGATTCGGGGTCTGTCATTCATTTTTATTTTATTTTTTGTTGTTATCTCTCTCCCTCTGGTCCTTCAGAAATCTCTGAGGAGCCATCCCTTTTTTCTTGGTGAAAGACAAAACCAGATGTAGACTATACCTACATCTATTCTATTCTATTCTTCAACAGGGAAGTAAGTAATTTACTGTAAATGTGAAATACTTCATTAGCAGTAAAACTTTGTGCTACAAACTAGCGTGTTTATGATTCAAATCATATATAAAAATAATATGATAATAGCCTTGCACATTCAAGTTAAAAAAAGGTTGCATCCACTCCTACGTTAATAAGGATTCTGTTTTATTTTATACTGATGCTAAACAAATGGGATCTACTCCAAAGCCTAGAGAGCTGCCTTAATGTATACATTTCCTAAGGTTGCTTCTGGAGTGCAATGGAACCTCATAAATTCTGTAACTGATTTTGAATCATCTACAGTACAGTGATCTACACTATTCAAACACTGCTTTTCTCATGAAGCACATGAGGCTTGATAAACAATTGATTGATGAGTTTGCCAGTAGCATGTTGCTAAGCTAAAAACAATATACTCTAATAAGCGTAACAATACATAGTATGCAGACATTTTCAACTCAGGCTCACTGGAACAATTGTGCTGACTGTGGCGACGTTCCTGAAAAATTACATTGTTACAATTACAATACACATTTTGCAACACTTTCAAAAGGTCAAGTCCAGTGAGTGGCGCTAAACGCGCATTCAGTTTTATTCAAAACTGATAAATGTGAAACTTGCAATATTATATTCGTGATTCAAACCGCAGCAGTTCAAAAAATAAATGTGCAGTGACTGAATATTGCATCGGAGAAGTGACATGCACCTACTCTAAACCTTACCATAAATCTAAAATCATAGATTTAACAAAAGCAGGTATAATATAAAGATGTATTTGCTGAAACAACATATCATTATACCTTGCTCCTACAAGTCTTTGAGCCTTTTTATTGTGATTCATGTTTCACAGAACTCATATAGTACCCGAGTACTCTGCATTGCAAATGCAATGCTATACCAGGTGAGCTACCAAGCAAGTTTACTTCATCAGAAAATCTATACATATGGATCTGGGTATTGTGCATACATAGGTACATTTTTGGTGTTTAGCAATGAGGCTGGGCTTCAAATTGGGTAAAACAGTCTTTTTATTTGATTAAACCATCATTTATCAGTATACGTTATTGCAAATGTTTTCACTTACCTCATAGCAGTGAATTCTGTTATTGCATGCTCTCAAACGATACATGCACTGCTTCCGTAGAATTTGTTCAAAAATTAATTTAAAAGAAGTAATGTTGTTGATGATGCATTCTTTTGCCTACTCTTGCTTGGGCTGAGAGGGAAAAACACACAATTAGTGATTTTTCAGCATGCACAGGCACCAAGTTATTAGCCATAACTTCTATCAGCGCCATTTCTCTCACTCTCTCTCCAAAAGCACTCCAGTTTGAGTATTATACCATATTGAGTCATGGCTCTGGCGAATGCAATTAATGAACTCTGGATTAATTACCACAAATTTCATCACAGTCTGTCCGACTGTTTAAATATGGATAAATTTGGGCCAATTATTTTACTGGCCTCAGTGTTTGAAAAATAAAGTATGTTTGATAAATGGTTTTAACCTCTTAAAGAGGCCACTGCACATGTACAAGAGAAGAGAAGAGAGCCAGGAAGTCAATTTCACATTCAGGGAGCATCATGGCCATTGGGGTAAGACGCAGGAAGAGAGTTGATCATACGGGAACAGACTGGCTTGATTTGATGCTTGATTGAGCACTGTTTGAAGATGTAATCCATTTCAATTGTGACGAGTAGGAAGGAGGAAAAACAGACAGGGACGACAAGAGACGTACATTAAAAAGGGGGCGAAACAAAAGGGATTGCCCACATGTGGAAGTCCTGCTCTCTTTTTAAACTTCTGAAGCTGTTCAACCTTAGCAGATAAGAGGAAGGAGGGGATGAAAGTTAAAAGAGTGCCAAAAAAAGAAAGACCATAATGAGGGCCAAGGTGCAGAAAGACTTTTGAATGTTCAGGGGTGGAATATGCATCTCCTGTCAAAGACGGAGAGAAGCCTCTAGGGGGCTTGTGTCTTGACATTCTCCCATCGTCAGTGGTACTTTGGGTGGATTTAATTAATATAAGAACAAAGTCGAATGATTCCACCTCCTCTCTCTCTCTCTCTCTCTCTCTCTCTCCTTCACACAGATTCACATTTCTCTCTCCTCTCACTCTCTCTAGCTCCTCAGAGAGTGGGCTTCTATTTGATAGCTTCTCTACCCTCATTCCCACTCGCCGAGTCAGATCAGCGTTGCACAACTTTTCCACCAAATTGTGATTTGTTTTGTTTTTGTGATATACTTTTGGGTTTCTCTGCGCCCATCTGAGCTGGTCTGAAGTCAGTTATAAGCTGTGTCTTATTTTGGCATATCAGCCAAATAACCATGAATCCAATTTATTTGACCAAAAAAGTCTACATAATCAACTTTAATTTTATTTTAAATAAGTGAATATCACAAAACCTGTCAGGAACCCGTATGGGTCACCACAAAATCAAAATAAATAAATGACATACATATTTTGCTTAAAATAAAAGATCTGTATATCTATCATCTACCTACCTATGTATCTGTGTGGCACGTGAACTGGACATTTTTTCATGATATTCAGACATATTCAACTTTTACAGGCAGGAGCAGGGTATTGACTTTTTGTTATATAGAGTATTTGCAGTCAGAGTGGTGCATTTGTCATTTTGAGTTAGTGTGGAAGGCTTGCTGGCACTAGTTTAGTGTCACAGGAAAGCAACTAAAAATCTAAATATAACTTAGCAAGCTTTTAATTTATGATGTATCACATTTGTTATGATCCACAAGGTCAGGCCGAGCACTGACCGGACTCATAAAAAGAATTTGTTATATCAATCGCAGAAGGATTTGTGAGCTTCCATTTAAACCGCGCCACAGCACAGCCTAAGCGTACGTATGTGTGCGCGCTATAATCACTGGAGCTCAGAGCACTTCTGGTTAGTAGATTAGTTTGTGTCACCAGGGGTCCCTGCTTTCCTGAGGTGCCTCTGTTATTTCTGTCTGCTTTGTTTAGTTGTGTATTTGTTTCCTTGTTTATTATAGATGCTCCAGATTGTAAAATTGTTTTGAATATAAATGCCGCACAGACTTTTCAATATTCACCTCAGGTGAGGGGCGATAAAATTCGTTTCATTCGGCAGAATCTCTGAGACGCTGATTCTTAATCACCTAATATCATGCCACAATGAACAGATCTGAGAGTTGCGAGTCAAGACCGCCCAAGATGAAAAAGAGAGAAGGAGAGAGAGAAAGCAAAAAGTGTTGCTAATTTATAGCTAAATATGATGGAAGTAATTGGGGAGGACTTCAGCGAGACAGGGAGAGCAAACATTGGATGCTCCTCAGATGGAGCGTGATGGAACTTTTGTTCTGCCATAAGAATTCCAATATGCTCCCTCATTTATGAGTTATGCCAGCTACTGTGTCTCTCATGGGATGCAACGTTGAAAAAACTAATTTTAAAGCCCCCTGCATTAGTTTAAAATGCCCAAACAAACTCCTACACTAAAATGTTGGCACTCTCAAGCCAAATGAACTAGTTGAAAGAGAAAAGAAGGTTAGAAATCGCCCCCACACACACTAAGGTTCAGCATTTTAACAATTGGACCTTAAGCGCACTAGCAAATATTGGTGTAGGATGATTTTGAGGGCCTACAGCACATTGAGTAGAAAAACATGTTTCTGTCCTACTTAGGAACACATTCAGCTCGAGTTGAGAAGCTAAACCAGTCAGGACAGAGTGGGAGAGGAATCTGTGGCATTAGCTGGAACTACAGGCTTCAACTGGCATTTTCATGCAAATTCAGTTGGCACATAACGTAAAACTGTCTACCAATGGGCTTTGAAAAAGACATGAAGAATTTAAAGGTTTTTATGTTTAAATTCGATAAAGGCATAGACGTACTTCTTCATGCACAAAACAACCTTCAATTTCCAGCCATTCAAAGATTACAGTGGACACAAAAGGAACAAAACAGTGTGTTGTATAATAACCTGTAAACAAGAAAACCCTTCTGGACTATTGACCACCGCATGAATGGGGAGTAATCCCCAGAGCCAGAGTCTTTCTGTCAATAATGCGTTGAGACAGACTCTTGATAGATTTTAACGGAGGGGAACAAGGAAGGTAAGGAGAACAAATCCACAAGCAGCATCATTTTGCAAAGGATTTATGGAAGACCTTGCCTTGAAACTTCACAAAGACACTCATTCATCCTGTGAACGCTGCCAGGTCCCCGAAGCACAATCCATCTACAGCTGCAGAAGTAAAGCCTCAGAACCACAACTGTGTCAGTTGACCCCCGCTGTATAACTCTGCCCTTTTTTTTTTTGACAAACAAACAGCCATTTTGGCTCAAACAGAATGTTGAAGAACAGTACACGATCCTTACGTATACAATCGATACAGAGCACCAGAGGGAAGATTCTCACACATCCTTTTATTGTGGAAAGCAGACAGACACACACAGTAGCAGGGCAACAAAGTTGCCAGATCTTATGAAAGAAATGACCCCGGGTCTAATCAGAACTAGCCCGAAACCAGGCCAAAGTCAGAAAACAATACGTTTGCTAAATTTTTTACTTCAGGCATTTTTTTTAATAGAAATGCAGGTATGTAAAAATGATATGTGGAAAAATCTATCTAAAGATTTGAGGGCTAGATTTCATCCATCAGGAATTGACTGGAATATGAAAAGTCAAACAACTAAGGCAAAACATTATGAACCGTTTTTGTTTTTTTGTTTTTTACTTGGAATAACATGCACTGATGAATAGTGTACAATAAGAGCAGGAATGTGTATTAACATGCACAATAATCAAATTCTGTCTAATGCTGATATTCATATTTTGAGATTGATATTTTTATGCTATTAAAAATAAAACATTTAAAACCAAAATCAATTGAATGGAATGCTTCAAATAAATTTAGGCACCACAGCATTATTACAACATATTCATTTAGAAATTTACCCATGATTAAAAAAGTAATCTATAAAAATAAAAATAGGGGAAAATTATTAACTATTATTCAGTATCTGCTGATAAAAATGCAAAATTAATGAATGAATGAATCAATCAATCAATCAAATACTGGCTGATAACAATATTGTTCTGACATATTACGCATAGCAGTATGAATGAAAACAAGTCATTAAACACTGCAGATATGGCTATTAAACCTAAAAAAAAAAAAATGTATATATTTAGAAATAATTAAACTTCAACATTTTCTAGATATTGCAACAAAAGTATAATAGAAAACAATGAGGCCAAAGAAAAAAGGTAACATTAGTTATATCAGATAAAAAAGAGGATCAGCGGTGCCCTTCAAAACTGCATTTCATGTGTTTACTTCCCTTTCTTCTTCCCTTTACTACCTCTTTTGGTAATCACCGTTATGTGCCTTTCAGAGTGCTTCTATTGGAGTAACTCTTTATTATCAGACAAAAAGAAGTCGTATAAATGGACAGATACTGAAGCCAGGCAGAAGTGCTCATTGCCAGGTAAAGACAATGAGGAGTGGAGATGTGCATCCATTTGGCCACAGCCACAGAACTAACACACAAAAACAGGAGAAAAGAGGAGAGGGCTGGACAGATGAATAGGATATGTGAATAGGAAGATAAATATATATTTAGGGCGCATAAATGGATGAAAATTGAACAGGAAAAAAAAGGTTAAAAAAATATGAAGAAACCAAAATCTGTTTAAGTAATATACTCAGGCTACTTTTTCTAAGTAAGGAAGATGAATATGGCATTTACTTGGCATATGCTTATTAACACATGGAAGTAGTGGTTCTCAACCTTTTTTACTCCAAGGCCCCTTATTCTCCACAACAATATTTGAAGGCCCTGTGGTTCTTCCAGTTGTTCAAGTATTTTGTACTCAAAATTCCCTCATAAAAACATAAAATATTTTATAGCTTGGCATAACTAGAAAAATACATATTCATTATAAAAATGCCCATGGCATTTCACGATTAATTTACTTGAATAAGGTTTCTAGACTTTTCAGGCCAAGAAATCACACTTTTAAAATTAGGCTTCCTCAAATATCCAGTTTTTTTTTTTTTTTTTTTTTTTTTTTTTTTTTTTTCAAAATTGTTGTTGAGGGGGTGAATTAAAATAAGAAATATATAATTTTTTATGGTAACACTTTAGAATAGGGAATGCTTATTCACTGTTAACTACAACTTTTCCTTCAATAAATTCCTAATTTGCTGCTTATTAATAGTTAGTAAGGTAATTGTTAAGTTTAGGTATTGGGTAGGATTAGGGATGTAGAATAAGGTCATGTAGAATAAGGCATTAATATGTGCTTTATTAGTACTAATAAATGGATAATATTCTAGTAATATGCATGCTAATATAGAACTAGTTAAGAGACCCTAAAATAAAGGGGTCCCTTTTGAACATTCTGTTGACACTAAGTAATGTTGCAACTACATGTCAACAAACTCTCATAAGAGTATTAGTAGACTGTCTGCTTCATATCTACTAACTCCTTATTGTGTTGGTCTCCCAACTGACTACTGACTATAAGTAACTTTGCAAGAACGTGTCAACTTAATCTAACCCTAACCCTACCAGTCAACTAATACACTACTAACACTCTAATGAGAGTCAGTACAAATGTAGGTGCAACGTTACTTATAGTCAATAGAATGTGTTAAAGGGACCATCAAAATAAAGTGAAACCAAATAAAGTGTTACCATTTTTATTTGCTTTAGCTGATTTTAATGCTTGTTTTGTCTTATTTATAATCAATTAAATTTAATCAATAAACACGACATGGCCAGAAGGGTGCGATGGCAGCATCTTTACCATGCTATACAGTTTTTCTCAGTAGCTTTGGTGCATTTCTCGAATCGCCCTTAATATTTGCAAAAAAGTACGTGCATTTCTCAAAACAATTTGTACAAACAGCACCACACAATGGATTTCCTGCAAAAGCCAGTAACTTACTCAAAATCTTTAGTTCATCTCTCAAAAGTAAGTATTTATGTCAATGAACATATCAGTGCCATCAGAATTAAAAGTCCTTGTATCTTTGTTCACAAACAGGATAGTCAAAATGCTTAGTCATGTTGTCAATATAACAGTACAAACGGTTAGTATTACCTGATGTAAACTATGGCAATAGTTTAGATGACAGTTACTGTAGTGAAATGCAGAAGGCTGCACTTCTTATGTATGTCATACAGTATTTCTATTTCAAAAGTACAGATTTATGTATTACTGTATGTGGAATATTGATTGAAAGAGACTGTTTCGAAATGTTTGAATTATTGAGGATATGGTCGATTTCCCAATATTTAGCTGCACCCTTCAGCCATTGTAAGGCCATGATTGAAAACATAGTCCACAACAGTGGCCCTTATTTCATCTGATATGTGCCTCTGTCCTTGGCCTCTTCTGCCTAATCCTCTGTTTTGCCTCTGTATCCTTACACCATGCATCCTTACTCCTCTTCTTCCTCTCGGCTGTTGACCCTGATCGTTTTCTGGATGTTCATCCATGGTCAGAATGTCTAACTCTAGTGTTGTCCTCTGTCTATGTGCATTCGAAATGAAGGTTCATGAGATGCACCTTTGAGCTATTTCAGAGAACTGGTTTATAATTGGTTGATCTATATTCTCTTCATAAGTGAAAGTCAAGATTCATGACAAATTTACAAAAAGTCTAATGGAAATGTGTAGAAAATATGCTTGACAGTTTATGACAACTAGATCAACCATTTTGCATTTAATGACTTATATGATGAATTAATGACAAGATGTTTTGAGGGGTAAGACTATTGCACAGAGAACTATATAATACATTTTGAGCAACATGATATTAGCAACTGATAATGTAGGAAACCGCAGACAGATGTACATAATCAGTTGCATGAATGTACCAAAACAAATCGCAACTTGTTCAAAAGAATGAGAAACTGCTTTTATGATGTGCACAAGTGACTAGATGATGTGGAAGTTGAACAAGGAGTTTTGAAAATGTTATTTCTGGTCTGAGAAATGCACCAAAGTGACTGAGAAAAACTGTAATAAAACCATGACATTCATATAACTAGAAGATCATATGAGAGCACCGATGTTGGCCAATTATAGATAGTTTGTTGAGCTCACACATTCACCCAACATGTGGTTGATTGGGTTAAGGTCATGACACCAATCAGGCCAGTCAAACGTTCCCTTGTTAATTTTAACTAACCATGTCCTGTAAAGACTTGTGAACTTGATCGTTACCATGTTGAAACCAAAAAAAAAAAAAAACCAAAAGGATTCTATGATGTTGGAAACATGAAATGAAGCTAAAAGCCCTCCCTGACAACAGAAAAAAAGTCCATTATTCATCATCAACAAAATCTGACAGTTGGCACACTACATTTGGGCAAGGAGCATCTACTGGTAATTGCCAAACCTTCATTTGCGTGCCAGAAAAGCATACTTTAGAGAATGGCAGTGAGCTTTACAAACACTACAGCCAAAACTTTCTATGGTTTGTGGTGTTATTCCACTGGAAACCCATTTTGCAAAGCCGTGATTGGTCCGTTACATAAGCTAATGCGGCCTAACACTTCACAGCTGTTGCTGCTTGTAGATGTGTCCAATTCTCAATAACAGCACTTACGGTTGACCCAGGCAGCTCTGGCAAGGCAGAAATTTAACAAAATTACTCGTTGGAAAAGTGGCATACTATGGAGGTGCCATGCTGAAAGTCATTTAGCTCTTCTGTATGGGTTATTGTCTTGGCAGTGGGATAGCCGACACCGCTAATTAGAAAGAGTGTCCATTTGGCATTAGCATTAAGAAACAGACAGATGAATAACATCCAATGGCATCCCAAATGCTTGTGCACATGAACATGACTTTCCCTGCATTCCATACTACTACCTCAAATCAGAATTATGAATAAATGAAAATGAAAGCAGGATTCTTAAGGCCGTGAGCAAAGCTCTGTTTCGTTCTTTGTTTAGGGATAAAAAGAAGTTTGAAATACCTTTGCAACAGTATACGAACATCCCAACGACGTCACGGCAGTTCGTTCTTTGATTTCACTTGTGGTATATTGGGGCCTTTACACCTGCTTTAACATACATGCAACTCTTCAACAGATATTTAAAGATGGCATAACTCGCATAACTTCTGTTGAGTCTTGACTCAGAGGAACGTATCAGAATAGAACAGCTTAGAAGTGTTAATCAGTTGTACATGTTTTTTTTTTCACCACAGATGAGTGTTAAAATTTCTCCTGCTACTTTCTTTTACATTGTTTAAGGTGTACAATTCATAAGATCCTATAGAGTGAGAGAACGAAAAGGCTGCTGGGATTTCAGTGAAAAGAGATGATACACATTATGCCCCTGAGCCGCCTTAAAGAGAGTCGGAGAGAGGAAACAGAGGGAGAAATTCATTTTTGACATTTACCGTTTCAATTAGCACCAGAAGAGCTGTGTGTATGAGTGTATGCGTTTGAGGTGGGAGGACAGGTGCACAAACCTGAGGGCATTGACTTTGCCTGTTGCAGATCTCACTTGTAGTGTGACAGTTGTGCTGTAATCAATCACACCTCACTTTTCTTTTCATTTCTTTTTTTTTTTGGATCCCCATTAGCTTCCACAGAGTGGTTGCAAGTCTTCCTGGGGTCCTCAACTCAATCCAAAACAGACAATTGTACAAATAGATTAAAAAAAAAAAAAAAAAAATTGACTCGTCACACATCTCAGCGGAAGCAGCACTTAAAAATATACATCTACATATTTATAAGCATATCTTCACATTTTCTTCGAAATACATATGTACAGTTACTCTTTCTTATATTTATGGGAACCATATTCCAAGCAACAGAACCTCGATAAAGTACAGTCTTTTTCATCAAATTTGTTCGTGGACACGGTAAAAAAAGTTGATGCCTACTCACTTGACGTGTTTTATAATCATGTCTGCGTCCCATATAAACAAGCTTTTCAAAGAAAAAACAAGGAGTATGATATTGAATACCTTATAAAAATATACCAACAATCGTAAATGTAATTTAACCTTCACCAGCAACCACGATAACTTTCTATGCATATCACTAACATTGGCCCGAAACTGATAATGAAGCACTAACCTGGCTGCTCTGTTCTGAACCATCTGAAGTTTTTTTTTTTAAGTGTTTCTCCGAAGCACTTGACCATACCATAGGGCAGTACTCAAGATGCGATAAAACTAATGACTGTACCACATCTTTTAAAAATGAAGATGGGATAAATGCAGAACATTTCCTGGCCACCGCTATACCTTTTCCCATAGTATTTACTATATTATCTATATGTTTGGGCCAGAACAACGTATTGTCAAGCATCACACCCAGCAACTTAACATGTGTTACTTGTTCTGTTGGCACCCCGTTAATAAATAAATTCAAATCAGCAGCTTTAGTCATACTATTTTTCTTACTAAAAACAATACATTTGTTTTTTTCTAAATTTAAAATCAATTTATTAATTCGAACCCACTTTGTAATTGTTAACAACTCATCACTTCAGTTTTCCTGAAGCTCAGTTAATATATGTGCCGCGGAAAACATTGTAGAATCATCTGCATACATAACCATATTTGCTTTATCAACAACAACATCACTGTGAGATGAAGACAGTCTCAAACATCAGTGGTTCAGAAAGCCAGTTCTTTTTTTTTCTTTTTTTTTTTTTGTAGTTTTATTTAAAGTCATTTTAAAAATAATCATTGATTTTTACAAAACTGCTATATATGTTAGAGGTCATGAGGTATTATTTTTGTTCGTCCGTGTTTTCACATGATCACAACTTTAATCTTGACATACAGTAACAAAAATTGTTTTTCTCACTGTCTCGACTTGTGAGAAATGTGCATCAGCATTAGAAAAGCATAACTTTTCTTATGGACTTTTGTAAGGACTTGTGTAGCTGTCTTTGTTATTGATGATAATTTATAATTCATTTACAGCTTGCATATCTAAGTGTAAATTATTATTATTATTTTTTTTACAAGAGACAATTAAGTTTGCATTTACAGATTCATCATTACATTCAGCAACAAATTGTGATCAAAAATGTCCATCTTTTTTTAAAAAGAAGAAAAAAAAACCTTTCATTTAATCTTCAGATATATATGCTGCATTGAGGTTTCTGTTTAAATGTCTGCCTTTTAACTTTTCTAAGATAAAAGTTTACTACGTCTTATCTTGAGAAATGGTAGGCAGTTCATTTGATATAATGGATAGAATCTGTTCGCATGTATGTTTACTGTGTGTCACAAAGTGTCAGAATATATTGTCTCAGAATTCACTGGCAAAAGCTTTTTCATTGCACAATGATACCTTGTGCGATAAGAAACACATTGTACCTCTCATAACCCTGAGGAAAAAACAGCCTGGTTAGATGGTCTGGACTTGTTTTAGAGGCATTTTGGAAACTTTTCAAGAGGTCAGACCGGGAGACCAGTTAAATCGCCTTAAACCAGTCCAGCAAACCACCTTAGACTGGAATAAAGTGTACCTTTCAGCTGACCTGTTTCCCATCTGCTACACTCTCAGAAATAAAGGTACAAAAGCTGTCACTGGGGCGGTACCTTTTCAAAAGGTACACTTTTGTACCTATAAGGTTAAAATATGTATACTTTAAGTACTAATATGTACCTTTAAGGTACCAGAATGGACCCTTTAGGTACAAACATGTACCTTTTGAAAAGGTACCGCCCCAGTGACAGCTTTTGTACCTTTATTTCTGAGAATGTAAAATGACTGAGAAACAGCATTTACACTTACTGTGGGTTATATATTTTTACTGGATAATTATTTGATCCTGGAAAGTCCAATTGCAAATGTATTCCAAAATGAACTGGAACTGGTTTGAAGATTTATTTTGAGTGTAAATTAATTTAGTTTGTTGATACATAAACTAATGTTACCATACAAAAATTTGTGAGCCCCACAATCCACACATGAGTGCACAATGGATGAAACACACGGATGGAGCAACCACAAAACTGATCATTAATTGCCATATGGGGAGAAGAAAGCAACAGAAAACAGACAATTCCACTGCCCGCCATTACCATCATAACGGAAGGGAATGATTCCCTATTCCCTGATCTAAACAAAGAGAAAAACAAACAAAATCCACTTCAATATTTACTGTGTAAAAAAAATATATGTATTTTTTTAAAAACCTGCAGTTGGGGTGTCGTTTTTAAAGCAATGTTGATGAAAATTTCTAGGGAATTTTTCCCCCTAAAAGTTGGTGCACTTGTTAGCCAAGGAAAAAGCAGTGAAGGTCATGCTTGAGATAAAGGTAAATATCACAGAATATTTTTTAAAAAGTGTCATTTTTGATCGAAATACAGTAAAAACAGGAATATTGTGAAATATTATTACATTTTATAATAATTGTTTTCTTTGTAGCTGTAATTGAAACTATGAAACTGCAATTTCTCAAGTTCCTTTAATGAATAAAAAGGTCAAAAGGACAGCATTTATTGGATTTTTATTATTTTATTTTTTGTATTAATGTAGATGTCTTTTGCTGTCACTGTTCATTACTTTAATGCACCTTTGCTGAATGAAAGTATTATTTTTTTATCTAAAAAAAAAAATTAAAAAATAAAAATATTACTGACTGACCACAGACTTTTGAATGGTACATAAACTGCTAACAATGTCAATAAATGTAATTTTCATCAAAATTGAGATTTCAAATGACAGATATTCTCCTGTGATATATGCATATACTCAGTCTGTAGGACATTGTTAGAGGACAAATTAAACAAACTAGTAAGAGTGTGAAGAGTGTTTTAAAAGGCTTCGTTTTCCAGAAGTCCTCAGGGTGCAAAAGTGCCCATAGTCGAAGAAACACCCACGTATGACTCAAAAACAACACTGGTGATTAAACACCAGCCAAACAACGATTTCACTCTCAAACTATTACCTAAAGCCCACTCATTCCCCAGACTTGATGAATGACACAGGTGTAGAGTCATTTAGCCAAGTGCAACACCAACTGATATTCAGGTTTTAAACTTCACAGTGATTTACTAATCTTGTTAATTATGATAACACACATACACAACACACTTACTCCTGGACAAATTAGAAATTTTAACTAGTTTGTATTACCCCCATGTGAAGTTATTTATAAACATCATTTGTCAGTTCACATTTTTAAGAGCACCATCATTAAGCGTGTCCAGCTTTTATTTGGGTATGCTCTGAAGTGTATTGCTCTCTAACAAACGATCAGCTAGAAACACTCAATAATTTTTCAGTTATTTATGAGTTCATTACAACTGCTTTCACCTGTTCCCAATAAACTCCGGTGCCTGCGTGTGCTTATAAACATGAAATATCATGTCACAGTCAATGGGTCAAGCGTAGATGAATTAATCAGAGCAGAGCAAATATGATCACATCAAATAATCACAGCAGAAAGTGGGGCGATCGAAGCGAAAAAGAGAGAGAGTTCTAGATTCAGGGTTATTATGTGTGTACTGGACATACAGGTGCATATCAATAAATTAGAATGACGTGAAAAAGTTCGTTTTTTCTTGTAAGTTATTTCAAAAAGTGAAACTTTCATATATTTTAGATTCATTGCAAACTAAAGTAAAACATTTCAAAAGTTTGTTATTTGTTTTAATTTTGATGATTAGAGCTTACAGCTCATGAAAGTCAAAAATCAGTATCTCAAAATATTAGAATATTTACATTTGAGTTTCAATAAATGACCATCCCTATGGTATAAATTCCGGGTGTCTCTTGTTCTTTGAAACCACAATAATGGAGAAGACTGCTGACTTGGCAATGGTCCAGAAGATGAACATTGATGCCCTCCACGAAGAGGGTAAGTCACAGAGGGTCATTACTGAAAGGTGTGGCTGTTTACAGAGTGCTGTATCAAAGCATATTAAATGCAAAGTTGACTGGAAGGAAGAATTTGGGTAGGAAAATGTGCAGAAGCAACAGGGATGACTGCAAGCTTGAGAATACTGTCAAGCAAAGCCGATTCAAACACTTGTGAAAGCTTCACAAGGAGTGAACTGAAGCTGGAGTCAGTGCATCAAGAGTCACCACGCTCAGACGTCTTCAGGAAAAGGGCTACCAAGCCACTTCTGAAGCAGAGACAACGTCAGAAGTGTCTTAACTGGGCTGTGGAGAAAAAGAACTGGACTGTTGCTCAGTGGTCCAGAGTGGAGAGGCACAGAATCCATGTTGCTTGAAGTCCAGTGTAAAGTTTCCACAGTCAGTGACGATTTGGGCTGCCATGTCATCTGCTGGTGTTAGTCCACTGTGTTTTCTGAAGTCCACAGTCAACGCAGCCATCTACCAGGAAATTTTAGAGCACTTCGTGCTTCCTTCTGCTGACCAGCTTTATGGAGATGCTGATTTCATTTTCCAGCAGGACTTGGCACCTGTCCACACTGCCAAAGGTACCAAAATCTGGTTCAGTGACCATAGTGTTGGTGTGCTTGACTGGCCAGCAAACTCGCCTGACCTGAACCCCATAGAGAATCTATGGGGTATTGTCAAGGGGAAGATGAGAGACACCAGACCCAACAATGCAGATGACCTGAAGGCCGCTATCAAAGAAACCTGGGCTTCCATACCACCTCAGCAGTGCCACAAACTGATCACCTCCATGCCACGCTGAATTGAGGCAGTAATTAAAGCAAAAGGAGCCCCTACCAAGTATTGAGTACATATACAGTAAATGAACATACTTTCCAGAAGGCCAACAATTTACTAAAAATGTTTTTTTTTTTTTTTATTGGTCTTATGAAGTATTCTAATTTGTTGAGATAGTGAATTGGTGGGTTTTTGTTAAATGTGAGCCTAAATCATCAGAATTAAAAGGAACAAAGACTTAAACTACTTCAGGCTGTGTGCATTGAATTTATTTAATACAGGAGTTTCACAATTTGAGTTAAATTACTGAAATAAATGAACTTTTCCACGACATTCTAATTTATTGAGATGCACCTGTATGCGCACATTTAAATATGTGTGCTAATTTAAATCAAAGCTATACACGGTCCATAATATGTAATATGTAAATGAGAAAGGGAGTGCAGATACATCTATATTGTGCTTTGATCCAGGAAGCTGGTATTATAGCAGGGGGCCACCCAAAGACACTGGACAGTCAATCATAATGTAAAGCATACCTCATCTATACAGTATATCCTGACCAATAAGAATTAACATCAAAGTTGTAAACGCTTGTATAAATTACCATTTGCACATGTAACATATTAGATTATAAAAATCTGCTTCACACATTTAACTATCTAGGGTTAATCAGTGCAGCTCCTCACTATACCAAAAGTACACAGGTAGGTCACCCGAACTGTCGTGGCCCCCTTGCTCTTAAAGATGATTTAATGACTAGGGCTGTGCAGTTAACCAAATTTTACTTTTGTTTTTATTTGTTTGTTTTTACTTCCAACGATTATTAAAACATAACATAGCATTTAATTCCTTTCCTTTATAGAGGTGCACTGTTGCCCTTCCTACATAACATCCAATTCAGAAAGATCTGTCATAATATAGTGTCCTGCCAGATGTGCTTGATACTAAAAGACTAAAGAAGATAATAAAAAAAGAGTTAAAATTTAAAAGAAAGTAATCATATTCTTGTCAGTATAGATATGTGAATTCAGTCTTAAAGTGACTGCAGCCATACACTGGGGATGGTATGATTCCCCAATTCGCATCAGTGCATCGGCATAAAAGTTAACGATGTGACACATCGATTTAAAAAAGTGTGCATTGGATACAAGATGCATCAAATATGTATCGGTGAAAACGGATTAATTGATATATATAATTTTTGGTAGATGAGCTATACTTTTATTATTTTAAAAGTGACTAATATTTTATATGTAGATTGATTTCTCCTCTTTAAATGGTTTCTTAAACACGTTCTCTCATCACCACTGCTGCTACATGAAAAATGTCATATCACAACACTACGTAGGCCGAGGCGTCAGAAGTCAGAAGGCATTTAAAGGGGTCATATGATGTTGCTAAAAAGAACATTATTTTGTGTATTTTCCACATACAAGGTGTGCTCTGATTGGCCAGCTATCCAGTGCGTTGTGATTGGCCGAATACCTCAAGCATGTGACGGAAATGTTACTCCCCTTACCATGTTGTGATGCCGTGTCCCGGCACGACGAGACTAAAACAATAAAACCCACTATAAACAAGGCATTTGTTGCATTCAGTGAGGACATAATTATTGATTATAATGACTCATATGGTCTTTTTACGCGTTGTGCCGTGTAAACATAACACTGTGTCTGCATTTGTGATCGTAGAAACGCCAAACAAGCACTACTCTACACTGCTCAAATCTCGTGTTTGAATAGTCAGTAGTGAATTCTTCAAATATCAAAACGTACTTATAGGCTGTGAGTAAGAAGCACCAGACTGTCCTTGCGACATTGGAATTGCCCCACTTTATAGTGTTCACATCACAGCCATTCAGAGTGTTCACGTTGTAGGCTACTCTCTCCCAGGATCAGGAAACAGTCCTCTGTAAAATGCGCTGCACACACTTGAATATTTGCATTGTACTGTTTTGGAACTGTGTTGTAACTATAACTTAACCACTGATTACTAGTTGTGTACTCATTTGGAAGGCCTAACAAAGAACATTCGCTTTCACAACGAAAACATGAAATCGCATTATATGACCCCTTTAAGTTAATTCATGATTTGCTGTCTGTCTGAACCAAAGAAAGAAAAGCGAGCTATATCTGTACCATATTGAATTGCATAGCATTTTATTTTTTCCATTACATCGTATTGCATTGAATCGCATTGTTGAATTGAATCAAAATCAAATCGCACTGCATCATAATAGGAGTGAATCCTGTTGCATCTGATAGGTAGGTGCTTCATTTGTATCTTTAATGTATCATATCATTGGCTATGTATTGAGATGCATAACGCATCAGCCTCAGTTATGGAGATGCACATACCTAACATAGACACAAACAAACAAAGTGTTTTTGTCAAAATGTGAAACAAATTATTAAAATCTGAACCTGCATATCATGACCTTGCTCAAGGCTACTACCTATGTTTCAGCATAACACCTTTAAAAATGTTTAGAAAAGCGGTGCTGTTGAGATGGTCCTACAGATCAAGCTTTGAAATCATGGGGTGGGAGTGGGGGTTTATTTAGAGATGTTCAAAGTCTGTTATACTTTCAAATCTGACATCTTGACTTTACCCATCACTTCTCAACCCGGCAGCCAGAGATGCAAAGAAGATAGAGAAAGAAAGAGAGACAGAGAGTCTAAATCAAAGTCAGAAATCTCCTCCCACCTGTTATCACCCGTGTGGGTGGAGTACACACACACACACACACACACACACACACACATGTGCTGAAGCTCTCAGTCTCCAGGGTTGGAACTTGTAATTCTGTTTAATCAAATGCCAAAAAACTCTGACTCAGAGAGAATGAGGAGGAGAGAGAGTGACTAGCAAGGGAAACAGAGGGAGAGACAGACGGTTAATATTCGTGTGGATGCCCATAAGGCAGTAAACTTTGTGTTCTGAGGTCAATGCACTGAACAACGGGTAAATTTATCGTATATTTCCACTATAAACTACTTTTTTTTCCCATATTAACATGATTATTCAAACACATCATATGTAATTTATTTGCCAAGTGATTTTGCATTTAATCTGCCCCCTGACTTGTATGTAAATTCAGTATTTATATATGTGATTATTTGCAGTTAATGTACCATTTACATTTTGTGGATAATTAACTACTATGTAATTGATGTTATTAAAATTTGTAAACAAATATATACTATTTTATACACAATATTGCCAAAAGTATAGGGACACCCCTTCTAATGAACAGGTTTGACTACTTTAGTAATTTCCATGAGTACAAATCTTAATGTTTAAGCATTTAATAATATTCTAGGGAATTGTGTGCTTCTAATTTTATAGCAACAGTTTGGACAGAACCATTTTCTATTCTAACATGGCAATGCCTCTTGAGTATAAGACAAGGTTCAAAAAGAAATTATTGATTCAGTCAGTGTGGAAAAACTTAACTGGTCTACATAAAGCCAAGTCCTAATCCCAGCTGAACACCTCTGATGTGACTTTAAATGCAGACCTTGAGCCTAAAACTCATATGTGTGCTATGACTTAATGATAAAAAAGACAAATCACCTTTTTCATTCCTAAAAGCATCGATATTTTTGAACAAATTGGATGACTAAACGATCCAATAACTTTCTCAGACATTCAGTCAGTCACTACCTAATGCCATATCAATGTAACCTGCAGGAGTCATTATTCCTTAATTAGTTGCTAAATTGCCATTTTGTTCACCAGAAAACTTCAAGGAAGCACTACAAAACATAAACCAGCATGGAATTTAATGCTAGTTTAAGTAAGAATTTTAAGTCCCACTTTATATTAGGTGGCCTTAAAGGGTTACTCCACCGCAAAATGAAAATTTTGTTTTTAATCACTTACCCTCATGTCGTTCCAAACCCGTAAAAGCTTCGTTCATCTTCTGAACACAGTAAAAGATATTTTGAAAACCGGGAGGCTTGCGACTGTCCCATTGACTGCCAAGTAAATGACACTGTCAAGGCCCAGAAAAGTATGAAAATCATCGTCAAAATAGTCCATCTGCCATTAGTGGTTCAATCTGACTGTTATGAAGCAACGAGAATACTTTTTATATGCAAAGAAAATAAAAATAACGACTTTATTCAACAATTCATCTCCTCTGCATCAGCTTAGCGCCATTTTGGAGAATATCAGCTGGACGCAAATAGCGTAATCTGTGTCAGCCACACCACAACGATTCGCTGTCTTCGTTCAAATCAAAGCGTAGAAAACGTAGTAAAGGTGCGGCTGACACAGAACAGCATACGCTATTTGCGTCATACCTTTCAGAAAATATAATTTGCATCTTAATTTTGCAATGAAAACATATTTAACAGTAACACACTGTTAAATATATATATATATATATATATATATATATATATATACATATATATATATATATATATATATTCAATTTAACAAACTTAAAACTTTAAGGCAACCAGCTTCAGCAGATTTTTGAGTTTTCTCAACTTATTTTTTAGGAGAATTTTTGAGTTTTCTCAACTTTTTTGCATAAACTTAAAACAACAAGTTGATAAAACTCAAAAATCTTTTCTTTTTTTTTTTTTTTTTTTTTTTACAGTGTAGGACATATCACTGGGTGGACATATCTTATGGTTTATGCTTTGAATAATGGCCCATAATTTTCTAAAAAAAATAATCAAAAAATGTGTGGGAGCTCAGCTAATATGTTTCTAATTAAGTGACTACTATTTATGATATGACAAAGCGAATGGGAAATTAAAACCAAAATGTTTGAGTATTGTGAGGGTTGAAAGGCACTCTATGGTGATATTGACCCTTATTTCCTTTTCCTTTTTTATTTTTTTTTTTTATTTTTTTTTATTCTTTGTATGTATATAGCATACAACATATTTTTTAACTAGGTGCTGACCAAAAAAGTTGAATCCCAAAGTTGCTGGAAACAGTAAGGTAGTCAATGGAAGGTTTCTAATATCCAGTCAAATTCTGCTACATCACAGTTGTTTCCTTGAGCAAAGCAGAGGAAATGCCCTTTAACTGCCCTACCGCAAATCACTCTGGATAACAGTGTGTGCTAAATGACTAAATCCACAATGCACTCACTTATCAGCACAAATGGTATGGCTTCTTTCAGACAAGTGGCTTGACAGTGATCTCTACAGCCTCCAAGCAGTGTCACTGGAGCTGAGAGGTGCTTTCGGCTATCATTAAAAGAGCTAAATCATGAATATGTCAATTCTATGCTTATTAAGATGTTTAAGGAGAAATGAGACATTAAAAAGAATCCATCTTCTTTAGGGTCATGAGCATTTTGTTGAAGTTTTCTCTCCAGCATTTCAAAGTTCAGAGACTATTTTATGCATGGGATGATTAGAGGTGCTAGCTAATATAAACTGTTATTACAGCTGTTTATAGGATTGGTGTTTGAACAAAAATTAAACTTTGGTGTGTAAGGGATGACGATGAGAAAATCATATAGACTTTGATGGTAACCATCCTAGTTCCAATTTTTTTTTAAATATTTAAGAAATCAGCTTTATCTTGTCTTACCTTACCTAGACTCAATTATATGCTCCATGCACCCTTTGTGATTTTGTAAACACTGGGAGTTTCACTTTGGGAGTTTTAGTTTACTTAAAAAGAGTTTATATTCGGCTGTAGTTATACCTTGACTCAGCAGGAGTATTTCATTTGCAGCCATTCAAGACTTTGGCTGAGATGAAGTTCAGTTTTCTATTTGTGCCAAGTGATGGATGATACGTTTATGTCAGAAAACATGAGGATTGATACAAGACCTTTTGTAATGTAAATATGGAAATCTTCAGCTGCAGGAATAAATGTATTAATTTATTAATCTCTCTTTTTTCAGATTTCTTTCGGACCCCCCCCCCCCAAAAAAAATGACTGCTAATGCAAATGTCACAACCAGCTGCCAAAAGCTTTGCAAACCTGCATCCCAGATTCTTTCATCTCGCCTTCCCTTTTCTCCCCCTTTCTGCTCGCTTCTCATCTCATCTCATCCTCTCTCCTCTGGTTTTGGCTGCTGTTTAATAAACCTCTGATTCATTCTGCAAGCTCTCAGACGGCCCCAAAACACCTGCAGCACACCCCTTCCACAGCAAAAGTGCGTGCATCTGAAAGAGAGACGGTGAGAGGCAGAGAAAAAGAGAGCGCTGATACAAATACCACTTAACATAATTACCACTGTCCATGGGAATTCAAAATTCATGGCCAGAGCCAAATTCTGTGAATCTAAAAGAGGTTTCGCATTCAAAGAGAATACGTTCAGAGTGTCCAAACTACCGTTTCCCTCAGGGCTCCTGAAGGAACAGAGTGAGACACATCTACACACAAAATAAGATGTTTCAGATGAGTTTCACTCCCCTTTGTGGCATCCAGTGTTTTGTTGGCTAGCACCGAGAGGCTCTTGAGACCGCATAAATGTAACCAGTCTGTTCCTGTGGTGGTTTGAGACCACGGATGCATGTTTGGCAGTTGAGCACTCTAATTTTGAGCCTAAAAGCAGCAGTGCTTTCAGGCAGCAGAAGAGCGTATTATCCAGTATCTGAGAGCACTCCTCTACCTCCACACACACAGCGCAGACTGGACAGTGTGGCTAACTGATGATAGACTTCAGCTCCGCAGCCTCAAATCCATATGTAGTGCCACAGCCGGTCAGCCAAGGCTGAAATTGCAATTAAACAGTAAATTGCAAGTAGAGTTGCTGTGGTTTGTGTGAGGTTTTAACTTTACTGTAACTTTACTTTGAACTAAAACTTTGTAGCAACCTTCAAAAGCAACATGTGGGACAATCCGGGGCAAACTTTAGTCCACAATTTCTCTGTTAATGCAAAGGGTACACAGACTGAAGATACCCCATTTATCAATGAACAAGAAAGCACAAAGCCTATTTGGAAAATGAAACAGGAAAAAAGGGAAACCTTCAGCAAGAAATTTGTTTTCTCCTTGAGAAAACATATTGCGGCTGAATTATTCAAAGGGTTGAGGTACAAGCAGTCACCAGAGTGTCACTGTTGATAAAACATTGCATAAAGTGTATTTGCACGACTAATATGCATGCACATTGTTCAGAAACTTTGAAGTGACAATCAGAAAGATTAAGAAAAAATTAGGTTTTGATAGCTTTCTAGCAAGCACATTTCTATGCAAATTGATGCTTCAATATGTTTAAAGGCAATAAGTGCAAGTTTGTGAGTAAGAGTGTTTCTTAATCTATCTCAGGTGGTGTGTGAGGGAGATTTGTATTCATTATATCAATTGACAGGCCTGTGGAAAACTAATGAGAAAATGTAAGCAAGTAATACGTTTATATTAAATTCGGTTAAGTCATGATATTAATTTAGAATTATTTTATTCTAATGACTGCTATAGTTTTCTCCAGTTTTATACATTTTACAGTACTCTTAATATTGGGTAATTTTAATTAAAATATTAAATTTTATTTCATTTAATAAATGGATTTAATATTTTTTTTAATACTAATACTACTAATGATATTTTTCTTTTAAATGAATTTTTATTATTGCAATTTTTTTTAACTAATTATTAATTTATTTAATTCATTTTTAATAAAGAATTTAATTTAATTTAAAGGGATAGTTCCCCCAAAATGAAAATTATGTCGTTAATTACTCACCCTCATGTCGTTCCAAACCTGTAAGACCTTTGTTCATCTTCAGAACACAAATTAATATATTTTTGATGAATTCCGAGAGCTCTCTGACCCTCCCATAGACAGCAAGGATCCTACCACGATCAAGCTAACACGATCACCAACTATTCGTCTCCTCCGCGTTACCCTATAGCACCATTTTGGAGAGTATCACATATGCAAACAACTTATGCAACGTATGTACGTGGATTCATTTTCCTTTGTATCATTTATGTATGTGATACTCTCCAAAATGGTGCTATACGGTGACGCGGAGGAGACGAATTGTTGAATCAAGTTGGGTTTTTTTTCCCGTAAAATTACGGTTGAACCACTGATGTCAGATGGATTATTTTAATGATGCCTTTGCTACGTTTCTGAGCCTTGATCGTGTTAGGATCCTTGCTGTCTATGGGAGGGTCAGAGAGCTTTTAGATTCCATCAAAAATATCTTAATTTGTTTTCTGAAGATAGACAAAGGTCTTACGGGTTTGGAACGACTTGAGGGTGAGTAATTAATGACAGAATTTTCCTTTTTGGGTGAACTATCCCTTTAAATATTAAATCAGTAAATATTTTCCAGAAAACATGTTAATATTTTACACATATTTGTAATGCTTCTTTCATAATATCAATGGGACTTTATATATGAAAATACATAGCAACTTAATTTTTAGGAAGGGGAATCATCCTGTTTGGGGGTCCATTGCATCAAAAAAATTTGATGCCATAGCCCTCATGTCAACAGTCAACATAAAGTGACTTACACTGCTTGTCAAAAAAAAATGTGATGCAAGATTTTCAGATTTGAATTAAGCACTGAAATATCTCAAATTCCGTGACTTAACTGTATGACTGTCTGATTGAAAGTAAAAAAAAAAAAAAATGAAATAATTATGTACATTGTTTAACACTGTAGCCTCAGGCAACCCATAATACTTTACGGTAATATGTCCAATACAAGGAAGATATTTGTTTATTATTCATTCATCCCACCATGATTAATAAATGGAGAGCTCCTGTTGAGCTCCTGTACTAGAGACGCAAAGAGAAACATCGCATGTCTTTATGGGTGAAAATGCAAAACAAACTAAATTCTTAATTACGACTGCTACTATGGGTACAAATTTGGACATTCACCTCGGATGTTACTGAGAGTAAAAAAGCAGCTTAAAGACACAATCCCCATCTTGTTTGAAGAAGTACGAATGATAGCATATAAAGTTAGTAGTTTGTAATAGAGTGTACATTTGATATCTGTATGAAAATTAGGACATTATAATAATCTCATAATCATGAGCATTAGAGGTTTCCTCAAGAGATATGATACTAATGCATGCTGACTCGACCTGCTGTGATTATGATACAACTATCCGTATGATAACCCACAGTTATGGCTCAAATCTACTTGGGGAACAGCAAACAGTCACCATATTGGCCAGTGTCTAGGGACTTCAAAGTGGCATGACTCAATAAGATATGCACACAGACGCACGTCCACGCAGACACATGCATATTGAGATATCATGTACATATTTCATGAGGAACATGCTGTATTTGTCCTTCCTGCGCTTGATAAATGTTACATGAGATCTCAGGGCTCCCTAATCAGAGTCTGGGCTCCATACATATTCATACCGGGAGAGAAATTTACATGACCTGGAATCACATGCAGAAAAACGTTATTGTGTTTGCACACAAGCTCTCTGTTGTAAACAATTCCCTCACTGTGGTTCTACAGAATCGCAGATAAGATCCACATGCGTACTTTGGCAGTTAAAGCACTCTTGACGCTGTTGAGGGGATAATCTGATGCTGGAGACGTGGCTGATGAGAGGATCCATTAATCTGCTAGAGTTAGTTGTGAGATGCCGGAGGCGCTATCCCTCTATCAGGTTTTCTGCATTTTAACACATAACTATTTGACAGAAGTCTATTA
Source organism: Acrossocheilus fasciatus (assembly GCA_036784905.1). Taxonomy (NCBI): domain Eukaryota; kingdom Metazoa; phylum Chordata; class Actinopteri; order Cypriniformes; family Cyprinidae; genus Acrossocheilus; species Acrossocheilus fasciatus. The sequence goes on from CM071938.1 coordinate 10,147,038, forward strand.
TCATTCTTCCAAGGAGACTTAAGAGAGCTCAGCAGATGCACAATGTGAAATCAAACAATGGAGAAATTAGGAAAAATTCTTACTGTACTATATACTGTAATTTATATATAATACTAAGCTATACTAACATACTAATAAAATACACTATTGTTTACAATTATTCCATATTATTCTAAGTTAGATTATGTGATACTATTATATGACTATACTTTATACGATGCTATGTTAAAGAGTCATCCTTTACTCATGTTGTTGACAGTAAACAGTAGACAGTAGCCACTGACTTCAATAGCATTTTCCCCCCTCATACTATGGAAGTCAATGGCTACCATCAACTGTTTAGTTTCCCACATTCTTCAAAATATTGTCTTTTGTGCTCAACAGAAGAAACTCATATAGGTTTGGAAAGACATGAGGATGAGTAAATTATTTCATTTTTGGGTGAACTATCCCTTTATGCTACATTATGCTATGCTATAATATACTGTGATAATCTAATACACTAACCTACTGTATATTGTACATTATGCTCTATGCTATACACTGTGGTTTATTATTCTACTATATATATATATATATATATATATATATATATATATATATATATATATATATATATATATATATATATATATATATATATTATTCTAAGTTGTATTACGTTACTACAGTGTACTATAATATGCTAAGATATACAATAACAGGCTAAGCAAGACAAAACTTTACTGTACAAGACAAAACTTTACTGTACAAGACAAAACTTTACTGTACAATATTCTAAAATTCAATTGTGTTACTTCAAATGTTTGACTTTTCAAACTAATCTAATCACCCAGAAGTACATCCATTTAGAGACATGCACATTTATAAAGGAATGGACAGTTATACTGGATATTCCAGCTTTTAAATCAGATTTCCAGAAAACTGAATATTGGCTAAATCTGGTTATTCAAGCTGCATTTATATAATACTGGTAATATAACCCAATTCTGATTTACAAAACAGGAATGTTCCCTGCATGTAAACACAGTCTAAGCAGGAGCTCTTTTTAGTACAAGCAGTGCAGTGTGGGGTTTTAGTTTTTTCTTTGTATTCTGCTCCCGTAGTGTGAATAAGACAACAAACATTGGCCTCGCAATCTGGTCACTTTGTTTTAAAGAACAATATCTCATGAATTATTCCACCGGACTACACCCCCCTAATCCTCATTCACATCTCTGTTCCAGTCTGTTTTCACAGGCATTTGAAAACTTAATTGTTCTTCATGTTCTTTCACTTCTCATCCCTAGGAGCATTCTTTACTGTCAGAATGTTTCTAACGTAGGGAAACACAACAGACCAGAGACCTCAAATATACAGAAGCCATTTTTAACTATCCACCAATGTTTAAAGCAACAGTTTGAAAGTAAAAAGCCTTATTTTAAAAGTTTTGAATTCTCATTCACAGCAGAGGATCCATTGGTAAGAAAGTTATGTATTGCAAAATTTCTCCAAATCTGTTCCGATAAAGAAACAAACTCATCTACATCTTGGGTGGCCTGATGTTGAGTACATTTTCAGCAAATTTAAATTTCTGGGTGACCTATTCATATAAAGCAGAGACTTACAGAAGATAAGAGATATGTTTTATAAAACTGTTTCTTTCTCTTTTAAGACCAGTGCAGAATTACTACAAGAGAGACAACTGAAATTAATAAATGTCAAGAAAAAGCAGAAAAAAAGGGACAAGAAGAGAAAAAACATATTTCATTAGCTGGGTCAGGGTGTAATGCTGCTCTCTCTGTCTCTGTCTTGTCCACAGCAGCTGCCTCAGGCAGAGGCACAATTGCACATTCATTTGATATCTGAGAGTCGCCTCCTCGAAATCACTTTCTCCTCAGCAAGCCTTCGCCTGGTCCTTCCCCAAGACAGCATCCCTCCATCCTGTCATCCTCCTGTGGCATCCATTACACATGCAAGCATACGAACATCCTTGCACACCAAACCAGTGGGAGATTGCTTGCCACAGCGAATAGCAGGATGCATATGAGCTGGGGTCTCTTTAACCACAGCCACAATTTAATGTTTCATTTCCTTCAACCCCTACCCAATCTCTAGCTTTCCTTTCCCTCCTCTTTCTGCATCTCTCCTGCTTTTATTTTGCCCGTGTCTTGCTATTTCCCTTGCCAATGTTTTGTTTTCTGTTTTGTGACATGTTTTTGCTTTCTCTAATATACCTGGGCGTTATCATGGCATCATCCACAGATATAAAGAAAAGCAAAATCATGAATTCACAGAGGATTTGGGAAGGAAGCAAAGAAGGCAAAAAAAAATTAGGGGGGGGGGGGGGGGTCCTCTGTCTGTGGGGTTCTGGGGTTCTATCTGTTTTGCAGAATGTTCATGCTGCTCTTCCATACAATGAAAGTAATCAAATCCAAGGGGCATTAAAAAAGACAATAAAAAAACACATAAAACATTCTATAAAAGCATTCTATACATCTCAAGTCTTCAGACAACCCACAATAGCTTGTTTTCTTGACAGCCATTGTCACCATTTACTTTTATTGTAGAGAAAGAACAGCTTGCAAAAAATGTCATGAGAGAAGTAAATGATGACAGAATTTGAATTTAATATAGGCTATGCACTATTGTTCAAATGTCTGGGTTCAGCCTTTTTTTTAAATGTATAGATGTTTTTAAATGTATTTAAATGTAACCAATTGTGGTTTCCACAACAATTTTAAGGAGCACAACTGATTTCAATATTGATCATAAGAACACTCTAAAAAATGCTGCGTTAAATACAACCCAGTGCTAGGTAAAATATTGACGAACTGGGTAAATATTGGATTTTACCCAATTACAGCATGTCACAAACAACATGGGTTGTTTAGACCCAGCGGTTGGGTTACTGCCCAGAAGGTTGGGTTAAACATTTAATCCAACTGTTGGTTGAAAACAACCCAGCATGTGTTCTGTCCAATATTTACCCAGCACTGGATTGTATTTAAACTAGCATTTTTTAGAGTGAAGAAATATTTTTGAGCACTAAATCAGCAAAGAATGATCTCTGAAGGATCATGTGACACTGAAGAATTCATGAATAAATTACATTTTAAAATATATTAAAATAAAAAAATAGTTATTACTAATATATATATATATATATATATATATATGATGATGATGATGATTCTTCATCATGTGATACTGAAAAATTCAGGAATAAATTACATTTATATGACATGGGTCCGGAAGTATTCGGACACTGATTGACTGACTGACTGAGTTTTGTGCTTTTGCCTTTATACAGCACTACAATGGATTTGAAATAAAAAATAAAACAATCAAGATGTGATTGAAGTGCAGATTTTAAGCCATTTTAAGCAAAGTACCTCCATTTTCAGGGGCGCAATATTATTTGTAGTATTTCCACAAAGTGACACTGAACAAAATTATAAACATAACACTTTTGTTTTTGCCCCCATTTTTCATGAGCTTAACTCAAAGATCTAAGACTTTTTCTGTGTACACAAAAGGCCTATTTCTCTCAAATACTGTTCACAAATCTGTCTAAATCTGTGTTAGTGAGCACTTCTCCTTTGCCAAGATACTCCATCTTGATATGCCACACCTGTGAGGTGGATGGAGTATCTCGGCAAAGGAGAAGTGCTCCCTAACACAGATTTTGACAGATTTGTGAACAATATTTGAGAGAAATAGGCCTTTTGTGTACATAGAAAAAGTCTTAGATCTTTGAATTCAGCTCATGAAAAATGGGGGCAAAAACAAAAGTGATGCATTTATAATATGGTTCAGTGTAAGTGTAAATACATGCACAATTTTAATACTTGGATGAAAATCCTTTGCAGTCAATGACTGCCCGTAGTCTGGAACTCATGGACATCACCAAATTCTGAGTTTCCTCACTGGAGACATTTTTCCAGGTCTTCACTGCAGCCACCTTGAGTTGCTGCTTGTTTGTGGGTCTTTCTGCCTTCAGTCTTGTCTTCAGTAACTGAAAAGCATTCAATTTCTTTGCCTTCAAAATGTCTAGAGGTGCTTTCGCAAATTCGCAGTATGTTTAGGATCATTATCCATGAAGTTGCGTCCTATCAACATTTGGCTGAATGTAAGCAGAGAGTATGGCCTTAAAGATCTGAGAATTCATTCGGCTACTTCTGTCAGCCGTTACATCATCAGTAAACACCAGTGAGCCACTGGCAGCCATACATGTCCATGCCATAACACCAGGGGCCAGCTGCATAAACATAGCCACTATGTTAAGACGGCGTCTTAAGAACTAATTAGACCAACTAGTAGTTTTCAAAGAGGTAATCAGACTTACTTTTTGGATTCAAATTAGACCATTCTCCCTTTTTATAACAGAGTTAAAAATGTTATGACCAGCCTTAAAGAAAAAAAAAATAGGTGACTAACTTTTTAAGTCTAGTTTAAGTGGTTTATGCGACCGGCCCCATGTTTGACACTTGATGTGGTGTGCTTTGGATCATGAGTTGTTCCTTTCTTTCACCATACTTTTCACATGTGTGAGCTCAACAGTGCTTTCTTTCTGCTTAAGAATGTAGCCAACCATTGATCTGGCTACTAATGTTTTTGCTATCCCTCTTATAGATTTATGTTGTTTTTTCAGCTTAATGATGGCCTCCTTCACTTTCATCACAATCTTATTGGACTTTATTGGTTTAGTCAAACAGCGTCCAGTTGCCAACTTGATACCTCATATCAACTCCAGATCTTTTATAACAAGTATATGATCAAAAATCCCATACATAAACTATTTTTTTATAGAGTTTAGATTTTATATAGCAAAATTAGGCTGGTGGAACAAGGAATTCTTGCTAGTTAGTGTAGCCAAAGCGGAACACAAGCATCCAAGACAGACCATCTGCTGGTCTTCTCAGCAGAGACGCTTACCATTATGCAGCTTTGTGCAGGTGGGTCAGAAAGACAAAGTAAGAAAAACAGAAAATAAGAGGGAGAGAGAATTACAAAGACTGCTGTGATGATTTTGAGAAAGGTCACCTGGAGATCGCAGTCACACAGGCCCGAGCGCAAACTCACACAAAGGTACGTTAATTAAGAATTGTTTAGGGAACCGCTGCTCTCTCTGCATGCGTGCTGCAGTGTTTCCTGTGTCGTCCCTTTTCTCTATGTGGGATTGATGAAGCTCCCCTGAGCGACTAGTGATGTCTGTTTTTGTGGCACAGTGGGAAACATTATGTGGGCTTGAAGCAGTGTGTATGTGTGCACGTCTGCGCTAGTGAAGGGAACAGTGGGGAGCTGAATGTCACTGTAATTATAATTTCATATGATGCTCTGTTGATCAGAGTTTGATAAAGAGGAAGAAAAAGAAGATCCCTAAGCGTGTTTGTCTGCAGACACATACACACACATATTCACAAGAGACAAACAGATGTTTTATGCATGTGTATATGCACAGAGGGTGTGTTAACTATAAGGAAAATCTGCTAAGTGGGTCAGGGTGTCTTGCCCTGCTGTGCCAGTACATGAACATATGCATGTGTTTGTGACGTGTGGCTTCAAACACAACTGGAAAGAGCGCTCGCACTGAAGCCTTGAAGTCTACTCCAGGCAAATACGCGGAAATAAGCAAGAAATTGCTCACAGATTCATTAAGGAGGTCTGAGGCGTTAGTTCACTCTCACTGGCAAAGTGAGAAGATGGAAACGTAACAAGATGGAACTACAGCACAATAGGAAAAAAGAAAACTAAATTACTCTCTCTCACATTCGCTCATTCACTCGCACTAAAAAGCGCTACGCAAAGGTACAAAGAGGCTGTATTTGATTCAAAGACAATGAACTGAGATTTCACCACTCTGCAGTTTCTGAACGTCTGAGCCAGCTCTGTGCAAAAATAATGCCTCCGTCCAAGAATAAAACTAGAAAACTAAAGCAACACAAGTGCTTCAAAGTCAAATAAAAACACCCACTAAGATAAAACAACTCGCTCAATAGAGTAATCAACGCTTTATTCTGTTATCAAAACCTTCACACAACCATGGGGAACATGTTAACAGAAGGCCACAAATTCAACTGCACAGTCTGCACTGTTCAGCACTTCAGTCTGTGGAGATAACTGAAAGTTGGCCGAAACATATTCAGTCATATAACATAAAATAAAAACAAGCAAAATATATTCCATTCTATTCTATTCTATTAAACACGTTTTAACAAATATATTTATTATCTAATACTCTGACAATTATAAGGTGTTAAATCTTTCGGAGAAATCTTCCAGGCAAATGATTCACGCTGTGTAAAGGGCAGTTCCCAGTGAGAGAAAACCTAATGCTTTTGTGTAGACTTTTTCACACCAAGGATGAAATTTGCTCAATAACAAAGGACGTTTTTTTGTCCTGCTGGTCAATTTATTTATTGACTGCAGGATATCCTTGCTCTCCAGGGGCAAGTAATATATAAATATATAAAGCTCTACAGGTTACAAACAAGTGTGTTTGATGAATATTTATACTGAAGTTACAAAAAGTAGCACTAAAAGTAGTGGTACACTGTTTTAGGAAACACTTCAGAATAGGGAACACTTATTAACTATTAACTATGACTTTTCCCTCAATAAATTCCTAATTTGCTGCTTATTAATAGTTAGTAAGGTAGTTGGTAAATTTAGGTATTGGGTAGGATTAGGGATGTAGAATAAAGTCATGTAGAATAAGGCATTAATATGTGCTTAATTACTACTAATAAATGGCTAATATTTTATTAATATGCATGCTAATTAGCAACCAGTTAAGAAATCTTAAAATAAAGTGTTACCCTGTTTTATTGTCATTATACCTTGATATATTCCCATTATCAGACTATCACTATAATCACAGCATTAAATTGTCAGATAGATTGTGTTTTGTTGGAATGGAATGAAATCATTAGCACACTGTGAGGTTATTTTGTTTTGAAGTGAGTAAAATCAGTTTTTGTCAAACATCATCTTATTAGTATTCCCACATGTACAGCATGTTTATATTTTCATAAATTAGGATAGACACTGAAACAACATCACTGTATGTATCAACTATAGAGAAGAACAAATGTTTATGAATCTAAAGTTGTTTATGCATAAAAGGGTTTAAGTTTTCCATGCTGCTATACATTGATGTTGTACACTTTACATATAGATGCTATATAATGAAATAATATAAATACCCTGTTTTGTTAGATGCGTTTCGTTATACCTTCATCATTCAGAAATTTGCTTTGCTTATTCTTCTCGTTCTGAACAGGCCTTGACAGCTACTTCAACCCATCCAGGCCAAACACTTTCATAAAAGAAATATCTTGAAATGTTCATGCACATGCGAATTTTGCTACTTACTTACACTGACTGCCTTTATACAGGAAAATTGGCCTTGATAAGATATGATAAATGAGAGTGCTTAAAAGAGTCAAGATGACCTAAATTCAGATACTTCTTGTCTAAAAAGCATTTGCACATCAAGCCCATCTACATGAAATGTCCCCAAAAAAGAACGAAGCAGAAGACAAAAGAAAGGTAAAAGAAAAAGAAATAGTAGATAAACTTGTCCTTAAGTGATAAAAGATAACGAAAACCAGGAGACCAAATACCTCTTTTCATAATGTGAAGAAAACAGGAAGCGAGAGGTAAGAGGAAGAGACAGCTACTCAAGAGTCCTTGAAGGAACAACAGCACTTTAGTTTACCCGAATATGTGCACACAGAAAAACCTTGTCACTTTGAACCTAGATGCATCTTACTGAAAAACTCTCCATTAAAGGAACTTCTCTCCTCATGGACGCTGGAAGATATATTTGTTTTATTTGAGAATACATGAGCATTAGAACAACCCTATTAATCCAACACAGGCACAGGGGATAATATCAGTGCAGATATCTCTGGTCAGAGTATTACATGGTGCTGTGAGGACTTCAGCGCAAGCCAGGGGTCATATGGGATTCCAGAGCTTTTTAGAGTTTATCTCAGATAACATCTGCAGGATTTCTATGGAAACAAATGACCTTTACAAAATAATATTCCTATAATTACCATCAGCTGCAACATCTGCTGCAGCATCCAGGGATTGCTTGCAACAATAGGTGGTGATCCAACATGTCCTCAATTATTTACAGACAGAAAGCAAAAATGAAGAGTTACAGGATGTTATCCGGCAGTATAAACAAGGTGTTTCAAAACACACAAGCCCCAGAATGCATGTACGTCATATGGCTTTTTTAATAATAAAAAACATGGTAGAACCACATTTATTTGTTCTTCTAGCTGGACTTTCTTTTGCTTATTTGTTGGTTGCTTGTGTTTCAGAAAGCCAGAGGGAGAATTTTCTCAGTAAAAAAAAAAAAAAAAAAAAAAAAAGATTCGATCTCTCCTGTTGCTTCCAGCCAAAATCATGCTTATTTCCCCCATCCTTCTATATCTCATCGCCATGGGGGAAGAAAGGGAGAGGAAGGGTTATGTAAATAATGGAAAAGGGTAATGGGCCTTTAAATACATTATTGAACTACAGGTGTATGTGAGAACACACAGACACGCAGATAAGGGCACACACAAATACACATTTTTAGAGGCTTTCTGACTCTCTAGCCCAAAGCTTCTTGGATCTTCAATATCTCTTTATTGTGCTGTTTTCATTTTCTTAGTGGATCTATCTCCAAACAGTCTATTTCCCACAAACATTGTGAGTAAAGGACAATAATAATTTTAATAGCCTCAGTTATTCCCTCAGATGACTTGAAGTAATATTGTGTTGCTATGAATACCAAGTTTTAAAAAACGCAACATGTAATAAATTTCATCATGTATAATGTATTTAGCACTCAACGAATAAATTAACATTAGTTCAATGTTATTTTAGTAATATTTATATAGTATTACTACATTTATTATTATTTTGACTTAGCTTTTATATTTTTAGTTTTCATTTTATTTTAGTTGAATCTTTATCTGTATATTACGGTGCCCGTGAGGTGACATGGTCGGTTCACTTAGTTTTGTCGCGGCCATGACATCATAACTCGTGGGAACGTGATAATATGTTGTGGCCACGAGATATTAATTTGTGGGAACGTGATATTATGTCATGGCCACAAGATCATTTTGTCGAGATAATGAGATCCACTTCTCGTGGCCACGATTTCTTATATTGAGGGAACGACATATTTTTCTCATGGCCACGAGTTCAATGCTGTGTGATCATAGCAACCCGGGATTATCAGATATAATCATAAAACATTTTTATTAACATTAAACATTTAATTTAATATTTGTATAGGCTATTATTATTATTAACTTATAGGGTTATATTTTTGTATTTGTTATATATGCTTATTCCCCTTTTCAATTTGTGTATTGCTTAACCTAGTTAACATTTTGTGTAATTATGCTATATTTGTTAGCCTACCATATATTTTGCAAATACTGTTAATGCTTGACAATTACGCCAATAAGGTTTTGACTTTATGATTGTATTTATGCCCGTGCGTGATGATAAATGAGCGTGTTGTGTTTTCATTTACAAATGAAATTACATGAATGATTAATTCCTCAACTAAACACTATATAGTATTTGCAATTATGGTCTATTACTTAGCAGAAATAAAATGAAATATAGCCTATGTTAAATTTAAACTGCATTCCAGTAAAAATTCCAGTCAGCATAATCAAAGCTTTATTGCATGTTGAGCATTTACAGTAGGCTGTTATTTACAATTCAGAAAAATGAAGGGAAAAAAACGAATATCAAAATATAACCAATAATATAGGCTAATAATAATAATAATAATAATAATATACAAATATTACAGGAAAAAGACGATCAGTTAATGGATTTACAAGATAAAAATGTTTTCTTGTGGACCTATTTTATTTTATGCACTTTATGTAACATTTCATGATAAACTTCATTTGAATGCTGGCACGTAATACAGTCCAGTAGCCATGGTAATAATTTAATAATGTAATTTCTATAATAATTAATATAATAATTTCTTAATTCTAAATAAAATATTAATAAATCCTTCTCTGATAATCCCAGGCTGCTATGGTCACCTAGGTTTGTTTACGCATTGAACTCGTGGCCAGAATAAAAATATGACGGTCCCTCAACATAAGAAGTCGTGGCCACGAAAAATGGATGTCGTTCCCTCAACATAACATCTAGAGGCCACGACATAAGGATGTTGTTACCTCGACAAAATGATCTCGTGGCCACAACATAATATCACATTCCCACGAGTTAATATGACGTTCCCATAAATTAATATCTCGTGGCCACAACATATTATCACGTTCCCATGAGTTATGATGTCGTCTCCACAACAAAACTAAGTGAACCGACCATGTCACCTCGCGGGCACCGTAGTATAGCTTTATTTCATTTTTATTTCACTTTTAGTAATTTTAATAGATACTTCAACTCATTTCGGTTAGTTGCAACATTTCTCATTTTTAAGTTTAGGTATTTGTTAAATATTTGTTTTATTTTTATTTTTTTTCAATTACCAAAAATGATTTTTAATAGCTTTAGTTTTTGTTAGCAATAATAACACTGGTGCTTTTCTCTCCACTGTCTGCTTTCGTAAATTAGCAACGTGTAAGTTATATAGGTTTGGAATAACATTAGGCTGAGTAAATGATGACAGATTTTGAATTTTTAGATTAACTATCCCTTTACATAATGCATTTTCACTATGCTTTCTGTAAACACACCTGTTTTTGTGTTTCATGGGTAGAGCTGTGATTTGGGCTGATGTTGATGAATCGTGGCCTGTGGATGACCTTGAATCTTCACTCAGGTGGAGAGGGGGCTTTCCAAGCATCTCTGTTCAACACCCTCAGACGAGTTCTTCACATCACCCCATCCCTCGGGGGCACAAGAGATTGTTTTTCCATGTTTCCCGTTTTCCACGTCTTTCCACTTCTCGCTCCCTCTTGCTTTCCTCCTTCAATTAATCCCACTGAGACTACCAAAGAGAAGAAGGAGAGGAGAGAGAAACAGAATGAGGAGAGAAATAACAAATGACGATCTTCCACGGCATGGTACCACTCAAGTGGCCATTAGTGCAACTCGCTCAATCTCTTTAATGAACTGATCAGACCTAATGACTCCCAAAAACACCCTCCCTTTACACAGACAGATGTAGTGGTGGCATATACAGATTAAAGGCATGTGATTGGTGGAGAGGAATGGACAAGTCTGAGCGATATAGAATAGCGGTTTTGTTTTTTGTTTTTGAACCTGTCCCCCAAGTAAGGTTCACTTGGATATTTTGTTTTCATATTCAAGTCAGAGCTGCTCTAATGGAGGTTAATTAGTTTCAAATAATCAATTCCCTCATAATTACCCATGAATCATGGCTAAATATGAGAATGGATATAATAAAAAGAGAGCAAACGGCTCAAAGCTGGCCATTTGTCCAAATCTAGTACATCATTACAGCACATAAGACAGAACAAACCATTTCTCCCACTGTCTATCTGTCTCACTCACTACCAAATCATACTTATTGGATGAAGTCTGACAGTAAACAGTCTTGGTATTAGGATGGATTCTGTCGAAAGTCAATTTCCAGCCTCTCTCTACCACACCTCTGCAATTTCCATCTTTTCTTTGGCCTGCGCATGCAGCTCAGGTTGGTATTCCAGGTGTGGCGGTCGTCATCTTTCTTTGGTAAAGAGGATGATGTCACCTTTCTGGGATGGGACTTTTTTTTTTGGTTGTCCTTTTTCGGGTGCCATTGTAGCAGAATACAACCCAACACTGATTACTCAGCGGCATAGATTATGACAGGCCAATTTCTGTGAGAAATAACAAGAAGACATCACAGTCAGGGTTAAGAGAGGGAGAGACAGAGAGAGAAGAAGATGGAAAAATGCAAAAGGATGGAGCTGAGAAGAGTAAGAGGGAGAAGGAGAGAAATTAGAAGATGGAAAGGAAATAAACGCTAAAGAAAAACAAGAAAAAAAATAATAGCCAAGGACGAGTGAAGACGAGAACACAGAGAGGTCACATAAAGGTGATGGAGGAAGAGAGTCAGAAAAGAGTGAAAGAGGTGGTTATTAAAAGACAGGGACAGACATTTCATGAATTACAAGAGATATAAGAGAGATGTTAAAATGCAAATACTACTACAACAGCACTAACATTACACTGAGACTGCTAGAAGGTGCACTAAGTAATTTTGTTTTATTCATACGACCCTGGACAGAATGTCAGTCATCATGGAAATCCAGCCATGTCAGCCATGATTATTCCATAAACAAAAAAGTAAAAATTAAATTAAATTAAATTAAATTAAATTAAATTAAATTAAATTAAATTAAATTAAATTAAATTAAATTAAATTAAATTAAATTAAAATCAGAGTGGAATAAAATCAGAATTTACTCTGCAAAAATACAGTGCCTCTCCTTCACACTCACACACACACACACACACACACACACACACACACATGTAATCAGCAGTCCCACATTCTCTGTCTGGACCAATGACTTCATCATCATCTTCATTAACACAGTAGGGAGCTCACAGCAGGACAACTGTGTGTACACTGATGTGGAATTGAAATAAGTAGTGAAAATAACTTTTTTCCAGCATCCTGACTCTTACCTCTCATCTTTTCCTTCCTATCCCTCATCAGTCCATCATTCTCCATTCATACACACACCGAAACACACATCCTCCTCTCCTCTCCTCTCCTCATCAACCCCCTTCCATCACCTCTAACTGCCCTTAACTATTGTCTCCCCACGTGTTCATCGCCTCCTCTCTCAGCTACGCTTATCTCTGTCCAACCGGTCGGCGTTTCTCCCTCCGCTGCTGTCTCCTCCGGTCCCCAGCTCCATTCATACATCCGGGCTGTGGCAGGCTTTTGGCCCCCAGCAAAGCGGTTTCAGAGCACTCTCATTTTCCCCCTGTCCTATCAGCGCTGATCTGCTGTCAGTTAACCGGGCCCAGGCCGAACTCTCGGGCTGTTCTCGCTGATCTCCTGTCAGTCATCCGGACCTTCCTTTAGCTTCCTGACCATTCCCAGCTGCTTGTTATTCCGCGCAGGGAGCAATCTGTAGAATGCTCAAAATAGCAGAGTAATGGATTCCTGGCGTCACTGAGGCACTTTAATGCCCATAAGCCTGCTGGTGTAGAGAACTCTGGTCATGTACACTGCTGGGGGACACAGTGGATCTCATTTAGCAAGACTGCATAGTTTAAACTCCCAAGGTGGCCAAAAATCGGGATTTTAGAGCCAACTTAAACCTGGAATGAAGATTTCTGCATATGGAACATACAGCCGGCTCATACTCACGGGTAATTGTTGCGCACGTTTATCGGTCGACTGGTCTAGCTAGTTAAAAATGAATGTAAAAGGCATGAAATGAGAAGAAGTGATGAATTTTAGATAGGTAAGACCTGGCCATGGGCTTAGAGGGCTAATTTAAAACTCTAGAAATCTTTATGGACTAAAGGAACACTTGGCTGTCAGTCATCACCATGACAACGAGTCGCCCCGCCCACTCTTTAAACCTCAATGAGCAAGCGAACGAGACAGCGAGTGAGTAAATAGACGTCAAAGTTCACAAGTTTACAGCCCACGGGGAGCTGTCGGACTCTGACACCTGAGCCTCCTACAGACATTTTGCACACGCCTACCACATCTATCATCTCTCTCTCCATCTCGCTCTCTATCCATTCACCACGCAGCCTTTAAATCTCCTCAATCACTCATCCGGCTGAGCATAGCCCCCTTTCCCGCTGTCCCATGGGGCTACTTTACATATAGAGCTACGGATTGAAACAGCAACTGTTACGGCACCCCATCAGACGAGCTGGACCCAGACAAGCCTTCCTAATATTTAACATTCCACACTTTTTCCATTTAAACCACCTATTTCCATTTTAACCAACATAATTCCATCAGGACCCATGCAAGCTTTGAGTGCAAAGCCGTAAGGTGTAAAACAATGTAACTCCACTGCAAGAGAATGACAGGATACCAAAAAAAAACATAAAAAAAAAATGTAATGCTCCAGTAAGTCTCAATACACAAGGTGAAAGAATAATTAAGTGATTAAGGAACTAAAGGGATAGTTAGTAAGTATTCCACCCAAACTTGTCATCATTTAAACGCCAAGTATGACCGGAAGATCAAACTGACATTTTGATTAAACAGGTCAAAAGGTCATCATTTTTTTTTCTTTTTTTTTAAACATTGAAAAGTATACACAGATTAATTGTTCACAATAGATCTATACATTTACAAAATATTGCTGAAACCACAAGAGAAGTGTGTGTTCACTGTTTTACTCCATTAGGTTTTCCTACTCACCAATAGTATACAGTTTCAAGAAGTGAATCTCATAAGCACCACTATCTGCACTTCCATTGGTAGTCACCACAAAACTCACAAACTTGCAGTTTATACTGCTTCATTGATTATAACAGGAGTGCTCCAATTTTGATGCATCACATCGCTCGCTTCCAGCTTGGACGGAGGTTTTTTTGTATTAAAACGAGTTGTGCACTCCAGTCGCGAGAGGTGCTTGTGTAATACTGTAATCCAATTCAGTGAATTAAAAGCACTGGGAAGTTTTCTCTCAGCGCGGCGATAAGAGCTGTGGATTAATCTGCCGAGTGTTTCTGACAGGCAATTTGATAAACAGCCACTTATCTCTGGGGCAGCTGCACAGGAAGAGAACAAATAAATCATCAGAGAGGGAAAGAGAGAGAGCGACTGTATGAAATAGGCTTTGTGTCTATGCTTCAGATGAATGACCATGAACATGTATATTCAATTAAGCATGTAGCACAGGAGCTACCTACAGTTCCTACATTACTACTTAGCCTACTATAGAATTTGTGTGATGGACTGGGGTGTTTGTGATGTATGGGCCACATTCACACTGAAGAGTGTAATTTTTCGATATTAAAATACATTCTCCTATCCCAGCTGAGGCAGCTATAAGTAAGCCAATCTTAAGTCAATTTAACTAAAAGTGTAAACACTGTGTCTCTGTGGAGCTTTCAAGATTTCTGTTTGTTTGAGCAAAGGAAGTCTTTATTGCATCCTAGACTCATTTTCAAAATCGTGCCTCTATATATTTTTTGCAAAGCTCCTCTACAGGGTCAGATTACTGATTAATAAAGACTTATTTTCTTACAGTTAATTTCACAATACTGCATTTTGAGCTCAAAACGCACACAAACAATAGTGCATAATTTGTAAACTCATATTTTTACAACCTGAATTCCAGAAATGTTGAGACATTTTTTAAATTTGAATAAAATGAAAACTAAAAGACTTTCAAATCACGAGGCAATATTTTATTCACAATAGAATATATATATAAAAAAAAAATTAAACTGAGAAATGTTACACTTTATCCATTAAATGAGCTCATTTCAAATTTGATGCCTGCTACAGGTCTCAAAAAAGTTGGCACGGGGGCAACAAAGGGCTGAAAAAGCAAGAAATTTTGAAAATATTCAGCTGGGAGAACATCTAGCAAATAATTAAGTTAATTGACATCAGGTCTATAACATGATTAGCTATAAAATTAGCTATATCTTTTACTGCAGTTATATCTGCTCATATGCACATTATTATTCTTTAGCTTGGGTTGAACAAATCATTTTGCTGGGATGGAACAGCAGCTACGCTAATTATGTCTCTCTTTGTTTCTCTGTTTCTGCCACGGGACTGACAGAAGCTTCAGTCTGGATCCAACCCTTAAATGAACTGAGATGACCAAACACCTGAGAAGAGATGATGCCAACCTCTCAGAGGACCTCAGAGGATGCCAACCCTCAGCCAACCCACAATATACAGAATTACCAAATTTTGCCATAAGTTAAATATAGTAAGTTTCTACAATATATAAATATATTGTAGAAACTTAATTTCCTGTAAAGCTGCTTTGCAACGATTTGTATCGTAAAAAGCGCTATACAAATAAACTTGAATTGAATTGAATTGAATAAAAGGGATGTCTTAGAGAGGCAGAGTCTCTCAGAAGTAAAGAGGCTCTCCAATCTGTGAAAGAGTGCGTAAAAGGATTGTGGAATACATCGCAATTTGACTTTGAGGAACGTTGTTTTTAAAGGCTTTGCAAATCTCATCATCTACAGTGCATAATATCATCAAAAGATTCAGAGAAACTGGAGAAATATCTGTGGGTAAGGGACAAGGCAGAGGACTTATGATGGATGCCCATGGTCTTCGGGCCCTCAGACGACACTGCATCACTCATCAGCATGATTCTGTCATTGACATTACTAAATGGGCCCAGGAATACTTCCAGAAACCACTGTCGGTAAACACAATCTGCTGTGCCATCTGCAGATGCCAACTAAAGCTCTATCATGCAAAAAGGAAGCCATATGTGAACATGGTCCAGAACCACCATCGTGTCCTGTGGGCCAAGGCTCATTTAAAATGGACCGTTTCAAAGTGGAAAAGTGTTCTATGGTCAGATGAGTCCAAATTTGACATTCTTTTTGGAAATCACGGACACCGTATCCTCCGGGCTAAAGAGGAGGGAGACCTTCCAGCCCACTATGGCACTATGAATGCTGAAACTTATATAAAGGTTTTAGAGCATCATATGCTCCCCTCCAGACGACGTCTATTTCAGGAAAGGCCTTGTGCATTTCAGCAGGACAATGCAAAACCACATACTGCAGCTATTACAACAGCATGGCTTCGTAGTAGAACAGTCGGGGTGCTGAATTGGCCTTCCAGCAGTCCAGATCTTTCACCTATAGAGAACATTTGGCGCATCATTAAATGAAAAATACGTCAAAGATGACCACAAACTCTTCAGCAGCTGGAAACCTATATCAGGCAAGAATGGGACCAAATTCCAACACCAAAACTCCAGAAACTCATAGCCTTGATGCCCAGATGTCTTCAAACTGTTTTGAAAAGAAGAGGAGATGCTACACCATGGTAAACATGCCACCATCCCGACTATTTTGACACCTGTAGCAGGCATCAAATATAAAATGAGCTCATTTTGTGCATAGAATTGTAAACTTTCTCAGTTTAAACATTTGTTATGTTCTCTATGTTCTACTGTGAATAGAATATTGGCTCATGTGATTTGATATTCTTTTAGTTTTCATTTTCACGTCCCAACATTTCCGGAATTCGGGTTGTACGTTTGCATCACAAAATCAGCTCAGTGTCTATGGCTTTTCTAACATGGAAAACTTGCTCGGTAGCTCACCTTGGTACACCATTGCATTTGCTGATAAAATATGTTAAAAGAGCTCAAAAAATCATAGAAGCAAGCTGAAATAACATGGTTGATTCAGCAAATGTGTTTTTATCTTGTGTTTGCATTTGTTAACAGTTTAAGGAAGGCTTTAGTGTAGGTGGTATGTTATTTTCAAATTCAGTAAAGCATTAAACTTTAAGCAACACATTTCCTTTCCAAACTGCTAGTGATATCTACAAGAACTAATGCAATAAAATGTTGCCAGATTCACATTAATTTGTTTCAAATAATAACTGAATGCGCATTTAGAGCTACTCTCTGGACACTTTTACTTTGAAAGTGTCAAAAAGCAACAGTATATTTTAAAGAAATGTCACCAGTCATGTTTTATCAATGAACTTGGGTTGCTGTAAGAAACAGGCACTAAGCTTGTATATGTTCAGGAATATCAAGGTTGCAGGATGAGTTATTATGGGAATTCCCCACTTCTTTTCATTATTCTTCTTTGCTTATTATTGGTTACAACAGTAAATCATTATATAACCTGCATGACTGTATAAGACTGAAAACAGGATGTTATGCAGAAAGCTTGGATAATCCTTGCCAGACAGCATCTGTTGTTTTTTCAGAAGTTATAATTCTCCATACATATATTATGTCTATAATGATGTAATGTTTGTTCTTATTGGATGGTTATTACACTGCATGCTGGGTTTTGTTTATTAAAGAAGTATATAAGCTGACGTTTGCACAATAAACTTAGAAGAAGTTTGAACCTAGAAACATTGTCTCTGTGGCCATCCCTCTTCCCATGACTATGTATTCTAGACTGAAGGGGCTGAGAGCATTTTATGGCACTGAGAGATACGGAAAATAATCAAAGAGTTGCTTTAATACCGAAAGGAATCTAACCATTAGTGCTTCCATTCATCTCAATGGTCGATGTATGCACACATTTGCAAGCCCATCACTAGCGACTATCCTGTACAGTAGCTGTACAGTAACTGCAGTTCATTTCACACTTTTAAGAGCCTTCAAAAAACTAATTGGTAAAACACAACATATAAAAAAATATGAAATGCACACAAAATTATTTTGTCAGAATACATGAATACTTTTGAATTGTTTTTGGGCAAACATGGTTTAGTTACACCATTTACCACCAGGGGATAAATTAATCGTGCAAACCAGCCAAACACTGACCACTTTGTCAAAAAAATAAAAAATAAAAATAGATACTTTTTTACCACAAATGTTCATCTCGCACTAGCTCTGTGACAATGCATGTCTACGCAACTTCACGCATTACGTAATCACGGTGGAAAAGTCACACGTGGTTTGCTCTTCGTCTGTGAAAAAATTGGGGTAGGGCAAAAAAAACTCTCATTTTCTCCCCCAACTTCAAAATCGTCCAATATTGTTGTTTTACCTTTTTTTTTTTGTAAAAGGCCTTTTGCACATTCACTTTGTAAACACTGGGTTGGTCTTCCACCTATGTCACACGTGACCTTTCCAACATGACTATGTAATGTGTGAAGTTGAGCTAATGCAGGATGAGCATTTGTGGTTAAAAAGTATATAAATTTCTTTCTTTTTTTTTTAGAAAACATTTTGCTAGATAAGACCCTTATTCCTCAGCTGGGATTATGTAGAGCCTTTTCTCCCATTGAAGTCCACTAAATGGAGAAAAATCCTGGAATGTTTTCCTCAAAAACCTTAATTTCTTTTCGACTGAAGCAAGACAGACATGAACATCTTGGATGACATGGGGGCAGAGGTGTAAAGAGTACCTGAAAACCATACTTGAGTAAAAGTACAGATACCTTACAGTGAAAATGAGTCCACTACAAGTTACAAGTCACCAATTCCAAAACAACTTGAGTAAAATTATTAGAGTATCTCATTTTAACAGTACTTAAGTATTTTACTTATACTAAATATAGGCTCAAAGATGCACTAGTCAAAGAGATGTGCCAGTCAAAAACTGTAATGCTGTGGAGAATCTGGGGAAACAGGCAGAGGCAAGGATCTATGTGCAGATATTTCATGGAAAAGCTAGAACAAACAATAAGCCAAAAACAGATAACCATTACATTCAACAACTCACAAAGAACTAAGGAAACACTAGGGCTATATATACACAGGGGGCTAACAAGCTTAACAAGATAAGATACAAAGTGACTACAAACACCACGGGAGACAGGAAGTGACATAAAATTCCAAAACAAGGCACAGAAAATGCAACAAAAAACAAGAAAGAGCTGATTTGTGAGGAGAGCAATCATGCTTATTTTCTGAAACTAAAATAAAACTGAACACCTCAAAATTGCAAAAACAAAACAAAAAAACATTATCCTTCAAAAAGGTCTCTTCAGTATAACGGATAAATAAAATAATGTTAAGTAAAATTAAAAAGTCAAAGTCTTCTTGCACTGGATGTACTGGTTTCGGCCTCAGTGCCAGCTGCAGTCATGTCCTCATCTCATACATAAAACACCTGTGATTCACAACTACTGGCTAAGGAGCTCACATTCATGTAAAGTAGCCTTGTTGACAAGTTTGGTTTGTTGAAAAGCTAGGTGTCATGAAAAATATAATGTGTAACTGCAACACTCATTTCAAATGTAGTTGAGTAAAGAGTACAGATACATTACAAAAATGTAATGTTGCTAAGTTGCTAATGTCTTTGATACTCAGTAAAACTACAAAGTACCCGAAAAGATACTTAAATATAGTAATTAGTTACATTTACTCAAGTACTTTACACCTCTGCATGGGGGTGAGTAAATTATCAAGAATTTTTTTTATTCTGGAAGTGAACTAATCCTTTAAAACACTGTCCCAATTATTCAGCTAGGTAGTCCCACCCCAAAATCATCTCATTGGACGAGCTCATGTTGCAGTGTCCGCTCACTCAAACAAACAGATTGCAATTCCTTTTGGAGAATTGGTGAAAATAAGAAAATACACATATCTCACAACATTATCATAAACATGATGATGCTTAAAGCTGTTACTGTAACTAAGTTGTAGATGACTTCATGACTCATTTGAGGACAGAACAAAATATGTGTTTTCTGGGGAGGGTCAATATGGCAGCATACATCACCACAGTTTCTTATTTTACCTCAGAGACATGGTCTTCTCAGATTAGTTATCTCTCCCAGAACAGTTTGAAGTTCCCCATAAACAAGGCAGGTAGACAGTACGAGAGAAGTAGATGGACAGATAGTGAGAAAAGGAAAAGAAAGAGAGAGAGAGAGAGAGAGAGAGCTAAGTGACTATGAAAGTGTTCACCAGGCTGACAGAAACCAGCTGCCTTAAATTTTCCCAGACAACCCCTCACCTTGCTCCAGCCACTAAACTCACCAATTAAATCACACAAATTGGAAAGGAACCGAAAAAGAGAGGAAGGGAGGGACAGAGAGAGGGGAGAACAGAAGATGATGAGGCAGGAAAGAACGACAGAGAGAGAGAGAGAGAGAGAGAGAGAGAGAGAGAGAGAGAGAGAGAGGAGGTACTGGTCATTTTGAAATATGATGGTGTTTGTTCTGACAGCGTAGAGTTAACAGAACCTCAGTGTGTGTGTGTGTGTGTGTGTGTGTGTGTGTGTGTGTGTGTGTGTGTGTGTGTGTGTGTGTGTGTGTGTGTGTGTGTGTGTTAACCTGTCACAGGGCCTAACCCAAGGCTAAAGCAGCAATTTCTTTTCACACTCCAGCTCTGGACAGCACAGAGAGAGGCGAGACAGAGCGAGAGCGAGAAAACCTATCACAAGGCAACTACAGCACAGTGGCCGGATGACTGTCATAACCCATGAGGAGATTTGTGGTATGGTTATTGTAAGGCAGGGGAGGGTTGGCCGCATGTTTTTCAATCGCCAAGCCTTAACTCTCTTTTCAATTATACCTGACAAGAGATTTTTTCTGAGGTTCAGAACTGCCATGGCAATGTGATTTGAAGAGGATGCATCACTGTATTCTGTATGAATCTTTGGATTGGTTATCCTTATACCAAAGGAGAAAGTTACATATGTATTTATTCATCTTAAAGGCTCTCTTAGGTAAATTACCATCTTATATTTCTAATTTGTTAACGTTACATATCAACAGTCGCTGTACTAGATCATGTTCTTGTATTCGGTTAACAGTTCCAAGGGTATTGTCAAAATTTGGTAAATGTGCTTTTTATGCTTATGGTCCTTGGGCTTGGAATGAACTGCAAAATGTAATTAATCTGAATACACTTCCAACATTGAGTACTTTTGTATAATGTTTTAAAGGATACTTGTAATTGCTTTTCATGATCAGACTCTATTTTTGTGATTGTGTAATTTGTGGTACTGTCTTTGTGATATTTTTTGTATGAAACTTTATGTTCTGCCGTCTTGACCAGGTCTCACTGGAAGAAGAGATAGTAATATCTCAATGTGACTACCTGGTTAAATAAAGGAAATAATAATAAGAGGAGGACAGTTACACTACAAAATTTGGTTTCTTTGTCAGTATTTTTTACTTGCTGTAATTAAAATATCTAAACATCAACAAGGTGCATTTAATTTTTTAGATTTTTGGCCAGTGTTGTGTTTTTTTTTTTCCTGTTTAAACTCTCTACATTTTGTCATATTTATATATATATATATATATATATATATATATATATATATATATATATATATATATATATGTTTAAAAAATGCATGAAATCAAAATTAATCCTTTACTTTGTAAGCACAAATTACTAGTCGTACGCCTTAAGTATATTTAGGGTTCTTTTATGCATACGTTATTGTCTGCGTACAGTACAAATTACACAAATTTCATCATCATTTACACACTTTGAAAGACTACTCATTGGGCTGTATGCATATGCTAGTATCAAAACTGATACTATGGGCTTTGGGAACAATTCACAGAAAAAAGTCTTCCTTAATCTATATTCAAAATCTATAAATTTCCTTCACATCTAGAATGGAGTTCCCTCTCTGATTGAGCAAGACATCCCTTAACCACTACCCTGCAACTGCTAGTCACTTTATTTTTTTCTCATTCAGTATTCTGTTTCACTCAGAAATATGTCACAGTCCTTAAGTTAGTCACAAATTCTGTTCGCACAGCCTTTAAAGCAAACAAGCAAAGCCTTCTGATTTTGATACTTGACATTAGCATGTTTTTAAGCTAATGCACACTACAAGATAGAAGTGTTTTCTATTATCTCCAACATTCGCGTTTCGATTCATATGATTGTCACATTTTACCCACTAGTGGCAGACCCAAAGATTACCCTCTGTTTATTCACCATGGTAAAATGAACGAATAATGAATGTATGAATAGTTCCAGCTGTTTGAAAGAAAAGCATAGGATTTCTAGAGCTAATCAAGGTAAACAATTGTGTAATATTTATAAAATAATTATTTCTGACATAGTTATTCATTGTTCATTATTCATTTTACAAAAAAAAAAAAAAAAAAAGAGTTTAAAACAGGGCTTGAAAATGGGAAAAAACGATATTTTAACGTTTCTGTTCCTGCGATCCTCTATATTATTATCATTCTGAAACTAGTGTGGCTAGAAAAAATACCGGTTAATAACATTATTTTTAAACTTTTTATTTGCCTATAATAATAATAATAATAATAATAATAATAAAGTACAGCGTTTCTTACTCAAAAAAGGGAAAAAAAAAAAAAACAAGTCGCGTAAGCTCACATCGCATTTTATTATTAGGCTACATTCAGAAATAATGTGCTAAAATGCCAGTAATGCAAAATGTTTACACACATTATAAACACCATATACAGTATATTGCAGCATTTGGACCAATCAGACACACAACTATTTGTTATACTTAACAAATATTCTCTAATGCCCCCTCACCCAACCAAAGGGCCAACTATGAGGGTCTGTGGACCCTTCTCCCGAAATGCATCTAACACCTCAGAAGGCAGAACAGGCCTCTGGTTCCATGGCAACCAATCTGATAACACTAGTTTTATTGCTCAAAGGAATTCGGGCAGAGCAACACTCACTCCATGTCCCCTTAGGAAAGACACATAATGCCCATAAAATGCACTCTTCTCTAATTAATTCATAGGAAAACCTTTCTTTGAATGAACACACATATCCTTCAGGTCATTGTGTATATTGTTATTGTTCTTGTATATTGTCTTTTGTATTGCATATTGTTTTATGTATGCTTATGATAGAACCACTCGTTCATGTAACCTTAGCTATACCATGATTGGTCTCCATTTAATTTGTCTTTGGATGATCTAATTGGCAGTGTATATTATATGTTGATACCTATGTAACATATTAGTGTTCTAAGAATCTTGTAACATCCGATCCAGTTACATATGCAAATTACCATGCTTGGAGACAAAGAGTTGTAAACTTTCCCTCCAAAACTTCAAGACACCATTGGCTCTTTGACACCCGAAAGGAGTGACCTCTATAGCAGATAAAGCTCTCATATCAGTGACCCGCCTCCTGGTCTGCGGTTCTGTTAAATGCTGAGAAGATGAGGATGTGAGTTAGAACTCCTCTGGAAGCCTTAAGTTTTTGTGCCAGGCTTTTGGCCTTGTCTTTCCATTCAACCAAAGACCCTCAGATCTCAGCTGATGTCTCTCTTAGCTCTTTTTCACTTTCTACCTGGGAAGAAACTCCCAATCACCACCGAGCCAGAATAACATCTTTTGGAGTTCATCACCCTTCAAATCCGGAAGAACTTGAAGAACTCCAACACCACCAAACCTTCAAACCATCAGAACTTTCATCCGAGACTGCATCCTGACACTTGTTCAATGACCAAGGCAATGCAAGTATCGTACATTTAACTAAACGAAACAGAGGTTTAGTATAAGTGGTAGACCCGTTGTAAAACGGCACAGATGGTTTTTAACTCACGTGGTTCTGACTCATTTTCCATAACTGCATTCTCTGGTTTCTCTATTGGCTTCATTCATCCACTTTAGCTCCCCTTTTGTATGTAGTACGCATGACTGTACGTATGTTTGTTTGTTTGTTAGACTAGTTGGTGTTAGTGTTTAGGTAATAAAACTCTTTTTCTGATTCTGATTCTGCTTGTAGATAATGTCCCTTCACGATTTTGATCCTTACTACATGCTCTAATGCATTCATACTTAGGAAAGTATTTTCTGTGGCAACGAAGTGCTGCATGTGCTTGTGATCTGTTGAATCCATCTTACACCATCCTCGGATAAACTCTAACTCTAAACCTCTAATGCACTGCCATTGCGACTTACAGCAGGCATTTCACTCATTGGATGCATCAGCCTTACATTTGCATAGGTCATACTACTTGAATTCATGATTGGTTGACAGCAAGTATTAAATGTAAAGATAAAATAATGTTATTAACCGGTTAATGGTCATTTAAAATTTTTGATTCTGTTCGGAACTATAAAATTTGATTTCGTTTCTGTTTCTGGTTATTTTCCTGTCAAAATTTTGTTCGTTTTCATTCCTTGAACCAGTTCAGAGCCCTGGTCTAAAGAATAACATTTTAGGGCAAAAGTGTGGGTAATTCTGATTTCACACACATAGATTTGATTAGATTATATAACACATTATATTCTAGCCACAAAAGTTCAAATATTTCAACACGCTCAAAGCTTAAATCAGATCTGATAATTCCCTATACGCATATATTGGACTACTTCCCTCTATTAGAAATAAATGACTTCTCAGCATGTCTAGTAGGCGCAATAAAAGCATGTTGGTGATGGGCACAAGCTCCAAGTTGACTGGAAATACAGGCCTTAAAGGGACAGTCCACCCACAAATTCAAATTATGTCATTATTTAATCACCCTCACATTGTTCCAAACCTGTATGACTTTCATATTTTGAAGGATTTGGTAACCAAACAGTCCTGGTTCCCATTGACTTTCAATATATGGACAAAAGTCATTAAAAGTATAAATAGATTCTTATACACACACACACACACACACACACACACACACACACACACACACACCATAAAAACCTGATGACCAACAGGAGAAAGAACATGTGACAACTTTGATGTTGACCAGTAATTCAAATGCAGTGACATTTAAAGGGGTGGATTAGCTCTCTGTCACACACATATACACTAACACAAAGCAAACTCTCACCTGGTCATCTATTGTTCCCTCACAGCATGAGAAAAAAAAAAAAAAAAGAAAGCAGAGGAGAGAGACCAGAAGAGAGTCTTTCCTCCCCCTGGCTAGAGAAAAGAAAACAATCAAAGAGGTTTGGTGCCACAACAGACCACGCAATCACAGACACTCATGTGTAAGCCACAAGCTGTGCCACCGTTTTCGGCGAAAAACAGCAGAGTGAAAGAACAAATGACAGACAGTATAAAGAACAACAACAACTGGGCTGCGGTTTCCCTACTGCTGTGCAACCCTCAAAAAGAATAAGCAAAAATATACAGACACCACGAAAACACCAGACGTGTTTTCAGTCCCTCAGTACGAATCAAATAAGTTGTTTGTCCATGGAGGAGGTTCACAGAAGAATGGATGGTGTTGAACAAATGTGTGCATGTGTGTGTGAGAAAGAGAAAGAGAGGTTTTTCAAAGCACTGGGGTAATTTCCCCCTAAACTACAGCACAAAAAAATATTTGGGGAAATCTGTGGAAAACTATTAAACATAAGCATTTCATATTTGATCAATTTAATGCATCCTTGCTGAATGTGATTGACTGCGAATTGAGCCATAAAACAAGTCTGTGTCTTCGTTTAGATGTAAGTAAATGTGTATGTATGTGTGTGTCTCTTTAAGCCCTTTTGTTGGAGTGTTTTGTTGGAGTGTTTGCAGCAATCATGTCCTCTGTTTCTTATCAGTGACGCTGCAGTCTCTTGGTGTTGGAATGCTGCTTTTAGGTAACACTTGAAATCAAACACACACTCTTATCTTCAATGGTTTCTTGTGAATAGCTTTACATTGCCTCCTGGCTTTCGCCCAAACTCTCCATGAGTCCATCACCTCCCCCAGGCAACAAGTGTGTCTTCATTTAAGCAACGAGCAAATGACTGGACTACTCAAATCCCTTGTCTGTGGAAACATGATAGAACATTTACATTTATCCATTTGACAGATTCTTTCATCCAAAAAGTCTTAAATTAAACGTTCACCTACAAGTACGGTCCATGAGAACTGAACTGATTCCCTAATACCTTGTAACCAGACAACATGAAACAGCATTTGCAGTGCATTCATATCGGTTAGGAACAACATGAAGGTATGTAAATGATGACAGAATTATTCCTGGTAACACTTTAGAATAGGGAACACTTATTCACTATTAACTACGACTTTTCTCTCAATAAACTCCTAATTTGCTGCTTATTAATAGTTAGTAAGGTAGTTGTTAAGTTTAGGTATTGGGTAGGGTTAGGGATGTAGAATAAGGTCATGTAGAATAAGGCATTAATATGTGATTAATTACTACTAATAAATGGCTAATATTCTAGTAATATGCATGCTAATAAGCAACTAGTTAAGAGACCCTAAAATAAAGTGTTACCTTATTCCTTTATGACAGCGGTTTTTAACCTGGGGTATGGGGACCCCTAAGGGACCACAAGAGTCTGCAAGGCAGTCCATGGAATTTTTTATTTATTTTTTTTTTTTTTACAAGGGCTGTATTTATAAGTGTTATCATTTCAATACATTTTACACAATACATTTTACACAATAATTTTTACTTCACAATAATATTGATACACTGTAAAAAAATGGCCGTAAATGGTTAATGGTAAGTTACCCTAATATATACGGTGAAAAACTGTAATAGACATTTCAGACAATTTTACCGTGAAATACCATTTTTGGAAGTGAAAAAGAATGTAAAATTTACAGAGAAAAAACGTAAATTGACGTTCCCAGAATTCCCTGCGTTGCATTTCAAATTGGATGATTTTTCTTTAAAATAACTATGTTTCTTCTTAGTTTTTTTTTCTTATCAGTTATGTTTATTAGGATTGTATGTTACATCTAATGTTGTTAAATTAATGTTTATTGCATATTTCAGTTTAATGTTTAGTGTTTGTGTGAATGACTCTGTGCACCCTCTATATATGTTATTATTTAAAAGCTGCTTGTGATGGACTTTGGTTCATCATGTGACTTTCTCATCACCACCTGCATTTGGTGGTTATCAGTGCATTACAAAGGTACAAAACATATTTCAGTACTTCAATAGGTTGGTATATTAACATTATATCAGTTAATGAAATTACGGTATTTAACTGTAAATTTAAGTTAAAACCGTAAAACATAAAATGTTGCCACAGCTGCCGTTTTTTTAACCATAATTTTTTTTCTACCAAGTTTTTTTTTTTTTTTTTTTTTTACAGTACTATTAACTTTTATCATTCTGCTTTCTTGAGGTTATTTTTTCATATTATTTGTCCTGCATATAATTTTGTTGGATAAACTGTTTTGTTGTATTTTTTACTGTACTCTATAGACAATTGGATCTTTTTATCCATTATTAATTATTTGACATAATTACTGACTATTATTTAATAATTACTTATATTTCTTGATAATTACTTATATTTCTTCTTTAGGTTTGAAATATATCAGTATTATTATTGTTAACTAAAACTAAAAGTGTTCATTGAAATAAAACTGAAACAAAAAAAAAATATAGATGCTGTATTAAATATTCCCCTGGCATCTGAAATCAAATAAGCTGAAGTTGAAGTATAAGATTATTAAAACTATAATAAAAATAAATTAAGGCTAAACAGAAATATTAAATTATAATAATAATGCATAAATGACAAAATTAGACAAAACAAAATGTTAATAAAATATTAAATGACAGCTAATTCAAAACATTAAAAGATACTATAACATCATATAAATAATAACACCCATCATATACATAAAAATGCATGGTAACAATTTAGTATAGGAACCAACCCCACTATTGTTTATTAGCATGCCTATTATTAACATATTGGCTGTTTGTTTGTACTTATAAAGCACATATTCTGCATGATTTTACATCCTTAAACCTACCCAATACCTAAACTTAACAACTACTTTACTAACTATTAATAAGCAGCAAATTAGGAGTTTATTGAGGCAAAAGTCGTAGTTAATGGGGGGTCCTTGGCATTAAAAAGTTTGAAAAACTCTGATTTGTTGTTACTTTAAAGTCTCTGCACATGTTTATGTGCTGCTTGATTAAGCACTTATCCAAATAGTCTAATTATTTACGCTTTTGGCCTATTTGCAGCAGTTATAGCAATTAGCTGCTGATTAGGAAGTCATTTTTAAAGTGGCTGTTTAGACTGAAGGCACCCGTTTTCAAAGTGTCAGTCTTTCAGCAGGTCAGTGTCGTAACTGACTGAATTCAGAGCTTCTTCCATACATTATGAAACATGATTAAAAGCCCTTTGATGGCATGGAGATGGCTCTTCAACAAAATAGCTGTCCTCCAGCTCAGGTGAGCAGTAAATAAAGGCTATTAAAAACTGACTTCAGGTCAGTTTGAAGATGCTATGTGGAGTGCATAAAAGGCCATTAAGTTTGATTTGAGGTCATGTGTGGGAAGATGTTAGAACATGAGAGAAATAAAGATTGTTAAACTGATTTGAGGTCAGCTGGGGAAACCTCTTACATTGAGATGGGACAATCAAGCTGATTTGAAGCCTGCTGAATGGCGAATAAAAAAAAAAATACACACTCACACCTGTGGCTCACAGACCATATTCCTGTTTGATAGGAGCTGAATGAAAGTGAATGACTAGCTGAGAATAAAGCTGCAACACAATAACGTCTGTTTCTCAAAGGAAGTAAGGACAAGCTCAAGTCGATGATGGATATTGTGCTACTCAAGTGCTCTTAAATAGCTCATTAGTTTTATTCTGAAATGTATGGTTTGGAGCTTGCATAAGGCGACTGAGGACTCTTTAACTTAACAACGAAGACTGCAAGACCATTAAAAGCCCCATTACGCAACTACTTGAAAAGCATTAAGGTTTGCGAATGTACCTTTAAAAGTCATTATTTTATTCTATTGTAAGATGTCTATTTATAATGTACAGAACTTACAACTGTGGCATATTAATATTAAACAACAGTGCTGTTCCATTAATATAAGCTGTGAATTAGGCACTCTACACCTAAAAGTATGGCAATGCCAAAAACCAATAGAAGGTGTGCAGGTGAGTAACGCTTGATTACATGTTGGAGACAAATTTCAAGAATCATATTAGATCATATTAGTGTCAGACATCCTGCAGCATGACTGCTTCTACAATGGCCGTCCGAAGAAAGACAAACTGAAGTACAGAAACTATCATTAAAATAGCCCTGAGTTCATTTTAAACAGTTGCCCAGCTAACTTCCTCCACACACTACAACTTTTTCAGGTAAAACATTACTAGCAGCAGAACCAGTACCAGCTGATCATTATTTAAATGCCACAGCCTATCTGAGTATTGTTGCTGACCATGCCCATCCCTTAATGGCCAAGTGTACCCGTCTTATGATGGCATTTTCATACAAAACAATTTAGGGGAACCATTGACTTCCACTGTAAGGACAGCAAATAAGGTAACACTTTAGTATGGGACCAATTCTCACTATTAACTAGTTGCTTATTAGCATGCTTATTATTAACATATTGGCTGTTTATTAGTACTTATTAAGCACATATTCTGCATGAGCATATTCTACATCCCTAATCCTACCCAGCTTAACTATTACAGTTTTTTTTTTTTCAACTCCTTACACAGAAAATCTTTCCTTGTCACACAATTTCTGAAACCTGACACTCAAAACACGAGAACCACACACCAAATCTGCAAAACCATACACTAATTATTGGCCTTTGACTCAGGTTTCAATTTCATAAAACACTTTCTGCAAAACACAATACACAATTCTCTATGTAACACGCAAAAATGTAACAGGAAGTATCTCGATTTCCTTTTTCAAACAAAAATCAAAATGGCACACTAATTCATCAACTCCTCACATGTGCTTTACTGAACACCAACCGATCATGGCTTTAGAATAGGCCTATAAATACACATCTACACAACTACACATGCTTGATGTATTTTCTTTCGTATATGTGTAATACTGTATTCACAACCACAAATGCTTACAGTAAAAAAAAAAAAAAGTATTCTTTCGTGTTTACTGTGAATTTTTCAACATCTCTCTGCCAATAACTTTCAGTTTTGTACAGAAATGTACATAGGAACAAATGAAAGGAGAGCTTTAGGTTTTGAATAACTATGTGTATATCCATATTATGTTTGCTTTTGAGATGTGTTTGTGATATTTTGAATTCAGTGCTTCATTTTGAAAGAGATGTGAGGCATTTTGCATTTTGTGTGTGCAATTCTTGGATTTGTGTGTAAAGTTTTGAAACATGTAAGCAGTTGAAAAAAAACTGGCATAAGCAGCAAATTAATAGTTTATTGAGGCAGAAGTTAATGGTTTATTAATAGCGAGAATTTGACCTTAAAATAAAATGTGCCCAGAATACAATGGAAGCCATTGGGAACTGTTTAAGTAATCAACATTCTTCAAAATGTCTTTTTTTTGTTCAGCAGAGAATGAAATGCGTACAGGTTTGACATGACCTGAGGGAGAGGAAATTATGATTTTCATTTTTGGGTGGATTATCCCTTTAGTTCAAATAGTTCATAAACAAAACAGGAAACGATGGGGAGAAAAATACTTGAATTTGTCCATTGTTAAACTTACAAGATGAGTTACTTGCTGAAATAATTCATGCATGTCAGTATTCTATTCATTTAATGTATTGTAACGGGGTGGAAGAATCACGCGACAAGGAGAGCTGAAATAAATACCCCGGAGGGTGGATTTATTCACAAATAGTGAGTGAGTAAAGTGAGAGGTGGCTGGCTGGCGTGCTGTGGTGCTCTTCGTGTAATCCCCCGTTGTGCAGCGTGTGCGTTCTGTGGCTCTCGTCAGAGCAGAATCGGTCAGTCGCTGGTTTCTGGGAGAGAGAGAGAGAGAGAGAGAGAGAGACAACACATTAGTCGGTGGCCAGAGCGAACTCTGTCTGTCTTGCAGCCTTACGCGGCTTATGTGGCCGCGGGCTGACGAGCTGCAGGTGTGGCCGATTCCGCCCTGACGAGCAGGTGCAGGTGATCCTGGTATGTCTCCAGGGCAACGCTGATAATCCACCGGGACGCCCGTCACACTATTCACTGACAAATACAACTGCAAACCTCTGACTTCCTTATAAAGTAGTCACACAGATTTGGAAAAACACTTCAAATTCACCACTTTAAATCTAACACCTGCAAGCCAAACATACAGCTGTCATTGTGGAAGAGAAAGAGCCCTGGTCTGCTGCTGGTGAGGGGGGGGGAAATCATTCCAAAGAGCTAGTTTACTTTTTTTTTTTTTTTTTTTTTTAATGTAATTATTCAGATTTAATAAGAGTAATGCAATAATGCACCGAGTGTAACACTGCCTCTCTAGTCACAGTGACACCAGACAGAGCCGCCACCAGAATTTTAAATGCTATTTTTAAAATACTCCAGAAACTGGAGGTGCCGTTGTATCTTCATGGGAATGTCTTTGGTGTTTAGGGTCTGGGGAAGGACAATTTCAAATCTGCAGCCCATGTAACCCCAGGCAGTTGGCAGTCTCCGCTGTGGCCCCATTAGTGATGATTAGGGTGGAGAATCTGTCTGGGTGCACTGGAGTCGAAAATGAGTTTTTCTTATTGACATTCAAGGCCATGTTATTGTTGTGACACCACTCGGTCACATCTGCCTCCGTATTCTTGTCTGTGCATTCATCTTCGCTGTTGATCAGTCAAATTAATCTGATGTGTTGCTGAATACAGTGAGCGAGTTATTCAACTCTATTAAAATTCCTCCCAGAATTAATATGAAGTTTTAAAAGTTGAGTATGTTTTTTTTAAGTATCATATTTCTCCTCTGTGGATGCAACCACTAAACACACTGCTACACACTAATTGGCAGAATGTTCAAAAGCATCTTTTGCAACTGTTAAACCAAACACCCACACAAAATAATCGTATAATAGTGCATGTGTGTACGTGTGCGCATGAGTATGAATATAACAGTGTATATAACAAACTCCTACATGTGTGATATTTGGCCTGAAAAGCAGGCTATTCCTCAAGAGATGAGGATGACATCTGAAACAGTGAGGCCATTAGTGTTGTACATGAACAAACACCTTCAGCAATAGCATATAGCCGTATGATGAATGCACTCATATGTATTCTAAAACAAAGCTTTGATTTTGTCTTCAAAGATAATCCCTGTTGTACCAGAACCCTTCCAGCAATTACACACAGTAATTATAAAGTATAAAGGTATTTCTGGACCCACCTGGTGGCACTTCCTGAAGCAACATTGCCTTGAACCAAATGCTTTATGCACATGTTAATCATTTCCGCATGGCAGCTGCTACATACTTTGAAACATTTTTTGTTTGTTTGTTTGTTTGTCATATTAGGTTTAATTTTCTTATTACAATATTACAATTCAAGGTCAATTTTAAATAACTTCACTACTGTAGTTTACTTACATTTTGCTTAAATTTACATTTATTGAAAATTTACATTTATTCTATCTTATTTTTCTCACACAGTATAAAGAGGCCTTAAAATCATATGAATATTGTAACTGATAACTGAAAGAAGAAATAAAAAAAACAGACATTAAATTAAATGAATTGTTGCTTGACAGCAATCTGATATAAAATAATTTGAAAAAAATACAAATAAAAAAACTGAATTGAAATACTAAAACTAATAAAATGACAATAAAATGATTAAACATTAAAATTAAAAAGAAAACTGAAAATGTAAATATAAAAACTAATTCAAAATATCATCCACCAGGAAATGACATCATTTTTGGAAAAGCAAAAGCATTAACATGAACAAGTTTTAGCAATGGATTCTGTGTATTACCTAGTTTGTTTCACACTTTGTGATGTTAGATAAAATTATCTGTGTCAATCGGTGTAATAATCTATTTCAAAACATGGTTTAAAAATATTCAAATTACATTGACATGCTCATCAAATTAAAACAAAGATCATTGGAGTAAAGTTGACATTCTACTTCGAAATGTCATGTTTAACTGAAAGTGATATTTGCTGTTTCTTTGTAATTATTTAGGAAATTGACCAGCAATTTATGAATAAAAATAGTTTAAAACAAACAGACTATTAGAGTAGGTTTTATAATAAAATACCATTTCAGGTTTACTACTTCAGAATTTCACATTTAAATGCAATGTGTTACTTGCTGTTTCTTTGTGATTGTGAAATATTAAATTAAATATTAAATATCATCGAGTGACAATTGTTTCTACACCATTTTTTTTTCAGTGTAGCTGTCAATGTCACAAAACAATACTGTGTAAATAATTAAGATTGAATTAATCCAGTTACAGCTCCAGTTTTTTCTATAACAGGAATAACCCAATTTGAATCTCAGCAGGCAATGAATTACACAGGCACAACTGTTCATACAGGTTGAAATAACATACGACTAGCTCAGGAACAATAAAGTTGACTACTGTTTGAA
Organism: Acrossocheilus fasciatus; assembly: GCA_036784905.1. Lineage (NCBI taxonomy): Eukaryota > Metazoa > Chordata > Actinopteri > Cypriniformes > Cyprinidae > Acrossocheilus > Acrossocheilus fasciatus. Next base: position 10,180,854 of record CM071938.1, read on the forward strand.
TGCATTCTGAAAGATGCATAAAAAATAATTAAATCTTAAGTGACCGCATAATTAAAGTGTAAAGATATTTTACCACATCTTCAAATGTCCAACCACTCGTGACCACCTGTGTTCACTGAACACTGCCAAAACCCTCAGCCATAAAATTGACCATGGTCACTTCCAATCTTAATGAAGTCACATCAATTTACTTCAGCTCCTGTAATTATAATGCTTGTTACTGATATGTATAAACACTTGTACTTACACAGATGTTCTTTTAAGGGTTTCTCATTTACTCTTGCTAAATTTGCATTTTAACTTCCAAACTGTCAGTGGTTCTAATCAACTTGTCCAGCCACCTGTTCTATATCTCTATTCCTCTTATAGTCACTTTCATTCTGACAAACACACACACACAGACATACACACACACACACACACACACACACACACACACTCAAATGTAAGCAGATGGAGCCACAATATTAGCTTTTATGAACAAGTTTCTATGCATGTTTGTGAGAAAGACTTATGAACTGGCATACTACTACAGCGAGGCAAAATCATTGAGTTATTTTGTGTAGGGCTGTTAGAACGCTTTCTAATACACCTGTTACCCTGTTAATTATTAATGACTTAAATTATGTCTTACACAAATAAAGAGCTGATAATTGGCTGAACACCATAACAAGCCAATATTCAAACAATCTGATTTATTGTATAACACACAGCTGCTGTTCAGTGCCTAAATGTGTTGTGTGTAAGTTAGGTTGGATAACAACAAACTTTGTGCATTTCAATGACTGAAAAACATATCTATATAGGTCATGTTTATAAGTTGTATGTTTATAAGTTATAAATTGTTTGGATTATAAGTTGTTTGGTTAAAAGCAACTGCTAAATGAAAAAAAGCAATGTAAAATGAACATTTTAGTAATGCAAACTGTTTATTTATTTATGTTTTACATTGCTAAACAATGTAATGGTGTTTTTTTTACAGAAAACCTGTCCATAAATGAATAAATAATTCACAAAAGCAATGTGGGGGCATACGATGTCTGAACAGTTTGTCTCACATTCGCTCACGTTATCATGACATCAACATGATAAACATGGTTTAAAAAATAAATAAATAAAAACAAATTGTAAATAAAACAAAGCTTATTTGAGTACAGTTTACAAGAAAGAACTATGCTAAATTACTATAGCCTTTCTACTTCAAAATTTCATATTTAATTCAATGTGATACTTGCCATTTCTTTGTAAATAACTGTTAAATATACTAGCAATTTCTAAGCGAAAATTCATACACCTTATGCCATTTTTGTGTGTGTGTGTGTGTAGCTGTCAGTTTGTCACAGAACAATGGATATTATGTAAATAATCAAACTTTAATTATTAACGTAGCTAAGCTTTGATATAGCCTTTGATATAATTTCTTCCTTAAATTACAAAACATAGTCACTTTTTTTCTAAAACAGGAACAACCCAATTCAAATCTCAGAAGGCAATTACACCGCTTGTGCTTTTCAATGGCTGTAAATAAAGGCATAAAAAATATTATGATAAAAGAAAAATATTATGACAAAAGAAAGTAATAAGTTATATGAAGTTGATTGGATAAAAGCAACTGCTGAATTAAATAGAAATGCAAATGTAAATTTTAATGCAGTATTATTTTTAATTTTGAAGATGAATGAAAAATGTAATGCTGTTTTTGACAGAAAACCTGTCCAATAAATAAATCAAAATTCACAAAAACAATGTGGGGGCAGGAACAAAACAAATCTGAACATCAAAATAATGTATTTTAGCAACAGCATGAATCACCGTTAAAAACAAAACAAACAAAAAAATCATCATGAAGATCACAAACAATGTCAGCATATCATATGAAGTGGGACACTGCATGTTTGGATTTTAAAATTGGCTATGCTAATGTTGCAAAGATGCAGAAAACCTGTCAAAACTAAAAATTCACAAGCATAATATAACATGTAAATGAGTTTTTGCTGTTTGCACCCTGTCTTTGAGCAAACCAACATGGGTTTTAGAGAAGAGACGCTGGGGATCTGACCTATAGAGTACGTCACATTATGAAAGCATTAAAGTGAAAGTGTGTGTGTACTGCATGAAGTAAAAGATTGGGAGAGAGAGAGAGAGAGAGAGCATTACCGCTCCCTCATGGCCTGAAAGAACAAATCCATCCATTAAAGAAAAGAGACAGCCAAGGTCAACACCCATATAAGGGCAATCATAGCACAACACTGCAAAGAGTAAAGGTTCACTCTATCAATGAGGACTAATGGCTGTTCGACACACTCACGAGTGAGTGAGTGAGTGAGTGAGTGTGTGTGTGTGTGTGTGTGTGAGTGTGTGTGTGTGTGTGTGTGTGTGTGTGTGTGTGTGTGTGTGTGTGTGTGTGTGTGTGTGTGTGTGTGTGTGTGTGTGTGTGTGTGTGTGTGTGTGTGTGTGTGTGTGTGTGTGTGTGTGTGCACGCGTGCATTTGTCTCGTTCAACGCACTGTAAAAGCTGAACTAATAAATGCTGATATTTTCTATCAGAAGCAACTTATATTACAGGAAATCAGCCAACAATTTTCATGCTATTGCCAATAAGCAGCAAATGACAGATATTATGGTTCTATAATGTATTGTCCTCACTATTGTTCACATGCTTGTAGTTGTTAATTTTTTAAAATATTTTTGAAAGAAGTCTCTTATGCTCACCAAGGCTGCATTTATATGATCAAAATACAACAAAAAAAATTACATTTAAATGCAATTTATTGCTGTGATGCAAAGCTGAATTTTCAGCAGCCTTTATTCCAGTCCTTCAGAAACCATTCTAATATGCTGAGACTGCTCAAGAGACACAACAATGCCAACATTTGTGCTGCTTAACAGTTTTGGAAAGTTTTTTTTTTTAGATTCTTTGATGAATAGAAAGTTCAAAAGAACAGATTATATATATATATATATATATATATATATATATATATATATATATATATATATATATATATATACGGTATATACTTTTTTTTTTTTTTACATTATAAATGCCTTTCCTATGACTTTTGATCAGTCAAATGCATCCTTGCTGAATAAAAGTAAAAAAAAATGGCATACATAAATTAAAAATAACACACACGCAGACTATATGGACCATGTTAACTAACCACATCTTGGTCCCTGGTTTTGCCACAATTTGACATAAAATGAAGTCTATTGGCTATTTTTTTAATTCTTCAATATTCCTAACCCCCAGTAATAATAAGAAACAACAACAGAAACAAAATTGTGTTTATCAGACTCTTTAAATGCACAAAAATAACAGCTTTAACCACCCGATGAAAAAAACATTAATAGCTTGTACAAGAGCTGAATCATAAACTCTCCATTTATTTTAAAACATTTCACCACTGACAGCCTCATCAGTTGACTGATGGTAGGGATGCACTTGCATTTAACCGGTATACACTGTCATTAGACTCACTCATTCTCCCATCAGGGTTTTCTTTAAAAGAGGCAGTACAAAAAATGCAAAAATAAATAAAAAAAAATAACATCAAATAAAACATCTAAAACATCATTTTACCAGCAGATGAAGTTTCAGGGGGAGTTTTCATCCATGTCGGCATGATTGGCTGATCATGCTGTCAACAGCATAACGTGCAAATCAGACTGAATGTGTCAAACTGGTGAAAACGGACAGAATAATTACAAAGTAAACAACTCACCCACTCAGACATCACCACTTTTAAGTCAATGATTTTCACATGATCAGAAGTCGAAATGATCTCTGAATTAAAAAAAATTTGGTGAATATTTTGAAGGTGCACCTCCATACCTGCCACCCTCCAAATACTTGCAATATTTTTGAAGGATGACTAATGAACTGAAAAGAAGGTGGATATTAATAATAATTGATGAGCAACAGTCTGTGGTAATACATTTCGCAGAAGTACACTACTGTTCAAAAAGTTTGGGGCTGTTATGTTATGTTTTTTTTTTTTTTTTTTTTTTTTTTTGTCCCCTTCATTGTTCAAAGGTCTCTTATGCTCACCAATGCTGCATTTATTTGGCTGAAAAAAAAAAAAAGTTAAAGTTATATTGTGAAATATTATTACAATTCAAAATAACTTTTCGAATTTAATATATTTTTTAAAACGTTTGACAAACCTGCATTTTCCATGTCTTCAGTGTCGCATGATCCTTCAGAAATCATTCTAATATGCTTATGTTGTGTTTAGAAAAAGAAATATTTTTGTGGATACAGTGTTATTTAGCATTCTTTGATAATTAATTTATTTGAGATATTTTGTAACTTGTCTTTTCTATCGCTTTTGATCAATTTAATGTATGCTTACTGAAAGAAAAAAAAATCCATAATAACAAAAGCTGTCTCAATTCAGAAGACCACCACATGCCACTGTCTCTCATGTGTTGCTCTCAATGTCATTTATTTTCATGGAACTATTTGTGCTATCCACATTCTTCTCACTTGAGCAACTGCAGCATTGCCTATAATTATTTTGTCATCATATAGGAATAAAGGTCCTGTTCATCACTGCATAAAAGTCATGTGATTCTTTGTCCTTGCCACATTGTAAATTGTCTTCCACTGAGGACCAAAAAACAAGATGTCTAACTATAAAAAATTATTCGCTGTAGCAATGTACTGTACATCACAAAAAAGTTTGTATTTTTCATATCATGATGACTGCACACAATGTTAGCACTGGCTATGCTTGGTAAATACTTGTGTACTGCCTACTATGTATGTATTGCACAATGTACTGTATAGATAAGTTTGTCAAGGTTTTTTTTATTATTATTATTTTATGTATTTATTTATTTTTTAGCATTTTTTCCTTTATTATTAGAACAGTATAGAGATGACAGGAAGCGAAGTGGGAGAGAAAGAAAGGGGCAGGATCGGGAAAAGTCCTCGAGCCAGGATTCGAACTCTGATAAGATGTTGACGAATATGTAGTGATAAAAATAAACAAATGTTTTTTTGTCCGTTTTGTCTTCTTATTTAACAACTCTTTATGTGTTTTTTTAAAAGCTAAATCAAAAGCATAATTAACCCATTTTATAGGATATCCTCTGTCCAAAAATTTATTTTTCATAATCAATGACTTTTCAATAAAATCAGAATCTGAATGGCAAATCCTTCTTAATCTGTAGAACTGACTCTTGGGTAAACCCCTTTTCAAAGAAGATGGATGGAACCTCGTAGCTAATAAAAGAGTGTTACGATCAGTTTCTTTGGTATACAAAGTGGTTATCAACTTTCCTTCATGCTTAAGCACCCACATATCCAAAAAATGAACTTTAAGGGGGCTCACTTCAAGGGAAAATTCCAATTCCTCTACAAAAGTATTCAAAACAGTCACAATCTCATAAGCCTCCTCTAAGCCTCCCAAAATTTTTTTAAAAATATCATCGATATAGCTATACCATTTCATTATTGCGAGAATAAAACGGATTAACATCACAATTGTAAACATAGCGGTGCTCGAAATAACCCATGAATAAGTTCGCATAATTCAGGGCAAAAATCGAACCCATTGCCATGCCATTCACTTGAAGGTAAAAGTCCTTTTCAAAGTTAAAATAGTTGTATTTTAGAACATAAGAGGCCATCTCGACTAAAAAGCCCAAAGGTGGAAAAGAAGTCTCATCACGTTCTGCAAGATAGCACATTACGGCATTCAGTCCATTTTCATAAGTGATGTTAGTATACAAACTAGATATATCCAAAGTTAATAACAACACCATATCAGATAAATCTTGTAACTCGGAGATCTTATTAATACAATCTGTGGAATCTCTAATATAAGAAGGTAATTTCTGTACAAATGGTTTAATAAAGTAATCCACATATTGGGATAAAGGAGATAACAGAGTGTTGGTTTGTGCCACTATAGGGCGGCCAGGAGGATCAACCAATCTTTTGTGGATTTTCGGAAGAGTATAAAAGACAGGCATAATTGGATGCTTACAGTATAAAAAAAATCAAATTCTGATTGTGATATCCAGCCATTAGTTTTGGCATTATATAGAAAAGATAATATTTCCGATTGATAAATTCCAGTGGGATCATGAGATAATTTAACATAGAACCTCATATTTTGTAATTGAGAAAGGACCTCTTGTTTATATTTAAACCTTTGTCAGCAGGTTTTATAATCAAGTCCGAATCAGACATAAGTTCATTTAGAGCAATTCTCTCATTCAAAGACAAATTCTACACACAATTCGTATTCGAAACTGCACAGGATTTTAAAACATCTTGTTCCACCACCCGACAGAAATTATGAATCGTGTGATTAGACACCGTCGGACAAAAGGTACTTCTAGACCTAAACGGAGTCTTAGGTAAAGAGCAAAAAGCTGATTTAGAAAATAAGTAACGTAAGTTTAACTGTCTAAAACATTTAAACAGATCCACTTTAAGGCACGGCACAAATGACAGTCCTTTAGACAACACACCAATTTTATCATCGGACAGTTTTTTAGAAGAATTATTAAATACCGCCTCTTTAAGAAGCTCTGAGTCAATGGTCGTGGCTGATCTCTTTGATGTCCTAATGCCCCGTCGATATTATTTAATGTACTGTTGTACAGTGTTTTTATTGTATTGTATTTTTGATTGTGAAGAGATGATATTGTAAGTTTGTTTAGATATGAATTGTCTGACATTGTGACTTTACTAACCATATATTTGTTTCTAAATAATGGAACATCGTTTATTGGTAACACTGAAAAGTATCTTTTATTGGATATTTGAGTCCTTGTTAGTCATGATGTGTGAGTTGGTGATTGGTCCACATGTGTCGATTACATTCATTGGTGGTGACTGCTTTTAAATGTCTTGTCTGTAATAGTATACATATGCTTGATGAAGGTCAATAGACCGAAACGTTGCTGTTTCCTGTAATAAATTTCTATATTTAGCATGGACTGATAGTGTGCAGGATTTTACTTTTCATTAATTGGATTCGACGTTGTTGTTGGAATATTTCTCCTATCAGTTTATCAGGTGTGCTGAGTTCGTGTTGATTGAGCAAGGGTTATATCTCATAAAATGACATTCAAAAACTAAAAACTATACACTTTTTAAAAATGTATCCCGTGGTCAAAAATTACCTGAAGCCTTGTAAAGGAACACACCAAAGTTTAAAGGGATAGTTCACCCCAAAATGAAAATTTTGTCATTAATTACTCACCCTCATGTCATTCCAAACATATTTCGGAACACAAATTAAAAATGTTTTAATGAATTTCGAGAGCTCTGACCCTACAGCAACGCAACTGCAATGTTCCCAGGTCCAGAAACGTAGCAAGGACATCGGTAAAATAGTCCAAGTGACATAAGTGGCTCAACTTCAATTTTGGAAAGTACAAGAATACTTTTTGTGCGCAAAAAAAAAAAAAAAAAAAAATTGCGTTGCATGCATGTCATCGTGGTACTCTCCAAAATGGCGGAAGACGGTAACTCAGGGAGCAGAATTGTTAAATAAACTATGTTATTTTTGTTTTCTTTGCGCACAAAAAGTATTCTTGTAGCTTCGCAAAATCGAAGTTGAGACACTTGATGGCACATGGACTGTTTTACCAAAGTCCTTGCTACATTTCTGGGTCTGAGAACATTTCAGTTGCGTTGCTGTCTATGCAGGATCAGAGAGCTATCTCTGGAACTATCTGCTCTGCAAAGCAGTCAAATCAAACCAAATCAAAATATTATACCATTTCAAAAATATCCACCATCCGGAGATTGTCACTGGATTTGAGGTTTAATTGGAAGGGAGAGCAGTTCAACTAAAGCTAAGACATGTTGGGTTCAGATGTGGAGTGCAGGGTTAACACTGCTGGTGGCCCTCTTCAGTGGTCTCAAGTGCAACACAATAACGCCTTTAACAACCTGCTGAAAAACATTAATGGCTTTGGCAAGAGCTGTGACTGTTACATCGACTCTCCCAGTCTTTTTCACTCTCGTATCTTTCTGTCCTCCTCCTCATTACTGCTTTCATTCTCTTTTTCTCATTCCCAGTACCTTCTGTGCCATTTCTTTCATGAAGAATGAATTGGAGAGATGGGAATGAGAGTAATTTCTCTCTCTAAACCTTGCATGCTGTGTTTCCATGGTTTCTTAATGCACTCTTTTACTCCCAATTCCATAACTCCTTACTTTTTTATAGTCCGTCACAAAAGACTACACGAGGCTCCACTTTCTCATTTCCATTCTGTCTTTATTTCTTTCTAGATTCCTTAATTTTCTGCTTAATCAGACAATCAATTTTTCTTTCTGCTCTGGAGCTTGCATTCTAAGATATTTCACATTGAATATGACGAATAGCTTCCCATGAAAGAGTGAATGTGCAAGCATTTCAAAGTTATTACCACACTTACCACTTTTATATTAATTTTTTTTTTAAAAACTGAGAAATTCTTTGAAATTTCAAATTATACATGAACAAATCAATCAATCAATCAGTTGGTACAGCATCACATGTAAAGCCACCACTGACCCAGAACACAAAGAGTGTTAAATATTTGTTTAAGTAGGTATAGCTGAAGAAACAAGCTTGGTAAAAGAATAAACTGTGCATTTATTCAAATTTTGTGCATGGAGATAAGACAGGTTTGATATCAATGCACAGTTTGAGAACTAAGAGCGAGATTTGAGTTCCTCTCATCACATGGCTTTAGTCAAATGGACTACTTTTATGGTGATTGATTGATTGATTGATTGATTGATTGATTGATTGATTGATTGATTGATTGATTGATTGATTGATTGATTGATTGATTGATTATTTATTTATTTATTTATCATTTGACTGCCACAGTTACTACTTTTTCTTTGTGGAAAAGAACAGCTTGGATTCTGCACAATATCTCTTTTTATGTCCCATGGAAGAGAAAAACAAAAACAAAAAAAACATTAGGTTTTCAAATGACATCAGGATGAGTAAATGATGACAGAATTTTCAGTTTTGGGTGAACTATCCCTTTAAGACTTCATTAATAGGAATGTTAACCAACCATCTCGCTTCTATAAACCTCAGAAACAGAACCAAATACGTGTACTACCAAAAGCCACTGAGCTTTAGCTGCTTCTTTTGTCACTGTGAAATAATTATTACTCTCTCCATCTCGTAATTACACTCCATGTGACTCGTTACGTTATGCAATACCATCAGAGGAGCATTATGGGATACAATGAACATCTGCTTGTCTTGCTGGCACATATTTTAACACAACACCTGTAATTATGCAAATGATACAGCGTGTGATTACCCTGTGTAACAATGACTTGGGGTAATGATTGCAGTGGGTTTAATCACTAACCCACTCGCACGTATAGACGAAATATATTTACACAAACACTGTGCAGACCATTACACACACAGCTAACTATGTAACTGCAATTGCATACTAATAAGTCAGTGCTCATCTAAACAACCTCTTCTTCTATAAGCTTTGAAGTGTTTATCTTACATTTCCTCCCTTAAAGGGAAATGTCACTTAGTTCTTTATGGGATTTTGCCTTTATTTGACAGCATATCAGAGAGATGGGAGAATGTGGCACAGGCCAAACTTAAACGTACATCTCTGGGAATACTGTGACTCTTATGTGTCACCATCACAAGCGCCACTGCTGCTCTACAGCAAAGGAAAATGTCTTTTTTTGGATGAATTGTGACACTATATTCTATATTTTAAAAAAATGAAAGCCAATTGTTGAGACCATTATTATTGTTTTGCATTGTAACAGTTTTCAGGAAAATTAAGAATGTTTAAAAAATATTGTTTATAATGTTGCAAAGTATAATGATATTCTCGCCCCAAATTCCTACCGAAAAAAAAGTAATGAAATCATCCTGTTCCCTTGAAAATTATTTTTTTTTTTTTTAATTAAGATCCATCAGATTTGGTAGCTTAAAAATCAACCAAAAATAATTAAATTTTAATTTCATATATATATATATATATATATATATATATATATATATATATATATATATATATATATATATATATATATTTTTTTTTTTTTTTTTTTTTTTTTTTTATTCAGTAGCTGAAATGAAATGTAAGCATTAGGAGAAAATAATAAAGAATTATTAGCAATGTTGCCACAGCAACTAACTAAGGTAAGTTTAAGTTGAAGCACTAAAATTAACAATTGGAAATAAATAAAAACTAAAACTGAAATAAATTAAATAAACCTTCATATTATTATAAAAACTAATAATAATGACAAAAGCAATTTCAATTTCAAAAAAATAAAACTCTCTATGGGATATCATCATTTATAAATGACGCCAAGAAAATTGCATATAAACCACAATATTAATGTTCAACCAACAAAATGTTATTTTAGTGATGTCAAATAACATCCCCTTCAACCAGTAAAATTAAAATGTATTAGCCATGTGCTTCACATTTTTGGTAACAAAGTATTAAAGAAGGCATTAGCACATGTTAGGTCACATGCTCTCAAGGCTCCATATTGAGCTCATTTTGTCATTTTTAATGCACTTTTATGAGAACAATAACTCAGAGACCAAAAAATCTGAGCGTCATGCATAACTGACAAAGTCCTATTATGGGATATTATGCATATTTGCTGTAGCTGGCACTATTGACCAGCATTAGCAGGCAGTATAATAGCCTTTATGCATGTGTTTTTGGTTCATTTTTTGAAAGACGGAGAGACAAATCTCTACTTATTTCAGAAGGTATTGATGATAGTAATAGGAGTGCATCAGAAAATCAGGTTGTAGTAATACAAGAAGTTGTTAAGGGTTAAGAAGGATAGAAACAATAAGGGTGAGGGCAGTGATGAAGAATAGATTGTTATGAAAGTCAGGCATTTGGGTACATTACTGTATGCCAGTTTAAAAGATGTGATGCATACAACAACCAGAGGTCAGGAAAGATGCCAATGTCTACTGGCATTACTGCACTGACAGGCAGCGATGCTCAAGTCAACATCTACTTACATGCGGGATGTGTAGGGTACGCTGAAAAAGAAGAGTCTTGATGACTTCCTCTTGTGCTACGATAATTGATTTGAAATTCCAAGATGAAACAGAATGTTAAAGATGTTTTAATACTTATGAATCACTAAGACATGGTTTTCAGGCAGTGAAATTCCGAATTCCGAATTTGTCAAGCTTTAGACATTTTCACACGCGAGTTCCAAATCAAATATAGCAGCACAAGAAAAAAAAAGAAAAAAAAGAAAGAATGTTCATAAAGACTTGTAATGTTTTTTTGTTTTTTTTTGAAACAGTAAGATCTTTTCACTTTTTTTCAGATAGCGAAAAAGCATTTGATTGTGTCTGAAGTTTCAGAAAATTTGCCAAAAATGATTTACCCCACTGGGACAAAGTCAGTTATAAAAGACGGAACCCTAAAAAGAAGGTCAAATGTAGAAAACAAATTTTGGAAAATGATTTTACACCCAAATATATGTAAAATATAAAAGTAAATTATTTTTCATGCTGTTAATTCACAATTAGTCCCACAGAGGAATAATAAAAACTATAATAGAACATAAATAATACTAAAATAACATTGTGATGTACACAGCATCCACAAAAGCAAGCTGTTGAATGGGCAGATCAACACTCTCTTGCTGATTTGAGAGTGAGATTCAGGAAGACACAGGACTGGGATTGAGAATCTGGAATGATGGATGACAACAGGAAGAGGCAGATAGAAAGACAGAGACATAGAGACAGAGGGTTGGAACTGACAAGTGTTTGTGGGACATTGAAAAAGAACGAGACACAGAGAAGACAAGCAAAGATGAGAAAGGATGGGTTGGGATGAGAATGCAAAAACGAACAGGACCCAAGTAGAAGGAAGCCAGTGACAGAGCAAGTGAGAGAGAGAGAACAAGCAAGAGAGGAGTCCAGGAAGACTGCGAGAGCAGGCGTCAGGCTTCTGGGTAATCTGCGTTATGAAGAGAGACAGCACAGACAGCGGAATCAATGGACCTGTCTGTGTAGGAGAGAATGGAGCCCTGGTTCTATGCCTAGCTAGCCCCAGTCGTCCTGGAGCTCAGTAAACCAGACAGAGCACGCAAACTCATCTCCTCCCCGAGACCAGGGCTACTCACAGGGGGCATCAGAAGGTGGAGAGGAGGTCCCACGGAACAGTAAATCAGCCAGAGCTGTCGCTAACGCTTAGCACGGCAATATGTTCCAATACATCCCAGTCAAGGGCACGGAGGCGAGCTGACCCGTTGAAGTGGGGTGGAGAAAGAGAGAGCTCTGACAAACGGGAGCAATTGAACCAGGAGGGGGAAAATGCAAGAATAAGATTCACAGTGCAAGAGAGTGAGTGAACGTTGGTTGTTAAAGGAGAAAATGAGGCAAAATGGAGCAGGATTGCCAGAATTCTCCATACTGCAGCGGTGCAACTATTATGGCACAAATGGGAAACACTTTGGTGTTTTTAAAGCATTAGAGGCACTAAAAAATATAAAAATAAACTATATTATATAACATAACTAATTTAGGGACTAGCTGTAAGAATTATAGTGATTTAATCTTTAAAAATGTTATAATATTTTATTCTGAGCTAATGGCTTAAGAACCTTTTTTCCTCAGAAGCAGAGTCATTTATTTTAAAAAGCACATGTTGCAAGTTCAATACAAGAAAAAGAAAATACATATAAATTCAAGTTATAAAAAATATAATTGTACATCCAAATGTGTTTTATATATATATATATATATTTTTTTTTTTTTTTTTTTTTTTTTTTTGTCATTTTTAATGCACTTTTATGAGAACAATAACTCAAGAGACCAAAAAATCTGTGCGTCATGCATAACTGACAAAGTCCTATTATGGGATATTATGCATATTTGCTGTAGCTGGCACTATTGACCAGCATTAACAGGCAGTATAATAGCCTTTATGCATGTGTTTTTGGTTCATTTTTGGAAGACGGAGAGACAAATCTCTACTTATTTCAGAAGGTATTGATGATAGTAATAGGAGTGCATCAGAAAATCAGGTTGTAGTAATACAAGAAGTTGTTAAGGGTTAAGAAGGATAGAAACAATGAGGGTGAGGGCAGTGATGAAGAATAGATTGTTATGAAAGTCAGGCATTTGGGTACATTACTGTATGCCAGTTTAAAAGATGTGATGCATACAACAACCAGAGGTCAGGAAAGATGTCAATGTCTACTGGCATTACTGCACTGACAGACAGCGATGCTCAAATCAACATCTACTAAAGAGTGTTGTTGACTTTTTTTTTTTTTTTTTTTCTTCAGCAGGGATGAATCAGATTGTTCAAAAGTGTCAGTAAATACATTTATAATGGTACAAGAGATTTCTATTTTAAATAAATTATTTTTGAATTTTGTATACATCAAAGAACCTTGAAAAAGAAAAAGGTGTCACAAAAATACTAAGCAACACAACTGTTTTCAACATTGATAAAAGTAAAACATGTTTTTGCCCACCAGATCAGCATATATTAGAATGATTTCTGAAGGATCATGTGACACTGAAGACTGGAGTAATGGCTGCTGAAAATTCAGCTTTGCCATCAAAGTAATAAATTACAAAATAGTTCTTTTAAATTGCAATAATATTTTTAACTGTTTTTACTGTATTTTTGATCAAATAAATGCAGCCTTCTTTCAAAAACATCTAAAAAAAATTACCAACCCCAAACTTCCGAAAAGTAGTACATCTTCAAACTGATTCAGTCAGAAATCCATTGGACTTCTAATTGTTAGCCGTCTTAACACTCTAATTGAAGTGTCATATACATTCTGAAAAAAAAATAATAATTAGCTTTGTAATTTTGTGTGACATGCTCAAAATCTGAAAAACTAAGCACACTGTATCCTGTTGGTCACGGGAGCTCTTATTAGGCTGTAGTTATTAACGTAACTGGAGTCTTCATCTCAAACACTTTTCAACATTTTTTCAAAAGTTAGCAGCTCTCTCTGCCCATCAGAATGTTTTGAAGAATGTTCTCCCTTTGCAAGCTCAAGATATTTCAGATTCAAAAACAATATGTCTGTTAAAAACAGAATTATACAACAGGGAGACGATGAAAAATGACAAAGGCAATATGTATCACTATGTATTATTCCATAAGGGGTGCCACTTGTAAGCCAACAACCTGCGGCACTGAGAAGTCATTCAGAAGAGCCGACCAACCCGTTCTCTGTAACATATAATACACCAGCTAATTCTCACTCTTCCTCTCAAATCGCCCTTCTTCATCTGTCACAGATTCAAATGTATCAACGGAATCATCAAGAGCCGATTCAGTTCTCTAATTGGGCACGGGAGACCAACGCCTTTGTGCCAGAGCTTAACACTTCAAACTTAACACCTAAAGCGTTTCCACTCTCACACACGCATAAAACACCCCAATGTATTCCATACCTAAGCCCAGTGCCCAACTCTTTCCTCAAACATATTGGAATAATTTCTAAAGCCTCTGGTGGGAGAGAGATTGTGAAAAGTGGATTGCTCAGCTGTGTTAGGTGGAAGTGTGACATTTTATATAAGCAGAAAGAATATGTTATGTGTGGAAATGAGACAGAAATAGATGAATGTGCCTGTGGAGAATGGTGGGTACAGCATGTACGTCTGTGTTGACATGCAGCACGCTAAACTCAATCTATACGGCCACCAAAGCCCAAAAGAAAACACAAAACCCCAAATGACATGCACATTCACAAATCATAAAGCTGCTGAATCTGTGAGGCTTAGAGGCAAAGCAAAGAGGTCAACTTTATGGGATTGACGCATCCTGACATACCCAAACTATCCACATGCACTCGGTCTTTAAGCTCTCTAAGAGCAAGAGACAAACAGCGAGGAGAAAAAAGAGGTAGCGAAATCCCACCACCCTTGTTAATAAAGCCCCAGAGCTCTGAATATGCATGAATTATGTATGTGTGTCTTCAGGCATGTCTTACTTTACAACTCATAAACACTCACACATACACAAACCCACTCACATAGATAAGATAAGTCAAGTGTCTCTGGAGCCTCCGCTAAGTGTGAGAATATGTTCTGCTGTTCATCTGATTAATCCAAAATAACTTCATAAATTGGTCATATGCTCATACACACACACAAACACTTACTGTAGGCTGGGTATTTACATTTTCTTTAATGTTCTCGGCTCTGAATCGAAAGAAACCACAACACAAAACTGAGTTTAGTTCCAGTACTTACAAGTGCTAACAAGAACACTATTTGCTGTGTTAAAATGTTTATTCAAGTAGAAATGGTCAAGGATGTAATTTAGTTTTTATGTGGTACAGAAGAATAAAAAAAAAAAAAAATGAAAACACATTTATAGAACAAGTTCTCTGGCTCTGAAATCTGATTGGATAGCCAAGTTTGAAGCCACTTTTGCTGTGAACACATACCTTTGACTTTACATCAATAATTCTATTTTATTGTGCCAAATATTTGTTTCATAGAATGATCTTTGATAATTACAGCGCATGGCAACTGTACACAGTTACAGTAGGCCCATGGTCTGTATTGGCAGAAAAATTGTTTATTTATCATTATTTATGAATGTAATTATTTATTGAACATTGGTGTCTTTTATCATTTTGCTGTTGGCACAGTTAAAAGAATGTTCTAGGTTCAATACTAATTAAGCTCTTGATTTGTGCCTCAGTAAAACAAAAACAAAGGGGAAATGCATATGGTAATGAAAGTCTATGAGGAGAGGTGTTGCAAGGAGTCTTAAAAGTAAAACATTACTAACATTATTAAACATTATGGGCCAGATTTACTAAACAGGGCAACTTAGCATTAGAGCGCAATTCCATAAAAGCACCAGTGGGAGGGGAAAATTCTGCGGGTGATTTACTGACAATGCGAAAAAATGAAGAACATAGACACAGCCAGATCATTTCCATAATGACCAGCACAAACTAACAAGGGCAGTGCAAATTACCGCCTGCTTTAAGACATGCTTTTCTGGGGGCGTTAAATAATGGCGCAAATACCAGTAATTTGACAAGCGCAAACATTAGTAAATCTCGTTGCGTGATTCATTTTAATACTCTCCTCCCATAAATTTTGCATCTGAATGGGAAAGTCCTACAAATGTATATTCAATAAGGTCAGGCGCAAAAAAAAAAAAGTGTCCACGGCTTTTCAGCGCTAATTCTTCACTGCGCGTCTTTAGTAAATTCTGACAGTACTATTTTAACGCCAAAAGAAGTTCGCTCTGATGCAAGCTGTTAGAAGGCTACATCTGGCCCTATGTGTTAACATGAGACAAGTATGAAAAATCCAATCTTTTAAGTCCTGTTCAACATTGATGAAATGTTTTTTGAGCATTAACTGAAACAATGAAACCTGGAAACCTGAAAACCTGAAAATTCAGCTTTACCATCACAGAAATAAATTACATTTTAAAATACATTACAATAGAAAAAAAGAGTGTGAGTTAAGTTTGAGTGTGAGTTGCACATTCCTTCCAGAATGCCTTACCCTGAACTTCCATTGTAAGTAAATTAAAGGAATAGTTCAACCAAAATTAAATTTCTATCATTATTTACTCACCCTCATGTCAAATAAAACACAAAAAGGAGAATTTTGAAAAATCTTCACATAGAACCATTCTATATAACAAGCAACAGACTGAAACACTTTAACACTTTTAAGAGACCTCCAGAAAGAATTGGTCACTGGTAAAAGACGTACTGTAAGATTTAATGAAATTTTAGAAAAATTTATGAAACCCAAAAAAAATGCATTCTGTCAAAATACTGGGCATCAAAGGAGCAAAGATGCTCTTTACTGGCAGATGGTGAAGTTACAACTTCTAGTGGTAGGGGCTAACAGGGGCACGCTAACCAGCCAAACCCTGCCCTCTCAGTTCAGACTACAAAGAATGAAATAGATTTAAGTGGGATAAGCCAAAAAACGGATTTCTGCTGCCGGTCTGAACAAAGCCTATGTGACCTCTCTTTCTCTGGGGATATTAATGTGAACGGAGTCCTCCTCCATCTCTCATTTAGACTTCAACTTTTGGATTTAGTAGCTGCATGAGGACCTAAACTTCCTCTGTCCATGAGTGTCCAACTGTTTTACACATTTGTGAAGTTTCATGGTGCTGTGGCAGCACTTTGCCTTCAGCAGCTGGAACACCTCTACTTCAGTCTCTCCAGGGATTTCCACCCTCTTTAATTATTTTAAACCTCTCCAGTCCTCTTCCTCTCCCTTCACGCTCTCTCTCCCTCTCTTTCTTGTCTCCCCACAATCCTTCTCTCTCTCCCTTGTCGAAACATCTGTTGTTTATCAGTTCTCCTCATCTCTATCGCTCTGTCCCGATGTGAGGGATGGGGGGTCCCGTCCTGGGGGGCTCCTGTCACTCACTGATCACCTGCTCCAGGGTCTGGGAGACAGTAGTCTGTCCCTACGGCAAGCGCACACCGGTCAACACCATGACAACAGAGCTAATGTATGCAGGGGAGATGAAAGATGACGATGGGTTATCCCAGTGGAGGTAAGACCCAGTCAGCAGCAGAAAGAGAGAGAGAGACGCCCTCAAGACAAAAGTAGAGAGGGTGAATTTGGGAAAGGCAGACAGAAGCTGTTCAAAACCTAGCTATCTGCCTCACATGGGTAACTGCTTTCTAAGACAGCAGTGAAACGGCATTGAAATTTCACAAACAAAAAAGGCAATAGAGTTGAGATACATGATGACTGCTGACACAGCTTTAACTTGAAAACGAGTAAAACCTGCGTGAGGAAGTTTTCACCCTCATGGAAAACTCCTGATTGCAAGGATTTCTATTGGAATGACTGGATTTCGCGAGCAAAATTTTGCAGAGCAACAGCAAATGTGATCGCAGCGACTTTAATAGAATTCTCACTTATGTATCATTTAACTATTGACTGTCTCAGATGCTCAAATTCCAAAAAACAGACAGAAATGATACAATTATTATAAAGCTAAAGAATTAATGCGGATATCACAAACCAGATCATTTGAGAGATTTAATGAGAAATATTTGAGGTTTTTTATTGAAATAATCTTGCAGACTTCTGAGCACAGTTTTAGATCTGTTCTGAAACTTTTCTTATGAATTACTGAGATCTTTTTTTTCTTATTATTACATCTCATTTCTGTCTAGGTGACACAGCTGAGTTACTGGAGATATCTGTGATTTTCCTTTTCTCTGGATATTTATAATAGACATTTTTTTCTTTTAAATTAACTTATTGCAATGCATTCTAGGACTGACTTCTTTATGAATGGTATATGTGACTGGCGGATGGAGAAAATGTACAAAAAGTTTTTGAAAGGTGGAAAAACACTATTCAGTCATAATGCATAAATTGCTAAAAAGATAAAGGCAAGATGTTATGAAAGATTTCTTTTCAAACAAGTGCTGTTCTTTTGAAATTTCTATTCATCCATGAATCCTGAAAAAAATATACCATTTAAAATACCATTTTAATAGTCCTGGGCACCAAATCAGCATATTGTAATGACTTCTGAAGGGCTGACACTGAAGACTAATGGCTATGCCATCACATGAATTTTAAATTTTAAACACTATTCCACAATATTACAGATTTACTGTATTTCTGAGCAAGAAAAATGACACTTCTTTCAAAACAATTTAAAAAAAAAAAGAATAATTCCAAATCCCAATTATACTTATATTTTATTTATAAATGAACAAATATAATAAATAAGCCAGTCTCCATTTGAGCATATTTGAAGACATTCTTGCTTTGGTCGCATTCTATAAAATTATACATCCTATACAAACTTCCAATGGTAAATTTTGATAACAGAAGAAATGAATATATTTGCTGTAGCAGACTGTATGTCACTTATACCAGCAAGGGTCAAATCATAGTGTTTCAAAACATGTTTTACATTGCAGTTCCTACTACAGTAATCAAGCAACTGCCAAAAGTTTTGGATTTTGAATGCCTTGCTGCCTCTCTGATCTTAGGAGTCATCATAAATATGCATGCCTACCTTTTGGAACAGCCTTTAAATTGAGAGTGCATCTATGATGCCTTAAAACACTGTCTAGAAGGGCAGCTCAATGGGATTTTGAAAAGAACTACAGAAAGAGGAGTAAAAAAGAGAGTTTGGAATGAAGATCAAGAAAGTGACAGCAAAGGTAAAAACATTAAAGCCAACACACACACATAAATATCCTTCATGTTTTGAAAAGCATCATCTCTGAATGGTCCAATGGCTACAGTTTTATTCTTGAAAACTAACATTATCGATCTTTCCATCTAAGACTAATTGATGCTGTGATGTTGACATCTGCTGCCAATGTCCACTTGACGCTTCCTGATGTCTATGTCAGTCCAAATTCTCTCCGAAAGAAGCCAATACTCTTAAATGGTTCCTCTATTCACTCTATTGATTTTTCCACCATTCTACAAAAGCTAAAGGCAGCTTGTAGACTGTAGAAGAGCTGTATTAGGCTTGTTTTGGTCAGCACTTGAAGAAGGCCTAGCAGAGAACGGTGATCTTCCTCTTTTAGTTGTGAGACAACAAAAACAATCAATCCAGTCTCAGAGACGAAAAAAAAGCACACAGCCACTTTGTGCTCTATTGCACTACCCCATTTGATCTTTCAATCTTTGCCTCGCAGGCAAGAGCTTGACCCAGCGAAGAGCAGGTGTGAATGTATGTGGTGTGATCAAAATCTCAAAAACTTACAGCACTTATTTTACCCTTTAGCACCTTTGGGCCTATTAGAATCAACGGTGGTTGGGCAAATTGAGGCCCAGTGCTCTGCATTTACCTCTAAAAGATTCAAGCACTCCTGCTCCAATCTGAAGAACTTAAAAGGAACCGCGGGAAGATGCACAAAATTGCCCCTGATTACTAGGCCCGGGATGCCTGGAAGAGATAGCAATTTGGAGATGACTTATCTTAGTGTAGATAACAGCCACCAACAGGTTAAGCAGCAGAGCCCCATTAACTCTGCGAAACTGCAGGCGCCATCTCTTCATCTGGCTTCAATTTAAAAGTTCAAATGCTTTAACATGCCCATTTTCCAACCTAAATTTCATTCTCACTCTCTCGCAGCCTAATGCTGAAACAACCCAAGTTTTCATAGGCAACAAAAAGGCGTGAAAATGATTACTAGGGAATGATGTGACATTTGAGCTTTGCTCCAGTCCCAAATACCAAGTTGGATTTGGTCCCACCAGCATTTTCTGATGCCCAGCGCTACTCGCAAAAAGGTCATCTAGCTTGCGTGCAAGACAGACACATTCAAAAGCTCTGTTTTGAAAGTAATCTATATAGAGTTTGAACAAAGTGACTGGCTTTGGTTGATGATGACGTATAATGGCGATACTGAAATTAAACTAATACTAACATTATTTGGCTATATGTGTATTAAAGGAGCTACCGTACAGTACATGGCTAAGGACTCCAAAGTGCACTCCAAAAGACTCCTAAAAGCCTTAAGCAAAAAGTATTCGTCATTCACCTCAATAGAATACACACTTAGTAGAACAGAAAAAAATCAGAACAGTAGGAAAAAAGTATAGGTTCTCATTGAGCCTCACCTTTGCAAGGGTGTTATATAACTTACACATAGTGTCCCTCTAATGCTGCTGAATAAAATGCGACAAGGTCCTGACAAATGCAGTCACTTTTTCTCTCGTTATTAGAGCTGAAATACAATGCACTGGTGCAGCAGTACAACAGTGGATTGTGAAATCCACATCTACCTTTAAGTAAGAAACACAGTTTGGAATCATTGAGCAACTGCTCCCGATGGGTTTCTGAACTAATATAAGGCCAAGCCATCCACTGTTGCAGTGGTAAGGAAGGAAAAACATATCACATTAGCTTAGCCTGAAGAAATAGATAAGGCCACAGGAAAGAAACTGGCTGGGGTACATGATTGGCAAGCTGCAGGGTGCTCTGACTGACAGTAGATTTTGGAGTGCTTTATTTTTAGCACCTAAAAACACTTCATCTAGTGGGTAGAAAACCATACACTGAGACCGAACAAGAAGTGAGAGGCAAGAGGAAGGGGGAAAGTGTGAGAGAGAGGGAAAAAAAAATGTGTGAAAGAGAGACATGGTGTCCTTTCTGTAAATGAACGTTGGTGTGCTGCAACTTTATCATTAGCTTGAGAAGAAGCCATCCAGGCTTAATTATCCTCGTCCTTGGCCACGAGGACAAGAATCGCGTTCGCATACAGACCCACGGAGGAAGAAAACACGGATCGCTTTCTCCTCATTGGAAACCCCAGCAGACCTGTGCATCTTAGCGCAACGCATCTCGCCCGAAACACGACTGATGCGTATGATGAGCTGGACTGGGCCGGGAGAATTGGATCTTTTAATCTTGCAAAGTGGGAGAGGAACTCACCAGGCAGAACTGATTGAATTTTTGCTCCTTTTTTCTTCTCTGAGCAAGTCCAGAATTGGGGCAATAAAGTTATAACAGCATTCATTACTTTTCGCTGAGTGCTGGGACATTAGTGTCTTCTCACGTCTTTCCTTTTGCCTTTTTCTCCATCATCCCCACATCAGAGGGCCAGATGAAATTCAGGTTGCTTTGATTGGAACCATTTCCACATAGAGACATTCATCCACTTCAGTGCTAACCTACCACTGTAGGCTACCGCTGAGTACAGTTATCCATATACCCCTGATAGTGCTACGCTCTCTCTCTCTCTCTCTCTCTCTCTCTCTCTCTCTCTCTCTCTCTCTCTCTCTCTCTCTCTATATATATATATATATATATATATATGTGAGAGCTGAGATATCATTCTATCCAATATGTTTACAGCTGACATACACATTGATACTTCATATTACAATAATTTCTTTAGAATTAGGTGACACTGAAGCCTAATGGATGTCTAAAATTCAGAAATAAATTAATAAAAATTTATAAATTATAAATATTAATAAATAAATACTATTTCACACTATTACTGTTTTACTGTAGTTTTGCTGAAATAAATGCAGCTTTGTTAAACATAAGAGACTTCTAAAAACATTAAAAATACATAAATCTAACCAACCACAATCTTCTGAACAGTATTGTATATAACAATTGTTTTGCTTAAAACAATAAAAAATGCCTGTAGGCATTTAAATCTTTAATGTTACCCTTACATTCTCTTAAAACAAATCTTTTTTTTAATTATTTATTTATTTTTTTAATTTTATACAATATTCCTCTCAAGTAAATTTATCTAATTTACACTATATGGACAAAAGTATTGGGACACCCCCTTCTTTAGAACAGAAAAAGGCACTTCTAAAACTGAGATGGAAACATAATTTCTGTATTTAAATATTCTATTTCCATCTCTGTTGCAACGGTTTTGAAAGTGTCTAAAATGACTGTACCCATATGTACAAATCATTTGTTTGGTTATGAGTTGACTTGGTTTTCTGCAGACCAGTCAAGTTCTTCCACACTGACTCAATCGATCATTTCTTTTTGAACCTTGCCTTATGCACAGCGGCATTGTCATGTTAGAATAGAAAAGGGTCCTGTCCAAACCGTTGCTATTACATTAGAAGCACACAATTCCCTAGAATATCATTATATGCTTAAACATTTAGATTTGTACTCATGGAAATTACTAAAGTAGTCAAACCTGTTCATTAGAAGGGGGTTTCCCAATACTTTGTCCATATTGTGTATCTTGTTTAAATGTTATTCCTAAAATAGCCCAAAAGCGACCAAAAATACTGATTAATAAAATTATTTTAACAGTGCCTTTATGCCGATGTAGACAGAAGACAAAAAGGCAACTCACTAGGTTTTGGAACAGAGCTTGTTGTAAAACGTACATGTATTTAAAGTCTAAAATCATATGACAAATGCAATGGTTGGTCTGACAACACACACGCACACACACACACACACACACACACACACCCACACACACACACACACACACAAACACACACTAAAGATGAGATCAGGCAACATCCACTGTGTCTGGACAATTCACAACATGGCAATTACAAGACACAACACTGGGTATTATGAGAGATAGTACATCTAATATGTATATATACACCCCCCCCCCCCCACACACACACACACACACACATCCCACACACACACTCCTTCTGTGTATCCAGCATAGTAGGAGGTTATATGAGAAGAATGACCTTCTTTTTTACTGAACAGAAATTCCATCCAGCTCAATTTTACAGGTGTAACAAACTCTCATACAGAGAAAGAAAGAGAGAGTGTACTTCACACTCTCTGAACTAAGGCAGTTCAAAGATTAAACCCCTTATATGTATAACCATGTACACTGACAAACTGTGCAAAATTACTTAACATTAACTGTATGTAAATTACAGAAACTAATAGCAATAACTGTTAATCCAATAAAATAAGAAAGTTTGCTAATTTTATTATTGCTTAAATGGATATGCTAAGATATTGATTTGCTTATTGCCATTTGAGGTTCTTGAGTCTACACCACTGAACTTACATAAACATATGATTCTTCTCCAGAGAGAAAGTTGGAGTCAGATTCTTTGGTTTTTCATCTGTCATTTCATCCATGCAAATTAGATTGGTGAATCTCTGTCAGTGAGGCAGCTGGAAGTTCACATTTCTCAGAAGAAAACAGATTGAAACGTGTCTTCTCTGCTTTACCTAAATATACTCTTCTTTGCGTAATAGGGTCAGAAGCTTTTGTTAAAACATCTGCCGAGTACAGACTGTAACATTAGGCAAGGTTACACACTGTTACACCCCTGTCATGACAATTTTCAATATCCATTTTGATTCTCTTCTTTTATTCTTCTCATGAATAAGACTGTGCTGTATAGAGTGTATACCACAGACTATTTTTTAAATAATATGTCAAACAGTATGCAAAATGTGAAAAGTAACAGCTATATTCTGCATACTACTGATACTGCATAACTAAATACTATAAAAAAAAAAAATACAACATGCACTGATAATGGCTAGATACTGCATACAGTTTACTAGTTAGACCTTATCCTATTATAATAAGGTATGTAACAATAAATATAGGCTACCGTATACAATTTTTTTCCAAATAGCAAAAGACAAAAAAGAAACATTGTTATCACACAATGTCTTCACATTTCATGTTTAATTCAGTGAGTACCTTTCAGTCAAAAATCATCTAAAAATAATAAATATGGTTATTTTTAGGCAATTGTGAGAAAAAAAAAAGATGTATTAGCTGTTGACAGGAAATCATAAAAATCTTAGTTAACATTACTTTCTGTTCATTAATCACAATGGAAATAGAAGGTTCAATTGAAACCATTGCACTTTAGTTTACATTATTCAACACTGTGCTTTGGATATATGCATTTTGGCAAATGTAGAACGTATTGGTATTCTATGCATTGAACATTTGCATACCGTGCACAGCATACATTCTGCATACTACTTTCTGTCAATAATAGTAACTGGCATGCCATTCTGAATATACTCTGAGTCTTAATTTGTTTTCAGGAAGTCACAGTGGAGCTCTTGATGGTTGGAATTAATACGAGGTGTGCATATTGCACAGATTCACAGCTTGTGGGAAAGAACCCAACAGGTAACTGTAGTCAATTTGGTAGGTAAATTATCAGCAGGCTCTTGTAGGTATTAGCCCATTGTGTCCATGCCTGTCTGTCAGCTGCAGTGCAATACTGTAATTAAGTGCCTGGATCTACAGAGCATGTAATCTCCTGCTACGCACCAGTGATGCGTTGCACTCTGGGAGTTGTAGTCAGCGACAGGATTGATGGCTGCCATATGTAGTCCATTTATCACTGGAATTGTTTGAATTCCCTTTAAAATGAGACAGGAGCAAGAGAGGGGATGGACAGAAACACACACACACACACAAATACCTGCATTCAATTTGAAAGAAAGCATATGTGTGTGTGTGTGTGTGTGTGTGTGTGTGTGTGTGTGTGTGTGTGTGTGTGTGTGTGTGTGTGTGTGTGTGTGTGTGTGTGTGTGTGTGTGTGTGTGTGTGTGTGTGTGTGTGTGTGTGTGTGTGTGTGTGTCGACTATCAATCTTTCCATCCTATAGACAGAACGATAAATGGACATGCATAGAACCATTAATCAACAGACAGAATGACAGAAAATGACAGACAGACAAAAGCATATAGAATGACAGAAAGACAGATAGAATGATAGACAGACAGACAAAAAGAACAACAGCTACAATGATAGACAAGAAGAGCGATAAAGTGACAGAACAACAGACAGGCAGAACCATAGGTAAAATGACAGACAGACAAAGAACAACAGACAGATATAAGGATATACAGTAGGACAGAAAGATGGATAAAATGACTGATAAAATGTCAGAATGACAGACAGAGAACAACAGGTAGATTGACAAGCAGACAGACATGAAGATAGAATAGATAGAACATGAGTCTGAAAGACAGACAGAATGACAGACTGAACTTCAGACAGAATGATAGGTAGAACAACAGGCAAATAAGGTTAGACAGAACAACAGACAGACAGAATGACAGATACAGCTGCAGACTGATAGAATGACAGAACGACAGAGAATAATAGGCAGAATGATAGAAAGACACAGACAGAACAACAGACAGAAGGATAGATAGACCAACAGACAAACAGAGAGAGATAGAACAATGGATAGGACTACAGACAGAAAGAATGACCGAATGAAATATAGACAGACAGAATAATAGAGAATGACAGAAAGACAGACAGATACAACAATATCTAGAATAACAGACAGACAGAACGATAGATAGAACAACAGACAGAGAGACAGAACAACAGACAGAAAGAATAACAGAACGAACAATAGAGAGAACGACAGAAAGACAGATAGAACAACAGACAGAATGATAGATGGAACCACAGACAGATAGAACTACAGACAAAAAGAATGACAGAACGAAACACAGACAGACAGAACAATAGAGAGAATGACAGATTGAACAATAGATAGAACAATAGACAGAGAGAATGATAGATAGAACGATGGATAGAACTACAGACAGAAAGAATGACAGAACTGAACAACAGAATGACAGACAGATCGAATGATTGAAGGAACGCCAGACAGACAGACAAACAGACAGACATTTGCAACGTAAATTAGGTCTAGATAACTCCTATATTAGAAACCCAGTGCTTCAATGAACTGGTGAAAACTTTTTAAGGAACTTGATGCTGTTCATTGGTGGCCTCATGTTTCTAATGTGAGTGTGGGTGTTTTTTGGGGGTTTGGCTGGTGTTTATCTGTGCAGTTGCTGTACGTGGGGGTTCTGTAATGATTTGCCCACACACTGAGAAAGAATTGTCTTGTTATAGCCGACTGACCACTAACCACAGACATACACACACAGCACAGGAGACTCTCTTTCTCTCTGACACAAACAAACTCTCAAATCACAAACTCAATTGTTCTTACTCTTATATCGAAGAGAAATGGCCACAGACATGTATCCGTTTTTGCCCTCTTTCTCTCTCTCTCGACCTGTCTTCCTCCCTCTTCTGTATCCCTCCCGCATGCACACCCAGAGCAAAAGGCTGTGAACAACACCCAGACCGTTCTCTAAAGCCGCTGCATACGAAACCTCTCCGATAAGGGAGGGTGTCTTCTTTCAAAACAGCTTTTAGCACTCATTTCTTGGAAGTGCCTCTTGCTTTCCTTCTCTCTTTCTCTATCTCTCTCTCTCTCTCTCTCTCGCTCGCTCACTGGCCCCGTTTCACGTATCAAGAGCTCCTCCTGCTGGCCGGAAACTGTGCCTGTGGCTCATCTCGCTTCCTTGTTAACCGGATTCAAATGACTTATGAATTTTTCTTAAATTATTTATCGACTAATTTCCATGATGTTTACCCGGAGTTTATTAAGGGAAGCTGGCCTAACACAGCCTTGTCAGAATCCATCACTTCCTATTTAAAAGTCCCTCTCAGCCAATCATTTCAGAGAAGAGACTCTTCATCCAAACGATTGACTCAAATAAATGATATTTGCTCAAGTTTTGTCATCTGATTAGTCAGCTATTAAGTGCGATCGCAAACATTCGACTGCTTACAAGATGGGGTTACTGGCTTCTATTCTGGTCTTCCAAAATAAACCGCCAGCAGTTCTCGACTCCAGAGTTTCCAAGTGTGCCTGTGCCTGCGACAGATATGAAAAGGACTCTGATAACAGCACGTTATTCATGTTTCTGAATAGATGTATTATGGCAGTGAGAGAGAAAGGGACTGTTGGTGCGTCTGTGTAGTCGGCCGCCTCTTTCCTCTCTAGACTGTTAATCCTATTTGGTGTGTGCAGTGAAAATGGCTGTCAATAGTTTAAGCTGATAAGCGAGAGAGGCAAAGGGTTTAACCACAGACCTCCAAACAGAGTCTGGTCTCCACAGAGAAGGGATAGAGTACTTTCATTCCCCCCTTTTTTCCCTTTTTCCTCTCTCTCTCTCTCTCTCACTTACTGTCTCATTCCTCCTGCTCTCCGAATCATTCCAGCATTGCAAAGAAGCTCAGGGTGAACAGAAAATCTCGTTTTTGTAAGTCATTTTATTCACTTCTCCCTTAACACTCTACACTCACACCCACTCGCTAAGATGAACGCATCGCTTTTGATAAGGTCAGACTGTATGCTGAACAGTTCTTAAAAACAGAAATAGTGCATATATACTATATCTCAAGAGTTAATCCAGGAGGTTAAAGAGATCTGGGTCAGGAGAAAGCCTTGGACTGTTAAATAAAGAATGTGAATATAGCATATGAAATGAATAATACTGCAATAAAACACGCTCCGGTTGCTTGAGCTCACCTTTCTGATGGACAACTTAGCATTAGCATGCCATGTAGTGCTTAACATAACTTATATAGCTCTCATTGATATGTTACTCGCTTTGAAAAGCCACATGTGGAGGTCTGGGTTACTGCGTGTAGCTAATGTTACTTTGCTCTGCTGTCAGGATAGATGATATCTGTTAAAGGCACGTTTCAATCCTCTGGATGTTCTGCGGAGAACAGAACACAATTGTGCAGTGGGTTGAGTTGGAAAGCACTGATCTTGAATCTGACCCCTGCTGGAGGACAGGGGTTGGATTTCCATTTGAGAAAATGGAAAGACTAAGATGCTGAGATATGGAGGTACTTTATACTGTTAAGCACTTTGATCGTTTTTTTTTTTTTTTTTACTTGGAAAAGGTTAAGATTTTTAATTCAAATACATGGACCAATCCACATGTTTATCAAAAGCCTATGCATTACCATTCAAAGGTTTGGGGTGAGTAAGATTTGTTTTGTTTTTTTAAACATTACTTTTATTCATTAAGGACACATTAAATTGATGCACTGTGACAGTAAAGACATTTTTAATATGAACATAAAGTCAGAATATTAGAATGATTTCTGAAGGAGCATGTGACACTGAAGCCTGGAACGGCTGCTAAAAACTGTTAAATGTAATGTATAGAAATAGTTCAACCAAAAATGTAAAAAATTAAAATAAAAAATCATTATTTACTCACCCTCATGTCAATATTTTTTGTGGAACACAAAATACAAATTTTGAAGAATCTTGACATACAGTAGAATGTTTCTTTGAAATGCATAGAAAAATTTTCGTTCCAAAAAGGAAAAAGTAACACCATAAAACTCTTCTTGAAAATGATGTTACTTATAATCATGGATAATCTTACGTTATCAAATTAAACATGACATCTGGACACCATTGAGGTTTCATAAAATGGCACCTGCAATCCATAAAACGTTTTTGAGGTCCATTTCAGCGGTCTGGTGGAGGGGAAGATTGAACAACATTTTGTGGAAGTACACATGAATAAGTAACTGCTTCTTTAAATATTTATCTATTCTTCACATGAAATGATCATATCTCTTCAAAAGTTCTATGTAAGTCATATAGAATACTTTTATGGTGCTTACAGACTTTGAGGAGCATGAGGGCGAGAACATGAACAACTTACAGTATATTTGTGCAAACTATCCCTCGAAAGATGGAAACACAAGTCTGTATTTCTCTCTGGCAGTAATAGAGGCATTTTCAAGAGGGCACAAGCAGCAAAGCTGAGGGGGTCGGCATTCGAGGGCGATTTTTTTCTTTGTGAAGTTGGCGTGATTGAAGTGTGGAACCGGAGCAGGAGCGCCAGAGAAAGCGGCAAAAATTGCAGACACCCGAGAGAACAGAGACCAGAATATCACACGCACGCAAACAAAAACACCACAGTCATCAATAAATAACTGTGAGCGACTTGTTTGCTCTTCTTAGGGGTGTATATTTGTAGACGTTACTTGCCCTTTAGGCTGTTAGAGAAGAGGGTGACGCAAAAATAGCAGTCAAAAAGAGAATATTATAATATGACGGAGAGAGGCTAAGAACAAAAGAGTGAGAGAGTCAGCTAGAGAGCGTGATATTATGTTATCATTAGGCTCAAATGTGGTCTCATAGGACCTTAGTTAATGACTCTGTGTCTGTGCTTGGAGTGTGTGTGATCATTTGAGACAACACCTCTTCATTTCTATATTCCCCATACACTACCTCATTACTGTATCTCAGCCATCAGACCAACACTTAATTACCGCTCCCTCTGTAGAGCTCTCTTTCAGTGCGAAAGCATTCGCAGAGCAATAATACTTGCTTCTCTTCTGGAGTTTCTCGGCGCAGAGTGATCATGTGTGTCTGCTAAAGCACCTTGACAGGAAAATGCATCATCTATAGTCCGGGTTCCCATCAGTCCCTGCCATGTGCATTCTTGCGGTTTCTCTCGCACATAGAAGGCTCACGGGAAGCCTGCACACTAAAGCAGAGAAAGGGCCGGCGAGCGGGAGAGAAAGGGAAGCGAGGGACAAATCTGTTTCTCTGGTCTCTATCCAGGTGACTGTGGCGCTCCGAGACCGTGTGAGCGGGATGATCCGCGCTTGAGCTAAACTGTCCTTGGGAACTACGCCACGTTCCCCATCAGCCAGCACCGACAGAGCTGGCAGCGCTCCGCATGGGTGGCACTTTGGAGAGTCGGCTTCGAGAGGAAAGCGGGAAACGGAGAGAAGGGATGAAAAACAAGAAAGAAAGCATAAAATAAGATCAAGTCTTCATGTTTGTCGGAGCGGTCGGGATGTAGAGGCTAATTAAGAGATGGATAACAAAGATTAGAAAGAGTGAGGGAAAGAAAGACGACCATCGCAAATGGATTCAGGATGGATTAGGTACCAACACACAAGGATGTGTTATTTTCATGCACACACAATGCACAAAGCCTTTGGAAGTTTTTGCCTTCCACATGCATTGCATTAGAACACAGCACAGGTTGGCAAATACCCTAATATTGTCTAATTCACAATTTAGCAGAGACTTTTATTTGAAGGTATTTGCAATGGGCAAACTGAATTAACAGATAAGCAACTGTCTTTGTCAAGCGCAACTGAAAAATAGCAGTGTATTCATCCCTCAAAACCTTCGGGTTGAACCTCCAACCTAAAGACTGGAAACCTCAAGGTACTATAGTTACTTCTATTGTGATGTTTCAAAGCATTTACAATATGGAGGCCTGTTTCCACCTCAGAGTAAAAAATAAGTTAATCGTGAAATTGTGAAATAAAGTTTATTTCTTATGTGAAAGTCACAGTCTTGAGATATAATGTTGCAATTACTGTTTTTCACTATAAATTACAGAGTAATTAATTGTTTTTACTTGCAAAAACCAAGATTTTTACAGTAAAAATTGTAATGCATTGTCAATCCATTTAAAGTTTTTACACTGTATGGTTATTTACATTTAACAAATTAACAGATTGTATATAAAAGATGTGCCAGAAAATCAATTCCAGGGCACAAATATTGACACTTAATAGTTTATTTCTGACCCTGGTCAGGTCTAATTTAGTATTGGTTCCTCACACTGCTCTTTTAAAAGTGCTCTCAAATCTCTAACAAGCTATCAGCTCTATGTATATCCACGTCTGTGCAACTGCTCACATTAATTCATATCAGCTGCAGACGGAGAGATCGGCTTGTTCCATTTCACAGGAGCGTGGAAAATGCCATGCTTGACAGAGAGCGCATGTTGTCTATGTCCCTGTAGTGTCTAAGGAAAGCATCACAATTACTATTGCTCAGACTAAGAGTTTGCTATTTGGGAAAAACCCTTAAAAAAAGACAGTGCACCCAAAAAAACAGTTATTTCCAACAATGCTGGTAACCAAACAGTTTTGGATACAGTTTACTTCCACTGTACGAAAAATAAAAACAATGACACATTTCTCAAAATACCATCTGTTATGTTCCCCAGAAGAAAGTAAGTCATGCAGGTTTGGAGTGACACGAGGGTAAGTAAATGACAGAATTATCATTTCTGGGTGAACTATACCTTTACCCTAAGAATTAACATTCAGCGTGCGTGAAAATTAATTTGATCTACATAAACAAATGATGCATTAAACCATGTGGCCTGTTGAGGAGAGGTGTGATCAGCAGTGGTTTTTGGACAGATGCAGTGGGTGAAAATATTCAATAAATTTACTTTGAAGGAAAGACCCAGATTTTTGAGTTTGGGACAGCACACTAAAACCCACATAGAACACCTTAGCAACTGCATTGCAGTGTCCTTTCAATTATTCAGACAAGGTTTGCACAGACACTAACATTCTTAAGAAAATGTAAAAATTGAGTTTTTCTTGCACTGTCTTTCATGTAAGTAAGAATCTGTGAGCGCACACTTATGCAGTGCTTGTGTTTAGCTCTGTAACATCATTTCTCCATTTATAGAAGATGTCACACATAGACAAAAACAACATGCTATAGTGCCACAGGAATGAGTTCTACAACGCACTTCCAGTTCTATCGTCCCAATGTCAGTGAGGCTTTTTGAATGCATTTTTGGTTAAATGTCTGAAACAATGCCTGCAGTTAACACAAGCTCAAAATAATTTCACATTTTATTCTATGGCATTACAAACATCATTAATACCTCACTCGTGATTTTTGTAACTTTGACATGTCTTGAAAAAGGTGATTGCTAACAAGTGGCTAAATGAGAGTATACAGAAACTGTTGGGGGCATTAAATGTCATCACGCTGTTCAGTTCTACTCGCTAGGACACATTTACAGCCTTGCTTACTTGCAAACTATTCTAACTCAAACTTTCCAACATTTATTAAATTTTAAATAAAGATTGAAAGAGTTGTGGGAAGCTTAGTGGTGGTAATGATGTAGCCGTGCAATCGCAGAGTACGTCTTTAATAGCCTAAATCTGGTCATTGTATTCAGGCTTCAAAATTCAAACAGTTGCATTCGTTTGTGAAGATTATCATGATACAACAAAACATGTAAGAATCATAAAAGCTTATTAAGTGCAATAATCCAAAAGTCAAAGAAAAAAATCAGTCACACTTTAGTTTGTGGATCAATTATTACTATTACATAACTATTAACTATGACTTTTGCCTTTGCTGTTAAATAGTTAGTAAGGCAGTTGTTAAGTTTAGGAATGGAGTAGGATTAAAGGATCCAAAATATATCATGCAGAATAAGGTATTAATATGTGCTTTATAAGTACCAATAAACACCCAATATGCTCGATAATAGTGAAAATTGGTCCCAAAACTAAAGTGTTCCCAAAGTGTTCCTTTTTGTTGAAGGAATCAGTGTGATGCTAGTTGGCTTCCAAAATTGCATACTTCCTGCAACAAATCTCATAAAATCTTAAGTATGGAAATAAATAAATAAACAGAGTATAGAATAGAATATGTTTAATACAGTAGAACCTGATTCATGAAATCTATAAAGACATTCAAAGTGTTGCATCATGAAAAAGGTTGACTGCAAAGAAGTGTGGTGTTGAAGAGGGTAATAGCAGGAAAACCATATAAAGGTAATTAACCATCTGCATCAATAACAATAACATCTCACCTAGAGACCAATTACAAAGAAAAGCAACAGCTACTACAGACAAAACAACAATGACAAACACTCATGCGAGAGCGTGTGGTGTGTGTGTCCCAACCAAGCGTGAAAACGATGATGTTTTAGGTGACAAAGAAAAGAGAAATCCGAGAGGAAAGGATCTGTAGCCTAAGGCAGAGTAGTTGGAGCCACAGATTCCCACTGAACTGCTTGCGGTGGCACAACACACACACACACACACACACACACACACACACACACACACACACACACACACACAAAAGCCTTAGTCTTATTTGGGGAGCTCAAAAGCAGATGGTTGGGTCACTGTGTGTTTGTTTGTATGCCTCCACCTAACACCACCAACCTACACCATCCACCAACACCCCAGCCACCTCCATCTTCCACCACAGAGAATAAACACACACACACACACACACACACACACACACACAAAGGCAAACAGGTTCCCACACACACTTCTACATACAAACGGCCATGAGCATATTCCTCAGAGAGCCAAACAAAAATCCTTCCACTCTGTCTTTCTCACACACACATTTTTAGACTGCCAAAAGCCTCGCTGAGATGTTGGCACAGATGCCGCGTCACAAAACACTTCCATAAATGAATTCTGTCAAGACACACACACAGACACATGCTCGCCAAGCGGCCCAGGCATTTGCTAATTTGTTGGCAGAGCGAAGCTTCTTCAAGTAGACTCTCAGGAGAAGTTCTTGTTTGCTAACAGCACAGCAACAAAGCGTTGACAGATATGACTCTGGCCTGCTGGTACAAAACCCGTTTTTAGTGCCTCGAACGTGTTTTTTTAACAAAGCCGACTGATCCTTGATCGGTTGGCTGCGTATCATATCACAAACCTGTAGCTGGCTGCTGATCACTCTTGTTTAATTCACACCTGTGATGCTTGAGCGCTGATACTCTTTTAATCATGAAAGATCATGTGAAGAGAGGCTGAGTTATCAGTGAAGAAGATATTTTAAAAGGAGGCTTTTCAAACTTTTTAATAGCAGGGGCCCCCAAACATGAGTCTTCCTTCTGTAGAATGCAAAGGCAGATATAGATTTTCATACATAAAGATGCATTTAAACTGTGTGAGAAAAAAAAAATTAATATGAATTGTTATATTATAACATTAACTATAATTAATTATATTTAAATATATTCATTATAATTAATAGATGCAATATACATATACATTGCTTCTATTGTTCTCATTTGTACGTCGCTTTGGATAAAAGCGTCTGCTAACAATATATATATATATATATATATATATATACAAAATCATGGCCAAAAATATTGGCACCCTTGCAATTCTGTCAGAAAAATGCAACCCTTCTCTCAGAAAATTGTTGCAGTTGCAAATGTTTTGGTACTCACATGTTTATTATTATTAAATATTTATTTTGCATTGGAACACCACAAAAAAACAGAAGAAAAGTCAACTCTGACTTAACTTAATATTTGGTAGCATGCCCTTTGGAAAAATAACTGAAATCAATCGCTTCCTGTAACCATGAATGAGTTTCTTACACCGCTCTACTGGAATTTTGAACCACTCTTCTTTTGCAAACTGCTCCAGGTCATTCAGATTTGAAGGATGCCTTCTCCCAACTGCTGTTTTGAGATCTCTCCACAGGTGTTCTATGGGATTCAGATCTGGACTCATTGCTGGCCATTTCAGAACTCTCCAGCGCTTTGTTTGTAACCATTTCTGAGTGCTTTTTGAAGTGTGTTTCAGGTCATTGTCCTGCTAGAAGACCCATGACCTCTGGTGGAGACACAGCTTTCTGATACTGGCCACTATGTTGCGCCCCAAAATTCTTTGGTAATCATCAGATTTCATGATACCGTTCACACAGTTAAGGCATCCAGTTCCAGAAGCAGCAAAGCAACCCCAAAACATCTTTGAGCCTCCACCATGTTTGACTGCAGGGACTGTGTTCTTTTCTTTGCAGGCCTCATTTATTTTTCTGTAAACAGTGCCATGATGTCCTTTCTCAAAAAGCTCTACTTTTGTCTCATCTGTCCACAGTACGTTCTCCCAGAAGGATTGTGGTTTTGTCACATAAGTTTTGGCAAACTCCAGTCTTGCTTTTTTATGCCTTTGTGTCAGCAGTGGTGTCCTCCTGGGTTTCCTACCATAGCGTCCCTTTTCATTCAGATGGTGATGGATAGTGCGAGCTGACACTGTTGTACCCTGTGTCTGCAGATCAGCTTGGATTTGTTTGGAAGTTAATCGGGGTTCTTAATCCACCAGTCTAACAATCTTTTGTTGTAATTTTTCATGAATTTTGCTCTTCCGTCCACATCCAGGGAGGTTAACTACAATGCCATGGGCTGTAAACCTCTTGATGATATTACGCACAGTGAACACAGGAACATTAAGATCTCTGGAGATGGACTTTCCACAATTTCCACAATTTTTTTTCTCTCAAATCCACAGACAACTCTTTGCACTTCTTTCTTTTCTCCATGCTCAGTGTGACACAAAGGTTGAGTCAACTTTTCTCCATTTTAACTGGTTGCAAGTGTGATTACCATATTGTCCACACCTGTTACTTGGCACAGGTGTGTCTAAATATAAATTACAGAAGCATCACATGCTTGAAAAGCAATTATTCCTTACAATTTTGACAAGGTGCCAATAATTTTGTCCAGTCCATGTGTGAAATTTTATCAAGTTTGACATTTCTTCTCTGGTTTTTTGTGTTGTTGCAGTGCAAACAAAAACAATAAGCAAGTGAATACCAAAACATTTGCAATTGGAACAATTTTCTGAGAGAATTGCAAGGGTGCCGATATTTATGGCCATGACTGGATGGATGGATGGATAGAACAAATGAGATAGAAGTTTTCATTTTAATTATGTGTAAGCAATTTTTATATGCTTTTGAAATTTTGATTTAAATATTTTTCATTTATTTTTATTTTTGTTTTAGTACTTTAATAAAAAAATAAAATAAAATAAAACTGTTTATTTTTTTCATCTAATGTTTATATTTTATTCCAGTTTTATTTCAGTTAATGAAAATGATCTTTAATAGATTTAGTTCACAATAACAACATTGTTTCTGGACAGTAATGTGTTTAAATACAGATAAAATTGTCCTGTGACCAAATTTGTATCTTCTGGAACAGTAATCTCACACGTTTCTTTTAGAGTTTCAGATGGTGCCCACATTTAAAAAGACACTAAAAATCAATATTGAGAGATCTCAAGGATCATCCATCTAAGAGCAAATGATCTGATCTGAGCTGTGCTTATCCTCAGTCATTTTATAGCTAAAAACTCTTACAGTTTGACAAATTGTCTTATTTGTTTCTATTTTTATTTCTCTTAAGAAATTTTAGGAGACACATCTGAAACAAACTTTGACAGCTATGAAAGAGCAACCTCTAAGCAATAACATTTCAGAACTGTCGCAGAGTGAAAAGCTGCCAACCTCAGAAATGACCAGCTCTGAGCAGAGAGAAAGAGAGTGAGAAGGAGGAAAGTGTGTGTGTGTGCGCGTGTATGCGTATACGTATGTGTATGTGTGTGTGTGTGTGTGTGTGTGTGTGTGTGTGTGTGTGTGTGTGTGTGTGTGTGTGTGTGTGTGTGATTGTATGTGTACACGCCAGCTGTCAGTCCTGGGATCAGACCCAGAGTCTGTCCTCAGCAATACACATGCTGGCACACAAGAAATGACCAATCAGAAGCCGGCCCCGTCCTCTCACTCTCAAAATACTTTCCGTCCAAACATCAAAATGTCAGAGATTAAATCACAGGCTGGGAAAATCTTAATCTGTACTGCCTAACTGCTTCGCTTTCCCCATATCCATCTACTTTGCAACCAAAGCAAACACACACACACACACACACACACACACGCGCGTTTGTTTCAGTGAATTATGGGGACTTTCCATAGACTTCTGTTTTTATACTGACCAAATTATATTTCTTATCCCCTAACCCTAAACCAACCCCTTACGGAAAACCTGTTTGCATTGTTACACTTTCAGATAAACATCATTTACTATTTGTAATATTTTTTTCCCTCGTGGGTACTGCAGGCCGATTGTCAAAATTTCAGGTTTTACTATCCTTGTGGGGACAGATTAAAATGTAATCACATAAATAACCTGCATTATGAGCCAAGGAGTGGAAAAAGAAAAATCTACTACCATGCACATAAATCTCTCAAATCCCTAACCTTTGTGTGTTTTATATTATATAATTATACATATACACATAACCCTAATAACAACAAAACATGTTTGATAAAAAAAAAAAAACACACAGTAAAAACAGTAATAATATGAAATATTATTACAACTTAAAAGAAGAGTTTGTATTTTAAATATTTTCATATGGAATTTATTCCTGTGATGGCAAACCATAATTTTGGTTTGGTTTAATATGCTGATTTGGTGCTTATTATTAATGTTGAAACAGTTGTGTTGCTTAATATTTTTGTGGAAACTGTGAGACATTTTCAGGATTCTTTGATGAAGAAAAAGTTCAAAATAATAGCATTTATTTAAAATAAGAATATCATTTACTCACCCTTATTTTGTTCCAAACCTGAATGAGTTTCTTTAGTATGGGAAAAAATGCTATAGAGGTCAATGGGGATGTTTGGTTATTCTTCAAAATATCTTCTTTTGTGTTCACTAGGAGACAGAAATTCATACAGCTTTGGAACAATTGGACGTAATTGTCATTTTTGGGTGAACTATCCCTTTAATCATAAATATACAATGTGTTATGAACAACTAGTGCTATTGTTTTTTTTAAAACAGTCAGTAAGCATCACATACATGTGCATTAAAGGACCTAAACCACATCTCAAGGGGTCACTGACACTTGGGGTGGGCACTTCTACTTGGGCCTGTAAGCAAACAAGGAAGGAAACAACTTCTGCACTGTAATCAGCACTTACATTTTCTTCAGAAAACATCAAATTAAACCATTTAAATGTATTTGTATTATCCGTCCAAATGGTCTAAACCAGACACACCCAGTATAAGGGAAAAGCCACATTAAAGCCTGACAAACATGTGAGAGAAAACAAACTGACAGAGAAGTACATCAAAAAGCTGGCTAGAAAAAGGTCATGGGGGTTAGATAGGGGACACAGAGAAAGAACAAGAGAAAATGGGGCAGAAAAAGAGAGAATGACACAGCCGACTGCTTTGAAGGTGGAAGCCGAGATGACATAGGGCAGAAGAGACTGTGTAAAGTTTTAATGACAGAGAGAAGAGTGAAGAGAAGGAGAGGCCGGGTATAAGAGAAAGAGAGAGATGAAAGATGTAAGGGTCATTCAGACACTGCAATAAGGCTTACAGAACTGAATAAATTACAGAGAAAGAGTAGTTAATGAGAGAGGAAGAGGAGGAGAAAAAAACGGGGGATTGTACAGGTAGGACATGATTAGGTTTAGACTCTTTGTAAGCCTGTAGTGCCCTCTATAGGAAGAAAGAAAAAATGCATTACGAAAAGCAGTTGGGTGCATCTCTGTCAAAAATAAATAAATATATAATACATTGACAAAAGAGCGAAAAGATCTAAGCCTTTTTTCTTTACAGGATGGCTGTTTTTAATGAAAAGTTAAAAAGAAAACAATCCCCGACAGATTTCACCACCCTGCGGTTTCATTTCACACTGATTCCAAAGCAACGCAAGCAGTGACTGATTTGGAAATAAAAGCTTTTGGGCTCCACACAAAAGGCTTTTGGAATCAAGACCGAACAATGCAAAACTAATTACACGACGTGCAATAATGGAAAAGAGCATTTATTTGAACGCATTTATTTTTCTGCAGCTTATATCAGCTCGTTTAGCAGATGAAAAGAATGAGGAAGAGGGAAGGGGGGAGATGTCTCAGCCAGTATACAACTTAGTTAAGCACTAGATCACTCCTATCAGTTTGTCTTTTAAATGTCGGACAAATTAAACATCCAGTTTATCAAAACCTCTAATCCGGCCTGAGGGCCTGTCTGCGCGCGTATGTGCGTCAGTACGGAATGGCAGCTGGCCTCAGGCAAGAAAATGCCAAAACATGAGCGGCCGAATTTGAAAATAAAAGGCTTGTCATTCAATAGCGCGAAAGAGAAATGAAGTGTGCGTTTGTGCGTGTGCTTGTACCCCAGTCAATTACTGCATCCTTGAGAGAAGGACAAGGGTTTAACTAGTGACATGAGGAAGTCAAAACAGAGTTGCCTACACACACAAACACAAACACATTCATGGTCTTATTTAGGAGCTCGGCTGTTATTGCCAGTGGCAACAGCATCATATATTGATTTCCACCCAGAGGAATTACAACGCTGATACGGAGAGGAAAGAAATGCGAGAGAGGGAAACTTTTGATTGGCATGCAATGGATAAAGTGAACTACTTATAATGCAGTGCCAGTAGACAAGAGGAACTTGACTTAACCAGCATGGACAGAGTAAAAAAAGAGAGATGGAGAGCTACGAGTGCTGTCTAAGGGTGTGCGTATGAGGTGGAGGTAATCTGTGATCTTTCGTTTCCGTCCTCCCTGATCTACTGTTGCTAAATCTGGATGACCAGATGGCCCCCACGCCTTCTTTCATCCAAGCGGCAAGAAGAGAGAGCGATGCTGAGACTGGAAAGGAGGGGGACAACGATGAAAGACGACTTCTTTTACTTGAGGACAGAGAGAGAAAGTGCAAAGTGTGCGAAGATACTTTTTAGTAAAAAAGGAGAGAGAAAAAATATCGAACTGAGAGTGAACTCGCTCTCTCTGCACAGCCTGCTCCGTTTCCAGTGATGATTTCACTCTACCCTGATTCGGAAATGATCGATATGAGTGAAAAAAAAAATGATCAGAAAAGGCCTGGGAACTGCTTTTGGCAAGATCAAAACGGGGGATCTATAGGCTCCAACTGTGGATTTTGTACATTTAATTGAGATGAATGTAGTGCGGCTGTGGTTCTTGAGCTTCAGAACCCTGCTGGTTTGGTGCTGGTAGACCTATCATAGCCATTCTATGGGTAGATCAAGAGGATATTAGCACACCAGGATCCAAATGATAACATTTGCTGGTGACCAGTTGTGGTCTTTGCTGTAGGGGTTATCGAATCAATAGCTCTTAGTTTCGACTCTCGACTCGTCTCTCTCTTTGCTGCTTTCTTCAGCTGAATATTTAAATAAAAGCGGTCAGATCTTAAAGAATAAGAATGTTCTTGATCTTCAGAGATAAAAGTGTTCATTGCACTGAGAAAACATATTCTACATGTAACTTCCAGAGCTCAAAACATCCTCTCCAATCCAAAAACAACACTATTGAAACTAAAGGCTGGGATACACTATGCAAATTTGTGTTTGCTGTTTGGAGGAGGCGATAGCTGGCAAAAGTCAGAGCTATTCTGGAAATTTCAGGTAGTCGAAATTGACAGATTTCACAGAAGAAAAAAAAAATGTGTAGTGAATGATGGGCACAGACTGTGATTTCATCCACTCAGAGGATATTAAACATGTTTGATATTTTGAGTCGATTTTAGAACATACTGTTTTAAATTTTCATGTATCTCCCAGCAGTGGGGCACATGTTTCTGCATGAGTTTGTTGTGTTCAGAATGACTTTAAAGTCTGGTAGAGTGTGATCTTCAGTCATTTCATTTCCTTTGTAACCAGTTACAAAGTTTGCAAGTGTATGATGTCCAGCATTTAATAATCTGTTCAGATTTTAAAAGTCATGTAGTGTATTCCAGCTTTAAGCAGAAAAATGGTTCTGAAATTGTTGAAAACATACATACACAACAAATGTGGCATATTAAAAGGATCGTTCACTCAAAAACTAACATTTACTAATATAAACATTAATTTACTTTAGGAATACTATATTTACTGTATATAGTACTCCAAAGTACTACCATCATAGTAGTGTCCAAACATGGAATTACTTAAGAACTTTCAAAAAAGTTTAAAGATAATGTATTTGTGTATTATTGAGACAGTATGTCTCTCTGTTATTCATGGCTAAAAAACAACCTATCCTGTCTCCTCAGTTTCCTTGCACCTGTGTCCATAGAAAAGGATTACGAATGAAACAGAACAGGGATGGAGGGAGTATGAAAGAGAAGAGAGAATGGAAGGGCCGGCAAAAAAGTCATGTCCCAGCAACCAACCCGCCTCAGGCATTACTCATTAGCCTAGCAAAAAGCTAAATCCGCTAACAGTGATGACCTGAGGGGGGGATCAAACCAGAAAGCAGATTCACCACATTTATGAAATTTTACCATGATCTTCTACTAAATTCAAGCTGAGAGCCTCAAGTTAGCCATGAATAATGACAACCTTGAGCTGTCCTGAGTTTAAAATGAGTCAGCATGATCCGGGTCACTGAAGTGGAAACCTTTCAAAAACAAGACAAATATCTGAACCTCCAAATGCCACATAAAATTGCTTACCTCAAAGATGAAAAACTAAACTCAGAAAGACTCTATGAGAGGCAGCTCTTTAAAGGAGAAAAGTCAATTTCGTGCAATCAAGAAAGATCATAAGATGACAAGATTAAGTTGTATAATAACCCCTTTTTGGGTACCAATTAAATTCCTTTTAATTCCAATCTGCCTTTTGGCTTTTTAGAACAGCATGAACATGCACTGCTCTCAATGGGCTCCATTCACTGACAAATGCGTTGAAGTGTTCTTATGTGCGCAGAGAAGGTTCTCAGAAAAAAAAACAGGTGCATACCGAGGAAGTCTATAATACCTGGAGTCATCTGTTAGCATTCACACTTATCTCAAAGTCCCAAGCCCTTCGCTAGCAACTTTCCTGAGCTGTGACATGAAAGGCAGGGGAAAGACAGGGGGAAAGTCTATTTCACGCTTTTAAAACCCTCCAAAAACAGATGGGGCATTGCTGAACCATTTACTACTGTATGCTATTATGAAACAACTGTGATTGATATGTTGCTAGCATAAAAGAGATTGCTACATTTTATGGACATCAGAAAAGTGTCCCCCCCCCATCTTTGAAACATGTAGTTCCGATTATTATTAATATTATTATTATTATTATATTTCACAATTATGATAAATAGCCTAAATGCAGCCTTGATGACCATAGCAGACATCTTTTCTTTTTTTTTCTTTATAAATTCACACATTTATCTTTCTCATTCTCTCACTACAGTAAATGATCCTTTAGGTATCCTAATGTGTTATCATTTATGATGACCCTCACTGTTCTTACAAATCTGGCTCCATCTTGCATTTATGCTTCATTAAACCTCATACAGGCGCTACAGGCACATTTGAATCCAAAGAGAAGTTAGACCCAACCGGTGAAAACATGTCAGATTGGTCTTTTCCTAATGAAACTGAGAGATGTATAGATCGCTGCTGATATGCAATATGTAATAATCATGGGTCTCATTCATGAAACACAAGCAGAAAGGATATCTGTGAAAAATGTATCTGTACTTCCTCTGTCCTATTGAACTGAACAACAATTTACAGCAAATGGATTTATGAACGATTCACACAGAAATTCGCTCTGCTCGTGTTTCATGAATAAGGCCCCATGTGTATGCCCAAGGGAGTTGAAGGAAGATCAGATCAACCTAACACTGGGTTTTATCAGCATTTAGCACCACCTGCTCCCATGACTGTAGGTGTCAATATTTTGTTTCATCCTCACTGAAAGCCACAAGATGTTAGGAAGAGCAACTGGGGCATTTGATATTATAATGGCGATCGTATTTCAAATCCCATACAATTATGCTCATATAGATTACAAAACCACTACTACAACAACAACAAGGCTTCTTCTTTAATGGCCTACTGCACTTAAACGTACATGTAATCCTGCAAAGCTGTGTAAGGCTGTGTAAATACCTAAAGATGGTCAAAATATGCCACAGGGTCCTACATGTGCAAGGATTAAGCCAGTTTTTTGTCTCTAATTTGACAGGTCTTTTTTTAAGAATTACATTAATATACAAAATTATTAAAATGAGTAGGAATATGAAATTAAATTTACAGGACACAGGTGGCAGTTTAATCATTACGCATATGAAATATTGGTTTAAGATTTTGTTAAATCATGTAAAAATTGCCATGTAATGCAAAAATTAATGTAATGTTTAATGCTAATTATATTTGCTTTTTAATGGGCTGAATCATGACTGCAACAAAATGAACTGAGACACAAGTAAACAATCTTAACAAGAAAAAAAACATTACAAAATATAAGAAAAATACATAAAGTCAAGAGAAATGCAAATATATCATTAACTTAGAGTGTTTCAGAGTTCACATACTGGCATAATGGTGTAAAATTTGACGTCATGTAAAATAATTTCTGAATCCGTTCTTGAACCTATTCTTTGAACTGTTTAAAGGAGCCGGTTTGTGGTAATAAGTAAATCCAATTTGAGATAGGAAGTGTTGTCAAATGTAACCTGTAACTTTTCTCAGAGCTCGGATAGCAACGTTTGTATATTTTGTGAAGATATTGAATCTTTTTCTACAATTTTATTATTATTCTTTTGTGACAGAAATGACAAAAAAAAAGGAATACAAGCTTTTGATTGTCACATTGATAAGTTTTGTGTTTTTAGGCAGAACAAAGAGGTTGAATTTTGGTTTGATAAAAATTTTGATTAAAGGTAAGTTTTATTTATACAAATGTAGATTTACAGAAATCTACAGAAACACCTCGAGACACTGTCAAAGGCAAACGAATGAAAGTTGGCCTCTGAATTGATTGACTGAAATGGGGCTGGACCTAACATGAAGAGGGATCTTAGGGAGGACAGCTGTAACAGTTAAAAGCACAATCTCTCGGTTATTTCTACAACTAAATAATGGCCAGTGCAAAGGTGTCAGCACAGAGGAGAGATAGCCTCTTTTCTTCAAGCCTATTATAATAGCGGTCTTTTGGAGCAATGGACATTGCCCCAGCACAGTCAGGGGAATTAGCTCAAATGGTAGAGCGCTCGCTTAGCATGCGAGAGGTAGAGGGATCGATGCCCGCATTCTCCAAGCAGGCTCCTGCCCTTTTGTGCTTTTTTTGTCCCTATAAAGAGACAGACCACGCTTTAACCCTAAGAAGTAACACTCCCTACATGAGCTTTTGGGGCTCACTGCTGCCGAAAAAAGTTTTTCGGACCAGGTCCTGCGCTTATTCATGGAAAAAAAAGATCCCACCAAGATTTGAACTCAGATCATTGGATTCAGAATCCAGAGTGCTAACCATTACACCATGGAACCTTGACAGGAACAGCTGTTGCTCACATGGCGGCAAAGACTAGAATCACTTACAGACTCACCACCAAACTTTTTCTTTTCCTGCCGCAAGATAGCGCACAGATTTGAGCTCGGATCGCTAGATTCAAAGCCCAGAGTGTTAACCATTACACCATGGAACCACCACTGCTTCATTGGTGGCCATCTGG
Source organism: Acrossocheilus fasciatus (assembly GCA_036784905.1). Classification (NCBI taxonomy): domain Eukaryota; kingdom Metazoa; phylum Chordata; class Actinopteri; order Cypriniformes; family Cyprinidae; genus Acrossocheilus; species Acrossocheilus fasciatus. The sequence continues at coordinate 10,225,206 of CM071938.1, forward strand.
GAGGCAGATAGCGGTGTGGCTGTGGGGAAGCAGTTAGACAGGGGGGTTGGATCCCAGGGAATTTTGGTCACTGGCCCACTCGACCAAAAGGCAAAGACGGGGAACATCTGCCAAAACCCAGGAACCTTTAGATCTTCAGTCGGTCTCTCTCAACTGAGCTATTTCGGCCACCACTGCTAGCCGTTTAGCCAGCAGGGATTTCCAAGAGACCACCGGTCACTTTGCCAGAAGAGCAGAGCCAAGCTCCCAGAGAACAAAAGAGGCTGGCCTGTATGGGGATCAAACCCACAACCTTGGTGTTATTAGCACCATGCTCTAACAAACTGAGTTAATAGGCTAACATGGAAGAAATTAAAGCAATGAGAAAAAAGGAATACCTTAAAACTATCTACATAACTTGCAGTATATACTGATCAACACTCAGTTGAAAATATGCTTTTTTACTTTTCTTTTTTTATGCTGCTTGGACAACAACTGGGTTGTAATACAAGCATATTACAACCCAGTAGTAATATGCTTTTATACTTTTTTATGCTGCTTGGATTTATTGTTTTTTTAATGTGTGCTATTTGAAGAAGTTTAATAAAGGTTATTAAAAAAAAGTTTCTCAAAGCTGTTCAGGATGGAATAACGGAGTAAAAAACAAATTTATAAAAATAAAAATAGGGAGACTACTGGAATAAATTTATATTTGTATCTCGCGTACTAATGCTTGAAATTAACATTTAAATTGCATTCTAGAATCTAGTGTATATACAGAAATTTATAAACATTTCTGAAATAATGTAATCTTCATCGTTCAAAAAATTTGAAGGAATTTTAGTTGTGGCTATATCATTAGTTAGTAGAACAGTGTTTTACAAAATAACAGTGACCAAGGGTTTTCCAATCAGGACTCTGGCCTGGCCATTTCATTATTTCAGTGTTTTCAGCTTCAAGGAAATGCTTTACCCGTTTTGATGTGTGACAGGGACATTGTCCTGCATAAAAATTGCAGGCTGATTGGGCGATGAACACAGGGAAGGAAGCACATGTGGCCGCTGGAGGTTCTGAAAAGCATTTGCATTCACTCTGCCATGAAGCTGTATAAGAGGCCCAACTCCTGCTGCAGAAAACATCCCTCAAACCACGACACTTCCTCCTAAACCTTTCACTGACTTCTTTACGCACTCAGGTTCAGTCTTTCCCCAGTTTGATGACAAACATAATGTTTCCCATTAAACCCAAATAGATTAAACTTGCTTTTAATCACTGAAGTGAAGTTTGGACCAGTTCCCTTCTACACAACATGCTCAACAAAGGTTAGTGTAGCCTTTTGATTCTTTCTGCTGATGAGAGGGAGAGGGCTTTCAGTTCAAATTCTCTTAAAGGTCGAAACACTGAATGGCGAGACAGATCCTTACTCTGTTCAGCAATGAACTGGCGAGCAATTACAGCTGCGGTGTTGAACCGATTCCCGGTTAAGATTCTCCGCATTATCCTGTCCTCTTGTGCATTTGTCTTTTGTGGATGACCAGCCTTTTTGGCGGGATTGAATGAGTGAGTGATATTGTAAAGATGCAATATTCTAGAAATCAAAGATTTGGAATGACCAACTTCTCTTGCAATGGCTAGACGGGTCATCCTTTAGGCCAAGGGTGTCAAACTCAGTTCCTGGAGGGCCACAGCCCTGCACAGTTTAGATGCAACCCTAATTAAACACACCTGATCCAGCTAATCAAGTCATTAAGGCTTATTTGAAAACTACATGGTATGTGAGTTGGAGCAAGGCTGGAACTAAACTCTGCAGGGATGCGGCCCTCCAGGAACTGAGCCCTCCAGAGGCCTTCATCTGGACAAGCTGCTGGAGGGTTTCAGTCACTTTAGAATGGATGCACATCTTGCAAAGCCAGTGAAAACTAGAACGTTAGGCTGCCAGTTAAATAGGGTTCATCAGATAATAAAGGAAATGAGCACCAGGTGTTAGATTAACATCTGAAAGTGCTCTCTAATTTAGATCAGAGTTTTTTATACCATGCTTCAGAATATATTTAACTCATGAAATATGCTTAAAAACTGTGCTTTTACTCATGTTATGATAACTTCAAATAGGATTAAAGCAGTGACCTCGAAATTTAGGAAATTGCAGGTTATTCAATAATGTTGATCTCTTATAGGATACAAAACACTACAGAGATTTGAATGCAGGCGCCCCCTTGAGGACGAATCCTGTGTTTGGACATGCATTACCACCTCAATCCAGCAGAGAGCAGTGTAACACCGTTCTTCAGGAAACACTGGTCCTATGACCTTGCGTTAGTTTACAGCTGTTTTTGTGCCGTGTGTATGCTCGAAGAGGTCACTTATGTTTCCAGAAGGAGACAGATCGCATCGACACACGCAATAACCAAGCTACAAGAGGAATATTCAGTGTTTGAATCCAATCTGGTGAGTGACCAAATCGGCTACGCATAGCCACGCTTACCTTTAATGTATACGCTCTGTCGTCCTTTATGTCTTCTCTGTATGTTTCTTTCTGTGTCATCGATGATCGGTCGGCGCAGCGCACATTATTGATTTCACTCTGCTCTCCAAACTAACTGCATGAACTGTAAAGAATTCAAAGTTCTTGAATTACAAATCATGTTAAAGTGTTGCATGTCCTCCACTAGCTCTTGTGATGGTCTCTGTTTAAGAAAGATATTCTAATGCGTTCAACTCAGTCCACTTGTTGATAAACGTATCATTCACATAAACATAACGGTATTCAAGAAACAATAGGCTACATCAAAATTCGAGCCTACTGCGAATAATTAAATGATGCAGTTAGTGGTGCTTCGATGTGAAAATTCTGTCCCATGATTATTTTATTATGAACAGTTACGACGTATCTACCAAGTAAGAGATGTCTAGATCTAAATATCAGCATGGATATGATCTTCTCGTATGCACGAGGCCGCAGGTGTTCATTATCATATCAGCTCTAAGAGTGATATTGATTTTATAAAACGGTTCAGTGAAGATAATACTAAGTAACTTACACTTTTAGACCCAATATTGACAGTTCCAAACAATGCCAAAGCAGGATAAATGGTTTGTGTCACTGAGAAACACACAGCAATGGCGTTTCCGTTCTCGAATGAATATTGGTTACTTTAAAGGTGCCATAGAATGGAAAACTGTATTTAATCTTGGCATAGTTGAATAAGAAGAGTTCTGTACGTGGAAATTACATACCATGAGCCTCAAACACCATTGTTTCCTCCTCCTTATGTAAATCTCGTGAATAAAAGACCATTGAAAAATAGGCGAATGAGAACATAACACCTTACAGTCGGGATCACTAATAGTTACGCCCCCAACATTTGCATAAACCCGCCCATGTTCGAGGCCAGCCGCCAGCCGAACCATTAGAGGTTCAAGCGGCACGGAAAGCAAATAACGCATTCTAATAAAAAAAAACGGGACATGGTTAGCTTCTTGCTAGCGGTAGCCTGTTACATTACAGTACATAAGATTTCACTTACCACATAAACCTAGTAAGGAGAGATGACTGAGGATGATAGCGAATGATTTACAGATCCTGAGCACCACTGACAAGCATCTGATCTTGTAAAATGTGTGGTAAGTAGCCTACTGCCGCTCCATAGTATAAACAGAGTTCGTGCTATCGGGAATATCGAAAGTGAAGGTAAAAAGCGATCGTGCATTTGAAAGCAGTTTCATTCCCCCACATATTAATAGCTGCTCCCTGATGCCTACATTTTATATACAGTATAATTACCCGACGATATAACTGCAAGAGAAGGTATTGAATTATATATGTTCCTCCCTGTGTTTCCTTCCTGCCATGAGCTACTGAAATGAGCAGCACTGTGAAACGGCCAATCGGAGCAGAACTCAATATTATTATTCATGACCCTTCCAAATAAGCCAATAACAGACCATTTCATTCTAGGGAGAAATCCTAGGGTTGTAAATGCACATGTAAAACCGTTTTTGGAGAATTTTTGCCCTTACCTAAACCATGTACCTTCTATGTAGATATCAGAGAACAAATTATTGTATCAATGCATTCTATGGCACCTTTAACGAATCGATTGTATTAATGATTCAATGACTCGTTCTTAATACATTTTTAGCTACCGTCATATCTATGTCACAAACATTCCCATCATTCCCATGTCATTGTTTACTCACCCTCATGTTGTTCCAAACCTGTATTATCTTTTTTTCTGTAGAACATAAATGGAAATATTTTGAAGAATGTTGTGCCGGAGAGGCGGGACTAACTGTTACATGAAGGTCCATTCACACCAACCATCAGATATATGTACATTTTATTAGCCTATATTTTAGTTGGGGTCCTCAGATTTGATTGGTCAAGCATTGATTCAGCATTGTTGTACTGATATTAAAGGGATAGTTCACCCAAAAATGAAAACCACCCCATGATTTACTCACCCTCAAGCCATCCTAGGTATGTATGTGACGTTCTTCTTTCAGATGAATACCGAGTTACATTTTTAAAAAATGTCTTGGTTCAATAGTTCAACAGAAGTCCAATAAAGTGCATTCATCCATCATAAAAAAAAATGGATGGGTGGTTAATAAAGGCCTCCTGAGGTGAATCGATGTGTTTGTGTAAGAAAAATATCCATATTTAAAACTTTATTAATAGTAATCTCTAGCTACCGCTAACTGTTGTACGCATATTAACGAGAGAGTGTATTTTACGTGTATTGTAGCGTTCCAGAGGATGAAGGATGCATTTTTGGGTGAAGTATCCCTTTATAATCGTTTTGTGTAGTTTTCTTTCACTAGTAAGCAGGAACAAGAGTGGAGCGGACACATGTTGTGTCAGATCAGTGTTTGGTCTTCACATTGCATGATGACCTTTTTTGTCTGAAACCTAATTTAAGTGATAATATTTGTATAAGCAATAGTACACTTGCAACTGTGTTACTGTTTAAATAAATGAAACTGATTCAGATTAGAACCTCTTTTGAGGGTATTTCCACCTTAATGCATTTTGAGTGATTGGATTGGTATCTGTAGTAGTCAACTTTTGAACCAGATCAAAACCTTTCATCAAAGTTGTCCTAAAATCAAAATGCTTTCTTGTCTTAGGACAACTTTGATTAACTTTTTTGATCCACTTCAAATGTTGCCTACTGTAACTGAGTTCACACATTCCATCTACACTTACTTTGCGGCAGTTAAAAGGTATGTTTCTATATATAATTATGAAAGTGTGTAGTAGGTATGTAATGTTGATGTACTGCATTCAGTATGATCTCATTGTCACTACACTGACATTCAGAACTCCTTTCTCGTGGCCTCATGGGATTGTAAAGCGACTAATCAGATGCACACTTCACAATCGTACTGGAATTTGTAGGTCCTCCAGGCACTTTTCACCTACTGTTTTATGAATACTTTGAATTCTGACATACTACTCTTTCCCATACTGTTTTTCACCTGCTGTATAGTTAGGAGGTATGCAGCCATAGTCTTTTCACATGATTTTATGAAAGTGAATACGCATGAAGTGACAAGTATAGACAGGTACTTTATGTACTCTGAAACACAAATGTCATTACATCTCATCTCGTATGATTTCTCATGACTGCTTCAGCTGTCACTTACAATTAACAGCTTCTTTTATGGCACAGATAAGCAGGTTAACTAGGAGTCAAACTGCAGGAGATCTGATTAATCTCATGAATGAAGCTAGAATGAGATAAGAGACGATATCTTCATTTATTACAACATGCATGGGGTGGATCTTTTTCTTACAGTGCCATGTTAACCCTTTAGTGGAGTCATATCAATCTAGCCTTTCATCTGTAATAATGGTGTTACTGTACTTCCCCACATTCTGTTTGTGTGGATGAAGCTATTTTTGATCGGTGACTTTTAAGCATGACCTCAAACTTAATGTTGAGTGACACTGAGGTGTATTAGCGCAATATTGTGCAGAAAGATATGATACTCCCTTACATTCTGGCAGTTCCATGGTGGAGTGATGGTGTCCAATTGCAGTGTTATGATATTTTGATATACTGAATCCATATAGGACGATATTCGCATACCATTCTATTTCCATTCCAAAATTGTTTAAAGGTTATGTTTTAAAAAAAAAAAAAAAAAAAAACTACAAAAATGTGTTAACCATATAATGTCTGTGACTTAAATATTTTATTAGGCTAATTTCCATGGCCTGTAGATCACAATTTTTAAATTTGTTTAGGCCTATATTTTTACTTTTCCCATGAGAACCAGAATACAAAAAAAAAAAAAAAAAAAAAGCCATTCAAACGTTTGGGGTCAGTAAGCTTTTTAAATATTTTTGAAAGAAGTCTATTATGCTCACCAAGACTGCATTTATTTGGCGGGGGGGAATACAGTAAAACCAATAATGGTGAGAAATACTATTACAATCTTTACTTTTGATACATTTTGGAGGATTCTATGATGAATGGAAATGTCACACAGCATTCATTTATTTATTTGTCATTCTTTTGTAGCATTATCAATGTCTTTACTGTCACCTTTCAATTAGTTCAATGTGTCCTTGCTGAATAAAAGTAAAAAAAAATAAAATGAAATGTTTATACTGACCTCAAACATTTATTCAACCATGGTACACTGTCAGAGATTTGAAATGATCCCTTTTAAGCAACATGACGCAAGACAGTAAAAATGTATTAAACACATTAGAATGATTAAATCGACATTGTGTTTTTTTTTTTTTTTTTTTTTAAGCATATCATAATCACATGCTGACGTAGTAACATCAAATGCGTGCCAAAATTTAGGTGACTGTTGCAACAGATTATTGGGAATGTACAAACCGCTAACGCTGTAACCTTGCCCAACTTCCTGAATGCTAAATCGCACAGTTGGAGACATTTGCCATCAAACGAGTTACACCATATGTTATCACACTTTTGCAAGAAAAATACTGAAGTCAGCATTTTGCTTTGGTACTAAATGCGTATGTGGTGACATGGTTGCTTTATGTACCCTGGGCCACCCTTCTGACCTGTGTACTCTGCGTGTGTGCGTCCATATGGTCTTCTGACGTCTCAAGTCTGTAATCTCATTCTGTCAGAAGCAGTTTAACACACGCAGCCAGTTGTGCGTTTCTGCTGAACATCACTCACACAACCTTACAACTAAACACACACACTGCTGTAATACAGACTCGAAATCCAGACCTGAAATCATGGAGGTTGTTGGTAAGATTCCTCTAGTTCTAATGATAAATGTCATTTTTATTGGTTGGTTAGATCATTTTAATGTTTAGCTTTCTATCTGTGCCACTTGGTTTTAACTCCAGTTGTGTTTTGAGGACTTGAGGTGAACCCAAAATAATATATTGAAGTAATAAGTGGACAATTTTTAGATTAGAAGTGAATAGTGTTATTTAGAACTGTGTGTAGCCTACTTAGCCTACAAAGAATTACTATTCTGATACCATGATGCAGTGATGGTATCAAAGAGCAATACCATGGTACGTTGACACACACACACACACACACTACCATTGAATTGTTTGGGATCAGTAAAATTTTTAATGTTTTTATTTTAATCTTTTTTCTTTTTTTTTAAGTGTCTTTTAAGGCTGCATTTATTTTATGATCAAAAATGCAATAATATTGTAGTGTTATTACAATTTAAAATAATGGCATTCATTTTTAATATACTCTAAATATAATTTATTCCTGTGGTAGCAAAGCTGAATTTTCATTAGCCATTACTACCATCTACAGTATCGCATGATCTTTTAGAAATCATTCTAATATGCCGATTTATTATTAGTGTTGGAAACAGTTTTTTTCAGGATTCTATGATGGATAAAAAGTTTAAAAAGAATAGAATTTATTCAAAATGGGAAACTTTTTAACAACATACATCTTTATCAAATTAACATATCCTTCCTAAATAAAAAATATATTAATTTCTTATCATACCCCAAACTTTTGAACAGTAGCGTATGTTGTGCAAAATCATATACAACATGACATGAAGACTCCAGGAAAAGATGCTTTATTTTACATGGAGCAGGTTGCACTGTGAAGGCCGTCATGTTGATATCTAATTTCTACAATGGTGTTGTTAACAGATGCTACATTTGCGCTGATGAGTGTCAGCGCAAAAGAATAACTAAAATAATTGAAATAATAAAAGTGATTTATAATAAAAAAATATATTTATCATTAAAATCATTCGTTATTTTGTACAGTTACTAAAGCAATTATTTTATTTATTTTATTTAGTCACACATTGGGATGTATTCAAGTGCCATTAAAGATTATGATCTGGTTAAATTAGCTCATTTAGCAACATTGAGCAGCAAACCCCCAGTGCTCTATAGAGCTCAGAGGCAGCTGAGTTCAAAACTAACCAGGCGTTAATCAAGGCATGTTTAGTTGTTTAAGGTCAAGATGGATTACCAGGAACCTACAGACCAACAGAAAGCTCTGGTGTAGCCAACCAGGACATTCATTTGAAGTGAAGAAGTCTACATCTGTGAACTTTTATGTTGCAGAGACCTTGAGATCAATGGAGCTATTACATGCATGAACGCCTCTCAGCTCTGGGTGCGACGTGCTTTATACAACTCGTGTCTAGCCGGTCCTACTTGCTGCTCTCAGTATAAATGAATTAACCATGTGTTTACTTGTCCCATTTGAAGAAGAAACAGGATAGAATGTTAAAGTGGAAATAGGTGGCAAACCCTGATTTAGTTCAGCACAACTCATTGTAAAGGTGTGTTCACACTGACCGCTATTTGCAGCAATGCGACAGGTGTTCTTTATTTTATTATATTTTTAAAGAGAGTTGGTGATAGACTTCTGGAAAAAAAAAAAAAATGAAGAAAGATCCTGATTGTTGGTTTGTTTCTTTCAGCATGTTCCATGGGCAGCAGCACTAGCAGTCTCTACAGTGCCCTGGCTAAGACTGTCAGCAGACCTGCTCTCCCTCACCCGTGTGACTCCACTTACAATCCAAGTAACGATCTGGATCTGGATCAAGACCCGGCGGATCCTTTGGAGCTGTTGCGGGAATGTAGAGAGGTTTTGAGAAACCGGCCAGCCCAGCTGCAGAGAGCTTTCGTTCAGACTGGTCATGGAGACGCCAGGCAGACGATCAGAGTTATGCAGTGGAATGTACTTGCACAAGGTATAAATCTTCATCTTCATAAAGAAATGACACTGAATGACATGACTTATGTTTAAAATCATACACTACTATTCAAAAATTTGAGGTCTGTTGTAAGACTTTTTGAAAAGGAGTCTCTTATGGTTAATAAGGCTGCATTTATTTGATCAAAAATACAGTAAAAATAGTAATATTGAGAAATATTAAAATTTTAAATTACTGTTTTCTATTTTAATATATTTTAAAATGTAATTTATTCCTGTGATTGCAAAGCTGAAAATTCAGCAGCCGTTACTCCAGTCTTCAGGGTATCGTTCTGATATACTGATTTGGAACTCAAGAAAAAAAAAATCATGTCATTATGAATGTCAATAACAGGTGTGTTATTTATTTTATTTTTATTTTTTTGTGGAAACTGTGTTACTTTCAGGATTCTTTGATTTTAATACTAAGTTCAAAGGAGCAGAATTTATGTAATTTTTGTTACAATGTAAAAGTTTTTTTGTCACTTTGATCAATTTATTTTATACTTGATGAATTAAGGCAGGGTTATTATAGTTAACTAAAACTAAACCATTTTTAAAAATGGTTAGTTAAACAATAAATTGTAACAAAGTAAAATATTAATTAAAAAAACAAGGCAGATTTCTCTCATTTTTGTTTAGTTTAACATATAAAAATATAACTAAAACTGAAACTAAATCTTTATAAAACGTTGTTAAAAATAATAATTAAACATAATTACTAAAACTTTAAATTGAAAACAGAAGATATAAAAATAAAAATGAAAACTAATTCAATAAATATTGATAAATCTGTAAGAATTTCAATGATATTTAAAAACTGTCACAAGATGATTTTTTCACAAATTGTAAAAGAAAAGGTTACTTTTTTTAAGTTCTAAATGTTTGGAATTTCTTCAGTTGGGATGGTTTACAGTCATTTTTATTTAAACCATTTTTCCCAACTTCTCTCTGTCTTATTGCAGCATTAGGTGAAGGCATGGACAGTTTTGTGCAGTGTCCCATGGATGCTCTAAACTGGGCTGAAAGGAAGTATTTGATCCTGCAGGAGATCCTAACTTACAGACCTGACATCATTTGCCTACAGGAAGTTGATCACTACTTTGACATGTTTCAGCCTGTCCTGGCAAGTTTGGGTTACCAGAGCAGTTTCTGCCCCAAACCGTGGTCTCCATGTCTGGATGTGGAGAACAACAATGGCCCAGACGGCTGTGCTCTGTTCTTCAATCACAAACGCTTCCAGTCACTAAACACAACACACCTACGACTGTCCGCCATGATGTTGAAGACCAATCAGGTGGCGATCATCGCCACCCTACGCTGCCGAGCAACAGAACGTGCCTTTTGTGTTGCGGTGACGCACCTGAAGGCACGGAGTGGTTGGGAGGTCCTACGCAGCGCGCAGGGCTCAGATCTGTTACGGAACCTACGAAATGTTGCACAGAGAATCGAGACTGAAGAAAAAACAGACACCGACGTTCCTCTGATCGTATGTGGCGATTTTAATGCCGAGCCGTCAGAAGACGTCTATAGGAATTTTGCAACATCAAGTCTGGGATTGGACAGTGCGTATAAGCATTTGAGTACAGATGGGAAAACCGAGCCTCCTTACACAACGTGGAAGATCCGGCCCAGTGGCGAGAGCTGCCACACGCTGGATTATGTGTGGTATTCGCACACAGCGTTTGATGTTAATGCAGTTCTGGACTTGCCTACAGCCGAACAAATTGGACCCAATAGGCTTCCTTCCTATAACTACGCTTCAGATCACCTCTCCCTCGTCTGTGACTTCAGCTTTAAGGATCCGATGCTTGTTCCCCAGTAATTACAGATGTGCTGGTTATTTCACAAAAGACGTTTACCACAAGTCAAGACTTGTGTTGGCACAGCATTTCAACATATTTTGCATTGTTCATGACTAATTAACGGTTCAGTCAGTTTATTCCGAAAGGAACACAGAGATGAAAATACTGTCTTCATTTACTCACCTCTGTTTCACTTTCTTTAAAGACTTATTTTCATTTTCATACACAATCCAGCGCAATAATACCTTCACGAAGCATACACATCACTGTCAAAGTAGTCTGTACAGTACAAAGTACAGTTTGTTCATACAATACGACAGCTTCGTGTGAAATCAAAAGTGTTGCCTAAAGACTTGTCACATCAGGTTTGACATTAATAGAGACTTTAGGGAGCTATAATGGATGGATTGTTTTCAAGAAGTAACTTAAATATCAGTCTGTTCCTCACACAAAGCTATAGCATGGCTTCAGAAATATAATCATGCTAGAGCTGCACAATTAATCGTTAAAAGATCGCGATCTCGATTCAAACACCCACGCAATCCCATTTTTAAATGACAGCAATTCACCCGTGTCTGTTAAACCTTTGAAAAAAATCACACTGGATCATTCAAATCTGTGTGATTTAAATCTTGGCTGCAGAGCAATAATATTTTGTCATTATTTTGTTTAGTTCAGAATCGTGGGAGGATCGTGAACTCTATTTGAGACAAAAAATCGTGGTTCTCAGTTTATCCAGAATCTTGCAGCTCTAAATCATACTATAGTCATGTGGACTATTCCTGTAGAGCTCACCAGCGTTGTTTTATGGAAAAGAGCAGCTTGGACATTAGCTGAAATATCTCCTTTTGTGTTCCACAGAGGAAAGTAAGTCATAAAGGTTTGGAAAGACATAAGGGTGAGTAAATGCTAGCACAATATTCAGTTTTGTGTGACGTTATTCCTTTAAGCTCTTGTATGTTCCTGACTTTGAGAATGTAGGTTTAAAAGCAAAATGTTACTTTTTTTTTTTTTTTTTTTAATTCCTAATATATGACTCCTAATATATGAAAATCATGCTGGGAATATTTTTTGGTCTCATTGTTGGTAATATCATGACAGTGTGCACAAATAAAACTGTTGCATCGTGGTATTTCATATTGATGAAAATAAAGCATGTTTGGGAGGGTATCAGATTCTGCATATAATGTAACAGTCTTTTTTCACTTCACTTATTAATGAATCGTTTCCTTTGTGGAACATCCTCACAATGGTCATTTCACAGCTAGTTTCACCAGAGTCTACATAATTAATTTCAGACAGTTAAACTATTAGTATCTGTCACCTGAGCTCTTAATTGTATAGTAATGCATTATTACTTCCTGTAGTGTTAAACAATTTTTGTGAGCTAATTATGAATTGCCTTTTTTTCCCCGTTCCTCTTTTTTTTTTTTTTTTTTTTTTTTTTTGGTAGCTGTAAAGGTCATTACAGAAAGAGGTTGCAACTCCATCCCTCTTGGCAACTTAAAATAAGTTTAGAAAATAATATTTTATTTGAACATGGATTTTATTCTAAGGAACAATAATGGTTTTAATGGGTTTAGTTTTAGTTAACTATTAAAAACCAAGAGTGAAACCTGAATGGGATGTCTTGAGGAGCTTTAAGAGATTGTGGTGTAGAGTGTCTGTGTGGAAAGGTCAAGTTTCTCATCAGGGGCAACAAGTTTACTAAATAAGCCAGGTTTATTTCAGTTAGTCTGATTTATTGTCAGCTGATTTAGTCCAAAATCAGTTGGACTAACTGAAACAAGCCTGGCTTCTTTGGTAAACTTGTTTTATGAAACAGGCCCCAGATCACACAACAAATGTAACCATAAACACATCTAGTAAACACACTGCCCCCTCGTGGCTGAATATATAACTGCAAGTACACAGCCAAGAAATCCAGCTTCTAGCTGCAGACTGTAGCAGTAGCCCCTCAGTGCAGAACACGAGAGCCAGGGGGCGTGGTTGGATCCACATCTGGTGGTGGAGATGGGTGGGTTTAGGGATCAGGGGGTGGAGACGGGTAGGTTTGGGTATATGTAAGGTGGGAGGAGTTGGATCTGGATTCAACCATGCCCCCTGGAATCTTGTGTTCTGCAGTGAGGACCATCTCGACTGTAGCACAATGACGTAATGACTCGATTTCCATTTAAATCTATTTTGCTAGAATGCAAAACCAGTAAAGCATGTGCTCTTATTTTGTGTGGGTGTATGAAGTGAAGTGTGTAACGGTTTCTGCCTCATTTTCGGTACACTCGGGGCCTAATTTACCGCCTTTTGTTGGCAAGGACTATCTGGCTTTAGGCTGTTCACACTAGGTCTGGCTGTTTTTAGTCTGTGGTCAGATTTTCTGCCGGTTTGATTTTTACTGTGCAGTTGTTTTTTCTGTCCTGTTTTTATCATTTTCTTGTGCTTCAGTTTGTTTTATTTGGTCTCTTTGACTCTGCTGGCATTTTAAGAATTAGATTTTTATTATCAGTGGTATTATGTGGAGTTTTTCTCCTTGGATAAAAAAGGTCAGCTGTAAGTCCCCTAAAGCCATATTTTCCTCTGACATTTGCATAGGATTGTTGCATTTTAGCACCTAGTGGCCAGTTGCATAAAATGACTAATCTTATTAGTAAGCCAGTTAATTTTTTAATACTTAGACTGGTCTAATTCGAACACAAAAAGTAAGATTGATGAATAACTGCTAGTTGGTCAGTACTTGAAACACAGTTTATGCGACCAGCCCCAGAACTTAAAAAATTGGTTGTGAAGCAGCAGTTAGCCTCCACTTATTGTAAAATGGATATATGAATATATGCACATAAACAGTTTTCAAAGAACAATGTTTTAGTGGAAAAATATTGGTAATTCCCCCTCTGTTTTTAATCTAGTTTAGATTAGAATAAATCACATTTAGCCTGGCGGTTGCAAGTGGTCTAGCAGTAAATGTTCAAATATTTCAATGCATCTAAAGCTCAAATCTTTCTAAGTTGTCATTTGTTGGCGATCATGAAATAGCGACCTAAGATGCAACAAACAAAACAGCTCTGCAGCTGACACAGATACATCAAAAACAACACCACTCAAATTCAGGAATATTTTTGTATTTGAGTAAAATCTACTTGAGTACACTTTGAAACAAGAGTACAACAAAATAGAATATACTTCAAATGTTGAATATACAAACTAGATTATTCTGAACACAAACATCTTGTTCTCCCTCTTTAAGGACTAATAAAATCAAAAGAAAAATGCGCAACAAATGTATTTGACATGAGAATGCATGCTGATGATTGACCTTTTTGGGGGGGGGGATTGGCATCATTCCAGGATTTGGATCCAGATTTACTTACACCTAATCAGTATGGTCTTTTTTTTCTTCATCTGGTTGATTGAGACGAGAATGCAAAAATGCTTTGCAGTTTGCTTGCCAATAATACTGTGCTTGGTACAATGTGTGAGGGACAAGAAAAACATCAAACAAAACATGAGTATAACACAAAAGCTTAATAAGCTTGACTTAAAAGAATAACGACAAAAACAAAACTGTTCTAAGGCTGCATTGTTTAAAAATTCAGTAAACTGTATAATTCATATATACAAAGTCCATTTCTTCCCTTAGTAGAGGAGGAGGGAGAATTGACCCGTTCCTGTGAAACACAGGCAGAAGCGTGCGCTCACAGTGATCGTCAAAACAAACTGCTGGTTTTGCCTTGCAATTTAAATGTTAAAGGAAAAAAGTTATAAAAAGTTGAATTTATCCTCCCTCAAAGGTTCACATACTTAACTACTCACTCCTTAGTGTTCTGCTTAGATGTTATTAGTGTCAAAGTTAGATTTAAAAAAAAAATGTAAAAAAAAAAAAAAAAACTGAGAAATGTAGTGTCCTTTACATTGGTCCCCTTAACAACTCATAATTGAAATGACGGACATCCATATTTAATCCACATGATGTGAGAATTGTGGTCTTTGCTTGATTTTTTTTTTTTTTTTAATATATAAAATGAAACCACAATTGAACTCCAAAACTGTACAAGTCAACAAATCTCCAGTTTGTACTCTCAGAATGTGACTGAATGGTATCTGGGGAATATAAGTTCATTTATTATTGTTCATGACTGACTAAAGGCATCACTCTTCAGCTCTCTGCTTCAGACTGTGGATTTGAACCTTCCTCTACAACCACTGCTGCTGCTTCCTGTGTGGGATTGTCCTGCTCAGGCTGTTCTGCTGAAGTGCTGTCAGGTTTTGACTCTGGGCTTTTTGCTTTTGGAGAAAGCTGGCTCTGATGAATCTGGATCTGAACTGGAACTGACGCTGGAGTAGATGTCGTCTGAACAGAGATTGGGACTTGAGTTTGCGTCTGGATTGAAACGGGGACCTGCGTCTTCACCTGAGCTGGACTCTGCTGGGCTGGAACTGCCAATCTGACCACCTGTGCCCCCGGCGCCATAGACATGGGCGCAAGGGCTCGGACGGCGAGGGGGGCGCCCATCAGATTGATGCCCGTTGGGGTGCCCGGTTTGGCCTGTAGCTGGCACTGCGTGAGCTGGGTTGCGGGGATGGTGATTATCTTAGCGAGCTGGACTGTGATCTTGTCACCGTTCTCAGCCGTGGCGGGAACCATCGTTGGCATGGTTTGGATTAGGACTTTGGGTGCGTTCGCACCAGTTGCTGAACCGGTGTTGGTGGGTGCTGTAGTGAAGATCGAAGAGTTCGCTGACTGCACAGCCACCGTGGAGATCTTCTGTCCCAAGGAGTTTGTCATTACGACCGGCACTTGCATAGCAACCCGCACAGTCCTGGACACAAGATAATGTTTTAAAGCATAACAGTCGAAAAAAAATCTTTTTTTTTTTTTTTTACACAAATTTAAGACTGGTTACCTGGGGGCATTGGGGATAATGGTGGCATGGGACGGCTGTGATGGATCCATTGACGTAGAGACCGTTACAATGCGCTGAACAGGAGTTGCAGTGAGCGCAGCTTTAGCTTTAGGGGAACCGGGATGGACCATAGTCCTACCGCCTCCTCTCAAGATGGCAGGGGTTTTAGAGAGGTCAGTTGCTAATAGAGTGTCAGATGAGGGAGGGACGCGCTCGTAGGTCTTTTCTCCAATTACGTCGTCGCCAGGGTCGCACTTATCGTCATCGATGACGACAATGTCTTTAGGCATTTCCTTAAACTGATACACCAACCTTTGACCCTCTACTTTAGCCAAGATGCCTCTCTGATAGTAATACCTGAGATAGAAACAAAGACCAATACAACATTAGAAAAGATAGTTCTAGTTATGGATACCAATTGCTAGCATTGCAAAATGTGTTTTCTTAAGTCATCTTATGGTGTTTGCACACACAAGCTCCTCACCTGAGAGCTCTGCCCATGGTTTCATAGTTCATGTCTGGTTTGTTCTTGTGTTTGCCCCAAAGCTTTGACACAGCTTTGGAGTCCACTAGTTTGAAGATGCCCTTCTCCCTCTGTGTCCACTTAATGTATCTGGGACAGGTGTTCTTATCCTGCAGCAGGTCCAACAGGAACTCCCACAGGTATGTACTTCCTGTAAGAAAACACAAATATCACAAAAGTTCAACTGATTAATACTTGCAAATAAACAGCCACTGACACTCCAACAAAACAGATGTAAAAACTGAATTTAGGTATTATAACTTCATAGGTTCCATTTAGAAATAAAATAAATATTACCATGGATGTTACAAATACATGTGTAGGTTCAGTAAATTCACTTTAATGGCAATGAATAGGTTATTTTTCATTGCTATTAAAGTAAAAGCAAAAAAAACTGTGCATTCCAATAAATCACAATCAAACTGCAGTCGAGTTATTTTGATTAGGTTAAAAAAAAAAAAAAACTAAATAATACAGCTGACTAACACAATACAACACAATAACAACAACATAACATAATAAAAAAAAATTGAAATTAGTAATCTGTTTTCTCTCTTAAGTATAGATTACCCAAATTACCCAAAATAGAGTACAATGAATACTATGATGTATACAATGTACAACAGAAATACATCAAAGTAATGAGAAAAAGATTGGATTACAGTACATTTCATTACAGTTCCTTTATGATTTTGCAGTTAAATATGACCCAGATGTTTCTTCACCCACTGATTATGCGCATCATGCATATAACACTGAATGTATGAGACATACCTTTCCCTTCTCTAGACTTCTTCTTGATGCCCAGGTCTGGAGATCCGTTTGAAATGTGGTGGGGTTTGGGTTTCCGCCCAGCTGAAAAGATTAGACAAATGACAGTTAAAAGTTTAACTAAAAAATTCAAATAAATGTATAAATAAATATAAAGTTAACAGAATATATATTCACAGACATGTTATTTAACTAAAAAAAAAAAAATCTGAATATTGCCTTTGCCAGTGTTCATGTTCTCACATTTTCTTCTTTTGGTGGGTTCCGTCTCCAGCATCTCCGGCTCCTGAAGAACCGTAACCACCTCCATGGGCTCCGAGTCCTCTGTGCTGACCTCCACCACTGTCTCTGTCAGCACGTCAGGTCGCATGGCAGCATGCAGGAACTCCGAAGTGTTGACACACGGAGGCACAAATACCTCTACACAACAGGGGGAAAAAAATTTAAATCATGTTTTACCCACAGTGTGGCAATCTACAGTCTCATGTTTTGTGATGTGAAAGCTAGAAGTGAGAGAGCAGTGCTCACCTGGGCTCCGGTCTCCACGCAAGCTGGAGGGAGAGTCCATGTGTAGAAGAGCTTCAGCAGCCTCGATGGTTTTGTCAGAGCATTGAACAGAGCCATGAACTGATGCTTCCACTGCAACAGACAGAACACACAAAAAACTTTTTAAAGACAAAAATACACTAAAAACAGTAATAGTGTGAACTGTTAATTACAATGTAAAATAAATGTTTTCAAAATTAATGTACTCTAAAATGTCATTTATTCCTCTCAATGAAGAGATACATTTTCAGAAAAAGTCGTCTTTTGTAAATTTATAAATATAGTAAGTGTTACTTTTGATCAACTGAATGCACCATTGCTAAATAAAAGGCTTATTATTTTTTAATCTTCCCAACCTGAATTTTTGAACAGTATTGTAATTATAAAATGTCCCATGCACTGGACTGCTGGTACACAGCAACCTAATGTTTCAAATTGAATAGCTGTACACTTAACTGACAATAGAGGGTGCTAGTGGGTGGAAAATGTGCATTCATAGTTACTCAATACCATAATATTTAAAAAAAAAAAAAAAAAAAAGGGAAGAAAAAAAAAGAAAAAAAAAAAAAAAATCACAAATCAATCCCAAGACTGTGTGACATGTTTATGCATGAGTGACAAGAAAACAGGTCTAGCAATGCCTATAAAGAATAATAAAAAAAAAAAAAAAAAAAAAAAGTTCACTGACTTTCTATATATATATATATATATATATATATATATATATATATATATTTTTTTTTTTTTTTCACTTTATGGTTGAACAAATTATTTTATTGACATCCATTTAGTATGGAGACTAAATCAAGTGTGTGATTGACACTTTAATATGGTACTTAAGAGCTTTAAAACGCTACTACAGTTAAAGAGGAGTTAACCCTGAAACTATATTACTTCCAGTCGCTTTGTCACTGCAAATAATCAGATGTTAAAAAGTTGGCATGAGTGACAGACAATGCAAGTTGATCACTTTAACAAGGAATCACTAAATATAACCAACACAAATGGTTAAGAGAGACCATTATATGTAAATCCCGTAAGGACCTATTAATACAAAAGTGCAACCTCTTAACTATAGCCTTTTTGAGATTCTGCATTTGCGCCTAAATAGATCCAGGAGTGTCATACCTGCAATCAGTCTACTCAAAGCCCAATTAGTATGCTCTAAGACAGTTTGGATAAAAGCATCTGCTAACAGACAAGTCACTTCCTTGGACGCACTTATTTAGAAACAGGTGCGGAGAGACTGATCTCAGACAAGCAGTTCATGCATACATAGGGCAGAACCTCCAGCCTTGCTCTCTTTGACGTTAACATCCAGAGCCATTAGCACCTGTGCCAGTCCATCCAAGCCATCACTCAACTCCCATTACAACCTGAGCCTGCCCATGTTTGGCTATGCGTGTCTATTGCTGCACACAGGGGCTATCTTTAGGCAGTCCCAGTCATAAACACATACACACACGGTGTCCTCTAGAATGGGTGACCCAGCATGCATTTACTTCCTGTATTCAGACAGATCTGCCCTTGGAGACAGGACACAAATCAAAGTGCAGATATTAAAACAAAAAAACTTATGGTGTACATGATTACACACTGCAGAGTTAATATAAGGGGCCTGCTTTCAAACAATTACTATAAAACAGAAAAAAAACACAAGTGTTTTTAACCACAAGTGTTATATATTTCAGTCCTCATGGATATAGATTCAAAATGATAATTTACACACAAATTATATTACAGAATTTACTCACCCTCATGTTGTTCCATACCATAATTTTTGGAAGAGCACGAGGATGATAACTGTTGACTTTTTTTTTTTTTTTTATGATTTAAACATTCCTTAAAGAGGGCAAGCAACTTCTTCAGAAGTATGTTTTTATCCAAGAATAAACTAAAATAAAAACCTAAACACAAAAATGTTAAAACTCGAAAAAGTCAAAACAATACTAAAAGCTCTTTAAACAAATAAATTAATTAAAATAAATGAATAAAAAAAGTAATGAAAAATCACGTAACACTACAACAGCTGCTATAAATGTCTAATAACGTCATTGTTGCTGTTCATATAATAATAAATACATTATTATTAGCAATAATTCAGCAAATCGTAAACAACCAGTACAGAAGACTTAATATTGTGGTACTATTTTTCTGTCACTAAAATAGCGGTCCACTAGAAAGTAGTGCTGTCCCTCCTCGCTTCCGTGTTTACAGTCGTCAGAGCTTTCCCTCCAGTTCTTTCTGAAGACGCTCTCCGTGCTTCCTGCCACTCAATCCCCGCCCCGAATCTGATTGGCCTCTTCTCTGATCAACGCCCCAAGAAAAAGGCAAGACGATTGGTCAGGTGTAGGATTTCGAACGCGACGCCAATACTATTGGACAACAAGCGCCGTCACTCAAAATTTAGACAGCCCAGTGGAATAACAATGCTTCCGCCATCAAATTAGCTCTAAAATCTAAACATTAAAAGGAAAAAAAGTCAAATATCCACTCGACACTTTTACAGCAACACATTTCTGGTCTTAAAAAGACAAAGTGACATTTAAAGGAATAATTAAGCGATAAATGTTGCTCACTGAGCTTAACATTCAGCGCTGAAATGTGCAGAAAGCAGTGCGACCACGTTTAGATAACGGGACATCTGCGACATGAAGCAAACATGGATTTTATTACTCAAACTCAATGTTTTCGACATACATCTTAACAATATTAATAAATTACAATGCGATTATAATGTAGTTGCTCCGCGTGTGTTTTTTCATCCGATATGCCACATTTCCTTTGACGATGAGGCGTCAAAATAAACCAATCGTTAAACGTAAAGCTCTCAGGCGCTATTTTATGAAAGATATAATCCACTCAATAGATTAGCTAAAATTCACATTTTAGCAAACTGTATTTCAGAGTTAAAAATAAAACTCAGTGTCCTTCCGACTCCAGACAGCGTGGCAAAGACGTAGGAAAGACAACATCTCTCCCACTTCCTGGTTTCAGAGCAGCGCACCACCTCCAGAGAAACCCGTTATTCTAACACAGTCCATATTTAAAAACGCCCTCAGCGCAGGGCAAACTCAACGCTGTGCACGCTGCTCACGCATAACAAAACACACACGCCTGCACGCTACTTTTCAGCACTCCAAGAAAGCAGATAAGAAAATTAGGCAACGCCATGCAGGTTGCCAACCAAGGTGATCACTTCCTGAAATGCCCTCCATTACTTTACAGCACAACTTCACGGATCTCAGCGCTGCGGCGCGAGCACCGCTCTGCTGCGCCCCAGACAAACCCACGCTGGCGAGGTTGAGCAAGCGCTTTGGTCGTTTTACCTGCTCGGATAAGCAGATCGAGCTGGTTAGCGGGTCCATCATGCAGCGACGTCGCCATGTTTCGTCCAGAGGTGCAGAATTCACATTGACTCGCATTGAAAGCGTTTAGAGACGCACGACTCGCGTATCACTCCGCCTCCACAGGAAATCTCCACAAACTCAACAGCGCGCACAGATCCTTCCGCGCCAAACACAGGAAATCCTCCGCGCGCTCTGCGTTACGTTCGATTTACGTCAACAGCATTTACAAAAAAATACTTTTTAAATCTTCTAAAAATAGCAGTTAAAATTACGCACAGACGTATTGTAAGACACGGGGAATCTAAAATTCTCTACAAAGAAAATGTATTGAAGTTAGTGAATTTTTTTGTTTGTTTACCGTCAAGAGGGATATTCTTTATAAAATATTCCTAAACACATTTTTTTTTAACTTTCGACTGTCATCTAAAAGTATCTAAAACATATAAATAATTGAAAAGAACTATTCTGAACAGAAAATGTGCATTTCTTTTCCCATATTCTTTTTTGCGTCTTATTTTGTATTTCACTCTCATCCAGAGGGACATTCTTTATAACCATCTTCATATTTAACATCTTTATGTTATCTTTTACACATTTTTGTAACTGTGATATCAAATAATCTAAAATATCTCTGGACGAATGATAAGGGGGCGGGGGTATTATGATGTCACGTGACACTTAAGTATAAAGTATTATAAGTATTGTTATAATACTTCCAAAATTATTATGAGACGAATGACCATATTCTGCGCAACACTTCAAAGAGTGCTCACAAGAGGGCAGTAGAGATTTATCATGAAACAGGGCCTTGGCAAATCCACACAATTTATACGCCCTCATCCTCATGTTGCTCCTAACCATTATTACTTACTTTCTTTAGTGGAACACAGAAAGAGATCATAATTATTTATTTATTTTTTAAAGCACGTTAACATTTACTTTTTTTTTTTCTTTTTTTATATCTATACAATGAAGGGGGTGAACTTTTTTTAACGTTCTATAACAAGGCAATTTTGATCAGAAATTGGTTGTAAAAATAGAAGCGTAGCCCTGTGTTTGGCTGATAGTAACTGTAACCAAAACAAGAAAGCTATCTTTGGGCGACATGGTTGATTTTCTAGCAGAATCATGCTTAAGTGGTTACCCTCTGAAATGATGTATCACTAAATAGCCCATAAATCCTGGACCATAGGGACAGCATTCTATATACAACATATAATAACAAATAGTCTGCAAGCACCAAAATAACCAGGGTACCTAACTATTAACATAACTGAGACATAAGAAAGCAATGTGCAACTATTATAGTCTACTCTCCCTGTAGCGTTTAATGTCCATCAACATCCACCCATAAAGTATTTTCATTGGGCGATTCAATTTCACAAATGCATAACGCTGATTACAAGACATATGTTCATAAACAGCGGCTTCATAAAGTTTCCCTGCCAACAGCAACTACTGGAAATCACAGGATTCAAAATATTTTAACATGCAATCAGGAATAGAGAGCATTTTGTTCAAGTGAACAAAAGCACATTAAGTAAGGCTGGTAGTTGTGGTAAAGTGTGTGCAAAGGGTTTTTCTGCCACTTTGATGGGGAATTCAATACAGATGTGTTTTGAATAGCTAGAAGTTGATATATATATATATCGAATTATGCAGACAACTTTTTTATTTGTAATGAATTGTCAATAATTAGAATGCATCTAAAATACAGGTCCTTTATAAAGGCATGTGACAAAAAAAGAACCCTCCAAATTAATATGAGCATACAATACTACAACTACTAATAAATTATTTTAAAAAGATATTATTCTAGTATCTTTCAAATAAGTCTATAGATACATTACTACTGCAAAATAATATTAAAAAACAAGTATTTAATGTAATAATAATGATAAAAATAATTTTATTTTACAACAGAATAACAGTAAAATTACATTACTAGTATTTATCTCTGTTGTAATTCCTTTCTAACATTACGCCAGAGCTTTTATTTTGGTGGAAAACTCGCAGCACATGCAGAGGTGAGTATGGAACCCTGAAAACACTGAATCATGAGCTGCTTGCATCGAAATGAACAAAGTGCAGCGCTTTGATTCATTTAATTAAATCACAGTCTTGCCGATTTTATAACTGACTAAGCCTATGAGGTAGTGTAACAGAGCATTTATGTTTGGGGTGCTTGCATTAAACATTGTGCATATGTCTCCATGCAGTGATGCTGAAACACAAAAGGATTTTATCTTCAAATTTCCTAGCCAGGTGTTTGTACAGGTTGAGTGAAAATCAGCTGAGAAAGACAGAATAGTAGTTGTTGTAACAGTGTTCTCACCTGTCTCTAGCACTTCAGTCTCCACCTCCTGCTCCTCAGCAACTCCCTGCATCAGGTAGGTCTCATCATCGTACACCAGCACCTGAGCAGCAAAGCCCTGCTCCAACCGCGCACTGGGCACCTGCTCCACAATCACCGCAGGGTACTCCACCTCTCCTTCCACCTCTCCCTCTATCTCTCCCTCAACCTCATACACACCCTCCTCCTAGACGGAGAACAGAACATGAACAAGAAGAAACCTGAAATCTCAAAATAATCTTTCTAAACATTCATTCTAAAGAATTAAAATTTTTAGAGTTGCTGTAAAGTTAATACACTATAATGAACACATTGGACAATTCTTTGAAACACTAAAGGGACTTTCACAGGATAACTACAAACATGGCTATAATGCTAACTATATTAGCATCCACACCAATGGACTCTAACATTCTGTTAATTATAAGAACATGATGTAGATTGGCTTTCGGTGTTTTTATTGTTCACCAGATTTTTTCGAAATCATCTGAAAGCTGAATAAATGACAATATTTGGCCGAGATACAACTATTTGAAAATCTGGAATCTGAGGGTGCAAAAAAAAAACGAAATATTGAGAAAATCGCCTTTAAAAGTTCTCAGCTATGCATATTACTAATCAAAAATTAAGTTGAGATATATTTACAGTAGGAAATTTACAAAATATCTTCATGGAACATGATCTTTACTTAATATCCTAATGATTTTTGGCATAATAGAAAAATCAATAATTTTGACCCATAAAATGTAATTTTGGCTATTGCTACAAAATATACCCCAGCGACTTAAGGTTTTGTGGTCCAGGGTCACAAATGCGGTGTATATTTCCCTGATTAGGAAGATTATTGAAACCTTATAGTTATTGGTGATTTACTTATTAATAGTAATTCGTTATTTTTACTATTGGCATCACATGATCCACTTTGCAGCTTATTCTGACCAAAACTGCCTACTTTTACAGGAAAAGATGTTCTGACCAACATGTAAATTGACCACAAGACAAATAACTATATTTTTTTATGAGACACATGCTATCAGAATTCATTTACTCTGTTAGCGCACAGTGTTGTTATTCTTAACTAAAAATATGAAATACAAATATTACATGAAAAACTTAAAATACCTCGCAACTAACTGAAATAAATAACTTTAAATACTAAAATTACTAAAACTGACAAATGAATTAATAATACAATTGAATTAATAAAAAGACAAGATGACAAACTTAAACTAAAATTAAAACAGTAAATAGCCTATAGAAATAGTTTAGTGGAGAACAATTCATCCATGCAATATACACAAAATAAAAAGTTTCTCTTCATAACCTATTCAAAATCTGAAAATTTGCTTCCATATTAGAATAGTGTTCCTTCTCTGATGATTAGATGCCAAGAAAGTGCGTTAAAAATCAAGACCGTCTGTTTGCATCATAATACTGAATTAAAGTTGGTAACAACTTTGGGTTCACCCAGATTTAAAAAAAACAAAACCGGATATAACTCTTGGGAAAATGTTGAATAAATTGGTACACTGGCAAACACTTTCTGATTCTGGCAAGCTCTAATCTGATTGGCTGATCTTCAGCAAGCTCCTGCCAGAACAATACAGTCAACAAACTTCAGGCCAATAGTCAAAAATATGACTGTGCAAGATTATGGCAAGCCTAACTCCTGTAAATTGTGTAATGTCAGCCAATCACATTGGAACTTGCCATATTTGAGAACATCAGACTTTCAGGGAAAGAACACTGTGGATGTGCCATTTTAACGTGAGACTAACAGCAAAGTAATATAAAGTGATAGATATGCTAAAAAATTATTTTGTAGTGGTAAAAATCTTACCGTAAAATGGTCGTCCTCTGCTGTGATATACTCCACCACCGCTCCTCCACTGTCTACAAGCACCACAGACGTCATGACTCATACCCCACACTCTACTGACCCCTGTGGCAAACTCCAGGACTGCAGTCAGACAGCAGGACGAGAGACAAAAGACAAAGTGAAAAAAATATTAATAGCACTGCAAAAATAACTTCTCAAACATTCATGAACCTCATGTGCAGAGTCAAAGCAACCTGCTGCCCCGTTCTCCAAGTCTGGTTCAACAGGAAACTCACTCTTGCTAAGGAACAGAACACCAAAACAGGAAGCCTGCTTGTGAAACACCGAGGCCATGGCAACAGCCAACATACTTTGGTTTGTGGAGCTGAAATTACAACTACTGCTGCTGCAAAAAAAAAAAAAACCTCACAGATTAAAAGTCTCTCAAATCATCTTCTTAAAAAAAAAAGAATGGGAGAGAAACAAGAAGCGTCAGCGGGACAGTCTAGCAGCTAAATTATTGAGTGACTGCAACCACACTCCAGACAGCTAAAGTGACAGAGCGACACAATACAGTGGTGACATGCACATGCTCAAACCACTAAAAACGAAAGGAATGGTTCAACTAAAAATGAAGACTCTCATTATCTATACTCTCATGCTGTTCCAAATCTGTATAACATTCTTTTATCAATGAAAAGACGAGGTTTGGCAGAATGTTCTTGCCATTCTACAAAATAAAAGCACCATAAAAGAATGCCATATGACTAGGAATGAATTACATTTCCAGTCACTGAGAATTATCAGCCTAAAGTGCCATTTCAGGTTTCCAGAAAGAGTAAATGTGAATGGAAACCAAGGTTAAATATGTTTTTTTTAAAAACAACACGCAATTATGCATGAACTATTCAAGGTATAGAATACTAACAGTTATGATTTTTTCTTCTTTTGTATTGCAATGAGATTTCACATGCATTTCTCAAAATTAGTGTTTTAGTTATCTGATGTTTAAGATTCAAAAAAAATGTTAAGAGTTTAAATGTTAGTGAAATAATACCAACTGAGGAAAAAACAACTGTAATCACTAAGAAAACCTTAGCATAGGCTACTTTGCATCCAATCAAATTTGAATTTTAAAATGAAATTATTCAAAATATCTGTTTTTGGCCAAGATATTTCATTTCATCACCATATACTACTTATGTGCTATATTTCAAAATTGTGCCCCAAATGACAGTAGATAATATGCACTTAAACTGTACTATGTACTGTCTAGCACATGACATCTGAATGGCTAGTTTGTGTCAGAATCTGAAGCCTGTTCCCTTCCTCTATGTAATTAAACATTCAAAACTTTTTTTTTTAATAAATAGATATATCATCTGGATATTTGAAGTGCACTTCTTGTTAAAATTATTATTAGTGTAAACGCACTACTTGGACTATGTATACGGAGAACTGAGATGCACTTCAAGTCTTCTGTTTTCATACAATTTGGTTAGGAACCAAAATTGGAGTTATTTCAAATCGTCCCCTCCACTGCAGCTCTCAAATCACATTCATGTTCATGTACACTCAAATAACGGCACATATGCTGTAATCGCTCACATTGGCTACATTTCCGGTCCTTTTTTGCTAATTTTTGGAGATTGCTTTAATCCGCTTTCAACTGTATTCTCTGTTCATAAAAGAAAGTCATAAAAAATTAGAAATTTTCTGGAAAACGTCTTCATGGAAGCATGGATGTTTGTTATTCCTCTCATTAATCACAAAGAGTAAATAAACACGCCATAGCAACAGACACTAAAGATTGTTAAAGTGCTCTAATAAATTCCCTGCCCAATTGCCACAGCAACACAATCACAAAGTCTGTGCAGGGGCATACAGGGGTGTGGCAACAACGTGACACACACACACACACACACACACTTCCTCACAGATGCATCTGGATCATGTTATCTGCAAATCACAAAATGACAAGTTTCAGCTTCCCCATTAGAGCTTTCTCCATAACCGCTGCTAAAGAACAACTTATCTTGTGTTTTCAGCTCCTTAAATAAACAGAAATCATACATATATATATATATATCCTTCCATAATTCATCATCTACACTTTCTGGCTGAATAGCTTCGTGAGTATACTATTACTTGAAGGGTATGTTTCAATTCAGCACAAGCTATGTTATTAGATAGCATCAAGGAAATTCAAGCAGCAATTCATCTGTTTCCAACCTATTGTTCCTGGTGCAGCTGTGGAATTCCACAGTGTTCCCCTTCCATTCCAAGATGTATTCCAATTCCTTAGGACACTTTCCTGGTCCACTTCAGCCATTGCTTCTTGTCCTTTCAAAATCTCCACATTCAAAACAAACTGACTCCACAGAAGACAGCCACCTTCCCCACAGCACCATCAAGGAAACATTGAGTAAGGACCGAATGAGAGAGTAGCACGCAGTCTGCACCGTAGAGTTGTTGCACTCTATTGCTTTCATTTCCTGTTTTGTCGCCCACACCTGTTTTTCTACATCTTGCTTCTTTAATGGCTCTGTATCTTTCCCTTCTCAGTCTTTTTCTCTATCATGCTCGCATCTCAAGGGTGAGGCAGCGTTTGTAAGTTCGACTCAGCATTCTGTGAGGCAGGATCACATGGTCAGAGCTTTCCGAACAGGCATCACATGACCAGGGCACAACGCTGCTTTTGTGTCCTCAACAGACTCTCCAGTGATGCAACGTCCCACCTTTAGAAACACACACACGCAACGGACGCCAAAATTCAGCCTCCACCCAACAACCCTCCAGATGCAACAAATTATTCCTCAATGAGAACCAACTGGCCTGAGCTTTCTGTCAAAACACGTCACCTAACTGACAAAAACCCACTTCTGTTTTTACTAGATTCAGTTCTGTAGCCGCCTTCTCCATTAAAGGGATACTTCACCGAATATATACAGGAAAAATATAGCCATATATTTGGCTTTCTATCATGGAACACATAAGGAGACATTTTAAAGAATATTTATGCTGCTCGTAACTATAAAATACAAGCATACAGTGACAAAGGACTTTCAAACTTTACAAAAGTACTTGTGCATCATATTCAAAGTCTTCTAAAGCTTTTTTTGTGAGCAACACACTGTAGTTGTTTTATTTCAGAATTATCTTGTTCTCAGCATTATCTAGTTCTTAATGAAAATTGTCACTAAAATACTGAATGATTTATTTATTTTTTAAGTTATATTGATGTACTTTTTTGCCTTTATTTGATAGGACAGTTGAGAGCAGACAGGAAAGCACTGGGTGAAGAGAAGGGGGCGGGATCGGCAAAGGACCCCGAGACGGGAATTGAACTTGGGGTCACTGCGAGCACAGCTGCGCTACATGTCGGCACATCAACCACCGGGCTATCGGTGCCGACAATACTGATTTTGCTATTATTAAAGAACACAGCATTAAATAGATCAACCATTTCAAATAAACAATGTAAAATATACCAATTGCTAATCTAACATCTCATACTGTAAACTTGTTATTCTGTAACAAATTATTGATCTAATATCTCAATGTAAGATGATTGTTATTCAAGATATAAGCCACAATTTTCAAATAAATTCCTATTTTATATTGCCCCATTGCGATTGGTTGTGAGATGCAAGGAATGGCATTTTGGCATCACTAATGTTAAAACTAGTGAAAGTTTCACAAACAAAGTGTGAATATGGACAAATCTAAATTCTATTTGGAAGTGGTGGGAGAAGGCAAGCTGTTTAGTGAAAGACAATTCAATATGACACAATGCTGTGGCATTTTGGAACTTTTTGATATGTTTTTGCAGCATGAAAAAAATATTGACTGGAACAGTACAGCATGAACATTCTGCCCAATATCTCCTTTCACCTGTTTCTTATGAAATCACAGTGGACATAACATACACAGTTTCTTCCAATCTCATGTTAATCTTAAGAAACAAAAACTTTGAATTAGCCTAATTTACCAATGGCTAACGAATTAACAAATGAAGAATGTTGATGGGTGTGCTCCTGTTCTCGCTCTGGTAGGTATGTGCGTGCCTGCTCTTCCTGGACAAGTGCCCATACAAGGAATTCCATCCTTTATGACATCATAGAGGGACATATTTTTAAAAACTATTTGAAACTTGTACGAACCAGATCGTCGAGTATTTGTACGAAATACTCAGTTATACATCCAACTAGTTTTTTGAGACTTTGATCACGTTTAGCATGAGAATCCAACTATATAAATACGTCAGAATTCAGATTTTAATGAATGAAATGGCATTAGACATCTCCTTAAGAACGGCACAGGGGTGAGCAAACTATGACAGATTGTTTATTGTTGATTGAACTTCATTTAATATTCTCTAAACCTAGCAACACACTTCTCCTAGAACAAATATATATCAGTTTTACTAAAGGTGGTTCCTTTTTATATATAAATAATGAGTCAGCGTCACACAAAAGTGCAGATGGCAAACAGGGGAAACTGTGCATGAGTCAGTGGGGGTCAAATATTTGAGCCAAACACAGACCAAATGTTGACTGACCTTGTGCAAAATTGGTTCACAAAGCAGACAAATAATCTTGCATTCAAACGCAGGTATTTGATGACTAAAAATGAAAATGGCAGGTTATGTTCAGTGAGCGGTCACATTGCCTCCCACAGCCCCACCACAGCAGTGCACAAAATGCTTTGCAGTCAAGGGATGTGTGCGTTAGTGAATAAACTACAGTAATAATACAAAGTATTCACCCCTTGAACTTTATCATGTTTTACATAACAGTAGGGTTAATTAGTCTGATCATCTGATTAATCAAAACATTATAATGTCACCTGACAACAGATCTAATATTATTTACATAAATTAATATAACTTTGAGACATCCCTTGAAGTACAGTTAAATCCATAATTAAGAAATGGAACAACCATGGCACAGCTGTATAACAATCATGCCAATGACAACTCCAAGGGAGCAGAGACTTTGCATTTAATAATGCCGGCTCCAAAGAGCACTGAACCACACCTTACTTATTTATCTTGCAGCATCTGAAAAAGCATGGAAACCCAGCTTGATCCAGTTATAATGAAGCCAACGTGAAATCCATCCACCATGAAATCATGTGAAAAAATCCATTTTAGTTATTATTTATGAGTTTATTATTCAAGTTGCTTCCATGACAACGTGATTTGTAATCTGCCGTGCCTATTTGTATTCAAACATCATCCTATGATAAAGTCCAAGTCAGTTTAGTGGAGCACTGAGATGTGGAATGCAAGAAAATAAATAATAAATAAATACAATTCAATGCAGGAATGAACATAAACTCACCCTACTCATGAGGATTCAATCTGCAACATCTGCATGAAATCCATCTCACACAGACGTGCTTTTACACTCCACCCTCATCTGCTGCCTTTGACCTGTCCATGCATGCACATTTGTCTCAATAACTGTTCGCTGCTTTAAGAACATTAATTATCATACTGTGATATGGAAGCAGATATGTTGGAGATCTATTCAAGGACCTGCACCTTTCGCAGGCCTTATCGGTTGAAATCAGCAACTGCTGATAGGCAGATCAAAGTCCGCTGTTGTTGACTTCAGCACTTCCCTCCACTTTCACTAGTCTGAATGAGGGGTTTTCAATCTTTTAAATGCCACTAATATGATCATCCTTGTGCGAGTGACATTCGTTCAAAAATGATATATTATATATCATCTAAATACTTTCTTGTTTACAGATATCATTTATACTGTGATTTTTTTTCTACAAAACATTAATGAAATATTTAGTTATTATTAAAGGGTCAGTTCACCTAAAAATTAAAATTAGTCCATGTTTCACCATGGGGTGAATAAAGGCCTCCTGTAGCAAATCGATGCGTTATCATGGTGGCACTATTGACAAGAACCAAGAACAAAGCAATATGCGTAATCTGCAATGCTCAGGTGAAATTCTATACAAATACTACAAATCTGCGGAAGCATTTGACATCACGCATAAGGCGCCATGATTTCCGCAATGAATGAATGAATGAATGAATGGATGGTGCAGATGCACTGTTTTGTTTACTAAAGCGCGGACGACGCCCGTGGCGTTTTCAGCTTCTGTCGTCTCTCTATATGATGATATGAACACACGAATACCATCTCCAGCTGCTCTGAGAGTCACTTCATTAGCATTTTACCATTTAATTTGAGGAAACTACCCTCATATCACATACGCAGCAGCTGCAAGTTCCCCACAGAAACCCGTCAAAATAAAGGTTTAGTTTAACGTGCAGAAACTGTCATAAAAATTACTATTTAGCAGTCTTACAACTCAATGTAACAATGCTAATACTATTATTAAATATGAATAAATATTTATTTTTAAAGGAATAATCATTCATTTTCTTTTTAATTTTAACAGTAAACCTCTGTTGTGCAGCACTTTGTTTGCCAAACAATAAAGGGGTTTAACTTTCATTTGAATAGGATAAATTAAATTAATATTTTATGCCTTCATCTGATTATCAGAAAAATTAAAAAAAAAAAAAAAAATTTTATAGGGCCCTACTTTTGTTTTTAAAAAAGGACCCTATACAAAAAAAGAATAGGTTTAAAATACAGGCCTGTGGCTCTTAATTTCTTTTTATTAATTCACCATTTGAAAACTGATGTTTACTGTTAATTTATTTATTTATTTTTTTTAAATATCAATAACATTTTGTATTGAAACTATATTCACTGAATGTAATCAAAAAAAAGTGAGAATCGAATCGAGAATTATAACAAATTGAGAGCTTGCGAATCAAAACCGAATCGAATCAGGGCATCTGAATCAATACCCAGCCCTAGTTTTGTGTAACTTCCGCTATCTGTCATATGCTCATTCACGAGAGACTGCCCTTCCGGCGGATGACGTAGGATGCCGGCGCAGTGCATGCACGAGTCTTTCAAAAACGCAACGCCGATGTCATCCTCCAGAAGGGCTTCCACTTATGACAATTAGATGAAGTGAGAGAGATGTGTTTATTATTACGTTTGAAATATGAATTATTTCTTAAAAAACCCATGGATTCGCAAGAGGAGGCCTTTATTCACCCCCCGGAGCCATGTGAGGCATGTTTTTTTATGGATTCGCAAACTTTATGTTACGTGTTTTGAACTGTGTAACAGAAATACCTGCTGACTGCAATGATAGAGCTTAGAAGAGCCAGGACAATTTTTAATATAACTCCAATAGGATTCGTCTGAAAGAAGAAAGTAGGATGGTAAATAACAGGACAATTTTCATTTTGGGGTGAACTAACCCTTTAAGTTGCATTGTTACTTTTTACTATTCATCACAGTACTGTATTAATTTACTTACTCATCTCTTTTCATTTTTTTATTTACTCATTTATATATTTTAACCCAATGCTTATTCAATTTAATGTAATTTTTGGATTATTTTTACATTATTATTTCTATTCATCACAGTTCTGTATTGATTTATTCATCTATTTACTCATTTATTTTAATCTATTTTCTTTTTTATAACTCATTAAATTCACTTATAACCTATTGATTTTCGGTATTTATTCCTTTTTTAACACTGTTTCTGTAAACATTTCTATGGACCCCCAGCATTCTTTTGCAGCCCCCTGGGGGTCCTTGGGCCCCAATTTAAACCCCCCTGGTCCAATTGTAAAGATCAGTACCCTAGATAGACTAACACCATGCCTTGCCAAGGGAATTGATCAAACTCCATGAAAAAAGTCATGTTATCAACACTAAGTAATGCCTTGCATATAGGATCTTTTTAAAGGTGTGCACTTCGCTGTAACACTGTTACATGTCCTGACATTTACCATGAAAGTGCGTGTAAAATCACTGTTTACACTACTGACTACAACAAAGCCCTGATCCTGCTGTACTCTCTCCAAATAAGTAGGCGTTACAATATAAACACTGAAGGAAATACCACACACCAATGTTATCTCGGTTCCTTAAAAGGAAAACCATCATTTAAAGTATTCCTGTGCTCTTTAAAGAGAATAAAACAGCTTTATTTGAGCATAAACCTTGCGAACAGTGAAGCATCACTGACATCAATGCAATAGTACCAAACCAGTGATACATTTCAAAGCTAAAACATGATATTCACATAAGCAAGTTTAATTTTTAAACACCTTACTTCCATAAAATCTCGATCTTCACAGGAAAAAGAGAGATATGAACAGCGAATCGTAAATGCTTGTAGTTGTCAACTCTCTGCTAGCATTTAGCTTAGCCAGACAGCAAATACGACACAGAGGAGCTCACAACAAAACAAATATTGAGGCTTCTAAACGTATAACGTTACACGATAAAACATGTGTCTACATATTGAAGTTACTCTATACTGTAAAGTGAAACTAAAAAACACCGTAAAGTGTCTCATTAGCTTCGTTAAACAGAGCTAAGCTAATATAACCGCATAGTCCCTCCTAATGCTTCTTCGGAGTATGGAATAACGTACATAAAAGTAGATTTCTTACCTTGAAAAGCTGATTTTCCAAATGAAACCCACACTCTGTGATTGTTTGGTTTACACAGACATAAGAAACATTCAGAGTTTGGTGGCTGTGGCGGGTGAGAGTCCGTCACACTGTGGCCGTTAGCGGCTAGGCGCTAACACACCTGATCATCACATACACACATATACGGGTCTAAAGCGACACACTGAACTACACTGACTGATGGGCCGCGAACACAAGACCACCGGTCCAAGTCAACTCAGTCCCTTACAACGATCGAGCAGAGAGGACATGGAGGGGTTGTGTGTGCAGACAGTAGATCCAGGTCAGAGTCATGATGTAGTAAAATGACAACGAACGAGAGAGAGAGAGAGAGAGAGAGAGAGAGAGAGAGAGAGAGAGAGAGAGAGAGAGAGAGAGAGCTGCACGCCCTCAGAAGCTATTACCCTGATCTATATAGGATTGACTATTGAATAATACTAATGAACAATTCACTACTTAGCACCATACTTATCTGTTATTTTTATGTCGTATATTTCTTTTCCTTGTATGTACAATCATGCCAATAAAGTAGGCTACTTTTTCAACTGAAATTGAAAACGGTCTAGAGGCCTAGACATCGTCGCAATTAAAATAAATAAATAAATTACATTTTTGTCGTATTGTTAGAAGTCTAAAACGCGAAGGATGAGTCGATGAGTGCTGAGTTAAATAAAACAAAATTAAACATTTTATCAAAACTAGCCTGTAGTAACGGACGAGACAGGAAAAACGAAAGTAAAAGTTAAAGTAACTGAGATTATAGCAATAATACTTCAAAACAAAATCATTACACATTTTCATATTTAGAAAATATATGCATGTATAAATGGTCTTGTTTGATATATACTGCACCGTATTATATACCGAATATAATCCATTTAAAATAAAAATTGAATCATTATTTAATTAACAAAAAAAAAATGTTCACAGGATTGATGCCATACATAACTGGTAACAATTCTGTAACCATAATAATATTCATGTTCTCGTTTTATTGCACAAATAATGCTTTTCTTTTTGTTTTTGTTTTTGTGTAACGGGGGGGGGGGGGGGTACCATACACATATATGTAGCGCCCTCTGCTGTTTACACAAATTATTGTATGTAGAAAATTAAGTTTTATTAGTAACAGGTTTCAGAAATGACGAAATTCTGATTCTACCAGCGAATTTAAAAAATAAAATGAGGCCTGAAAACTATTTTACAGTGGATTTTAGTCAGTTAAACTACAATGTAGGCTGCATTATGTTAAACTACACGTTTATTGTTTCACTAATAGCCACAATAACAATGATATAGCTTTAAATTACGTTTTCGACAGCAGAACTAAAGAACTAAATTATATGGATATTTATTCTCGAAGCAAGACACTGCTTTATGTCTCTCGTGAAGATCAAGCTTTGTGGGTGTCAGATGGGGTTCAGGTCAGCTTCTCGCGGGTCGCTCACAGAGGGATGCAAAGTCCGCTCCCTGGCTGTGGTGCACTGGATCCGGCTGAGCAGGACTCAAGAGTGGATGGATAAATAAAAACTTTGGTGGGGTTGGGGGATCATCACTCTTAAAATGGCAAAAAATAACCAAATTGGCAACCCAGCACTGGGTAAATATTGGACAGAACACATGCTGGGTTAAAGTAACCCAGCACGCTGGTTTACACATTTTAACCCAACAAGCTGGATTGTTGAGAAAACCCAAGATATAGTCATTTTTACCATTTATGTGTTTGCATTTTTGTGTATCTGGGTTATTTTTACTGGGTTATTCTCATAATTTTGCCTATAATTTTTACTTATGCTTAACAAGACAATCATGGATTAATAAATAATGAAGAATACAGGTTATTTAGACTATTAAAATTTTGTTTTAATGCCAAATGACATTCACAAATGTGTTAAAATTTATACCAATGACAAACATGCAATTTTCTCTCTTTTTTTCCAGAAAATGCAAAAATCACAGAAATACAGTATACAAAAAAAATACAAAATGCAAAAAACAATAGTTCTGTATGGCATGTCTGTTTAACTGTTTAACTATTACATTTTGACATGTTTAACTATTTAAATACACAGTGAAATGACATTGACAATTAAAATTTAAAAAGAAAGACTGTAACTATAGTTAAAGGTATAATTCACCCAAAAAAGAAAATTCTGTCATTAATTACTCACCCTCATGTCGTTACAAACCTGTAAGACCTTTGTTCATCTTCAGAACACAAGTTAAGATATTTTAAATGAAATCCGAGAGCTTTCAGACCAGGGTGAGTGATCATTTCTGGGTAAACTATCGTCAAACACTTAGAAAGCTTTGAAGCAAAGATCTACAGCTGAGAGCAGTGTGCTCTGTTATAGAGCCTGTCTATGAAAGGATATTCCAGGCAATTTTCAAAAGGAATTGCAAATTATATTTTCAGTTGTGTTTTCCTCATGTGACAAATTGTGACAATCCAAACACAATTGCAAATCTTGCATTACTGTTTGCGTTTTCACGAATGCACAGTGACTGACAAATTTCAAATGGAAAAGCAAAGTCCACTTGAAACTGTATTTTCCATGTATTATGAGTAATGAGCCTGTCATATTTTAAAAATACAGCACCAAAACAGACTTACAGTATTAAATCGGAAAATAGTGTGTAAATGCAAAATGACAACAGTAAACACTCAATTTTCAGTTAAAGTCAGTTCAGTGATTCAGTGATTTATGGTCCAGCTCAGTTCATTTAAGTGTCTCTGACTAAGCAAGCTAGAGGCGACAGCGGCAAGGAACCAAAACTCCATCGGTGACAGAAATGGTGAAAAAAAACCTTGGGAGAAACCAGACTCAGTCGAGGGGCCAGTTCTCCTCTGACCAGACGAACCAGCAGTTCAATTCCAACTGCATCAGAGTCAGATTGTGTAGAGGACTCATCTGGTTCCCGTGACCTTGTGTCGATGGCTGTTGAGGTGACGTGGTCTTCGCTGACATTCAGAGCTGTCGAGGTCATCTCTAGGTGCTGATCCACCATCTGATCTGGATACAGACTAGATCTGGGTGGCTTCGGTGAACATCTGATCTGTATACGGACTTGATCCGGGTGGCTTCGGTGACCTCGGAATAAGAATGAAACAGACTAATGTTAGCTTAGATGCATCATAAGAACAAGTATATCGGGTGTTATTAATTACGACGTCTGCGTTTTCACTGTGTCGCACATGTAACCTGCCAAAACTTTGAATTTCCAATGCCTCACATGGAAACCTGTCAATTCATGTCAGGGGTGGGACCATACTATGGGGCGTGTTTATAT
This sequence comes from Acrossocheilus fasciatus, assembly GCA_036784905.1. Taxonomy (NCBI): domain Eukaryota; kingdom Metazoa; phylum Chordata; class Actinopteri; order Cypriniformes; family Cyprinidae; genus Acrossocheilus; species Acrossocheilus fasciatus. The sequence continues at coordinate 10,262,277 of CM071938.1, forward strand.
TAGGAGGTGACGTCACTCACAGATGATTGTGCCAAATGCTTTGAACAACGGAGGTCAATTTTTACCCCAAATGCCGCGACTATCCCTTGCTAACAGCGGGAGCCACAACGGTACCCACTATTGGTCAATATTCACCATTAACCAAATGCTTTTCACCTGCCTCAAGAAGAGAGGAATAAAATATAGGTTAAGATGCAAACAGGAAAATAAGAGTAAAGTTGCAATGTTGTTTTTGCTGACGTGCATCAATCAAACAGTGAGAGATTTGGGGTAAAAACTACAAAATGATTTATTGATTTATTTAATGATTATTTTATTTGGCACAATAGTCTGTTAGTGTCATCACCTCCCGATACATACAAACACGTCCCATAATATAGTATAGTCCAACCCCTGACACAGATTGACAGGTTTCCGTGTAAGGCATTGGAAATTCAAATGCTTAAAGGGTTAGTTCGCCCATTTAAGACATGAAGTTGTATGCAATCCTTACCAGCACTATAGTGCATACACACTGACCCACCCTTTAGTCACCTCCCTGGTCAGAGTTCTGGCCACTGGAAGTTTTTCAAGATAGTACTCCCGGTTAGTTTCCGGGGCCTCAAAACTGTGCGTTTTTACGTGAAAAAATTATTTGCGTTTCAAAGCTTGATTAATTTACATCACAAAAAACACGCCTGACAAAATTCATACCTCAGTTTTAATCGGCACTATTTTCTTTCCATTTCTATCAATCCGCGCTGCTGTCAACGTCAACAGTGTGCCAATTTCTTTAAGAAATTGCAGTTCTATTGGAGTTTTGGCATATTACATGCACAACGCAGAGAGAGTGAAAAAGCAGACGTGGTAATTAATATTGCTATTTAAAAATGACAGGCTCATTACTTGTAAGACAAGATAAATACAGTTACAGCTGCTTGTCCATTTGAAATGTGGCAGTCACTGTGAGTTAACGAAAGCGAAAACGCAAACGGTAACGCAAGATTTTCAATTACATTTGGACTGTCACAATTTATGCGTCCACATGTGGAAAAACACAATTGAAAATACAATTTCCAATTGCTTTTGAAAATTGTCCAGAATATCCTTATCTGTCTATTGATTATGATCAAGGCCTGGGAGATCTGCTTTCAAATCGCCATGACAAATGGATGGGGTTTTGTGGACTCTGCTCGGTTAAGGAATTCCACCATGTTTGTTCCAACTTATAAAATAAAGTAAACAATATACAGATTGTTTTAATAGCAATGATTCAGTTCAATTAACTGTGTGAAGTTCATCATGAAATTGAGTTCATCAATTTCATCATATGTTAAATTCATCTACGAGTAACTCTACAGAAGCTGAATATGCTATACTGATTGGCTGAAAGGTGTGCTTTTAAACTGTGTAATCAATATGATGTTCCAGTCAGTATAATCACAGTTTTATATTAATACACTGGCTATATCGAAACACACATGCACAGTCACTGGCACACAGATAAGCAGCGCCACTTCAGGTGGCATCCCTGCAGCTCGTTTCTGGCAGCTGCCACGGTTTTTATTCATTAACACTTAATTCACTACTGTTAACTACTAAGGAAGATGTGTTAACTAATCAGTATGTAATACAATTTTATGATTGTGTTGAGTAACAGTTAGCTAATCAATAACTAATGTATTCTGTAATACCTCCTGAAGAACTACTATTAATTATCTACTAGTTAAAGGTGCCATAGGTGATTGTCTTCAGAAACATTTTTTGTTATTCTGGTTGAAAGTCTCTTCAGATTCTGATAGCAATCATTAAGTCTAAATGTATTTATATGTATTTATATATTCTGTGGAAGGTGTAGGACCAAGAAATGTTTGTCCAATTAAAACACTCTCTCCCAGTGTTTTAATTGTCTTTCTACCTGCCTGTCAACACATGTATTTGAATACCTCTGCGCACCCTGTTCGCGCAGACAGGATATGTCATCAGCGCGTTCACACCTGGTATTGTAGTACTTTTACTAACTGTGCTGTAAAGTTTTCTCACCGGTGAATGACACATGATGTAGCCCAACGGTTCCCAGTTCCAGTCCTTGTGTTCCCCGCTCTGCATATTTTGCATGTCTCGCTTAGTTAACACACTTGGTTCAGATGACCAGCTCGTTAGAAGTGAGCTCCGTGCATGAACTGTGTACCGATTGACATGCTCCCTACACAGTGTTCATTGCTCCCTACTCCCTGAGCAGGGAAAATCCGTTTATTTCACTTCAGAACATTCACTCACGGATTTGTGCTTCTCCTCACACACAGACGAAAGATTGTGAAGTGTGACATAATATACAGTCAGGTCCATAAATATTGGGACATCGACACAATTCTAACATGTTTAGCTCTATACACCACCACAATGGATTTCAATGAAAACAAACAAGATGTGCTTTAACTGCAGATTGTCAGCTTTAATTTGAGGGTATTTACATCCAAATCTGGTGAACGGTGTAGGAATTACAACAGTTTGCATATGTGCCTCCCATTTGTTAAGGGACCAAAAGTAATGGGACAATTGGCTTCTCAGCTGTTCCATGGCCAGGTATGTGTTATTCCCTCATTATCCCAATTACAATGAGCAGATAAAAGGTCCAGAGTTCATTTCAAGTGTGCTATTTGCATTTGGAATCTGTTGCTGTCAACTGTCAAGATGAGATCCAAAGAGCTGTCACTATCAGTGAAGCAAGCCATCATTAGGCTGAAAAAACAAAACAAACCCATCAGAGAGATAGCAAAAACATTAGGCGTGGCCAAAACAACTGTTTAGAACATTCTTAAAAAGAAGGAATGCACCTGTGAGCTCAGCAACACCAAAAAACCCGGAAGACCACGGAAAACAACTGTGGTGGATGACCGAAGAATTCTTACCCTGGTGAAGAAAACACCCTTCACAACAGTTGGCCAGATCAAGAACACTCTCCAGGAGGTAGGTGTATGTGTGTCAAAGTCAACAATCAAGAGAAGACTTCACCAGAGTGAATACAGAGGGTTCACCACAAGATGTAAACCATTGGTGAGCCTCAAAAACAGGAAGGCCAGATTAGAGTTTGCCAAACGACATCTAAAAAAGCCTTCACAGTTCTGGAACAACATCCTATGGACAGATGAGACCAAGATCAACTTGTACCAGAGTGATGGGAAGACAAGAGTATGGAGAAGGAAAGGAACTGCTCATGATCCTAAGCATACCAACTCATCAGTGAAGCATGGTGGTGGTAGTGTCATGGCGTGGGCATGTTTGGCTGCCAGTGGAACTGGTTCTCTTGTATTTATTGATGATGTGACTGCTGACAAAAGCAGCAGGATGAATTCTGAAGTGTTTCGGGCAATATTATCTGCTCATATTCAGCCAAATCCTTCAGAACTCATTGGATGGCGCTTCACAGTGCAGATGGACAATGACCCAAAGCATACTGCAAAAGCAACCAAAGAGTTTTTGAAGGGAAAGAAGTGGACTGTTATGCAATGGCCAAGTCAATCACCTGACCTGAATCTGATTGAGCATGCATTTCACTTGCTGAAGACAAAACTGAAGGGAAAATGCCCCAAGAACAAGCAGGAACTGAAGACGGTTGCAGTAGAGGCCTGGCAGAGCATCACCAAGGATGAAACCCAGCGTCTGGTGATGTCTATGCGTTCCAGACTTCAGGCTGTAATTGACTGCAAAAGATTTGCAACCAAGTATTAAAAAGTGAAAGTTTGATTTATGATTATTATTCTGTCCCATTACTTTTGGTCCCTTAACAAGTGGGAGGCACATATGCAAACTCTTGTAATTCCTACACCGTTCACCTGATTTGGATTTTAAAGCTGACAGTCTGCAGTTAAAGCACATCTTGTTCGTTTCATTTGAAATCCATTGTGGTGGTGTATAGAGCCAAAAATGTTAGAATTGTGTTGATGTCCCAATATTTATGGACCTGACTGTACCTCTGTAAATAAATACAATTTAAATTCAGGTCTGGCACACTTTAATGCCCTTTGTATGGAACATAAACGCTCGCTTCGAACTGGAATCATGGCGGAATATCTGGTGATGTCCACTTCGCAGGGCACTTATGACTTGCAGTCGAATAGAACAACCATCCGACTTGATAAGATATGAAATGTCCAGGGCAGGGAGGGCAGTAGGACTGTAATTGGAAACCATTGATGTAGCCTATTGTAGTAATTTATGTTGTCTCTGGCTGCTCTTTGAGCGTATGTGCATTCAGGGGGCGTGGCTTTGGATGGCAATTGCAGGGAGGGTGGGACATTCAGTGCTATCAGGCTAAAGTTAGCATTTTCCGAGATCTCCTACTGCACCTTTAAGGTTCAAGAAAAATAACTATGAAGTAACTAGTAACTACTTGAGTTGTGACCCTTTCATATAAATGTTATCAGTAGTAGTAGTAGTAGTATGAAAATGCAATATTAATAAATGCATATAGAGGTTTTGCCTGTGTAGTGAATTGTTTTGTGAGTGTGTTTTGTAAGAAATCAGCTTCCGATAGGAACCCCACCACCACTCCAGTGCCTTGCGAGAACTTACCTTAGTTTTTATGTTTTATATACAGTACTGTATGTGTGCCTCCTCAGCATATAGCACATTACCATTAATTCAATTCCTGCACGTAAGGCAAGGATTGAGGGAAAGTGAAAATACAGGTAACCACTTAGTGATTAATAAAGAATTATCGAATAATTCTGCAGGATTTATTTCGAACCTGAAACAGTAAGCCTATTCTAAAGTGAAAATATAGGGAACCCATTAGTAATTAATAAAGAATTATTAGATAATTCCGCAAGAATTGCTTAGAACCTGAAACAGTATTCTAAAGTGAAAATATAGGGGACCCATAAGTAATTAATAAATAATTATCAAATAATTCTGCAGGATCTATTTCGAACCTGAAACAGTAAGCCTATTCTAAAGTGAAAATATAGTGAAACCTTTAGTAATTAATAAAGAATTATCAGATAATTCCGCAGGAATTACTTAGAACCTGAAATGGTATTCTAAAGTGAACCTATTAGTAAATAATAATTACTACATCATTTTGACTCAAATCAAACTTACACTCTAAAAAAAACTATAAAAGTATAAACTTTGTAAAATATGCTACACAACTTGTTTACAATCTTTATTTTGTATACAATCTTTTGCTAGGTTGTTAACACAACACAAAAACTACCCAAGACTAAAAGACAAAAACAAATATGACCCAACAGCTTCATTCCAGTGTTTTGGTAAATAAATAAATAAATAAATAAACCAACCACCATTTTACAGAGTATACTATCTGTAGTAAGTTGGATAGTTATGGCAAGACCAAAGCTGATTTCCTACAGAACATGCACACAAAGCAATTATTTACCATACAGGTAAAAACTTATGTACAACTATAGTAATGAGTCCTTTGGGTGTGCAGAAAACTAAATGCATATTTCATTTCCGTTATTGGCTAATAATAGTAGTAGTGGACTGTTGCTACTGTAGTAGTACTTTGTACTTGTCCTTTTACTCAAGTAATTTTGAAAATGAATAGGCCTATACTTATAATTTTACTGAAGTAATATTTTATTGGGATATCTGTACTTTTCAGTAAAAGTACTTGATTTGTAGGCCCCAACCTGATTAATATAGTGACTATTTGCGTATAGCTGTTCAGTAGTAGTTATTTCATAGTTATTTTTCTTGAACCTTAACTAGTAGATAATTAATAGTAGTTCTTCAGGAGGTATGACAGAATACATTAGTTATTGATTAGCTAACTGTTACTTAACACAGTCATAAAATTGTATTACATACTTATTAGTTAACACCTCTTCCTTAGTTAACAGTAGTGAGTTAAGTGTTAATGAATAATTACCTGTTAGTTCTTCAATAATTCCTTATTAGTTATGCAGTAAGTAAGAAACAGTATTTTAAAGTGTTACCCTACACTGTTCTCAGTGGCGAGCGATGGTGTTTTAAACTGTCAAACAATTTTTTCATTTTTATCACATATAAGTCAAAATAGTTTCTGTACTGTAATAAATGCTGTGTCAGGTAGCACTGAATTGTTCATATGCTTTATTTATTACCTGGAGATGATTGAAAAAAGCACAAATAAACCATATATTGACGCAATCGTGTGTTTAATGTCTTCATGTCTTCAAAGGTGTCTGCCTTTTATTCAGAAGATACAGTGATAGCTGGACGCTTTTGTCCATATTAGGGATTTCCTGGTATTTTGTAAGTTATTACTTCTATATGAGTCCGTCTTGCATTTCTGCGCCCTCCGGCTTCATGTATGAGTATATATATATATATATATATATATATACATACACACACACACACACACACATACATATATATATATATATGGTCAAGTTAGCGTTTTTTCGTATTTTTACATTTATTCCAAAATAATAACAAAAGGGAGTAACAATACAAACATGTTTTATTTGTCAACTGATTTTCAGCTGTTCTTTTTAACTTTACCAGCGGGTGTCGCTGTTGGACAGAATTACTTTATAAAAAGTGTGACTAAATAGTGTGATTTTTACACTTTTTAATGTCATATTTTGTAATAATTGCGTTGATTTATTTTTGTTTTATCGATCATTTTCTCATCCAGGTTTTATTTTCCTTTCTCTAAAAGATGGCAGAAGCTGTACAACACACAAACATCTGAAATTCAGTAATCTTAAATTATGATCCTTGTGGATTTGAGGTTATGTAAATTTTGTCCGGTTATTTTACATTCATTTCATGAATGCAAATTAATAAAGTGATAACTGGAAATTGGGCAGTTTAATTAAGTATAGAATTTTTGTAATAGCTGCAAAAATTAAAATGGGCAAATGTGGGATCACCGAGAAATGCATTTTTTTTAGGCCTATTACAATTTGTATAGCCACGGTTTTACTACAAATAGCATGCTTAAACTATGGTGAGTGTAGCAAAATGTTTTAACCGTAATAACCTTTTTTATTTGTTGCAAAACCATGTGTAATTTTTGTAAGTTTTGTTGCAAACAATCTTTATTGTTATTTTATAAAGAAAAACAGCAGTAATATATTTAGAATATTTATAAAAATCATTAATTCTTAGAAAAGATCATTTATGTCATGTACTGTAAATGCTCTAATCTAGGCCTACAAATTTGAGGCATTAATTGTAACATCATACACCAAATATTTTGAGCATACTTTCTTCTTTCACAGCAGGAAAACATTTTTTTGAGAGACACCAGGACTGCAGCTGACTGGTGCGGTAACAGAAATTGAAATGGTTTTTTATTTTTATAAAAAAAAATTGATGATACATAGCTACTACATATTCCTACTCCAGTGGAACTGTTCACTTCTTTCCTGTTTGTGAAAAGATAGGACTGTGAGATGTTCTGCACAGAACTTGTGGATAAAAACAAGTGGGCTATACTGTCGCCATATTTAAGTAAGAATTTTTCATCTTTCAGGATCCAACAATTCACTTTATACAGTTCACTATTAACTAACTATTGACTTTTGCCTCAATAAACTCCTAATTACTGTTCAGGTAGGGTAAGATGTAGAATATGGTCACGTATAATAAGGCATTAGTATGTGCTTTATGAGTACTAATAAACAGCTAATATAGTAATATGCAATCACCTAGTTAATAACAAAAGTGTTACATTAAATACATTAAAAAAATGTTTGTGTGCGCATATTTGCTAGCAGCAGCTATCCTTATCTGTGTATGTTCTTCATGGGGAAATACTTATGCAATTTAGCTTATTGGGTTCATATTCTGATCGCATCTGCTGGCTGGTATATAATATGCATCATCAAATCTTTTTATTTAAAAACAAAACTGTGCAGTTTGCAGAAACGGCGATAAACGATCGTGGCTCCTGGCACGAACTCTGGCAGCTAATACATAAAAGTGTATAATAATAATAATAATAATAATAATAATAATAATAATAATAATAATAATAATAATAATAATAATAGGCTACAATTGTGGGAACTTTGAATCATCATTTAAAAAAAAAAAAAAAAAACACCACCGCACGCCACTGAGAACAGTGTACTTTTTACCGAGCAAACAGCAAAAACAGCGAGAAAAACCGTGGCAGCTGCCAGAAACGACCTGAGGTAAACTGTTCGTCATTTAACATAACTAAAGTTGGCATGTAAAAGTCCAACAATATTGTTGCCGCGAAAAAAGTTATAATTCTGCCAATTTAAAATAATTATTAATGGAAACATTATATATACTTACCTTAAAACAGTTGAAACCAGTGGCTTTGCCCCGTTGTCCTTTCAAAATGACAGTTAGGGGAGCGATTTAAACATCTTCAAGGCGCGAAGGTCGTAACTCAGCTCTGGGCTGAAACAACCCAGCATTACAAGCAGGTTTAACTCAACACCTGGAGAACTGAAAGTACCCAACAGTGTTTAAAATATGATAAAATGAACCAAGAGACTCAGCCCAGCATTTTTTAGTGCCTGCCCCAGGGGATAAAGGATGGGACGGGGGTTGGTGGTGGTCTAGTTTTTTTTACCACCAATAATCCAAAACAAGCAAACAAAAACAAAATAACAATAAAATAAAAATATATTTGTTGGTGTTGATTGGTGTCATAGTGATTTTTTTTTTCCTTTACAGGGAGGCAGGGCCTATACAAAATTATTTGTTTCAATACTGCTGAAAGTATATTTTACCGGTTTCATCTAAATAAAATAACATAAAAATAACTAATAAAATAACAGAATAAGGTAATACACCATGCATAGGAGATCAGAGAACACAGCAAGTAATTTGAATGAATGTTCTGCCGCTATTTTGACTACTTGCTGTGTCTGTACTGCTTGTGAATTAGTAACAGAGACACATTTGAAAATCAGATATTGAATGAGTTTAATGTAAATACACTCTTTCTATTAATGATGACTTCACATGTATTATGCCTTGCCAAGAACTGGTGAATGCACATAGTGGAGATTCATTTCACACTACTGCTAACACTATATATATAAAAAAAAGTGCTAACACACTAATTCATTTGGTCTAATTTCCAAAACAGTTCATGCAATTCATGAAACAAAGATGCATTTAAAAGAATTAACTCCCCCCCCCCCCCCTTTTTTTTACACACATTATCTGCAATACTCAATAGTTTAATCATGTTCTCATTCAGAACACACAATCACATAACAAACTCAAGCATAACAATCTATCTGTGTCTGTGTGTGTCTTTATAAGATACTATTCTATTTAAAATTGTGCTTTGACAGTTTAGCTAAATAATGAACCAATTACAGATAAATTAGAATCCCAGTGAGATAATTATGAAAGGTAAATTTATGCTACAACTTATATATCTATACTTGACATATTTTAATTTAAGATAGGCTACATCATAATAGCAACATTATGAATTTTAAATTTAATTTGAATGAATGTTCATATATATATATATATATATATATATATATATATATATATATATATTGAAGATGTCTAAAATGCACACCTATACATTAAAAAAAATTAAGATCGATGTGATTAATTTCAATTTCATATAAAATCTCCTTCCGTTTTGAATACACATTAAAAAAATAACTTAATGCAATGCATGTTTACATTATTATATTATTATTTTAATAAGCACTAATTATTTGCTATAAGCACTAGCAACAACATGCCAGTTGGGCCTTCTGCCCAATTCTAATTTTATCTTGTCACTTTAAAATAAAAAGCAATCTAACAACATGGATGTGCCCACAAAACCTTTGATATTTCAGCATAATACAGTGCCACAGATCACTATTTTCCAGAGGTGCAAAATTAAATTAAACTCAAAATTGTTTCAACTGACTAAATCTCACAAATATCTATTTTCAGATGAAATAACAAAATTAAGGAGATCATAGTAATTCACTAAATTTGCAATTCATTTGGAAACAATAAGTAATTTAGAGGTCTTTTTGGTAACACTTTACAATAAGGTTCATTAGTTAACATTAGTTAACAACATTAGTTAACATGAACTAAGCATGAACAATACTTCTACAGCATTTATTAATCTTAGTTAATGTTATTTTCAGCATTTACTAATGCATTATTAAAATTTCAAGTTGTGTTTTTTAACATTAGTTAATGCACTGTGAATTAACATGAACAAACAATGAACGACTGTATTTTTATTAACTAACATTAACAAAGATTAATAAAGAGTGTATTAAATGTAGTGTTCATTGTCTGTTCATGTTAATTAATACATTAAGTAATGTTAATGAATGACACCTTATTGTAAAGTGTTACCATCTTTTTTATGACTGTAACTGCACCAATATATGTGACCCTGGACCACAAAACCAGCCTTAAGTCGCTGGGGTATATTTGTAGCAAAAGCCAAAAATGCATTGTATGGGTCAAAATTATTGATTTTTCTTTTATGCCAAAAATCATTAGCATATTAAGTAAAGATCTTGTTCCATGAAGATATTTTGTAAATTCCAGATTCCAGATTTTCAAATAGTTGTATCTAGGCCAAATATTGTCCAATCCTAACAAACCACACATCAATGGAATGCTTGTTTATTCAAATATTTATTTATTCAATTTCGAAAAATTGACATTTAAGACTGGTTTTGTCGTCCAGGGTCACATATGTTAACTTCAGTGTATTACATCACAGATTGTTTAGTTTCACTGGTTTTCAGTGTCTCAGGTGCGGTGCATTCACTTCAGGCTTGTGCTGCAACATTTCCACTTTCAACAGCTGTGGAAAAAGAAATAAACATGATGAATGTCTAAAACTAAAGTCTAAAAAAAAAAAAAAAAAAAAAAAAAGGAATAGTTCACCCAAAAATGAAAGTTTGCTGAAAATGTACTCACTTTTTCCCCTTACAAACATGCAGTTTTTCCACTTCACAAGATGTTAAATGATTGGTTGGATTATTGTTATGTTTTTATCAGCTGTTTGAACTCTCATTCTGACAACACCAATTTACTGCAGAGGATTAATTGATGAGCAAATGATGCAACATTTCTCCAAATCTGTTCCGATGAAAAAACAAACTCACATCTTGGGTGGCCTATAAGGGTGAATAAACTTTCAGCAAATTCTTGTTTTTGGGTGAACTATTCCTTATGGTGCATTAATCATGTTACCTTCATCTGATGCCTCAACAGGTTTAGCTTTCTCCACATCATCCTGCATCATTACCATCACAATAACTTCTGCAGCTTCTGTTGCACCTGTAGACTGTAATGATTCCTCCAGGTCTGCTGGTGGTGCTGTGAGATCTGCATGTTCTGTTTCTGTTGCCTCATGACACAACGCATTACATTCGTCCATTTTCTGACCTACTTCCTCGACTGTTTCTGATGTCAACTCTACAGCTCCAGAGACGGTGTCATCTTCTGAGAGCATCATCACAGGGCTTGTTGAGTCTTCCAATTCCAAAACGTTCTCCATCTCTGTAACAAGGGCCTCCTCTGATGAAGCAAGGTTTTCAATATTAACTTCAGGCCCAACATGGCTGTCGGCCACAGACTTGACATGGTCCTCTGCCACAACAACAGTTTCTTCTATTGCATGAAGTGGCGATGGAAGTTCCTCCAGTTCTTTCCCTTCTGTTTTCAGATTCAGTCTACCTATCACTGCCTCCTCAACCACAGCTTCCTCGGGCACTTCTGCTGGGATCTCTGCTATAACATCAGCAACCTCCAGCCCATTGAGTGTCTCCACAGAATTGTTTTCCTCAGACAACCTCACTGCGGCCACCAGGTGCTGATCACCGACTGAAGCAGCTGCAATCTCTGCTGTAGATCCAGCCAGGATTTTCACAGTGCTCAGTAGGTCAGACATTGGGATAACTGCAACAAGATTAGTTTATTACAGAAACACATAGGTAAATATGCCATAAATAGGCCCACATAATCAATGGACTTCATTCTAGCATTTTCTATTATTTATTTTTCTTTGATGGTTGAAACATTGAAATCACATTTGCAGAACCAATAATATCAGTTAATGAGTGTTACTGTAGGCTACTTTTAGATTATATTGCAGTAAAAAATAAAAAAAAATAACAAATGACAACATAGTGGGGGTTAAATTCCCTCACAAAGTTGTGTTAAGTGAAGCTCATTAGAACATCCTTTTCTATCTATTTCTGAGAACCTTGCACTTGGATTTAAAGGATATTTATATATATCAATATCATGTTCCTGATATTTGTTTGCAATATATGGCAATGTATCTACAATGCATATAGCAGCAGGGGGCAGCCGAGTGCCATTTGGTGATGGGCACACATAGTACTTTGCATGGAAATATCCCACCATTTTCAAAGCTAGATTTGTAGGTGGTACCATTGGGAAATCTCCTTAAGCCACCATAAGTGGCATAAACCTCTACGATTAGTGAGGAAAGAACCAACACATTAGAGAGATTTACTCCGATTAACTGTAAGAGATGCCTAAAGTCATTATAATCAAGCCGGTATGCAAACTAAAATGGACTTTAAGAGCAACAATTGGGATGCATTTGCCAGCATAAGGAAGTGGGTTTTAATCCGTATTTACAGAAACGTGGGAAAAGCAGATGATCAAAACGAAGCGAAGCGTCCCGACTGAAAACAACACAGGAAGTAGCTTTACAAATACACACAATGTACAGAAATACAAAATATAATGTAAATACACTTTGACAATTGGTTTATTATTTTTCATTTCATTTACAGTTTGTGACGTAAAGGGATAAATGAAAACGGCACTGAATTCAGACTCAAAAATAATAATATTTTAAGTACTTTAAGGAATACAAATATTTTGTCAGTTTTAAAACCTGCAATCAACAATCAAAAGTTTTGAGTTGGTTAAGTCTAAATTCAAAAAACAGCATTGAGATTAAGAGCAAATGTTTCCCATGTAAGTATTATGATATGCAAGTGACACTGGCAATACGTTTCCTTATGATAATTCACATTTTAAGAGATATTTAAGCTAATTATAAAATTAAAAAAGGCACAATGTCTGTCTTCCATCCCAATAACAGAGACACAGGCAGAAAAATGGCAAGTCATTTTAAAAAAACAAAACAAGAGATCTCTCATAAGATTGCTTATAAGGCCACAATGGCTTGGAATGCATGTGTATTAATACAATGTATAAAATATAAGCTTAGAAGAATTATATATAAATGAAGTATTCATGTCTATCCACTCAGTTTTTAATCTAAGTGCGGACACAGCCATTTTGAACTTGAACATGCAATGCATCTGGTGTCAGTTATCCAGTTATTTAACTGGCATTTGTTGTAGTATTTTAATTAGTTTTAGTTTATTGCAAACTGTTGTTCTACTAGTTATTTAATTAAAGTAGCTAATAAATTGAAAGTCTCATACATTCACAGGAAATAGCTTGAAAAAAGATGGATATGGTCTATAAGGCTGAATTTAAACTTTGTCAGGTTCAACATGAAAAGGTTTTGTCAAGACATCATTTAAAATTTGTATTGAATGATAATGAATTGCTTTGACTTTCGGTTCACATTAATTCTACTTCCCTTAAAAAAAAAAAATTCTTAATGCTGTTTACTATAAAAATTCAAATTCAATTAAAAAAAAAAAATAACTGACCTGGGATTTAAAAAGCATTTTCAATTCAGTTCTACATATCCATAAAATTTTAGCATGTTCTTATTGCCAATAAACATTGTCAATATGAAGTTACTTAAGAAAAATGCTTCCCTGCACACATATGAGACACTATCCCTTGGCTTCACAGACAAGGCTTAAGCCTAGTCCTAGACTAAAATGGAAGTCTTAGCCGTTTCAAATTAAATAAACTTGCACTGACTGATCTTAAAATATATCAGTGCCTTTGTTTTGTCTCAAGACGCACCCCATTAATGTTTTTTTTTTTTTTTTTTTTTTTTTCTAAGCATGTTTATAAAAATCACTTAAATGTCCTAATTTAACTATGGCCTAATTCTGGCTTAGTCTAAGCCCTGTCTGTGAAACCGGGCCAAAATGTTATAATGTGGGTGCACACTACACAGTAACAAGTATTACAGCAGGCACATGCACTGGGGGTGAAGGAGGAGAGATTAAAAACTTTGTGTGATTTAAATTAGATATTCAAGTGTCAAAACACAGGTTGGAAAAAAAAAGTCCATATTTTGTTTGTTTGTTCATTTAAATCTCCAACACTTATTTTTGGACTTCCTCAACCTCTCCTCCTCCACACCTGTGGGATTAACACCCTGTGGAGTTCACAATTTGAAAAGGGACACTTCTTTCCGTTCAGAGGACACAGTAAATTAGTTGAAAGGAGCACAAAAATGGGAGTCTCTAACAACTTAATGGAGCGTTCCAATGTGGGTTGGGAAGAATCACATATCTAGACTGCTGGGGACTCAGGCTGCTTCCTCAGCAGAAGATGCCTCACCGGTTGTTTCAACAATGGGAGCAGCAGCCTCAGCAGTGGCATCCTCAACAACAGTTGCAGTAGGTTCCTCAGCATCAGCTGCTACTGCTTCTACAATTGCGGTTGCTGTCTCCACAGGTTCTGGGGTCTGTTCAGCCTCTGCATTAACCACCTCAGCTGCTGTGGTTTCCACAACCGTATCTGCTTCTGCTACTGAGGCTACCTCGGCCACTGCTCCTACATGGAATACAGTAAGCAGAACTTCAAAAAAAGGCAACATGATCCAAAGAAAATCCAAGATCAAATGTGATTAAAAAGTTAAAGCAGACTTAGGAAATGTGTTCTTATACTAAATAAAGAGGGTTAGCATTAAGTGTTACTAATTCCATCTGTCATTAATAGAACAACATTAGAGAGATTATGAGAACAGGACAATGTACAAATAGATAGTAGAAACCATTCATTCAGATTAGACTTCAAAAGAATCTAAGCTCTTAGAAATGCATTTTTTTTTTTTATTAATACTTCACAATTAGTCAGATTAGTTTTTAAAGAACTTGCATGGATGCTTGATTAGCTCAAGACAATGTAGACCCATCACCAAGCCAGCATTGAACAAATAAAAACATTAAGATTAAAGATTGATTTCACCCCAAAAATTTAAATTTTGCATTATTTTATAATACCAAGTGTTTCTGAAGACATACGATAGATTGAGGCAAACAAAACAATTAATTTGTGTGTTCCTTGGAAGTAAGACAATTGTATGGGCTTGGAATTACATTTTTGGTGAATTACCGATTTAATAACAAATGGTTATTACACACAATATCATATGTGTTGAACATTCATTACCGTTCAGTTCAAAACTTTCGGATCTGTAAGATTTTTTAATACATCTGGAAGTATTAGTCACCAATGCTGTATTTATTTGTTTAAAAAAAAAATTGTAAAAACTGTAATATTGTGAAATATTATTACAATTAAAAATGACTGTTTTCTGTTTTAATGCATTTTAAAATGCAACTATAGGTGCAGTATATAATATTAATACTTTTGGTCAATTTAATGCATTTTTGCGCAATAAAAGTATAATTTTTTTCTCCAAAAAACAAAAAAAAACAAAAACAAATTATGATAATATGAAAGCACTTTTACCAAGTTCAAAGTTCCATTGATGTCATCAATCATGCTTACTTGCCTCAATTTAAACTGTTTGCAAACACTAAAAAGTTGTGCAACTATTCTTGGAAAAGTGTTTCTGTTCTGAAATATGTAATGCATGTTTCTGCAGGCAAAACAAGTAAGTGGAGACAGACCAACATTTAAAGAAAAGTTGTTATTGACTAATGAGTGCTGCTCAAAAACAGACATGCTGCCAAAACAGAAGCTAAATTTATACTCACCCTCCTCACCTGATGGGAGAACAAAAAGTAAGGTGGTTAACAACACGCAAACAAGAGAAGTAAACAAGTGAAAGCTGCTCTAAATGTAGCTAGATTAAAGGCTGCAGAGTAGCTGCAGAAAGAGGATCAGACCTGAGGAACTGCACTAACATGCACATACCAGAACAGCGGCAAAACCTGACACCCTGCCTCACGGCATCCATCAATACAGAGAAGCCAAGAATAAAAGAACTCTGAATGGGAATCTAATCCCATCTGTCTGTGTAAATTATTTCCGCTTCACTGATGCTGAAAGATTAACTGTGATCTTGATCAGCCAAAATGAAAACAAGTATTCAGATTAAAAGCATTACTATGCCACAAAATAAAATAAACTTACTTTTAGGTCTGGCCTCGAGTTGAGCAATTCTTTCATTATATCTTGCACTGTCAGAGTTTATTGTCTTATAAGCCTGTAGGAGGATAAAAGTGGGGAAACAAAGTTTAGATGAGGATGAATGGTTGGTTTTCGTAAAAATGACAATAATAACACTTACAAAGTATTCTAAATAAAAGAAATAAAAATACATACATAAACAAGAGCAGCAGTAAGTGAGCTTCCACCAAGTACCACGTAAGCTATGTTTGTGCCGGACGCTGGTAGACCAAAGGACATCTGTCGTGTAGGAAATACAGCTATTAAAAGATAAATGGAGACATGTATCAGTTCAGGCAAATTAACCAGTTACAAAGTATTTGAGTAGAAGAATTCATTGAATAAATAATAGTTTTCCTTCAGTTTTGAAATATGAAAATCTAATACAATAATTTGTATTAATAACCCTATAAAGCCTACTGTATCATATTTGATACTCATTTTAGGGCCTCTAAATTGTCAGCAAAATCAAAACTTTGATGCAATCTATGATATGCATTCTGTCATCTGATAGTGCATCCATTTTTGATGAACACTTAATGGACTTAACTTGATTATCCATACATTGTTTTTTTAGAAAAATCATGTTAAAATGTGAGTATACCAAATATGATACATCAGGCTTTTTAGTTCTCAATCATCAATTTATTACATTGCATTATATATTTTACCCTCAAAATAAAAAACACAGAAAACATCTAACTAGGTTGAATTATTGGAAGACAGAGTGACAGCTGATACGTACATGCATTTTATAGTTGCTATACTGTTATAAAGATCTCAATAATGTATGTTATTAGCTATCAGAATGTAATCATATACTTTTTGACCAGATAAATATCAGCAAATGCACCAAATTCTCCAATTTCATAGTGTTAGCCATAAAAGCCTCATGGAAATATTCAGTAATGTTCAGTTCATTTTCTGACTACTACTTCATATGTCAGGCTTTACTGGTTTAATTTTAAAAACTGATGATCCAAAAACGAGTGAAAAAAAAAAAAAACATTTCAGTTTAAAAAAAAAAAAAATTCCTCAGTTGTTGTAATGTCATTTTCACTACAGTGAACAATTGTGCCGCTAATAAAGTTGTATCGTGGACAAGTGGACATTTTAAGTGACATGCAAAGTTACAAGGGACCAGATAAACCTGATACAGCAAGCATGTTTTAGGATTTTGTGTCTGTGCATGCATTTAGGCAAACACACATCCTCTGTGTAGCTGCAGTGAAGCAGCAGAAAGGAACACAATGTCCAACAGTTAAACTGCCCCTCCCACCCTCTCTCTAAAGCAACACTTCATCCCACTGAAGCACATGCACAGGATACGGTCACATCACAAACGTCTAGACTTGAAATAGTTATTTCTACTAGAACCCAGCATGAATCTCAGGAGCAACTCCAATAGCAAGGTGACTGTCTGCACCAAGGTGGCCTGTGCCTCATTTATACATTTAATCTCATTTACGGCTGCGTCAACAGACTGTTAAGGTGAAGGTAGACCAGTAGGTGTCCAGGACAGTCCTGCTCTCTGAAAACAGTAATAGGTGCACACAAAAACACTGGCATAGCATGGAGACAGCAGACATGTCAATGTGCAGAACCTTAGGCAAATTCATGTTGGCAGATAGCCCTGCATAGGGCCCTCTTCAAATATGTGGGTAGTTTTAGAAAATGCCTGAGCAGATTTTGTGAATACATCAGTTCAATCATGCACAGAATGCGGAGTCAGCAAGAAAACTGACCAGCCCTCAAAGTCAAATGGGCCAGAAGATCTTCATATTTTAAAACAATAATGAAAAAAAAAAAAAAAAACCTTGCACACAGTTCAAACCGAGTGAATCCTTTGACAGGAAATTAACTTTAAACAGATCAAACTCAGCTATTTCCCACAGATGCACTGGAGCAGGGAAGGGTTTACATGTTCCAGCTGTCTGTTATGGAAAACTTTGCATTAAAAACAAACTTCAAATTCAGAAAAATGCTGATGTCAAACTTTAAAAAAAAAAAAAAAAAAAAAAAAAAGAAACACTCTTGTCTTTAAAAAAAAAAATCAATCATAACTCACCTTAAAAAAAAGTCATAACATTCGACTTATCACAACATTTATACATTTCATTATTGTAAAAATAAATATTGTAATACAATATTTTATATAACAAATATGACCAATACCAATCAAATTACCAGTCATAAAATAATACCTTCTAGACATTGTAATAGAAAACCACACACACACAAAACCTACAATAGACAGAATCTCTGAATATTCTATTACATAAAACACTCATGTGTCTCTTCCAAGTGCAAAGACAAAAGAGGTCTTTCTAGTTTACTGATATACGGTAATAGAAACAATGTTGCATTTTCTATATTTTAAGCTTACTTTGGGATGTATTTGATGAGTATATCTCACTTGTTACATAACAAACAGTAGAACTCAATGTTCTAGATTGGGGTAAAGTCGTAACCACTGACACGCCTCCTAAAAGAGTAATTAAAATTATCCAAAAGTGTCCAGTTACTTTCTCCCATTTTCACAGTTTTCATTTCATATTTCATAATTTACGCGCTTTTTATTTTTGGAACATGCACTCTTTGTTATTTTTGGAACATAGCTCTATTTCTATCTTTTAGCCTGCGAAGTGTAGGCTGGTGAATTGCATTTGTAAAATCGAAACAGCATTGAATATTGATTGAATGACTGGAAATCGATGTTTTCTTACCATTGCTGAAAGGAGTGAGTGTTTTGCGTGCCAGAGGCGCAAGTCTTTGCCAAGCCGCTCTGCAGAACATCATTATTATCGGTGCTGTGGATCCAGAATCGGAGTTACTGGAAACTTGAACTAACAAATTTAGTTGCCACAAGCGTGTCTATCTCACAGACTGATCCTTTTAAACTCTCTGTCACCTCCCTCTGTGTCACGTCATGCATCATTTAGGCTACACGTGGTCTGTGAATAGTCGAAATAATCCCATTTACACTGCTATAAATACAGAACTTAAAAAACAAAATAAATAAATAAAAATTAAAACTGAATAAACTATTGATTATATTGCAGTATCGGACATTGCAATAGAAAATTATAAGATAAAGTAGAAAATAAAATAAAAAATGAATATGTATTTGTATACTTACTGTAAATTACATTATACATTGCTATTTGTATATTTAATTTATATTTAAGATAAATACGAATATAAATTTTACTCTAAATATTAAACAAAAATATTTATAATCCAAAAACGCTATTCTAAAGAAAAATCTCTGAACAAAAATAAACATTTGCGTTTGTCATAGGCGTTTGTGCATCTAATTCAGTAGGGACAAAATGATGAAAACAAATTACAAGTCACGACTTTAATTTTGAAATCGCTACCGGATGTTCAGAGCTTTTCTACTGGCTGCAGCGCTTTACGTGGAGACTGCGGGAAAAAACAGCAGGCATGGCGGGGCGCGGGAAAAGAAAACCCAAATCTTCGCCGCAGGTACATTATATAAACTTCATCAGTTCGTGGCCAGCTAGAGTAAAGTGTTCAGTTAAACTATTACGTTGAGTATTTACTGAGAGGTTATATGTTGTAGCTCATTTGTGAATGATTGTGGTTCATATGCCTTTAGCATCAACTACACTTGTGTTATTTTGTACGTTCAGTATGAATAATCGATGCTGTTAAATATTGTGTAAATAATCACCATGTAAATCTATGTTCGTGTCTTCAGTGCTATTTACTTGCAGTCAGTTTCCCAAAACGTGTCAGAATCAGAACATTTTATCAGGTGCTAAACAGTTTATGTGTCCTTCATCTGACTTTAGTTCATTGTGACAGACAGGTTACAGACATTGTAGTGTTTGTTCATTATTACAGTAATTTCGTTTTAGACTAAAACAGACCAGTTTATTTGTCTTAATATATGGCAATTTTATTAAACACTGTTTCCTTTTTTAATGAAGAACAGATTATTTCAGTCTTTTTGTTACTGTCATAAAATAATAAGTTTAAGATGATCTCCTGGTCGACGTTTGCTCAAATGTTAGAAAAGTTATGTCTCTCTTCCTGTCGTTTTATTATTATTTTATTACAGAAATGATTCATTTCTGCTTATGTAACTTATTCAAATGTTGCCTGTTCCAGACAGAAACACCAAACGGCGTGGTGAAAAAAGCAAAAGAAGGGCAGAGGGACGAGAAGACCACTATCACAGGAGAAATGAGAGAAGAAGTGGAAAAATTATACAAGCTCCGCATGCCCGATGATTTTTTCCAGTTTTGGGAATTTTGCAAGGGTCTTAATGCTGACTGTCCACAAGGTATCTGTGTTATATTGATTGTTCCATATCAATACCAGCACTATTCGCAAATGTTTTTGCAGTATTTTCATCATATGCATCCTCAAATTATTAAATATACTCATATAAATATATTCCAATTAATTAACTTAATTTTGTCTTGTTGCACTGGTGTTTAATCTTTGCATGTGTTTTTGTGTGCTTTACAGGTGCCCTAAAGGAAACACTTGGCCTTCGGCTAGTTGGCCCGTTCGATATCCTGTCCAAAAAGCACAAAAGCTCATCTTCCTCTCAACCCAACTTTCACCTTCACTGGCGTTATTTCTATGATCCTCCAGAGTTTCAGACCATTATACAGGGCAACTTAGACACCCAGCACCACATGGGCTACTTCAGGTGACTGTTTGTCTGTTGCAAAAAAGTTTCAAGGGTGATTGCATTAGCTATTCTTGGCACATCAAACTGCAACATTGCAGATTTTTTTGTATTGTGGCTTAAATAATGCTGTGTCTCAGTGTGAGTTCCTCACTGTACATTTCTCCCTGTACAGAGATTTGCCTGACGCTTTGCCTGTGTTCATTGGGGAGAATGAAGCCAAAAAGGGCTGTACCATCACACAGATGGGGGACAACATCTTTGCAGCTGTTCTGTGAGTGTCTTCAGTAAATAACGAGTATAAATTAAAATGTATATAGATGCTATAACTGGTCACCATTTCAGATTCAAGTTCCAAGTTTTATTTTTATTCATTTTTAACAATTCTATTGCCTTCATTAGTTTATTTTAATTGGTCCGTTGGTGTGACAAATTAATTCAAATTAAAATAAGAGAATGTTTTTTTTATTTATTTAATTTTTTTTGTAGAATTTTGAATGTGACAAAACATTTGTTTGAGTTTAATATTCTATAATATTTCAATATATAAAAAATATTTTTCATCTTTCTCTTTGCATAATGTTATTCTCTCTCCTGCCACACCATCTAGGCTGTTTTTGCAGAAGAAAAGGAAGGAGAGGGGACAACAGAAGAACGAAGCAGCTTTGGACCAGTTAGAAGATGATTTAAAGCGAGAGGCAGAGAGGTTGGATTTGCCTCTGGAGCAGAAAACTAAAGCTATGAAACAAAGAGAGAAAAAGGTATGTTTTATAACGTGATGTAAAATGATTTGACAGAACCACCTCTATATCTGTGGAAATAACTGGGATGTGTTGAGCTTTCTTTAAACAAATAAATGATAATGCAATCAGTAAATAAAAATGATTAGCTTATTTCCAGTCTATTTTTTTTTTCTTTTTTTTTCTGTAGGTGGTCACAAAGACATTTCATGGTGCAGGAATTGTGGTTCCAGTGGATAAAAATAATGTTGGATATAGAGAATTGCCAGAAACTGATGGTAAACTTGAAAATCTCTCACAACCATTAACAGTGGCTACTGGGCTAGTATGTGAAAAAAAAAATGCTGCTGTTGCATTGTATTATGCAACAACACTATCAAAATTTATAATGGGAGACAAAACAGTAAGACTTTAGTTTACAGTTTTTCCTTCTTCATTTTGTTTACCTATAGCAAGTCTGAAGAAGATCTGCAAAGCGATTGCAGAGGCCAAAAATGATGAGGAGAGAATGAAAGCTTTTGCGCCCATCCAGGAAATGATCACCTTTGTTCAATTTGCCAATGATGAATGTGACTACGGCATGGGCTATGAGCTGGGGATAGATCTGTTCTGTTATGGCTCACATGTAAGATTGACACACACATACAAATAATCCAACTAAGGTTCAACCTTAAATCCTTGCTCAAATTTATATGTATACTAATTTGTATTTTTCGGTTGTCTTTACCTTATGTATCTGGATGCCAAAAGTGAGTCAGGAACTTCTAATTTACTATTGAACATGATCTTTAACAGTTTTATTTATCTATTTAAAGCTGCAAACAATAATGCTAATTAATAAGCAAAAATAAAAACATTTTAGTTACATAAAAATTTCTTTGATATAAGTTTAATAATTAAAAGAATAGAAGATAATAATAAAATAAAGAACAAAAAAGCTAATTATAAGCCATAGAACAGACAATATTGCTGTTGGTTTATTATATCTCAGCAGGTCTTTAGGTCTCATGTCTCAGCAGGTCAGCAGTAGATTTATATTGTAAGACAAAATGAACAGAAATAATTTATTTTTCCTGTCTGTTTGACTTATGATATAACTGACTGTTTACATTAATATTTTGCAAAGACAAGCATTTCATTAAGATTTTTTTTTTTACATTTTAATTTCAGTATGGACTGTGCATTAAGCCTTGCAGGCAAATGCAGCGTTTGTATCCAGAGATTCTCAGAACATTTCTTTTAATGCCTGCATAGCTGTTACTTTTAATAGCTTTCTGCTTTCCATCCAAGGCCATCTTCCAGCGAGTGTGTCCTTGCACTTTGCAGACACTTTAATAACCATTTCTGACAGATTTCTCCTGATATCGAGTTCTCCCGGACAAATGACCAATTTTTTTTTTCTTCCCTTTTTGGTAGTATTTCTATAAAGTGGTACGTCAGCTACTGCCAATGGCATACAATCTGCTGAAGAGAGGTCTGTTTGGAGAGATACTGGAGGCGCACCTCACCAGCCGTTCCCAGGACAACCTTGACCAACTCGCTGCTGTCTGACGTATACTGAGAGGATGATAAGCTATTCAAAATGACTTCCTGTAAATAGTGTTGGGGTGGGGTCAGAGACAGATTACACTGCACTAAATTACGCTGTTAGGTGCTGCTGCTTCATTCGAAATGCAACAAAGTCCAGGAAAGGTTAGTTTCTTAATTCTAAATTACTCTTACTTTTATAAAAGATGTATTGGTTATCTAAAATTTCAAGATTTCATTTGTAGGTTTAATTGGTTTAACATAATTAAAATGAATAGGCACATATTTGTTCCTTTTTTTTTTTTTTAGCTCTCACTGCTCAGTTTTGTATTAAAAGTGAAATCAAATTGAGTTTTTCTCACCAGGTTTTTCATCCTGAGAATCAACATTTTATGAGTAATACTGTGCCTTTCCAAACCTGAATTTCTTTGATTCTCACTGTCAGTCCAGTAAACCATAGAGAAATGAGTTATAGCTGCTGAAAGTTCAGTATGTTGCATATATTATTTATGATTCTGCTTTCTGCCTTTCCATTAACACATTTTGCATAACCCAGTTGCTAGAAAGCAATCCTTCAATTTGCCAGGTTATTTGAGCAGCGATTGCTGAGTGCTGATCAACATCTTGGTAATGGTTTCAGGTCCGTTTGTTTATTTTTGTGAAAGCAGAACACACTATTCATAGCAAAAGTGAGCTGATTCTTGTTAAAATGGTACCTTAAGTAATCTGTACTGAGAAACTTAGTTAGAAAAATAAGTTTTCAGTGTCAATTTCTTACTGTCTCCATCATCATTCATCGTTATGATGATTCCGTTATCGTTGTCCAGTACTGTTCCAAAGTAGATGTTTAATAAAGTGTATTTTTTTTTTTCTTTTTAATTGCCTGTGCTGTGTGAAAGATTAAAGTGAATCATCATATGTCATCAAATAGATATAATTCTGCTTACGTTGCAGATGTCTTTTTTTTTATCTGTATACTAAATATAGGTTTCAGTGGCCTAAAAAAGTGTTTATAATAGATACATATATAGATATACATATACATATACACACAGACATGTATATATTAGACTTGCTTAGTCTAAGTAAGTCTATAATAAATGGAAAAATTTCATAAACAGTCAAACCAAAAATTATTCAGACACCAGATATAATTTGATTTTGTTTTTTTGTTTGTTTTACTCGTGGGCGCAGGACACACATGTTGCATTTACAAGTAAACATGTTGTACACATTTACAGGTAAACTGTGAAATATTATACCCAAAAATTCTTCATACAGTGGATTACCAGTAAAATTTGATCTGTTTTGTACCATAAATTATTCATACACTTTGACCTGACCATGTTTTGCTTAAATGTTTTTCTTTAATTGTTAATGCGATCTTTTTACACCACAGACTGAACAAAATTAAGCATTACTTGGTAACTGGTTGACCTAAATTGGTTTTATCTAATTGTGTACTTAGGTTGAATAGCTGTCAGCTGTTAAATTTAATTCATTACATACCTTTCTATCAAAGTTATCGTCAGACATTATCAAGATGAATTTGTTCTGACAGTTTAACTCTTGAGTTTTTGTCATATATTATTACCATTTTCTAAACCATAGCGAATAAACTAGTGAAATGTTGAAGGTGTCTGAATATATTTTGGTTTGACTGTATATAATTTTATATATTATTGTATTTTAATGAACAGAGAGAGAACATATTCCACTTGTTATTAGCAACATGAAGCACGTTAAATATCACATCAAGGAGTCCCTTAATGGAAAAAGCTAATAATTAAAGCATAAAAGTGTAAAATAAGTATGTATATGTATATATATGTGTGTGTGTGTGTGTGTGTGTGTGTGTGTGTGTGTGTGTGTATATAAATACACAATTTTATTTGAAATATTTTGTGTAACTCCTGTATTACTGCAACTAAACTGCTGAAATACTATATTGCTGCTGCTATATCCCTGCTATTTGGGGAAGTTGTCAGGATGGAAACCTGCCATTAATATATCATAGGAATAAAAGTAGTTAGCTCCCAGATGTAGTAGTATAACTTAATTGCTTTGCAATAGACATACCTTGGTTTGATATTTTGCAATCAAATCCTGTTCAGAAATTCATAATTTTAGGTGTGCCTTAACTGTCCATCTACTATTGGGTTACTGTATATTCAAAAATATAAGCTATTAAATCGATTTTGATTTTGCCTCGTCATGTGTAAGTGGGGGTTTGGCTTATGGAGGAGGGGAGTGAGGGAGAGAGAGAGGAGCACGGGAGGGGGCTACTCAACACAGCGATGAGAACATCGCTCATATTGCGCCTCTCTTACACCATCGTGTATTTATCTCAGACTTATCGTTAATTACCCTCATTCCTCCTCCATCTCGGTCAGTGTTTCAGCACTGCAGCATCGGTGTCTGTGCATGTGAGCCGCGGGAGTGCCGCAGGACACCGCGCTTGAGACCCGCACCGCACCGTACCGTCACGCCACGCCACAGGACATTCGTCTGTCTCCACTCTCCAGTACAACCACAACATGAGTCGGAGCTTCAGCCCTGACATCTGAGGCCGGAGCACGGGTCTCGACCACCGCAGTATCGGGACTGCCAGATTCAGTTTCGTGGACGACATCACGCGCTGAGCCTGAATGTCAAAAAGCTCGGCAGAAAGTCAGAGCAGGGGCGGCTCCGTCCGAGACGTGAGGATGGCCTCTTCCAACAATACCTCACCCGAAGGAGGCTCTCCACCCCACCAGAACCGCATCCGCCAGGTCAGTGTGCGTGTGTGTTATGGACGAAACATTTGCCTTTTTGGTGTTCAGTGTGTGTGGGCGAGCGTGACACCCGTGTTTCTCAGTCTTGTGGTCCATGATGCGGAGGATGAGGCGTTGTCCTGGTTACCGAATCTTTCTAAAGCATCGGTAGTCTATCGCAATGTAGCCCGTTTCATTTCATAATGGCAGCGTTGTCTCTGTAGAAACATGGTCACATCGAATCTATCTATCTATGTAAAATTCTGCTAAATTTACTGTACAAATATACTAACAACCAAAGTTTATCATAGCAAGCCTATCCATTAACTATAGCCAATATTCAGTCATATTTCCTTTTAGGTCATGTGTATTTTCACTGTAAAGCCTATACAGTGACTTATTTTTTTACTTGCAAAATATTTAGTCTTGTAAATAATGTACATTTTTACCAGAAATACAATACATACTTCTCACACTTCATAAAACCATAATTTTTCTTAATGGTGAGCTAACAATATTTTGCCATTTTATATTGTTTTTTGTTTGTTTGTTTTTTCCAGTATATGCCTATTGCATTCGCTTTTCATCTTGGCCCAGCCTATACTTGATGCTGTAGTGACCGTGTGTGTTGACTGTTAGTGTGGTTTCACACCTGACAAACTGCACGGTTAGAGCAGCATTGTTTTGATCCTTAGGTGCCGTTCTGGCATGTTTCCTAAGTAACACTGCTTGAGATTCAGTTTATTAACTGTGGTGTTTTACGCATGAAATCACAGCTGATGACCCTGCAGAGCTAGCTAAATAAATAAAAAAAGAGAATATCCAAACAGTGTTTTTTCTATCACATTCTTTTAAGAGCCCTACAATAACAAGCTTAGCCTCACTCACCTTTCCCGTCTGGTTATTTGCAATCTCATAAGCCAATTCATCAATAAAAACCAGCCATAAATAAGTGATGGACTGGCTGAGTCATGTAGGGCATTAGCTTGTTTGCATGGATGCATAGATGCCCTTCCGTGCCACTCAAAGGTGTAGCCAGTGTGATTTGTTGCTCGGAGCTTTCCCAGAGATATTTTCCACTCTATTTTCTTTATTATTTCACTTTTAGAGCTGTCAAGGCTTAGTGCCTGTGGTGGGTTTTTCTTCATGGTCTGTTGAACTACATTTAAACTCTAGGTCTAAATTCGCCTTTCATCTCTCCATTCTGATGTATCCTAAATCAGTCTTCTCACTGTTTCTGCTCTGACATCATGGTTGCACCCATTGCCAAGTGCTCTTGTCAGATTTAGCTGGTATGAATGAAATTGTTCAGCCATGACAATGCTTTGCATAACTCTTGTATCAATTCTGAGTTTATATCCCACAATTCAGACTTTTTCTCAGAATTGAAAGGGATATAAACTCAAACTTTGAGAAAAAAGTCAGAGCTGTTATAGATAAACAAGAATTATTATTATTATTTTATTATTCATTGGCGGAAACAGGCTCCCATTTAACACAGACCTGCATCTTGAAATTAAAAAATAATAATAATTCTACTTAATTGCAAAAAAGGCCTAATATTACCTAATTTGATGATGCTGGGTTGAAAAACCTAAAAAAAAAAAAATAATAATAAAAATCATCCTGTACATTTTTTTCCACAAATTAAGAATGATTTTTCAAACAATGATGTTGTCAGCTTTAATGCTCTTGTCAAAATAACAAAAACAGACAAATGTGAGAAATTTTAATGACATGAAGTATTCAAAATGTATGTTTTTACTTAAAACATTCCCCCCCCCCCCCCCCCCCACAAAATATGTCATTTTCAGTTGCTGTTGCATGTATAAAAACACACACAGCTGTAACTTCAAACTATAAATTTGCATGTTCTTCTGTCACTGGCCGTAATTCTAACCTTGAAATCAGGATTAGGCACAAAATAATGCATTCAGAATCACTCAAACATGTGAAAACCTGGCACAAAGGAAGATAGGAATCATATATTTTTTGTGGCAGCTTTTTCTGGTGATTAGTGGATAATACACAATTCTTCACCTTACAAATGGTTGTCGCAAGTAAAAATGCTACAAAATGCACATCATGTGTTGTGAGAAAGGAATATTTTTTTTAAATCAGCACCCCAAAATTTGTAAGAAACAACATGTATTGGATTTCATTCAGAAATATAGATTATATGGAATATGCACAGCTTAAAAATATCAAGTTACCTGTTGTGCATATGCTAAAAGACTGGGCAGAACTCGTTTTCCACAGCTATTTCCTGTCAAACACACTCTAATGCAGTTTCCTATTGGGTCCTGAGTTATGATATGAGAGAGTGCTGTCAGGGTCTCTCTGGGTAATTAGATTTCAGTAATGGACCAAGCACTGCAGGCGTATACACCCAGGCATCATCTTATTGCATGAATACCATCTACTGGCACTCCTAAAGTCTGTTCACTGGCTAAAACAATGTTCATTTGAATATGTGGAAGTCAAGCAATTAATAAATGCAGTGTGATCTTGGTTTGGAAGTAATTACAGCAGTCTGTTTAGGAAGTCATATTGCATCGTTTAATTCAATTATACTGCAATCTATTCCTAAATTCTGTGCGCTAACTTCTTGAGCGGGATGAATGGAGGAGAGGAGTGGTCCAAGAACAACAGGCCTACTAAGTTATGGTGCTTGTGATGCAGGTCTAAAAATAGGCTACCATCAGTCTAGTCATTCCTGCGGCCATACTCTGGTTCCCCTCAGGAGTGGGTAGTGTGTTTCTACCTGCAGGGCTGGTTGGGAGGGTGGTATTCGATTGCACTTCAGCTGCATGGAACCAGTTGTGAGTGGATGGAAGAGTGGCACAAACACTGCTGTACAGAGCACTGTAGTGGGCAAAGTGTTTGGTATTTTCAGCATAATTGGGATGGTCAGGCTATTTGTGTGACTAAATTTTATTTTGCAAATATATGACAAAGAATGGACCTTTTCTAAGGTAATAATGTGATGAGATTTAGCCATAAACTGGCATAGTGAGACTTTTAATTGTCAATACAAAGTCTGGTTTACATCACAGCTTATTCTACTAAGAACCTCCATCATACAATGCAGTCACATTAGTGAAACTTCAGTAAAAGGTCCGTTGTCAGTCGTCTATGAAGTACAGCTCACACAGAAATCACTTTCAAAACAAGTAGCTTTCTGTTGAATTCATGTCAGCAACTTGAAATCTGCAGACCTCCTGTTGGGATTTAGCATTTTTCACTCTCATGCGAAAATTCTTGTGACTGGAAATTTCACCAAGCAGCAGTAAATATGACTTAAATATGACCTTCTGACTAATAGAGTGTAACAGTGTCTGTCCACATTTTCAGGGCCTGAACCTATCTTTACCTTAAAGCATCATAAGCCATGAACCAAACCATCTATGTGGTGAATCCTCACAAACTTTGACTTTTTGATTTTAAAGTATTTTAAAATCAGACAAAAAGAAAAAGGTGCAAGTCTGTTTACTTGACAGCTGTAATGAGGGAAAGAACTACAATCCCATGAAGCACTGTGAATGACAGTTTAGATAAAAATGATTGATAGACCCTGTTGAAAAAATCAGCATATGCTGGTTAGGTATGTTTTGAAGCATGGCTGCTGGTTTGAGTTGGTTTAAGCTGGTCCTTAGCTGGTCATGAGCTGGTTTAAGGTGGTTCTTAACTGGTCATATAGCTAAGGACCAGCTCAAACCAGCAGCCATGCTTCAAAACATAGCCTACCTAACCAGCATATGCTGGATTTTTCAACAGGGGATATATACATATCGATTCAAAGGTGGTTGTTTATATAGAAACAATATATTTCACTTTTATTGCAAAACGTTTTAATTAAAGAGCATTTAAAGACTGACTTGTTTAAGTTATTTGCAGTGCTACATGGCAGTATGTAGGCACTAGAGGGTTCATTTGGCACAGTTTGTTTGTTTTGATTCTTTGATTGGTGTACATTTTTAGCATCATGGGTAATGTAGTTTTCTCACAAGGAATTTTTATTTAAAAAATTATTGATTATTTAAAAAAAATGAAAGAATCCAGGCTGACAGCTTCAAATGAAATACTGTATATACAATGGATTAACAACCTTGTTGGATTTATAAGCAGTTACTCTATGGAGAATTCCTCTATAGGCTTTTGATATGTATAAGGTGCTGGCCACAGCTCATTGTGCTTATTTTACTTCAGCAGTGTTAGCAACGTTTCTCATTTTCTTTTAGTTTAATGTACCTATTATAACTAAAATAACTTATTAAAATAACCATTTAGACTTATTAAAAATAAAAATGACAAAATACACATCAGGATAAAAACAAAATGAAAACAGAAAATGCAATTTCTGTGTGTAATATGCATCAGGTGGTCAGTGAACATACTGTGTGTGATCTAATAACATGAAATATTAGTATATCATTGTATTCATGTCACATAACTCTTTTTCAAAGATTTAGATCCAACAGAAATAATTCTGTTAGAATTTCTTGTATACTGTGTGTATTAATGAGAATATTATTGCCTGTCTGATATTCAGAGGACTTTCTATCATTCTTTCACTTATACTGAGGTTAATAGATGCTCTGTAATTCTGCAACCCCTTCAAGTTCACATACACAGTAACTAATAGTCTTTTGAATAGTAGAGAGTGGAATTATCAATCTGCCGTGATGTCTTTGAAGTTTTCTCATTAATATATCACCATGTTGCCAACGTCCTACAGTTCCATGTGCATTATGATGTATTATACCCAATCATTCATGGCACTGCTTTCAGCTGTAACTTATTTTACAGCCAAAACTATCTGGACAGGTGCTATACAATGTATAGATCTCGTGTGGCTCGCCGTTTCTGTTCATCATTTCTCTCTTGTCCTCTATTTGTCCATAATTCACTCACTCACTCAGTCTCTCTCTCCCTCATCCCTGTGGGGGAAGTATGATGTGATGTACAGGAAGGAGACTGTAATGGAGCAGAAGGGTTTTTTATTGCATTACACAGCTGCATGCTGTTGCATTGTGGGTAGTGGGTGCCAGGCCTGGCCTGCCCTCTGAGGACTGTTTCTATAGCAACCTCGCTGTCCAGCACGGTCTACACACAACTTAAAACTTTAATGATCATCATTATTGACCATGATCATCCATTATCATCATTGCTCACATTATGATTTCGATGCCATATGAAACTTT
The DNA here is from genome assembly GCA_036784905.1 of Acrossocheilus fasciatus. Classification (NCBI taxonomy): domain Eukaryota; kingdom Metazoa; phylum Chordata; class Actinopteri; order Cypriniformes; family Cyprinidae; genus Acrossocheilus; species Acrossocheilus fasciatus. The sequence continues at coordinate 10,293,412 of CM071938.1, forward strand.
GCACAGAAGCTATAAATGTTGATGTTTGCTAAACTACAGGAGGCTGTATGGTAGAGTTCCACTTCTTTGTATCACTGAATTTTAATATTATCGTAACTATTACAAGATTATAGAGCTGCGTGCTCAACATACTTTAAATTTATAAATCAGTCCTCACATCATTTGCCAATAAGTCAGTAAAGGGTAGCTGACATGAAATATGAATTACTTTAAAACTACTTTGAGCAGTGCTTTTCTTATTAATTAGTTAATAAATTCCTTATAGTTGAGTGCATGAGATATTGTACTTTTGGTAACTTGGTAACACTTTACAATAAGGTTCTATATTTTTCTTTAGATAATGCAATGGCTAACATGAACAATACTTTTTACAGCGTTTTACAGGTAAATGTTATTTTTTAGCATTCCAAGCTGTATAAATTGATATTAGTTAATGTATTTTAAAAGAACATGGATGTAAAATGAAAAATAATATATTTCTAAATATTAACCTAGATTAAACTATAGGTTGTTCATTTTAATGTATAAAAAAGTTCACATGTCAGGTGTGCAAGATAAGATGGCATTACATGGCTGACAATATACTACTGCCTGAAAAATAATATTAAAATATGATAAAAAAATCATATTTTTCTTTAAAACCTAGTCAATATGCAAGATGTAGATTTTATTCATCTGGATTTACTCTAATTACATTTGATTACTTTTTTTTTTAAACTTAAAAACCAAAATGTATAATGAATGTTTTCAACTGTTAATCATTTTGAAACATTTGAAGCAGGCAGGGTTGCTTTCAGACTTTCACAATCCTTCATCGCTTTAATTAAGATTATAATAATTTAATTTTAAAGCACAGCCACCACAAAATCAAACTATAGCACCTCTTTTTACTTTGAGATCGTTCGGAGGTTAAATACAGATATAAAATCAGAAGATATAGTTTAATAGCTATATGATACTGTTTTTGAAATCAAATCTTTGCTTAGCTATATGGAAACACTGGTATCTAAAAATGTTTTGGAAAAATAAAGCATATAGAAATAGGAAATAAAACAGCTATCAAATACGAATGTGTCCTAAACTCCTGAAACATTGGTGTCTCGTGTTTTAGAGCAGTCAGTGCAGTTTGGGAAAGAAATCAGTCAAATCTGCATGTGTGTGAAATTATTCAGATGTATCCCCTTTTTAACCATTAACGTTTTCTTAAGTAACTGTATTTTAATTACATACTTTTTCTCAGTAATTGTAACAGATCACAGTTACATTTATTTTGTAATTACGTTACATGTAACTAGTTTCTCCCCAACACTGGCTAAATATGACATATTGTTCAAAATATAAATGTATTGTTAAGTTATATAAATGTTATGTAAATCAGGCAAATGATATAAACAGAAATCCCTCATAATTCTTTCATAATATAGGAATAAAACTGTATTTGGTGTATGTATGTGCTACTGAAGTGGAGATTTTTGGCTCAGCGCATGAGAAAAAAATTATAATTTTGGGAAAAGGCAAAAATGAACTAGTGCAGGGGAAAAAAAACAAAACAATAGATTTGACTGCAGTGCCTTGCTTTAATCCACCTGATTGGCAATTTTTTTGAGGGGTGAGGGTGAGAGTGTGGGACATGGAAATGAATCTCATACGTTAAAATATTTATGAAACACCAATCAGACTTCCCGTAAGAGTGGAAAATGGATCAATGACAGCTTGAGGACGGGTGAAAAACAGATGGGTGGATGGATTAGGAACAATTTGAAAGATGTGGTGGATGCATTAAGGAACTGGTCCTTGAGAAGTAATGATTGTCTTCTAAAAAGTCGAAATTTGAAATGGTTTCCAAGCCCTTGGAAGGATAAATAAACAAATAGACATAGTGCCTTAGTCTTTAGGTCCATTCTCCTGGTTAAGTAGAAGTGATGGAAATACTCTGTGCACATACAGTATAAAGCCAAATACAGGTTCAGCTCACCTCACACAACTTAGCAGATGGAAAGCGTCCCAAAAATGACGTGTCTGCCAAGGTAATGTCCTATGCCGCATGCTACTTGAAAGCATCTATAAGGAGAGGGCAGACAGAATGGCTCATCACACACACATGCATACACAATAGCCTGCCCTTCCCAGAGAGCTAATTGAGTAGAGTGTGTTTACTGAGGCTTGCTGATGCTCTGATGTGATTGCTGTCCCGTCTGCTGTCTGCATACTTTTATTGATCCGTCCTTTCTTTCTTTCCCTTTCCTTTGCTTTTTCTCAGTCCTTCAATACACACCTTTACTTTTTCAAAACTCACTTTCACTTTTTCAAAAATGATGCTGAGGTTATTATTTTGTCATTGTCAGGCAGAATTAAGTTGTCAAAGCACGTAATTTGAAGTCACGTGATGTATTAATCAGTTGTTTTAGGGTGTGGCTCTTTCCAGTACACAATAGATCTGATGTTTTAGTAACCACCTCACATGACTGCACAACATATCCTCTGCATCCAAATCACATTATGGCAGTGTGTGGGAAAAGATATGTTTTGAAAATTCAATCATTTAAAATCTTGATACTTGATACATTGAAAACTGAGATTCCTTACAGATTTAAAATGGAAAATACCAATGCCATTTTAAAGCTGTAATTTTATGCCAGATAATTAATCTCTATGATATATATATACTACTGTTCACAAGTTTGGGTGCAGATTTTTTTACAATTGTTGCCAAAAAAAAAAAAAAATCTTTCAAATAAAAAATAAATAAATAAAAGCTGTTCTTTTGAGCTTCATATTCATCAAAGAATCCTGAAGAAAAAATTGACGGTTTTCCTAAAAATGTTAAGTAGAACAACTGCTTTCAACATTGATAATAATAGCAGCAAATCAGAATATTGGAATGATTTCTGAAGGATTATGTGACACTGAAAACTGGAGGAATGATGCAGAAAATTCAGCTTTGCCAAGAATTAATTCTATTTTAAATTAGAAAACTGTTATTTTAATTTGTAATAATATTTCACAATATTACTAGTTTTACTATATTTTGATCAAATAAATGCAGCTTCAGTGAGCAAACAAGATTTATTTTAACATAAACTTTTGTAACATCCTGATTGCTTTTGAGAAATACATCCCTGAAATGTAAAAAATGTGGTGCTGTTGTACGAAAAAGCCATATAAATCAAATGCTTATTAAACTTATAAACATGCAATTTTCAATCCAATGAGAAATGTGGTGTTTATGGATTCTTCCTGAACTGGACTGACTGAATGTGGTCATTAAGGCATCAGTGACATTTGTCCAGACTTTTGGCTCTCAGCATAAATTCTTGTCCATTGTGCAGTTTACTCTGTCCAAGAACCACCTGATTCGAAAGAAAGTGACTAAGCTAAACCCAGACCAACAAAGCAAGTGAGATAGAGGCCCTAACTGGAAACTAGCAACTTCAAATCAAATTAGAGTGCATTCAGTTTCATATCTTCCAGTCGCATTCATTTTCACCGCACGTGTCCTTCCTTTCCTCCAGAGTACATGCAGAATCAAATGAGCTGGGCTAAGAATAAGAAGCTTCTGGATTCAGAGTCACCAGGCTTACTGCTATTTGATTTCTGTAAACGTGTTTTCTTTTTTGCAGGCACTCTAAGTTAATTTAAGATGATTCAGACACTAAAGCAGCGAGTGAATGGCTTATCATGTACTATATGCTGTTGGTGTAGATGACAGTCATAGTCTATTATAGAGTAGTATGGTAGGATGTAGTAGGAAACAGCAATGACTTGTTGTACATATAGGTACAGTCATTTTAGACAATTCTTTTTTTTTTTTTAAAATACATGAATTATGTTTCCATCTTTGTTGCCACAGTTTTAGAAGTGCATTTTTTCTGTTCTAAAGAAGGGGGTGTGCCAATACTTTCGTCCATATAGTGTATGACTATGTACAAGTCATTGGTGTTTGGTGCATTTTCTGCAGACCAGTCAAGTTCTTCCACACTGACTGAATCAATCATTTCTTTTTGAACCTTGCCTTGTACACATAGGTACTGTCATGTTAGAATAGAAAATGGTCCTGTCCAAACTGTTGCTATAAAATTTGATTCACACAAGTCCCTAGAATATTATTATGTGCTTAAACATTAAGATTTGTACTTATTGAAATTACTAAAGTCGTCAAACTTGTTCATTAGAACGGGGTGTACCAATACTTTTGTCCATATAGCATATATATATATATATATATATATATATATATATATCATTTTTGTATTCCCACAAAAGATGACAAATTGTTAGTGGTTGGTAATTTTAGGGCAGCGTACTCGAAGAGCGTTGTGTTGGTTTGAGCAAAGTGAATTCTACAAGGGTGTTGTTCTCTGGAGTGCATTTGCATTTGTCTTTCTCGCTCTCTTGTTTCTGTCATGACACTTCTTCCTTCATCTCTCGCCTTTTATGCGACTTTCTCTCGCTCTTCCTCAGCGACTGCCCTCTTTCTCTCTCTGTGCATCTGTCAGTGTTTGTGATTGGGTGTGGTCTCTACTGATATGAACTGAGTCTGTGATCATTGATCTGTTTATTTCTACAGTGACATTTGAAAGCAGAGAGAGGTTTCCGCCCAGTGTCTTCTTGATGTAATGAAATGTGAAGCAAATTCCCTAATAGTGAGAATTTTCAGCCCTGTGTCTGGAAAAAGTGGAGCTGTTTCACTGTCAGCTGCATGACATTTACACTTGTGAATGAGAGAAGGAAAGAAAGAACGGGGGCTGTAGTTAATAGGGTGAAAAGTGGGAGCTATTCTAGGTGCAAATGCAATGGGGACCCACAATAAATCTAGTAGGATGTTGATATAGCATCTAAGAAGTGTATTATCAACTTAATTGACAAGATATACAGAGAATCGTTCTGAGAGAAATATTACATTTAGCACATCTTATTGTGAAAATATTACTAGAAATAATTTCAACTACTAGGCTACTGATAGGAATCTTGACGGATTGCATTATACATAAAGGATATTTGTGTGAGAGTTGCTGTCTCTGGCCAAAATGAGACTTTTTTTGGAGGCTTCATAATTTGTTTGCTACGGTTTCAGACGTTGGGATTGTGCCTATATGATGCCAAATATGCTGTTTAGGCAGGTCGCTCACTATGGGTCGAGACTGTGCCAGGTGTTTGTAAATGGCTGTCTGTGTGTGTGTGTGTGTGTGTGTCAGTCTTTATTGAGTCTTTAAAACTAGTATTTGTTTACACCAATGCTTTTAAATAAGAATGCAAGACATATTTGTGACTGTATTGGCATTAGCCAATATTAATGTTTTTGTAATCATTTTACAAAAATGTTTTGCAGATAATATTAAGGTTTATACTGTTTCTTTGTGCTAGTTTTCAAATATACTAAGCAGTCATCTGTTCAAAAATCTGGGATCTCTTATATTTTTTATGTTTTTGAAAGATGCCACAATTTATAACACCAAGTTCACTATTTTATTTATTTATTTATTTTTGATAAAGTAGACTCTTGTGCTCACCAATGTGTCCAAATAATGAAAAAATAGTAATATTGTGAAATATTACTACAATTTATATTATATATTATAATTTTCTATTTTAATATATTTTAAAATGTAATTTATTTTTGTGATGACAAAGCATTTACAGTAAAATGTTTTTACTGTTACTTTTGATTAATTTTAATCTGTCCTTGCAGATTACTTTTTTATTAACAGTCCTAATTTTATGTTTTAATGCTTTGATTTCATCTGCAGTATGTTCTGTTTCGGAGTTTTAGTTTAAATACCTTTTTTTCTTTAAAATATCAGATATCAGACATTATGTTGGTTATTGGCCATAATAACTAATGGCTATTGTATCGGGCAAATATTTCAATATTGCTGCATTCCTGCCTCTACATTGGGTGCATTAGAGTGATGGATCTGTGCAGAGAAACAGGATTGAGGGTTGACTGTGAGTGAGCTTTTATGAAAGATCGATGTGTTGACTAATGGCTTAATAACAAACACTGTAAGAGCTTCAAGACTGAATAGGTTTTAGATGATGTAAGTCAAAAAGTGCAGACTCAGCTATGACCATACACACACTGACTAACACATCAACACACTATACACACATAAACTCTTATTTTCGAAATTTCAACTGTCATCATTCACTTTTAGTGGAGATGTTCCATGTTACAGATGTTACAGTGTTGATATATTATCCCTGTTGTAAATACACTGCACACACTTAAAACAAAGATTCTAGTTGGCATTGATGATTCCACGAAGACCCTTTAACATCCATGGAAGCTTTCCACTGCACAAAAGTTGTAGTGGAAAAAAGGTTAAAAAAAAGTTATTGCTTCTTTGGGGAACCAAAAATGGTACATCTATGGCATTGCAAAAACTCCTTTAAGAACCTTTGTTTTTAAGTCACCTTGAATAAAAATCATCTGTGAAATTACTACTTAGTATATGTACACATAAAAAAGCTCTCATTGTCTTCAATGCAGGCCCCTGACGCAGCACAATTTGCCATGCAGCAGCTGTGATGAGCGAAACATAAGCATCCTGAGTAATGATGTTCAGTAAGTGTAGAGATGATGATAACTTGTATTCCCCTGGGAGCATTGCTCTCTCCACACAGATATCTGAGACCTGGCGCCTCTGCATACACTGCTCATGTTTATCACTGTATTGATCCTGTCCTCTGCTTGTCCATTTATCAGCATGACAAGACCTTTTCAAGCTCGAATGAACCATATGTCAACCATATCTCTTACGGTGTGGTGTTTTTAACATATTTATAGCAGTCTTACAGTCTGATCTTTATCTGTTACATCATAAAGTCATACTTAGGAGGTTGCAAATACAACCACATATAGCAATAGCAACATACCGGTGACCAATCACAGTTCCCTTGCATTGTGGCAAAAACATTGCTTTTAGATTCTGTATGTAGAGTATTCAAAACCGAAATAGTTTATTGTAATCTGGTTGACTGGGTCTGACCTCCAGGTTGAAGGAACCTGATTGATGGTCCATCTTTGCCCTGCTTTCTGTGTAAGTCTGTCTCTCTTCTAGTTACGCAGCTCTTGCTCTACTCTGGAGACTATCAGTTGTCATAAAGGATCTATGTTTTATAGATTTTTTTTTTCCTGCATCTGAACAGATTCTGCTGCTGTTCAGTCTGTTGCTTTTACAACATCAATAAATAATATGAGATGCAGTGCTTGTTAAGGATGAGAATGCCTTACTGTAATCTAGTACCATCTTTAGTAAAAAAAATTAAAATAAAAAAAAAAGTTTTTGATTCATATTAAATAATTAATAAGTGTGGTGGAATGGCACTTTACATGAATAGAGTTGGAAATAGGGCTTGCATTTCAGATTTGTTCTTTTTTCATTTCAGTTTAAAACCTGTTAAAAAATACTAATATTTATAAATCAGAGTAGTGTAGATTAATTTGTTGACTAAAAATGTTAATTTGATTAAAAAAAAACAGTGCATGATTTGTGATATTATTTTCTGAAAATAATAAAAGTATATAATTATAAAAGTATGACAGTATGAGTTTAAAAATATGACAACCCTGTTTAGGAAAAGTGTAAAATCTGATTTTTTTTATTTTTATTTTTTATAACTAAGACAGTTGTACATTTAGCATATAAATGTGCAAAATATTGTTCATTGTAACATATATGTTAACACTTTAGTATAGGGACCAATTCTCACTATTAATGGTTGCTTATTAGCACGCCTATTATTAACGGATTGGTTATAAAGCACATATTCTGCATGACTAATCCTACCTAAATGTAACTACCTTTATGACTATTAATGAACAGCAAATTAGAAGTTTATTGAGACAAAAGTTGTAATTAATAGTTTGTAAATAGCGATAATTGGACCTTAAAATAAAGTGTGACCACATATTGTATAGTCTGTCCTATATAAACCATAATTTCATTGTTCTAACCATGATAGTGGCATCAATGGTTTCACCTGTTCCTACTATGATATTACAACACCATAACTATGGTTAATATATATGACCCTGGACCACAAAACCAGTCTGAAGTCGCTGGGGTACATTTGTAGCAATATCCAAAAATACACTGTATGGGTCAAAATTATAGATTTTACTTCTATGCCAAAAACCATTAGTATATTAAGTAAAGATCATATTCCATGAAGATATTTTGTAAATTTCCTACTGTAAATATATAAAAACGTCATTTTTGATTAGTAATATGCATTGCTAAGAATTAATTTGGACAACTTTAAAGGCGATTTTCTCAATATTTTGATTTTTTTTTTGCACCCTCAGATTCCAGATATTCAAATAGTTGTATCTCAGCCAAATATTGTCCTATCCTAACAAACCATACATCAATAGGAAACTTATTTATTCAACTTTCAGGATTATGTATGAATCTCAATTTAAAAAAAGTGACACTTAAGACTGGTTTTGTGGTCCAGGGTCACATATAAACAAACTACAGTACTTTTCAGGTGCCTTAGCGTTCCGTTCTTGTCTTATAGGTGTCTTACCTAAAGGACTCACACAGAGGTAGATGTATGGATCTCGTATAGTGTGCGGTTTAACCACCAGGTGTCAGTGTGCTGAGGTCTAAATTACTGAGGTGTAATTACTTTTGCAAGCCAAAAGGTGGTGTAGAAGTATTTTGACCGAGAAAACGCATGTTGTGTTGCAGTATGGTGTGATAATGCGTGTACTGGTATTCCCTCCATTAAGGGGACCAAATGTCCCCACAGGTATAGTACTACAAGTAAATTTTGACCTTGTGAAAGAACAGCATTTATTTGCAATAGAAATCTATTACAACAATACTGCTTAAGTGAGATCATACCAAGAAATAGTTTCCTCTCTCCATAGCATCTGCAGTAGTTTAGCAAACATCTTCAATTCAGGGGGATTTATAGTACAGTCTCACTGGAGCAACCTGCAAGATTATGTGCCTTTTTGAACAAGCATTGACCCAGCAATACTCTGAATATCATCCCTGGGCATTTACCACTATGCCACCCCACCCCACCAGGTCGGGTCTTTGACTACAGTAGCTGTGTGTTGGAGCGTACCATTTCCCTCCAGGTGGATTTGTGTATGTGGCTTACAGTTTCCCCAGTGTATTTATTCCCAGTGTTCGTGACAGCCTCCACTGTGGTCTTCCCCAAACTCCTCCCCAGCTCAGAGCAGCACGCTATGTGCCTCAGGTGTCTCTGTAGACTTGCTGTTTGTCGCACAGTTTTTATTAACAGTTTCATGTTTTTTTTTTTTCTCTGAAACAAACACTTTTAATTGTATCTCTACTCTTATACACACATTTGTAAAACACACACACACACACACACACACCTCAGTCCCACGGCTGGAATATACTGTTGCTGGATGCCTCTACATCTGGACAGACAGGTCCTTCCTCTCTTCCTCTCTCTCTCTCTCTCTCTCTCCCTCACTCTCTCTCTCTCTTGTCCCTAGTTCACACATGGCGATATATATTCAGATTCAGCAAGTGAGGCTTTTCTCTCTTCAGCCAACCAATAGACTGGAGTAACTCTCTGTAGGGGAAAAAAGAAACAACAAACTGCACTGAGGAGGGAATTCACAGCGGATCAGAGTAGTTTAGTCTAAAGAGTTATTCAGAGTGACTTGTGGGAGGATACTGGCACAGTGCGTCCATTATCACCTTATTCAAAGGAGCCATTGGGAAAAGCAGAAGAAGGACTCCAACATTTGCTTTACATTAATATGATAAATGATATGGGACTATTCCACATCTGAAGCGACAGAGGAGAACCTGTGTACGGTTTCTGTGGCGGCTGTGGTTTGTCATCATGGCACACGCAGCAGCACACCTGAAAAAGGCACGGGAACTGGAACAACCTCCTGAGATAAAGGCTCTCGCCAAAGCCAGAGAGAGACGCAAGAGACACAGAGAGAGAGCAGAGCGCAAACGCAAGGTATACTAACACCTAAAAACCTCAATAAAAAAAAAAAAAAACGCAAATTCATATGTACCAGCTCGGATACGGCCGACCATGTCTGTTTAAAAAAATCTGCGATCAATTAATGTCAATATCTTTACGTTTATCATTGCAAAGTCAAGAAAGTGTAATCACAGACATCCCTAATACTATTTAAAATAGTTTATTTCATAATATCCAAATTTAGCATCTAGTAATCCAGTGGTTGTTCTTCATATTTTAATCTGTGTTTATTCTATGTGAATTGTTCGGTTTTTGTGCTTTCAGTGTTAGCAGAAGTAAAGTAAATGTGATGAGAGTTAATCTCAGTAGCATTCACATGCACAGAGGGTTCATGGAGGTTGGAGGGTATGATGATGTCATACAAATATAATTCAGCAGCCCTAGTCAAACAACATATACATGATTTTTAATGCAAAATATTATTTTATTTTACTTTTGTTTTATATAACTCGCCTTTATGATTTCTTTATTATTAATAATATTTTTAAATTCTCAGTTGGGTACAGAAAGCTATCACCACTGTTACCTGCAGTATATAATAATTAAAGCAAATTTTTATGGTTGCATTTTAGTATTTTTGCGCTGCAGATGAGCTCCGGGGATAAATCCTGTAGTCAGCTGTTCCGCACCTGTTTCAGAGCACAGATACTGGAAGAGGCTTAGGAAATAGGATCATCCTGTATGCAGATTTGTCTCTAGAGTGCAAAATCTCATTGGCTACATATGAGATGACATAACCTTTTGATATAACTCATGTATGCTTTAGTTTTGTTCTTGCAATCTGCCAAGCACTTCCAAGTTTTGAAAATGTTTCACTGTATGAAAGATTAGATTTTTTTTAAATGGCTGATTTATTCATTTTATTTTATTCAGTTATAGTGAGAAACAACTAAGTTGTGATTTTTACCACCTTGTTCAATCTTGTTCAGAAATCTTCAGTCATTCTTTTTATTCATTTTAACGGATTTAAAAGGATAGTTCACTCAAAAATGAAAATTCTGTCATTAATTACTCACCCTCATGTCGTTCCAAACTTGTGAGACCTTCGTTCATCTTCGGAACACAAATTAAGATATTTTTTGATGAATTCAGAGATCTCTCTGACCCATAGACAGCAAGGATCCTATCACGATCAAGGTCCAGAAATGTAGCAAGGACATAATCTTAAAATAATCCATTAACATCAGTGGTTCAACCGTAATTTTACAAAGCTAGGAGAATACTTTTTGTGCACAAAGAAAACAAAAATAATGACTTTATTCAACAATTCGTCTCCTCCGCATCACCCTGCCGCCATTTTGGAGAGTATTCACTAAACGTAAACAACATATGCTGTTCTGTGTCAGCAGCGCCATGCGGATACGTTGTTTATGTTGTTTACGCTTTGATCTGAATGAAAACAATGTTTCTGCGTGGCGCTGCATGCGTTGTTTACATTCAGTGGAGACTCTCCAAAAAAGTGCCAGGGTGATGCGGAGGAGACGAATTGTTGACTAAAGTTGTTATTTTTGTTTTCTTTGCTCAGAAAAAGTATTATCATCTTTGGCTGAACCACTGATGTGACATGGATTATTTTAACGATGCCCTTGCTACGTTTCTGGGCCTTGATCGTGGTAGTATCCTTGCTGTCTGTGCGAGGGTTAGAGAGCTCTCAGAATTCATCAAAAAAATCTTCACTTGTGTTCTGAAGATGAACAAAGGTCTTACGGGTTTGGAACGACACGAGGGTGAGTAATTAATGACAGAATTTTCATTGCTGGGTGAACTAGCCCTTTAAAATGTTATATTTTCAATAGCAAAATTCCCTGTACACATTCACATAAAATGTTTGATCATATTCAAATGAGGAAATAATTATAATGGAGCCAAGGTAAATTGTGAGAAACACAAATGACTACTTCACCTCCAGAGTCTTGTTTATTAATAAAGTCACAGACACAATGAACGAATCATTCATGAAAGATCCATCACCTCTAAAGAAGGTTGAAAAAGCAACAGTGATGATGGGAGTAAAAGTGTCTGTTTTGTCAGCACAGATGTGTCATAAAACAGAGCTATTTGACCTGGATGGCCTGCTGCAGCCTATAACTTGACTGGCAGTGTCATCATTACAGTGTTTTTAAATGCTTATGAAGCTAGAAATCTTAGCAGGCTATTATAATTGAGATACATAAGAAGCTGATAATATTTACATAGAATTAGAATTTGCATGTGGAAATTTTTCATGTATAACATAATTTATATGTAAATAGTACAATATACAATTTTATAGTGTTTTTTATAATTAGTTCCTCAAAAAAATATTACTATTATTTTAAAGTGGGAAAGCCTAGTTTATTTTTTTTTTTAGAAATACATTACATTTTTGGGACAAAATTGCTTTATATAGCAAGGATGCATTTAAAAATGTTTTAAATTTTATTTCTGTTTCTAACAAAAGCAGTTCACTGTTAATCAGCATATTAGAATGATTTCCGAAGGGTCATGTGACTGGAGTAATGTCTGCTGAAAATGCATATTTGCAATAAATAGATTACATTTTAAAATGTATTAAAGTAGAAAACAGTTCATTTAAACTATAATAGTATGTTCACATTTTAGTGTATTTTTCATTAGATAAATGCAGCCTGGGTAAGCATGAGAGAATAATTTTTTAATCTTTCCTGAGAATTGCACATTTTTGTATATTAGTATACCACAGTTAAATAAATTTGGAAATATAAATAGAGATGTCTTGAGCTACTTTACATTGTCAGCTGTACTTGTACACAGAGTTCACTATGCTTTGTTTTTAAAGGCCAATTATGATGTGTTCCTTACTGTTTAAACACACTTATCATTATTGCCCCATTAACTGTAGTAAAACCCATTGTAGGATGGTTAACAGGGGGCATGGCATTGATCAGGGCAGTCAATAGCAGGTCATTATGTCTGTAGTGGAAGTCAACCAAATGCTGAATCATAGTCTGGTCAATGCGGACTGCCTCGGGACCAGAGATGACCCACAGACGCTGATGCCTTGATGCCATTTAATCTGATTCTGTAGGCATTGCTATAGCTGTTTAATCTCGGTTACACCCCACATGGATGATGAATTGGACTCAAGTGGTGTTAAACCATTTTGGAAGAGCTTTTACATGAGGATAAGAACCTCTTTTAAATGATGTTCCACGATTTAAAAATTTTAAAGACAACCAAAGGTTTTTGTAAATAACACCCTCTTCCTCAGTTGTCCCGGTGGATGCACATTCCTGGCCGTCAGGAGGAAAAGGACAGGTTTTCCAGCTGGCTCTTCCCCAGTAGGATTGCCCCTTGCTGGCCCTTGCTCTGCCACATTGCTGCTTGGGCCTGGAGGGGTTAAAAATAACCCAGCCCTGGATCCTGGACGGGGCGGATATTTGGCCTGATATAGCAATGGGAGACACATTTACGGCCGCAGTTGTCAGTCACGAAGGCAGGCGGGAAGAGAGACAAGACCGGAACAGAAGAGGAGACAAGAGCCAAGGTGTCTGTGCCAATACGGGACGCAGATTCTCACAGAAGACACGGGGCAGGGATCAGAGAGAGCACATAAGAGATGATGTTCGGGACCTGAGGAGAAACATAGACATGAAAGTTTGGGGGATTTCACATTAGCTGGATAGATGCTCTGAAGCTGCTAATTGAATGGGCTCCTGGGTACTACCTGAAGACTGAGGATAATGCAAACCCATAAAGCTAAGTGCATATGAGCAAGAATCAATCTCCCGGGGAGCGATTTGATGTTCAGTGGTTGGTTATCACTGGAAGAGGCACAGTGAGTGCGGAAACTTGGTTGATGTAAAGTGTAGTGCAGTTTTTTTTTTGCTAAGCTTTTTGTCACTCTTTACCATGGGCAATGCGGCAATGTGTAAGGCATGTGGTTCAGGTAAAGGCCTGCAGACCATTGGAAGTGATTCATCTCTGGACCGTTACTACCGTTCCGATACCGTGGTAAGACAATCTTAATAATATCTAGGTTCAGTAGAGGATTGTTGAGGTCATTTTCCTGCTGTCCATTTGTGTTTGTTACGCTGGGGTCGTAAGACAAAACATTTCTAACTTTCAATGTTCTCTCTCTCTCTCTTTTTTTTTTTTTAGTATGGTGATTGCAGTTAACATCTCATTAAGGATTTTCAACTTCTCAGATCTTGACTTAAAGGGACAGTTCACCCAAAAATTATAATTTTCATATCGCCTCTAACCTGTATGACCATTTTCTTCTGTGGAACATGAGAAACACACTCTTGGAAATAAAGGTTCTAAAAGAGTTCTCTTAGAGTGATGCCAGAAGAAGTACCTTTCTTAATTAAATGAACAGTTCTTATAAGAACCATTTATTTTTTCTTGATGTTAATAATCTAAAGAACATTTTTTTTTTTTTTATAAAGTACCTTTACTGTAATGGAATGGTAAAGGTTCTTCATGGGAAAACTGTTGCTAATAAATAACCTTTATTATAACTGAGAGTGTGTCTCAGTTTTTTGTTTTTTTTTTGGTCATAAAATGAAAATCCATGGGCTCATGGTTACCAACACTCTTCAAAAGATCTTCTTTTGTCCTTCACAAAAAGTTATACAGGTTTAGAACAACATGAGGATGGGTAAATGATGACAGAATGTTCATTTTTGGGTGAACTATCCCTTTAAGATGGAAAGCTTCCGATAGCCTCTAGTTTAGCCAGCAAGACTTATTTGGTCAACTAGCATCACCAGAAAGACCATGTTAACTGACTAGCTTTACGAACTAAGATTTGCTGGCCAACAGCATGGCTATATGCTGGCCTGGCTGGTTTGACCAGCATCAAAACAGCACTAAGCTACAAAACATGCTGGAAATTTAAGCTGATTAAAGCTGTTTGATATGATAGGTTTTTTTATTACAGTCAGTATTTCAAGACTTTGGTGTTTAATTCATTTGTATATTTTATTTTGATCAAATATAGTATAATATATGTCTTACCTCAGAAAGGTAACAATGATCACCACTAATGTAAAAGTATATCTGTTTCGATTGGATAGGTCTTATTCAGATCCCACACACGTTAAGATGTGACCTCTCAACCTCAAAAGGAGCAGAGGTCATGTCTCAAACATTTCAGTCAATAGTCTGTGATGACCTGACACATTAATGCTTCACGCTCCACATGACCTGAGAGCTGTTGAACTGTTCATTAGTTTCTTAAATACCGCTGCCAGAACTTAGCACCAATGCTCTTGTCAGTTCTAATGTAACAAGATTAAAATAAATACCTTAATGCTTGCTTCCATTATTGAAAATGCTTCACTTTAGAGGTTTCTTGAGGTGTAAAGGTTTTAATATTTTCGTAACAATACTGTCTGTATGTTTTAAGAAATTTTGTGCAGCTTTTGAAAGGTAGTTGAAAGGTACTTGTACTCTCTACCTGCTCTGTAGTGTTCATTAATCAGATTTTGTGTTGGTATTGCACATGCAGGTTTTATTGTCACAGTTGTGACTCTTATGCCAAAGGCTTTAAAAGGGATTTCTCTGAAGTAGTATAATCAACACATGTTTGCTTGTTGACGCCAAATCTGAAATTTGATCTTGGCATTAATTTTCTTCCTCACATGGCAAGACTTTCGGTACATAACCATGCACATATGCAGATCTCACTCTCTCTTTCTCTGTATGTTTGTGTGTGTGTTCAAATACATGGCATGGGTACTACAGCATAAACACACTTCCTTTGTCCTCGTAAAACAAATGGCTTAAAAAAATATTCTAAATGTTGTTTTTGAAATAAAAAAAAAATCCTGTAGTTTTCTATGAAGGTGCAGGGTTAGGAGTAGGGTTAGAGTTAGGAAATAGAAAATACAGCTTGTGCAGTATAAAAACCATTATGCCTATTGAGTGTCCCCATTAACCACATATACGTGTGTGTGTGTGTGTGTCTTGTCAGCTGCCTTCATTCTGTTTTGCTGTCTATATTTAGCAGAGTCACATTCAAACACAATTCTGATAAAAGGAGATACACACCCACTGTAATCACAACCTTCACATACTCGCTGAGACTTGAGCACATACCATAATCTTTGAGAAAATGAGAAATATTTACAGTACTGTTCAAAAATTTGGGGCCAGTAAGATTTTTTTTTTAAGGTTTATGAAAGAAGTCTCTTATGCTCAGCCAAGATGCATTTAAAAAAAACAGTAATTCTGTGAAATATTACTACAAATTAAAATAACTGTTTTCTGTTTTAATATATTTAAAAAAATCTATTTATTCCTGTGACAGCACAGATGAATTTTCAGAAAGAATTACTACTTTTCGGTGCCTGTCGGTCTTACTGACCCCAAACTTTTGAACAGTAGTCTATATTATCACAAATGTCACAGATCTCACCCATATGTTCTTGTTTAATATCTTGGAAATATGTCACATTATGGAAGTAAAATGAGTCGCATTGACATCACTTGAGTATTACTTTCAGTTTTTTTTGTTACTAGTGCTGAGCTGATGTTTCCTAAATTCTTTCCTTTGTGTTGTATATACAGTCGGACAGTAACACCAGCTTCCTGAGGGCAGCCAGAGCAGGTAATATTGAAAAGGTGCTGGAGTTCCTCAAGAGCGGACAGGACATTTCCACATGCAACCAGGTACCTTTTTACATCAAAGAGAATTTCAGTGTTGTAAAAATCAAAGAAATAATTGCAATGTCCTCTCATTTATTTTCTTCTCATCCTAAATTTACTATTTTGTACTTTTTTTTTTTTTTTTTTTTTTACAATGCAATTCAAATGAATTCACCAATTGGAGGTTTTGCACACCGTTACATCTCAAGCCATTTAGATTATGTATTTATGTGAATTTAATCTCATCTGTTGCGATAAAATCTGTTGAGTAATGCTGAATTTGAAGTCTGTGGTTTTCCAGGAAGCGGGTATAGCCATAAACTTCTTTCCAGCTTAAAAGACATGTTCTGTCAACTCCGTGTTAGCTCCAAACTCTTTAGAAAGTCCTAGTAGATTGTGCTTTGTGAGAGGAGGATAATCCTGATTATTAGAAATGTGTATGCTTTTTTACTCTGCTTTCTTCAATATTTGTCCAGCCTGGGCACAAATTGCATTGTTATGATGTATAGAGAGCCATACTGATTCCTGACAAATGCTACATTGCCAACATTATCAGCTAGTCCTCTGCCAAGCAGTTCTTTCTAGTACATCAAAGCCTTTTTACTCATGCGTGTCTCTGGCAGCTGTTCCCACTCCCGACCTTCTGTACCTTCTGCCTAACTAAACCCTCCCACTGTCACAGCACTGCTGTGTTCAACCATTCCTTACAAATTACCCCTGGCATAACAATGCACTGATATCACAGAATATATTGAAGCTAATTGATCTTCAATTTTAAAGTGTGTGATATCTTTTGAAATCAAACATTGTCAAATGCAAACATGCATGTAAAAAAAACAAACATTTCCTTATATAGTCAAGATACAAAGCTGATGTACTTTTATGTATGTATAATATCATTTAGTGGTAAATAATGTACAAAGATGTGCTTTTTGTCTTTTGTACCTTTTGCCCGAATGACAGCTTTATACCTTTTTTTCTGAGAGCGTATGATTAAATTGTCCTACAGGAGATACCACATGCAAAATACATTCAGAGAGGTTTGGCACTGGCACGACCTGCAAAATTTTCAACCAATGATCTTCACGGTTTTGGTTTTTGCAAGGTGTGCCATATAAATATTATGTAAATGTAGTACTAAGGTTTTGGTTATCATACTGCCAAACAAATACTCTTGAGCCATGGAACCAACATGGGAAAAAAATAGAAAAACCATGTTTTAAGTGCTTTAATGTTACAGTAACATTAAGGCACATTTCACTTACTGCCATGTGTCCGAATGAAATAGTATATATGCTGATACATGATATAAACAACATTTTGTGAACTATTTCCCTTGAAAAGTGTCATTGTGCGGTTTTTTTTTTTTTTTTTTTTTACATTAAATGCAGCTGGGTGTGAAATAGCAAAAATGTTTTAATGTAAGTGACAGGTCTAGTCAAACTAGTAACTATAAAAATAGTTATTCAAATTTTCAGTTGAAATGAACTGAATTGACATCAGAGATGACAAATGTCATAGGGTTGCTATGACCCCTTTATTATGTAATGGGCTGAATTTGCCTCTGCTGTGATGTATAATAGATTTGACCATGACATTATCCATTATGATGTCATCTGGAGTCGCCAGCAATGAGCACATCAGTAAAACAATGGACAGGCATTCCATGCTGTTTTCTCTAAAACCCACTCTTCTAATCCTCACTGAGTGATATTGCAATATAATCTGCCCATGTTTCATCTGTTTTTTCTTTCCACTCTTTCACCGGAATCTCTCTCTCCGGATGTGAAAACTCCTGCAGCTTTCATTATCCAAATAAATGAGATTAGCGTTTCGTTAATTCTCTCTGCTTTTAATGACAAGTCTGACTGTTAGCCACACTGCGTTACACAAGAGCTGTCATGATTTACCCATCAAGCACGGAATGAGGTGCATTAGTAAATTAAGACAGGTGGTGATGTTTGAAAAAAATAATGCTTATTTACAGCTTGAGAAAAAGGGATTAAACACTAAAATTCCATGTTTAAACATGCAAGCTTTATTTACTAACAAGTGGACAATAGAATTAATTCGACAATAGAAAAAGACAGTCTTTACAACTGTTCTTTACAAATACAAGGAATAAAATAAAATAACATTTATATACTGTATTATGTTCTAATATATATGAAGATGCAAAAGCTCCTATGTTTATGTTCAATCATTTCACTTTAATGTCATTGAAAAGAACCTATTCATCGCCATTAAAGTGAAATTCCTATAGGAACCTGATAAAAATGCTTGTTTTAGAAAACAATTTCAAATGGAACTCTTCATATTCAACATGAAATTTCCATAATTAATCTTTTTGTAACATAATAATTCTCCATGTTTATTAATGAACCCAGAGAATGCATATCAGAGATCTAGTATGGGAAACATTTTTATTAGCATTATAAAATGACCCTGCCAAAAGTCTGTTTTTTTATGCAACTTGTATATTGCTATTATTTATCATGAGCAAAATTTGTTGTTGTCTTGTTCTGTATCGTAGCTTAATATCAAATCTGTACTGATTGTATTAATCACAAAAACATATATTAATCACGCCTCCCTCTGTGCATAGAATGGACTCAATGCGCTCCATCTAGCAGCCAAAGAGGGTCACGTGGAGCTGGTGGAGGAACTTGTGGAGAGGGGTGCGAGCGTGGATTCTTCAACCAAGGTTAAACACACATAAACACTGACAAATTGGAGGGAGGGGTATGTGATTCCCAAATGGCGAGAGAGAGAGAGTAAATCTGACGGAATGCCAGTCATCCAGCACTGTGTATGATGAGTACAGTTGGACTCTGGTGACTCCTGTCATCTGACACACAGGGCCAAACAGACACACCCACACAAGCCAGGAACTATAAACACATGCCCAGCAATCACACTGACTGCAGGGAGTTCTATGAGGACAAAAGCTTTTGAAACTTTGTGTTGGGCAGAAATGTGATTGTTTTAGTGTTTTTCATTCATTTGTTTTATTATGGACTAGATTTGTAAAAGTCCTTTTTTACCTAATAAGATTTCTGCAGATCAGTTCAAATGCCTCATGTAGTCCGAAGCCCTCATTTGCAAATAGCTGTTCTTGTTTTATGCACACACTGTAAGAAAAGTATGGAAAAATACAGCCACGTGTATATGGAATTTTCCATATTGTTTTCTTACAGCTTTTTATCCATTTTTCCATTTCTTACAGTGTAAATGTCACTGAATTGAAAAATCAAAAAAGAGAAAACTATACTCTAATCCTTAATGTGTGATGTTTTGTTTGATATTTATAAGGTGAAGCAAGATCGCAAGTTTTTTCTTCTTTTTTTTTTCAGTGTCATCCTTTTGTGCTTTTAATAATTCACACAAGTACCAGTGAATTCGTACACAACAAGTGCACAATCACAGTGAATACTGTAAGTATCTCCCTTTCCTTCTTTCCAGAAAGGGAACACAGCATTGCACATTGCTTGTCTGGCTGGGCAGAAAGACGTTGCGAAGTTGTTGGTGAAAAGAGGAGCGGATGTGAACTCGCAATCACAGGTGAGAAAAGCATGTAAAATTATAATAATATACCATTTTTTTAAATATATAATTGTATTTATTATGATTCAAATATAATTCAATAAAATGTTATAATGTTAAGCTTTACGGCACCTGTTGTTACTACAGAATGGCTTCACTCCACTTTATATGGCTGCTCAAGAGAATCACCTGGATGTTGTGCGATATCTTCTGGAGAACGGTGGAAATCAGAGCATGGCCACAGAGGTTTGTGATTGCGTGTTTCCATTCATTGCAACACAACCATACAAGTACCTGTGTCTAAAAAGAGGAGAATCTTTACACACTTCCATAGACTGAGATTTTGATAACTTGCTTATTGTCTTTGACAGCATTGTTCAAACATGCAAGGTAACGATTGCATAAAACTGGATGGAAGTAAATTCTCAAATCCTGAATGATTTTAAATGATTCATCCCTGCTAGAAATCCAGCCAATAGCATTCAGATGGTTAAGGTATTTTCTTACTCTCTGTCTATCTGTTGTCTGTGTTTGTAGGATGGCTTCACTCCTCTGGCCATTGCTCTGCAGCAGGGTCATAATCAGGTGGTCTCTCTGCTGCTGGAACATGACACTAAAGGTAAAGTCCGCCTGCCTGCGCTCCACATTGCTGCCCGCAAGGATGACACCAAGTCTGCTGCTTTGCTGCTTCAGAACGACCATAATGCTGATGTCCAGTCTAAGGTGAGAAAATAAATAGTGAGGATTTATGCTTTTTCAAAGATGGAACTAATTCTGTGGTTTTCTGACAGGTATATATACTGTAGATAATGCCATTGTTTAAGGTTTTTCACCATGATAATACTATTTTGGACATGGTGTCATGAGAGCATTGTGTGTTATTTGAACATTTGAGCATACTACTAAGTTTTTTTTCATATGGTACCTGTACAGTATCATTGTGGTGTTCTTTGAAGATTACTAAGCATTGTTATACTATGACAGTACCATGGTACCACAGTTCATTTTTGAAGGATTGGTTATGATTATTTTGACTGATTTTATTAATTCATTCATCTTAAATGAATAGTTCACACAAAAATGAAAATTTGCTGAAAATTACTCACCTTCAGGCCATCCAAGATGCAGATTAGTTGAACTAAGGAACTGATTTGGAGAATCATGCAGATGTTTTTAACTTCAAACTGTTACTTCCAGATAAAATATGAGTCCTCTTTCTATAATATTACTTTCTCCAGTGAAAAAGTCATCTTGTCTGAATCAGGAGAGAAATAGGTACAGATCAAACACCGTTTACAAATGAAAATATTCTAAAACAGTTCTAAACAAATACGTCAATGGATTTCGATGTGAGAGAACAACAGTGGATTGACTTTTTCATGGATGAAGCATTATAGACTGGTATTTCGGTCAGAAGTGACGGTTTAAAGTTTTTAGCTTGAACTCTCATTCTGACGGCACCCATTCACTGAACAAGATGCATGATGAGCAAGTGATGTAATGCAAAATTTCTCAAAATCTTTTCTGCTGAACAAACAAACAAGCTCGTGGATGGCCTGAGGTTGAGTTCATTTTCCACAAATTTTCTGAAATGAAAATTGTCAGTGAACTATTTCTTTAAATAGATATTTTCAGTGAGGTTCAAGCTATCTAGCTACTTGTTTTGGCTTTATTTAATCTTCACCGAATTATATTTTTGCTTTTGAAATCCCTCCTTTTAAGATAAAAATGTTCAAATTGTTTTAAAATGCCATATTAATGAAAATGCTATATTTTCCTCCTCATGTGCGACTCCTTCAGATGATGGTCAACAGGACTACAGAGGTATTAAGATTCTCAGCAGAATCCTGCACCTGCATTCGTCTAGGCTCTTATAAAGCCTAATGTGCTACTTAACACTGAATCTTTCTTTTACAGTGCATGGGAAGAATAGAGTCTTGTCCTATTAAATGTTGTAGTGCATGACACATAGTTGTTTTTATTTTAGTAGCAGCACCCTATTTCCTCAAGAGGTTTTTGGGTGTTTCTAGCTCATCAACACGTTTTTATTCTCCTTTATTCCAATGAACATTTTGAGCAGAAATTAGGGGTGCATTATGTTGTTTATACGCCACTTATGATTTTACTAACAGACTAAGCAGACGTTTAACTCCTAATTGTGCATGTGAACTCACGCTGACACTCTGTGTAGAAGTCTCTCGGTCACATTTTGCTGCACCTTTTTGTTAATTCTGTTTTTTAAATTGCACCATGTCTGTCAGAATGGAAAGGTAAGAAAAAATGGCTCCATCAAACAAATGAGTAAGACAGACAATGCCAATTTCCTATCTATTTCATCTTTAGCAATACGTAGTGAGTAGTTGCTGAATAACATTTGTTTGTTCAGACATTTTGTTCATCATCTTTTTTTCCTTTCATTGTCACTGAGAAACTTCTCATCTCTCTCATGAAGACTCATATGACACTGGGAATGTGCTCATATATTATTACATGTACAAATCTAATCTTTCTTTTTCTTATTACATCATTTTTTCTTCTTTATCTTCACTCCAGTGCATGGTGTGGTTGGATTCATTGGTAGCAGATGAGAATCCAGAATTTTTTTTTTTTTTTTAACTTTTCCATTTTTCTATCTTTTAAGTTTTTGCACAAATGTGATGATTCATGGGAATGCTGCATGGTAGATCATGAATGATGGACGTTTTAAAACAGTCCAAACCGACCAACATAGACATTTACCTTCATTCTGTTTTCTCCTTTTCTTTGTTCTATTCCTTCTTTTATCCCAATACTACTCCATCATCTAACAGAGTGGCTTCACTCCTCTGCATATTGCTGCTCACTACGGTAACGTTAATGTGGCCACGCTGCTGCTCAACAGAGGGGCTGCTGTAGACTTCACAGCAAGGGTATGCTCTTATACTGCCAAGACCTTAAAAAAGCAGCAACTTATATTGACAAAATTAAATACTTTAAGTGATTGTACATAGTTTTAATTGTTTGGTAGTAAGTCCTCTAAATCAGTGGTTCTCAACTTTACTTTAAGGCCCCCCTTGTCCAACACTATAATCAAAGCCCTCCCCCCAGTATAAGCTAAGATGTTTCTTCTACAGCAATTATGATGTTATAATATAATAATTTATTAATTTAAGTACTTATTATTCATCCTGCACCCCCTGGAAGTTTACTGATGCCCTCTAGTGGGCTCCGACCCCCTTGAGAACCACTGCTCAAAATCAGTGCTTATTTAAGCTGTTATTCACTTATATCACACATTTATCATTTTTGGGTAAGCTCCAGGGTTATTTTTATGTGCATGCTTTCTTTTATTAATTTCTATACAGTTAAAACTCTGTTAGAGGGAACAAGTTATCTTTTCCTATGATGTATAAATTGTATCAGATTTCATGTATGTTAAGAAAATACTTGCAGTTCCTCTTTACTTGATTTTAGAAGACAGTGTGTGTAATCTCTGCTAAAGAATGTATTGTTTTATTTAGAATGGTATAACCCCTCTTCATGTGGCCTCCAAACGAGGAAATACAAACATGATTGCTCTGCTGTTAGACAGGGGGGCTCAGATTGATGCCAAGACCAGGGTGAGTATCAACAGTACCATCAAAATGCAGTAAAACAAGCGCCCTCTAGTGCCTTTACCACTAACAGCAGTTCGGAGAAACATTTCTTGTACTGATAATGATCAATGTTGGGGGTAACACATTACAAGTAACGCGAGTTACGTAATCAGATTACTTTTTTCAAGTAACTAGTAAAGTAACACATTACTTTTTATTTTACAAGAAAATATCTGAGTACGCAAATAACGCAAGTTACTTTGTTTTCCCATTTATTGACTGACAAGTCTCCTGTTCCCATATTGGGAGAAATCGGACGTACAGAGGCGTTGTGTACGCTGTGTGAACATGATGTTACTGTAGTTGTAGACTAAATGTGAATGTGCATTAATTCATCCCACTCTCAAAAAAACAGGTTTAGTATTCATCAAAATGAATTAAAACAGTGAAATGCAAACTCAGAATATGATGCAAACCTGCAATAATTAAATATGTTAAATAACACAAATGTTATTTGTGTTCAACCATACTAATCAGAAAAAAATGACTTTAGATAAACTAACAATTGTGCTTCATTGTTTTTTTTTTATTGCTGAAGAGTGTTGAACCTTCTTCTCCTGCGTTCTACTGTACAGACGTGAATTTACTTTTCCTTCAGCCTGAGGTTTATTCATTAAACTTTTTGGTGCAAAAGGGCTTTTACATTTGCTATAAATAGAACTTCTTATATTAAAAACAATCAAGCCCTGCTCATGTTTAAAAAGTAACGCGAAAGTAATGCAAAAGTAACATAACACATTACTAAGTAACGTAATTAGTTACTTTTTTAGGGAGTAACGCAATATTGTAATGCATTACTTTTAAAAGTAACTTTCCCCAACACTGATAATGATAATGCTAGATTTTTGTGAGCTGTGCATTATGAATGCATCTTTTTATTTTGAAAAACTTAGCAGCGATAGGTATTTTAATACATGTTGTCATGTGCATTTGCCTGAGTAGTTTTCATAATGCATTATTTATGTGTGGTTTCATATATGCTGTTTGTCTGTATTTATCTTCTCTCTGTTGAACAGGATGGGCTGACACCGCTGCACTGTGCAGCCAGAAGCGGACATGACACTGCAGTGGAAATACTGCTTGAAAAAGGAGCTCCCATACTGGCACGGACCAAGGTACAGGGAACTAAGCGGTTCCATGTTTGTATTTTTTAATTAGTCTCCTATACTCACTAAGGCTGCATTTATTTGAATTTGTAAAAAATAAAAATGCAGTAAACAGTATTATTATGAAAAATTATTATTATTACTTTTTGATCTGTATTTTTTCGTCTCTCTTTTTCTATTTAAACACACACACAGAACGGCCTGTCCCCGCTGCACATGTCTGCTCAGGGTGATCACGTTGAGTGTGTTAAGCACCTGCTGCAACACATGGCACCGGTTGATGATGTCACACTGGACTACCTGACTGCCCTTCATGTTGCCGCCCACTGTGGTCACTACAGAGTCACAAAATTACTGCTTGATAAGAAAGCGAATCCTAATGCCAGAGCACTGGTAATTCTTTGTCTTTGAATAAAAAAGTCAAATGAATGTGTGCTAGTGTTAATGAGCGTTACTGATGTATTTATTGTGTCTGTCAGAATGGCTTCACTCCTCTGCATATTGCCTGCAAAAAGAACAGAGTGAAAGTCATGGAACTGCTGGTTAAATATGGAGCCTCGATTCAAGCTATCACTGAGGTAAGAGTCTTAATCTTGCATACTATTTCTGATAACAATATCTGATTTGGCATGCAACTTTTTAGAGTTTATTTCAAGCCTAATAATGAAACTTAGCTCTACTGTTAGCCCACTGTAATTCTAAAAATTAAACTGTAGCTCATACATGGAATGTTTAGAGTTAATATAAACAGAGCTTTCAGAATGGATTCATTCAAATTGGTGCATGTAACCATAACTATTTTCTGTTCTCTTTCTTCCTAGTCTGGCCTGACCCCAATCCATGTTGCAGCATTTATGGGGCACCTCAATATTGTTCTCCTGCTGCTACAGAATGGAGCCTCACCCGATGTCTGTAATATTGTGAGTACACAGTCATCATGATTGGACATGATTTGTACCATATTTAAGTGCATTTTTTAAGATTTCTAATAGGGGTGTGTGATCAGAGGCGGATTTCTTCCGAGGGTACACACAGAGGTTTTTTTTTTTTTTTTGGAGCACTTTGTGTTCGTTAAATGTAAGTTTTTTTTTTTAAGTAACAACCAAGCAGACTGTGAGGGGATCATAGCCTGTTTGATCAATTTAGCCTTCTCAAATCATCACGACTTGCCTAAAATAAAATCTATGGATATAAACAGTTCAAGCATATCACAATGTTAGTTTAAACGTTTGAACTATATAAATGTGCGCTAGGTGCATATCTAATCGTTTGTGTGAAGAGTAGAAGCTGAAGCGCACTTTGCAGGACATGGAGGCGCCAAAGCAGTCACTTGCATTTTTTTCTTGATAGTGGAAACAGCTTAAAATATGTCGTAATTTTTGCTCATAAAGGTAAGAGTAATACATCATTCGGAACTGTAAAGGGTCTACTTTTATTTGTGAGCATTCACAATATCAACAAAACGTTGTGCTTTTATAAAATAAATAGGAAAACTGAGGATGCGCTTGCCGTCTCATCTTGAATAGGACCGCTTCACAATGATGAACCGAAACTCAACGAACTGAGTCACAAATATGATAAATATATCTATAGAAAGCTTTAAATTACTACTTTAAAACAAAATAATTCAAATCGAAAAAGCAAAAACTCTTTCATTATGTAATCCATAAAGATGCATTTCCCTCTAAAGGCATGTCCAATGAGGAGATGGCGAGTCATTTTTCATCACCGTCTAAAATATAAAAATAAGGAAAAGCCTAAAACTGGCCCGACTATATTTTTTCTGATTTTTATGTTGCTCTGCTCTGAATTCCTTAAAATTTAAATAATTTTCTGCAATGCAATTTTGTCTGATATGTGAATGATTTATTAGCCTATTTTTTAATCCATGCAGCAAATGCTTTAAAAACAGCTTTAAAAATTACTTTATTGCATTCCAAATGATTTTAAAGAACTTTTCACTATACATTTTCCGGGTAGCTTGAATGTGAAACATTGTCATGAATTTGTTGTATTCCCATTTGTAAAATAGGCTACAAATTAATTGTTGTAGTCTAACCCGATCTCATGAAAGTGCGTGTAGCACGATTTTCTCTTTCTATTTGATGTAATGTTTATAAGCAGAAATTGACTTTGGCATGCAAAAAACTGATACATTCATTATTAATGGCATGGCTGGTTCAGTTGACAGAAATACAAGACACACGGGCCTATAATTTACTGCTGAAATGTTTGCGGGGGAAATCTCAGGTCAGTCTGAGCGCTCATGGTACGCACTGTGCCTACAGCTGTACACCTGCAGGACCCACTGTGTGTGATATTGACAAAAATTGGGATTTTTGACTGTGTTTTTGTGCCGGTACTTTGGCTGGTTTAGGCCTTTAGTGGAGCTGAATCCGAAATATTTTAATATTCTTCATATTCTTTGCATTGGTTGGATCACAGTAGTATAAGGTGTGTTATTTGACCCCCTAAAATGATTTGAGAGCAAATCTTCTATGTCAAATTCTTAGGTTTTATCAATAAGTTAAATTATAATAATAAAGACACTATAGAGCTGTTACCAATTAAATCCAATTAAATCAATATTAACAAAATCCATTTTTTAGTGCATAGATGACATACTGTAAGCTACATTTGATATGGCATTCAGATGTACGTGTGTCAGTAATGAAACACTTCTTTGTGTTGCTCAGAGACACGGATCAGTTCTTCTCTGCATTCTAACTGCATTAATAGACTATATCACACAGTGAAACAGCAACTATTACAACATCTGCCTACACATATCTATGAAAACACTATATATTCTAGACTATATAACTATTGCACACCCCTACTTTCAGAGCCTATTTTTTAACTCATGCTTTACCACACTGTTTTGGTAATGCTGGGTGTTTTTGATATCATTTACTGTCTACTCTCCTCTAAATAAACAAATTCAAAAAGGCCTAGCAATGCATTTCATGTAGTACTGATTGTTTGTGTCCTCAGCGTGGCGAGACGGCATTGCACATGGCTGCAAGGGCAGGACAGATGGAGGTGGTGCGATGTTTGCTGAGGAACGGCGCTTTGGTGGATGCCATGGCCAGAGTCAGTTGATAAAAACACTTACTGAAAAACGCGAGAATACAGATATTAATGACTACACACAAAGCTTTAAATATCCTATATCTGCATTTCTCTCCCTCTTTCTCTCTTGCCTCCAGGAGGACCAGACACCCCTTCACATTGCGTCTCGTCTGGGTCAGACAGAGATTGTGCAGTTGTTACTGCAGCATATGGCTCATCCTGATGCTTCCACCACTAATGGATATACACCTCTGCACATCTCCGCTCGTGAAGGTCAGATGGAGACGGCTGCAGTGCTGCTGGAGGCTGGAGCATCTCACTCACTCGCCACCAAGGTGGGACTGCAGGGAGATCTGTGAAAGAGATATGGAGCCTTCATTCCAATATACTATCAAATAGTTTTCAATAACTGTATTATTTTATACGGAGCCCGCACATGATATGTAGACAAAACTATATATCTTCTCCAGGAATTAAGAATTTGTTCTGTTATTTTAGGCAACTTTGCACTGATTCGTTCCCTCATTTTAGTAAAATGTGGCCATGTGCAAATTTGTTTCCTCGTTTAAATGAATACAAAACAGGGAATGAATTAGTACAACATGCTCACAATTTACTAAAATGAGGGAACTAATTAATTAAACAAGGGAACAAATTGTAATGTAGTAATATTTAACAATTTTACAGTATTTAATATATTTCTGATCAAATATATTATATTAATGATAGAAATGTTAACGATGCTGAATTTTCAGCATCATTGCTTCAGTCTTCAGTATGCTGATTTAGTGCTTAATAAATATTTCTTAATATTATCAATATATGTTGAAAACTTAATATTTTTGCTAAAGCTGTGATTTCTTTCTAGAAAATGATGAATTGCTCAAAAGAACAGCATTTATTTGAAATAAAACTCTTGATAAATATAAAGTGTTCTTTCTGAATAAAAGTATTCATTCAAAAATATTCATCAATAAATAAATAAATACATACATAAATACTGACCCCAAATATTTTTGAAAATTAGAGTATGTATTCATCTATAATCAACTAAAGACAAATATCCTTCCCTTAACAGAAAGGTTTCACTCCTCTACATGTTGCTGCTAAATATGGTAGTCTGGATGTGGCAAAACTCCTCCTTCAGCGGAGAGCACTTCTTGATGACACTGGAAAGGTGAAAATCAAGCTTTAATCACCTACTCATTGGAATTTATTCTGTAAATATAATGTTCACTTTTGTCATTTTTCTTTCTGTCTTTGGCTTTCTGAACCAGTATGGTCTCACACCACTGCATGTAGCTGCTCACTATGATAACCAGCAGGTGGCGATGATGCTCTTGGATAAAGGGGCCTCACCTCATGCTACTGCTAAGGTGCAAATCTTAAACTATTGCAAGATATCTCTGCATCCAGTAATTAAAAAATGCAAAACCTGAGGGTTTCTGTTACTCCCTTCTGTGCAGAATGGCTATACACCTCTCCACATTGCAGCAAAGAAGAACCAGACACAGATTGCCTCTTCACTGCTTCAGTATGGAGCAGAGACCAATGCATTGACCAAACAGGGAGTGAGTCCTTTACACCTGGCATCCCAGGAGGGGCACGCAGAGATGGCCTCCCTGCTGCTGGAGAGGGGTGCACATGTCACTGCTGCCACTAAGGTAAGATCTAGATCAGGGAAGACCACAGTATGTATCCTCAGCATCAGGCTATTAGCTATTGCTCATGAATAAACATAACAAATTTACACTTTTTTTTTTTTTTGTCATCCAAACTGACCATTACAAATGTCAACCAAACCACTTAGATGTAAAATGTTTACTTGATGGTACCTCATAAGTAAGTTCTTTAAATTATTTCTAGAATTTAATGACACTCTGATGTCAGTTAATGGTGACATGGCATATATTTAATCTTTTTGGTTTGTTTGTTCTATTTGCAGCTAGACTTAAAGTGGATTAAGTCTTTTTTGTGAAAGTCCCTTTTTTGTGATAGTGTCTCATTCCACATTACAGTCACATTGATGTTTTTGGAACTCTAGAAAATTGAATATTTCTACTACTGTAGAATGTTAGAAATTAAAGTTAACCTAGTGTGCACAGAGTTAGCAAGTGCAACACATGCAGAGATGGAGTTTGCTGCAATTTCCGTGAACTGATAAACTGTTCATGCGAACAGTGCTATATCACAATTATTGTGCAGCCCCATTTATTTATTTTAATTTTACATATGATATAATTAATAATTCGCTTTTCATCAACTCATGAACCCCTTGTAGTTCCCTCCCCCAGAGTTCACGATTCCCAGTTTGGGAAACTCTGCCTAAGACCTACACAATTTATGCACCTTCCTATTTAGAATAATTGCAGACAAAAAAACTTATTTCTTGGAAATAAATTACCATTCAGATCATTAACCGATTACCAGAACCCATTCTGTTTAATCCTGACTTTGCTAATACAATAGGGCCACAAAGAAAAAAAGTGTAGATTATAGAATTCAGCAAGTGACCAATCAGAAAGAAGTATTTCAGAGAGCCATGTAATAATGGTGTATGATTTCCTTTTTTCTTCAGAGTGGCCTTACACCTCTACACCTCTCTGCTCAGGAGGACAGAGTGCAGGTGGCTGAAATACTGGTCAAGCACGATGCAAACGTAGACCAGCAGACCAAAGTAATTTTGAACCATTTTTTTTTTTTTTGTTACCACGGTCTGAATTTTTTTTTTTATTAATGTTTCAGTATGTTACACTTCAGCTTATGTGATATTTGTTGTTTCTTCTAGTTGGGCTACACTCCTCTTATTGTTGCCTGTCACTATGGAAATGTCAAAATGGTTAATTTCCTTTTGCAAAATGGCGCTAATGTCAATGCAAAAACTAAGGTAAGAGTTTAATATATTTGTTAAAGTATATGTGACTTGGTAACCCAATTAATTATTACTTAATAAACTATTCAATTAATGATTCTGTAAGTATGAGCTGTGTGGCCATGCATTTTGAGTTTGTGACTGAGAAAATGTCTAAGACAGATTGTAATTTTGTGCAGTTATAATGTTTTGTAATATTCTGTCAGAATTGCAATATTTTAAATGTATGACATGCTTAAATTTTTGCATTGCATTCTCTGATTGTTATTGTGGTAATTATTATTTCTGAGCTGTTTACTGTTTTTTATTTCAGAATGGCTACACGCCACTTCACCAAGCTGCTCAGCAGGGAAATACACATATTATCAATGTCCTGCTGCAGCATGGAGCAAAGCCTAATGCAGTCACTATGGTGAGCAACACACTCATACTCACAGAAATTCTATTAATTCTGTATCTTATTTCTCTAACCTCACACTCTTTCTCTCTCAGAATGGGAACACAGCACTCTCTATCGCTAAGCGTCTGGGGTACATCTCAGTGGTGGACACTCTGAAAGTTGTTACTGAGGAAATAATCACAACGACAACCGTATGTATCCATTCCTTTACATATGAACAACATTTGATGCATTCATAAACCATACAAGAATACATGTTGAATGCCTTTTTTATTTCAACTATTGTAGACGGTGACAGAGAAACACAAGCTGAACGTTCCAGAGACAATGACAGAAGTTCTGGATGTGTCTGATGAGGAGGGTAAGATACTCTTTTATTCCTGACTTTTATTATGCATAATCAGGATTTCATATATCTGTGTAAAAGCTACTGTGCCTCTGTAGCCCAACATCAGATGGAGGAGGAGCTTTTTACTGAAGTCTCTATGGAGATAGAAGGTATACAGGGTATAGATATAGAGTGAACCGAACTGACCCATTGAAGTTACTAATGTTACACTTACTGCATTACCAAAAATCTGTTCAGTTCCTTCCATATCTATTCCAATGTGTGGTTTGCAATTTGTGTGCTAACTGGAACGGGCATGCTTATTGTGTGTAGAAAACTAAACTATGAAAAACTAACTTTGTGCTAATCTGGGGATAATTTTTCAAATCATAAAAATAGGAAAACATTATATTTGTGACTCACTGAGTATTTTAGTTTTTGTAGTACCTGCATAATGGGTGAACGGTTATTGTTATGCTTAATATGTTGTTGGTTAATATAATTTATTTTTTATTAATTTTAGTTTTTTATGGGTTTATTTTGAAATCTTTACTGTCATGTTGTCTAAATCCCAAATGTTAAGAATTAATACTATTTGGTCTTAATTTAAAAAAGTATTTACATTTATATTGGGTCAGAAAATGAGAGGTTATATAATACATTGTACAAAGAAAAAGAATTGAATGGCAAGTCATGATTTGGGTTGTTTATTAAACAACAGCCACATGCAATATATCACTTAATCAATAAGGGCCAGATTTACTGAACAGAACAGTAAATTAGTTTTAGACCACAATCCCATAAAAGCACCAATGGGAGTGGAACGTGCACAGGTGCAAAATGGGATGAGACATGCTTTTTTGGGTGTTAAAGGGGTCATCGGATGCCCATTTTCCACAACTTGATATAATTCTTTAGGGTCTTAATGAAAAGTCTATAACATATTTTGATTAAAATTACTCAGTTGTAGTGTAAAACAACATCCTTTTTACCCTGTTAAAAACAGCTCTTTTCAGAGCAAGCCGTTTTCTTGCATGCCGCTTTAAATGCAAATGAGCTCTGCTCACCCCACCCCTCTCTTTCCGAGCCGCTCTCTGAGAGACGGTAAACTTTAGCCACATTCATCGTGAAACTTGCTAACTAGCATGTTATTAGGAAAAGCAATTTGCAAATATTCATTTAAAAAAAAGTATGCTCACTTCTGGAAGTGAAGCTGGATCACGAATGATTTGCGCGAAGATAGATGCACTTAGGTCGATCAGGGGGTGCATTCCCTTCACAAACAAATGTAATCCACTGCTCCTTCAGTGGCTCAGATGTCGGGAGTAAATGACGACTGCTTTGTTCATTATTACATCCAACAACAACTACTGTCACTACACTACTGTCAATCAACTATCATGGGAGGGCCTGGGTCTGTGTGACGTCACACAGACAAGAAGCTGAGAACAGCTTGATTTGAGAAAGGGGTAATGATTTTATTAGCTTAAAAAAACACTGGGTGGATTTTTATCATTATAGGGTGGTTGTGTACACACACTGCCAGAACACATTTATGTTCAAACAACATGTAAAAGTGCATTTCAAGGCCGATGACCCCTTTAAATAATGGTGCAACTACAAGTAATCTGACAACCGTAAAACCAACCTGATCTCACAGCAATTCTTATATATTTTACAAGGTGGCTAATTTGTACGAATTTTGTATGACCTCGCTCATAGGAATTCGTACGTTTTGTGAAAAATCGTGTGTATTTTACAAGGTGGCAAATTCATAGGAATTTGTACAAATGACCACCCATAACCCTGCCCCTAAACCTACTTCTCACCGAAAACAAAATCGTACAGTTGAGGTCGTATGAGTGAGGTTGTATGAATTCATACTAATTAGCCACCTTGTAAAATAATTACGAATTGGTCGTGGGATAGTGTTGGAAAAACTTAGTAAATTATATTGCGTGATTCACTTAAATACTCTCTTCCCATAAATTTTGCATCTGATAGAGAAACTCCTACAAGTGCATATGTGAAAATATCTTTTCATTACAAATTTTTTGCTGCGTCTCTTTAGTAAATCCTGACAGCAGTTTTTTAACACCAAAAGAGGGTTTGAGCTGGTGCAAGCTGTTAGTGAATTTGGCCCCAAGTCAGTAATTTGATCAACGAGTAGTTCATCAGTTAGTCAATGTGTGTATGAGCAGGTGAGGACACAATGACAGGTGATGGAGGGGAGTACCTGAGAGCAGAGGACCTGAGAGAGCTTGGTGATGACTCTCTACCTGGACACTACCTGGACGGCATGAGCTACACCCATAACTTAGACCGGTAAAAAAATTTTTTTTAACTCTCACAAGTATAACAGGTGCATACAAATAATGCTGTTTTTCTCACCTGCTTACATTGTCCTACCTCAGGTCTCATGAGACCCCCAGTCATCTTGCTTACAGAGGTGAAGGAATGCTGATTGAGGATATGATCACCAGCCACCAGCTAAATAAGGTGAACCATGAACTATCATATCTCATTTGTACACCTAACATTTGGCTCAGTGTTGTTAGCCATGGTTTACAACGCTAATTTGTTCAAATCTAATTATTAGCATTGTTAAAATCTTAGCTGTTCTAAATTCACTGTAAACCATGGATTCACAGCAAAATCGGATATTTTGAAACATGCAGATGCAGTGACATATTAATACTGTTGTAATGAGGTCACAAGTTGTCATTTACAACGGCTTTGAACATGAGTCACAATGATAAATTATAGACTGATTATGTTGTTTGTTAGGTTTCTGCATTCTCTCGAGAGCATGATAAGGACTCATATCGACTGAGCTGGGGTGCTGAACATCTGGATAATGTGGTGCTTACTAGCACTCTTCTGCAGTCAGGGTTAGTAGGTCACATAGACACACACTAAAAGGGACATGAACACACACACACTTGCCTTCACCCGTCGTACATGCTAGTACATACTAAGATATGTATGTTTATTCAAAGCTGGCATTGCATCAGATGTCACTATTGTGGATCATGAATGATAGCTGCTCAGTTTCCTCTCATTGTTCTTTCTTTCTGTCTTTCTTTCTTTCTTTCTTTCTTTCTTTCTTTCTCTTTCTGTCTTTCAGATTTTCTTTCTTTCTTTCTCTTTCTTGTTTATTACACTCACGTCATCTCCCTAAATCACTCTGCCTCTCTCTCTCTCTGCTGTTCGTGATTGTGTCTTTTGTTCTGCTTTTAGCCGATCCACCCCATGCCTTGACAATGACAACAGCAGGTGATCCTCCACTTCTCTTCCTTGTGCCCTTTTTGCTTCCTCACTTCATCTACTTTTATTTCATTATTGCATGTATTTATAACAACTGACTGCTTTGAGCTTTTGAAATGAGCCTTTTTGTGCCTATTAAAATTTTAATAAGCATGTTTTGATGAACACGGTGAGTCATGTCTCAGTATTCATAGAGTTCCCCATGAAAAATATGAAGTGTTATTCAGTATATTTCACATGGGTGGTATGAAACTGGAGACATTGTGTTTCTCAACTATTACGGTATTTTCCCCAAGTACATCTTGAGCATGTTCAACGGTTATCATTCTTTATTATCCAATTTCTCCAGTGACTTATCTGTAGATTCTTTTGGAGACTTTCTCCATAAACTTCATGAACAATACATAAGGTAACACTTAAAATAATATTATACTGTTATAGTGTACATCTGTGAGTCTGTAATTGTAAAACACATAATGGCAACACTGTCTGATAATAAAAACGATGTTCAAGGTTTAACAGAAATTACTCTTTTTGATCACCGAAGAAAACTATTGGAACCCAAAATGTTTCTGGAAAAGTGTGTAATTTCAAATGGCACCAAAGAGAATTGCAAAATTAATAACTGTTTACAAACATACAGAAGCCCACAGAGCCTATAAAGTAAGCTTAGAAAAATAGACAGAAAAATAATATTGCATGGCCTAGGTGGCTTCTGTAAGTTTATAAACAAGAATGTAATGCATTTATTGCAGTATTTCATTTCTGTATAGCTTTAATGAAGATGTTAAACATTGTTTTGTGTGTTTCATTGTCACATGCTGTTCTATGAAAACAGCTTCCTGGTCAGTTTCATGGTGGATGCCCGTGGTGGTGCCATGCGTGGCTGTCGTCACAATGGACTACGCATTATTGTGCCACCTAGAAAGTGCTCAGCACCTACACGGGTCACATGTCGTCTGGTGAAGAGGCACAGGCTGGCCTCTATGCCCCCTATGGTGGAGGGAGAGGGGCTCGCAGGCAAGCTCATTGAAGTTGGACCCACCGGAGCCCAGTTTCTTGGGTAAGGAGGTGTCTAAGGGGATCTAAAATTGAAAATGTATGCTGTATCACCATGAACATTTTTGTCTATCTTTGTTTGTGTATGATGCAGTTATATGTTCTCTATTTTGTCTCGTCTTGACTGATAAAGTAGCGCAATATGTCAACATATTTGACGTGTCCTAACCAGGCGCGATGTTACAAGATTCCAGCTGTCCATGTAATCTCAGCCAGTAAAATGATGTTTGATGTTTATTTTGTGAATTTTGGACAAATGAGATTCAGTGGATAGACTTTACTTCAGATTTTAGTTTTAAGGTTTAGTATTTTTCTATTTGTGACCCTGGACCACAAAACCAGCCTTAAGTTGCTGGGGTATATTTGTAGCAATAGCCAAAAATACATTGTATGGGTCAAAATTATACATCATTAGGATATTAAGTAAAGATCATGTTCCATGAAGATATTTTAGAAATTTCTTACCGTAAATGTATAAAAACCTCATTTTTGATTAGTAATATGCATTGTTAAGAACTTCATTTGGACAACTTTAAAGGTGATTTTCTCAATATTTAGATTTTTTTGCACCCTCAGATTCCAAATATTCAAATAGTTGTATCTCGGCCAAATATTGTCCGATCCTAACAAACCATACATCAATGGAAAGCTTATTTAAGGGGAAAGCTTTCAGGGGATGCATAAATCTCATTTTCGAAAAATTGACACTTAAGACTGGTTTTGTGGTCCATGGTCACATTTATTAATTAAAGAAAGAATTTTAGGTAGATTTAACCAAGCGATGAACAAAATGTTGCAGCTGGTTAGGACAAAAACTCATGGATGAGCTTTTAGTGTTTGTCTCACCTGGTTGGGACACTTGTCATCTCTAGTTTGGAGGAATGACAACGATGTTCCTCTCTCACTAAATCTGAGTTCAGTAAATCAGGTTCACAGTGTGCCTTGTTTTTTTACATCTTTTTTAATGGCTGCGATCGGAACAGTAAACTCCACCTCCCAACAGCCCCTCCTCCTCTTAATGAGGGTGAAAGTCTTGTCAGCAGAATTCTGCAGCTGGGTCCACCCGGCACCAAATTCCTCGGGTAGGAGAGATCCTAATGCCAAATATCCTCTGGATACCAGTCACATATCCCCCCTAATTCTTTTAAATACACTTCCATCTGTATTTTATAGTTTTTTGAGTTTGTTTTTATCATTCCGAAATAGAGGTGTTCCATTAATTTACCTTTACCTCCCTTGTTGACTTTTGAATATCGTTTGAGTTTAAATTTGTTATTTTCTTGTATTGGTCATTGCTCTGTGTATGCTGTATATGACATTACCCATGGTTTTGTTCCTACATTGCTGCATGCTACATTTACCTGTGTTTATGTCTTCCACAGATGCGATATCTGTTTCTCAACAATCCTCACTTTGACAAGTTCAAAGCCATACATTTGGCTGAAATAACACCCCTTATTTTTCAGGCCTGTGATAGTGGAGATCCCCCACTTTGCTGCGTTGCGTGGGACAGAGAGGGAGTTGGTGATTCTGCGCAGTGAGACAGGAGAGAGCTGGAGAGAACATCACTGTGAGCATACAGAAGAAGAGCTGAATCAGATACTCAATGGCATGGACGAGGGTGAGTGTGTCCCGGATACACACGGAGACACTTGTTTGATGTAACACACCTTAAATTGGCAAGTGGTATGCTAATAGAACTGTACTGAGTTTGGGGTCAGTAATGTTTTTTTCATAGTTTTGAAAGATGCGCATCAAGGGCAAAACAGCAATATTATGAAATATCATTACAATTTAAAATAGCTGTTTCTATTTTAATATATTTTAAAATGCAATTTATTACAGTGATGTCAAAGCTGAATTTTCAGCAGCCTTTAAAACTGTTCATATATACTGATTTGGTGTTTAAGATCAATGTTTAAAGGAGTTGTACTGCTCGCTATTTTTGTGGAAACCATGATAAAGTACGTCGTTTGATGAACAAAAATTTCAAAAGAACAACACTGAAATAGAAAGTATTTTTAACATTATACATGTTTTTACAGTCACGTTTAATCAATTTAATGAATCCTTGCCAAATAAAAGTCTAAATTTGTTTAGACAACAAAACTGTGTGACAGTTCTTTTCAAACATTTTAGAAAAGGTCTGTGCTTAGTTGAAAAGTTTGGTTTGGTACAGAAGGATAGCATCTTTCAAATGAAATAAAAAAAAGATTTTGGTCATTTGGAACAACTGGATTTGTCATTTTCACACCAGAACTGGACACTCCTGAGGAGCTGGAGAAAAAGCGAATCTGCCGCATCATCACACGGGATTTCCCACAATACTTTGCAGTGGTGTCCCGCATTAAGCAGGACAGTCATCTGATTGGTCCAGAGGGTGGGGTGTTAAGCAGCACACTTGTTCCACAGGTCCAGGCTGTGTTCCCAGAGGGAGCATTGACTAAACGGATACGCGTCGGGCTACAGGTAACCCACTATGCAAAGCAATCTTCATTATTGACCTTTTAATGTTTAAAGGCATTTCGGTTACACTTTATTTTAAGGTGTCCTTATTGCAGTGTAATTATACATTTAAATACAATTAAGTAATATTAGCTAACAACATGTACTACCTATAGCATTAGGTTTATGGTTTGGTTTAGGGTTATTGCATGTAATTATGCATCATTTTGTGCTAATTCTATAGTAAGTACATGTAACAAGGACACTTTAAAATAAGGTGTTACTGGCATTTCTAATTTTTCTTTTGATTTGTGTTAGTTTTCTCACAAACAGTGTTGAGGGCAACACTAGATCAATAGTACAAACAAGTTTTAGTAACGTCTTTGTTATTAAAGCTTACTCAATTGAGATTGAGCTATATATCAACGCAGCAGCAATTTTCTTTTTTTATGTAAAGGTAAAAAATGTATTGGTACACTGAAAAAAGTAATACTAATGCATTGCTATTTTGTCTTTAAGTCTTATTTTAGGGTTCATATTAAAAGTGTGACTCTATGGAAAAAGCTTTTTAGCTATGCTCTTTTGTAAAATATCTAATTAGCAATATATTACTCTTAAATCGGTTAAAGGGAGGGGGATGAAATTGAAAAAGAAAATGAGACATCCATCCTGCCACTTGC
This sequence comes from Acrossocheilus fasciatus, assembly GCA_036784905.1. Classification (NCBI taxonomy): domain Eukaryota; kingdom Metazoa; phylum Chordata; class Actinopteri; order Cypriniformes; family Cyprinidae; genus Acrossocheilus; species Acrossocheilus fasciatus. Next base: position 10,332,421 of record CM071938.1, read on the forward strand.
ATCTCAATCTCATCCTTTATTAGGCCCAGCCCATCAGTGAGAATCTGGTGAGGAAGATCCTGGGTAATAAGGCTACATTCAGCCCAATTGTTACTTTGGAGCCCAGAAGACGCAAGTTTCACAAGCCCATCACCATGACTATTCCTGTCCCTAAAAGCCCAACCAGTGATGGGACAAACAGTACACCCACTCTACGACTATTATGTAGCATTACTGGTATGTGAGAATAAAGAGTAAAACATATCTTTTGTGAGTAAGTGCCTTTATAAGAAGGTGTAAATAGTTCTAATAATTTTCTTTTTCAAGGTGGGACAACTCCAGCACAATGGGAGGACATAACTGGATCCACACCGCTAACATTCATCAACCAGTGTGTTTCATTTACCACTAATGTGTCAGCAAGGTGAGTTCAGATGCAGTGACAAATGTTTGTTTACTGTTCTCCCATGACAAATCGTTAAATACATGTTTTCCCTCCCAGGTTCTGGCTTATAGATTGCCGTCAGATCCAGGAGTCTGTGAACTTCTCTAGCCAGCTGTATCGTGAGATCATCTGTGTTCCGTATATGGCCAAGTTTGTCATCTTCGCCAAGACATTGGACCCTATAGAAGCACGACTCCGCTGCTTCTGTATGACGGATGATAAGATGGATAAAACTCTGGAGCAGCAGGAGAACTTCACTGAAGTGGCTCGTAGTCGAGATGTTGAGGTAAGTTTGGTTTAGCTAGTCTTGCTAGTGCATTTGAGAACTTTTTCTACATGGTGGTATGCTTATCTCTACAGGTTCTAGAGGGAAAGCCGATCTTTGCAGACTGCTTTGGAAATTTGGTCCCACTGACCAAAAGTGGACAGCACCATGTGTTCAGCTTCTATGCCTTTAAGGAAAACCGTCTTTCACTCTTTATCAAAGTAAGTTATTATTTGTAGCACTATTTATAGTAGATATTATATTGAAGTTTGCAAAAAAAAAAATGCACTGAGTTACAGATTTAAACGTGTTACAGTACGCCACAATGTTCCCTACTAGTTTAACAGTGATGCCACAGTATTGTATAATTGTCAGTTGGTGGTGAGCAAAGTTACAGATTGATTGTTTTCAACAGATACGTGACAGCACTCAAGAACCATGTGGCAGGTTGTCTTTTACAAAAGAACCAAGAACATATCGCAGTCTAAACCACAATGCAATATGCAACCTGAACATCTGCCTACCTGTTTACTCAAAGGTAAGAGAAACACTTTCATAATGATATTACCTCACAATCACATATACTGTACATGTGCAAAAGCTTTCCTGTAGCTCAAATAGTAGAGCATGGCGCTAGCAACGCCAAGATCATGGGTTCGATTCCCAGGGAAAGCAAGAGCTGATAAAATGTTAAAACTGTAACTTGAATGCAATGTAAGTCGCTTTGGATAAAAGCGTCTGCTAAATGCATAAATGTAAATGTAAATGTAAATATACACAACAAAAAAGCAATACCTTTTAATCAAAATCTATGTAGTTTAGCTAAATTTAATCTGACAGTTTTTTTTACTCTTACTTTTTAAGGAATCTGATTCTGACCAAGATGCAGATGAGGAGGTAAATGTTACACCTTAAAAATAAATAAATAATTTTGTAAATAATGTTGTCTTTGCTAAAGAGATCATTTCCATTCGATTAACTCTCTGTTTCAATCTAATTTCTTTATAGAGTGAGAAGACACATGAGCAATGTAAGCAGTTTTTAAGTTTATAAATATATATACAGTATACACAGCTTTTTCTCTCATTCTTTTTAAGCCCCATAACTCCTGTAAATGTAGGTTACCAATGTATTAGTACATTAAGATGTTTAGCATATTTATTAGCGATTTTAAGAGAAATTGTATTTGTGGATCCCTGATTGCTATGCTATGGCTGATAAACATCCCTTCTTCCATTTTTATTTTTATGGTCTGCTGTTCTCATGAAACATTACATCCAATTCTATTCTCTCACAATGGTATCCTGCTTCTGGCATGATGGTTTCTAAAATGTTTAGTGTGTTACATGCCAAAAGAGATACTGGAAAACAAACCATTCTCCCTAATATCAAAATCATACTGACCAGGCACATATTATTTTGCCTGTAATGAAATCACTTAATTTGCTTGCCACAAATGTCACCTTTGCATGGATCATTTCCTTTGCATGGAAATAACTTGACTTACACATATTATATTATTGTATATGTATGTGTGTGAGTGTGTCTGCTTGAATGTGAGGATATCTTTTTTGAAATATGCATAATTTGTGACATTTTTTTATCCCTATCACTCACATTCTTTGTTTCCTTTGTTCACTTGTGTTTATTGTTTTCCTAAATTTTTCTTATCATTTACCTCAGACTTATAACAAATTCCCATATGTTAAACAACTCCATGTTTGACTCCAAGATCTGCATAACTAAAAAGCCATAGCATTTAATAATTTGAAAGTGTTTTATGGGAAAAGCCTCTGATTGTATCTCAGTGTTGCATAAGGGCATTGTTTTGAAATGCTATCTGTGTTTGTGTTGACATGAGCTCTTCATGTCGAGAACAATCTTGAGATGCCTCATTGGTACAGCTCCACTCTGTGTTATGATTACTTTCCTCATTTGTTCTTTGTGCACAGGTTTATGTATTACTTATCCTTTGTTTTTTCTTTATACTTTCCCTCTTGTGTAAGTGTATGAGTGGATACTTGAATCAATATAACATGTTTAAGCAAGTTATTTCCTGCCCATTTCCTGCCCTCACTTTGTAATTCTCTTTTGCTTTGCTTAACTGCTCCTATGCCTTCCCAAATCCTTCGGATCCAAATCTAGATAAATCTAGCAATGTTCTTCATTCTGTCAAGTAGTTTCCTCATCATCTGAACTGAAGACAGTTTGTATTGCTCCTGCCCTGACTAGTTTTCCAATGTCTTTTGTCCTCTTCATTTTCCCCTTTGTTCTTTACAAACTATTTGTGCTGTTCAAATGGAAGATTATGATGGATCTGAGTCAACAGAGCTTTCCATGCTGCAAATCATACATGATCCTGCCACACTCGCAAGTCCAGATCTACTTTCAGAGGTTTCTGATATGAAGCAGGACCTGATTAAAGTGTCAGTCATTCTGACCTCTGAAAAGTTGGAAAAATCTGGCTCCTCTGATCCCGCAGAGCGATCAGACAAGCCTGGGGATGAAGAAGTTGATGAGCCATTTGAAATTGTTGAAAAAGTGAAAGAGGACTTAGAGAAGGTAGAAGAGATTCTTCGTGACAGAACAATGGATGATACAAAGAGGGAAGGTGCTATTGGGAGATCTGTAACCATTGATGATGAGGAGTGGGTACTTCTCAGTGAGACAGATGTTGAGGAATCCAAAAGCAAAAATATCACTGCAGTCCAAGAGGCACTCATTCATGAAGTTTGTATCACAAGAGACACTATATCCAGTTCTCCTCCTAAGAGGGATATTTCAGGTATGATTTCATATCTCAGCAGTGACTTAGAACAATGTCTGCAGGAAACGCCTGTACCATCTAATGATTCACAAGATGTGGATAGTGTTCAAGAAAGCTTTAAAGAGGTTGTTGTGACACGTGGTAAACACCGTCCAGCAGAAATCAAAAAGCCAGCAAGGAAAAAGCGTAAAGACAGGGAGTTTGCAAGCGGCAGTTCAGAGGATGACTTGGAAAGGATGAGTAGGAGTCAGTCTGAGGAGTCTCTTGATGACGATGCAGTTATCGGTGGATCTGAACCTGTCTTTGGACCTGTTCCTGTGTCTCCTAGAGTTGTAGAAACTCCGATTGGATCCATTAAGGAAAGGGTTAAGGCACTGCAGAAGAAGGTTGAAGAAAAGAATGAGGTGGACAGTCAAAAGTGGAAATCCCAAACAGTGAGTACTTCCCAGAGTAAGCCATATGTCACAGAGACAGAAAAATCAGCCAAGCTTCCTCCAAAATCCCCCAGATCCCCAAAGTCACAGACGGAACGGCTAGAGGAAACTATGTCTGTAAGAGAGCTGATGAAGGCTTTTCAGACTGGCCAGGATCCATCAAAAAGCAAGTCTGGACTTTTTGAACATAAAGCAATTACGACTGTAACCTCTGAAGCAGCACGTTCTGATGTGATACAAGTTCCCCCAACATATGATAGCCAAATGACAGTAACAACTCAACATTTACAAGAAATAGCAATCACAACGGTAACCTCAGAAATGCCAAGTCCTGATGTGGTGCAGATTCCCTCAAGATATGATAGCCAAATGACAGCAACAACTCAACATTTACAAGAAAGAGAACTTACATCTGTAACCTCTGAAGTGCCAAGTCCTTATGTGGTGCAGATTCCCCCAACATATGATAGCCAAATGACAGCAACAACTCAACATTTACAAGAAAAAGAACTTACATCTGTAACCTCTGAAATGCCGAGTCCTTATGCGGTGCAGATTCCTCCAACATATGATAGCCAAATGACAGCAAAAACTCAACATTTACAAGAAAAAGAATTTACATCTGTAACCTCTGAAATGCCGAGTCCTTATGCAGTGCAGATTCCTCCAACATATGATAGCCAAATGACAGCAACAACTCAACATTTACAAGAAAAAGAACTTACATCTGTAACCTCTGAAATGCCGAGTCCTTATGTGGTGCAGATTCCTCCAACATATGATAGCCAAATGACAGCAACAACTCAACATTTACAAGAAAAAGAATTTACATCTGTAACCTCTGAAATGCCGAGTCCTTATGCGGTGCAGATTCCTCCAACATATGATAGCCAAATGACAGCAACAACTCAACATTTACAAGAAAAAGAACTTACATCTGTAACCTCTGAAATGCCGAGTCCTTATGTGGTGCAGATTCCTCCAGCATATGATAGCCAAATGACAGCAACAACTCAACATTTACAAGAAAAAGAATTTACATCTGTAACCTCTGAAATGCCGAGTCCTTATGCAGTGCAGATTCCTCCAACATATGATAGCCAAATGACAGCAACAACTCAACATTTACAAGAAAAAGAATTTACATCTGCAACCTCTGAAATGCCGAGTCCTTATGCAGTGCAGATTCCTCCAACATATGATAGCCAAATGACAGCAACAACTCAACATTTACAAGAAAAAGAATTTACATCTGTAACCTCTGAAATGCAGAGTCCTTATGTGGTGCAGATTCCCCCAAGATATGATAGCCAAATGACAGCAACAACTCAACATTTACAAGAAAGAGCAATTACAACTATACCTTCTGAAGCAAGTTCTGATGTGATGCAGGTTCATCCAACATATGATAACCAAATTACAGAATCAACCCAGCATTTACAAGAAAAAATTGTAGTAGAAAACACGATCCTTCAAGAATCATCACATATTGAGCAAAACACAATTCAGCATAAACCAATGATCGATGATGGTGAAGCAGTACATGAAAAACCACTGACGATCATCCAAATCGAAGGTGATCAAGCTGTAACTTCCAACATTATCTTTAACTTTGAAGAGAAAAGCTCTCCAGAAGACCTGCTCTGTAAACATACAGCAAATGACCAAAATGGAAAACTATCTCAGGAACCAGAAACTGAGGAACAACAAATATGTTCTGAACTATTAAGTAGCAAAGACCCACGGTTGATACATGAGAGAATGTATTATGAAGATAACATCTGCCAGAACAGGAGATTGTCTGTGGAACCTCAGATCAGCCCAGACAGGAAACCATCAGAGGATTTTAGTGCAGATATTAAGGCAGAACTTGAGGAAAATTCTGAATATCTGCTCTTTAGGCGAACTTCAGGTGAAGCAAGTAAACATTATTTAATGTGTAGTGACGGCCTTTCTTTGGAAGATGAGGAGCAGATACACCAGGCAGCAGTGGATCCAAGTAAACCGAACATAATCACTGCATTTGCTACTGCAATGGTGCAAGGTGAACCCTTACGTCAAAGTGAAATACATGATGGAGCATTGGAAGAAAGTCCTGATAGTGACAAACACGAAGCCTTGGCAGATTCTCCTGGCAATAGTATAGGGACAAGGACTCCTCACTCCAGCACAGGTGACAGTGAAAAACATGAGGGACTTGCTGAAACCCCTCAAAATAGTCCTGAAGTCCTTGTTTTGTCTTCCAGTACAACTAGTAAAGAAACAGAAGACAGATATCCAGGGGATCAGGAGACAACTCGCCAATCAAGTTCGACATCACATGAAAGAGCGGAGAGTGACAAGAGTGAATTATCTTCAGTAACCTCCATAAAAAGCAAGACTGAATCACCTTATGATTCTAAGATTGAATCATCTTCTCCATCCACCAGTATTGAGTCACCGTCCTCTGCTAATTCAAAGACAATAGTTCAAGATATAATTCAAGTTATGAAATTGGAGAGTGACATATCAGCACATGATATGACAAGTGATTTAACCAGTAAAGATAGCATGAAGCTGATCAAATTGGATGTAATTACGGAGTCTGAGAAGATACCACAACATAGCCATCACAGTCAAGATGCAACAGAGAGACCTTCTAGTTTGGATTCTCTGCAGCCTGCATCCATGAGTGATACTAAAACTCTTTGTAGAACAGACTCGCTTGAAACTACTCCCATCAGAGAAGATGGATCATCCCAAAAATCCCCAGACTCTATTGAGCCAAGCCCAACCATGGAGTCCCCATGTCAAGACTCTTTAGAGGGAAGTCCCACTGGTCAAGAATATGGTCAGCTGAGTTACACTGAAAGGGTCTTCTCAACAAGCCATGCTTTCATTTCTGACTCTGGGGAAAAAGAAGTAATTTCTAAACAAAGTATTTATTTAGAAAGTGAGTCATCCCAAGGTTCCCATGAGACATTAGATATACAGTGCATTTCCATGACCCGGGAGCAAAAAGAAAAGGTGATTGACAGTGGGGATCTTCATGACTTTGATGCTTTACAAAGGCAATTCACTCCAGAAGAAGAGATGTTTAAGATGGCTGCAAAAATCAAAACATTTGATGAAATGGAAAAGGATGCAAAAGTTAAAAAGGTCAAATTTGATTTTGATTGTGGTTCTAAACAATCAAAAGAGGACGAAGTGCTGTCACCACATAAAAGTTCACTAGACTTTAACACAATGTTAACCATAACATCAGAAGAGCAGTACTTGGAGAACCCTGCTGAATCTGGCCCGGTATTACTCTTACATTCCCCATTGTCAGATGATGATTATGACATTCCTGAGTTGGATGAATCAACTCACAAGGTCTCAGGAGAAACCACTGAGCTTTCAGAGACCACAGACAAAAAGGAGGAGGAACATACTCATTTAAAGATTGTTGATTTACAGTCATGCATAGACATACCATCTATGCAAACACATGTAGAGAACGAGGAGGAAGACTATGAACAGTTACCTAGTATAGTGATTGGTGAGACTACAACTAATGAGGATCTCATTATTACATCAGCAGAGAGCAAAATGGGCATTGAGAAGGATGGTGATGTTGATTCTAAGTCTACTGGTGAGAGCACAACTTCTGAAGAAGTGCTTGAACCAGTTTCTCCCATCGACAATGTAGGTGCTACTGCTGTTACAAAGGAAGTGCAGGATGAATCCCAGCCAGATTTATGTATTTATCAAGAGGACAGTGAAGAGAAGCAAGAAGAAATCCCAGTATCTATTCCAAGAGACTTGGTTCCCTGGAGTGCTCAAGTGGAAGACGATGAGGCATTCGATGCAAAAATTGAGGCTGAGGAGCAGATGATACTTGCTTTGTGTACAGACAGACGTTCCCATGGAACCACACCTGACACAACTCCAGGACGAACCCCTACTGAAGAGGGGACACCAAATCCTTTCCTCTTCCAGGAGGGAAAGCTATTTGAGATGACCAGAGGTGGCGCTATTGACATGACCAAAAGGACCATGGAGGAGGAAGAAGAAAGGTTAGTCTTTTTTCCAATAAATGAAGATTCAGGTGAAGAATTTGAGCAAGTCGATTTCAGTGCTAGTGAGTCTGTTGCAGTAGCTTCATTTGAGATGCCTGCAGATGGTTTAGTGCATCAAGACAGAATTACTGAGGAACCTGATGGCTTTAGTAAAATTGGAACCAAAATTGTTCAACCAGAACATCCAGAACAGAATGATTTTCCTATCCGAAGTGAACCAAAGAGTCCCACAGAGGATAATGGAATCTGTGAAGACAAATTAATACCGAATGTTGACACCGCCACTTATACAGTAAGACAAACAGTTTATTCTGAGCAAGACCCGGAATCCTCTGACTCTTCGGTGGAAGATGAACAGCATTCTGTTGTTGAAATGCCCATATCCACCCAAGTGTCTACCATTTCCCCTAGTGCCTCAGTCCATACTGTTAGTCAACAGCAATTCCAGACACCTTCAATGTACACTCCATCCAAGGACCTTGTTTCTGAAATTGAAGGCACAACATCTAAATCAAAAATAGCTGTAAAAGCAGCCAGCTTTGACCAAGTTTTAGGACAAGGGGATTCCATTGAACAGAATCAAAGGCCTAAATCTGTAGCAGATATTGGTGACTCAGAATGGTCCATGTCTGTTGTGGATGATCACACTAAAATAGACAGCAGCTACACCAAACCAAAGACTTCATCCTCCCAGATGCCTGTTTCACCGACACAGTCTCCTAAACTACAGTATGATATATCCAGTCAACCTGAACTTCCTGCTGAATTCTCTCAGGATTTGGACTCTTCAAGGAGCACAGAGCATGATGAAACCAAAGGAGACAGAGCCTCTGTTGAGTTAGGGTTAGAAAGTAGTTTGAAAGCAATTCGACCCCCATCTGTAGGCGATGATGTCTTTGAGTCAAGGCACAACTGGGAAGATTGTGTGGAGACACAGATGCAGAGAATCTCAGACAGCACTACCCCAGACCAAAGTAAAGGTACCTCTACTTGGCACTTGCCCCCCGTATACTTAATCCAAAATTTACTCCATGCCAGTCTCTTTTCTTATGATTTTTTAATATTATTTCTTGTTCTGTGTTGTCTTGTGTTTTGTGCTGTACTTTGTCTCTTTGTCTTTCAATGTTTTCTTGTATGTAATTGTGTTTGTGTGTCATATTTTGTGACTTTTTATGTCATGTTTTCTTCATTTGCATATCAGTGTGTACATGAAAACTGAAATCTCAAGATTGATTGTCTACTTTTATTTGCTAATAATACAGTTTCCGGTGCATTGCATGTTAACTACTGCATGTTTCCTCTTGGGAATAGTAAAACAACCATGACAAGGGCACTTTTTGTGTAAAAAGTTTTAAAAGAATGTTATGGCATATATTATTTCAACAGATCTTCAGTCACCATGTTGTCCAACCTAGCTTCAATTAACATTTCTTGATCCCACTGTTAGAGGTTTAAATTAATTTTTAAATTATTTATAGACATATAAAGACTTTACAACAACTCTACTCACACATTTATGTGATATCTCAAGTATCTTTAGTGCATATCCCATAATACAACCTCTTAAATAGTTCAAATAGTCAATTTAGTTTATATCATGAATTTGATGTTTAATCTTTTAATTCTTTTTTCGTGTGTGTGTTTGAATGCATTTCTTTAAGTATTAATGAAAATACTCTGACTGATATTTACAGTGGACTGGCATGATGATGCAGATAGGAAAGAAGAGACTTTGGCCATCATTGCTGACCTTCTAGGTTTTAGTTGGACAGGTGAGTATATCAGTGGTATATTTAGTTTATCGATATAGGATATACAGTGACCTCCACTAATATTGGCACCCTTGGTAAATATGAGCGAAGGTGGCTGTGAAAATAAATCTGAATTGTTTATCCTTTTTATATTTAATTCAAAGAATTCACATAATTCCAACCTATCATTGAAGTAAAACAATTGAAAGTTGGGGGGAAAATCTCATTGTGAAATAAATGCTTTCTCTAGTTCATGTTGGCCACAACTATTGGCACCCAATTATTGCAACGTCCTTTTCCCAAGATAACAGCTCTGAGTTTTCTTCTATAATGCCTGAGGAGTTTGGAGAACACCTGATAAGAAATCAGAGACCATTTTCTTCATACAGAATCTCTCCAGATCCTTCAGATTCACAGCTCCATGTTAGTACTTCTTCTCTTCACTTCACCCCACCCATTTTCTGTAGGGTTCAGTTCAGAGGACAGGGACTGCCATGGTAAAAGATTCATTTTATGCTCAGTGACCCATTTTTGTGTTTGTTTTGGATTGTTGTCCTGGTGGAAGATCCAAACACGGCCCTTTATGAGATTTCTAATAGAGGCAGTCAGGTTTTGATTTTTTATCTGTTGGTATTTGATAGAATCCATGCTGCCATGTATCTGAACAAGATGTTCAGGACCTCTGGCAGAAAAACAGGCCCACAACATTAAAGATCCAGCAGTATATTTAACCGTGGACATGGGGTACTTTTTTTTATCCCTGTTTCACGAGTTCACACTTACATATATTTAGCACGAGTAAGGTAATGCGTATTTGACGAGTATGGTAATGCGTAGTTGGCGTGCTGTCCTGGGGGAGGGCTCCGAGCTCGGGAATGGCCTGAACCCAGAATACCCCCCTATAGTGGTGAGAACTCTAGTGAAACCTCTTGGGTGGAGAAGGGGTGGTGGAGGAATGCTGATTAACCGTCAAATGAATAGAGGTATGTCAGCTGTATTTATATCCGTGCATTGATTGACTTGATTGCGTACCACTTGTGTCATATTAGGCTAAGTATCTGACGTGCTCCTCCCGAACTTTGTTAATAAAAAATAATTTGTACTAAACTCATCTGGTGGGTTTGCTGCCAAAAAGGTCTTTTTTCAGTTTCATCTGACCATAGAAACCAGTGCCATTTGAAGTTCCAGTCGTGCCTGACAACTGAATATGCTGGAGTTTGTTTTTGGATGAGTGAGGAAAATTTTCCTTGAAACCCTCCCGAACAACATGTGGTGATGTAGGGGATGTTTTATATATATATATATATATATATATATATATATATATATTTTAGGTTTCTGACGCCAAGACTCTGACACTCCAGCTGTGATCCTTGGAGAGTCTTTGGCCACTCAAACTCTCCTCCTCACCGTGCATTAGGACGATATAGACACGTCCTCTTCCAGGCAAATGTTTAACATCTTTAGTTGATTGGAACCTCTTAATTATTAACCTGATGGTGGAAATGGGGATTTTCAATGCTTTAACTCTTTTCTGAGTTTCTAAAACTTTCTGTTTTGTGATGCTCAATAATCTTGTTCTGCACATCAGAACTGTATTCTTAGGTTTTACTCCTTGTAATGGATGATTAAGGGAATTTGGCCTTTGTGTTCCTCATATTTTTAATCCTGTGGAACAGGAAGTCATGGCTGGACAATTTCATGCTCTTAGTCACCCTGGTGTGCTAAAAAATGTAAATATGAATGGGAATATACTTCAGAGATATTTTACTCATAAGAATTTCTATGGGTGCCAATAATTGTGGCCAACATTCATTGGAGAAAAAAAAAAAATTCATCATGAGATTTTCTCCCCACTTTCAATTGTTTTACTTCAATGATAGGTTAGAATTTTGTGAATTTTTTGAGTGAAAGATCAAAAGGATAAACAATGCAGATTTATTTTCACAGCCGCCTTTGCTCATATTTATCAAGGGTGCCAATATTAGTGGAGGGCACTGTATACAGTATATCAAGTAGTCAGATCATCACCTACCTCTTACATTGCATAAAGTTACATTGACCACATATCATAACAGACTTTGGGGGCAGTAAATACCCTAGCAACCCCCCCAGAGCATCCTAGTAACCACATATTGCAGTCATGGATAAAAACATAACAAGCATGAAAACAGAATTTAAAAATGCAAGTAAAATTATATTGCACAAAATTTAAAAATGAAAGCAAAGTTTTCAGAATAGCAAACAATGGTCACAGATCGAAAAATAATATGTGTAAATCAAATATTTAATAACGCATTTTAAAAAATAATAAACATAAATCAAAACTTTAAACACATTTAAAATTATATTGCACAAAACTGAAATAATATTTCAAAATTATTCGACTTGCACACAAAATCATGTTTTCCTTGGTTATATTTCTCAGTTTTTTGTGATCTCAGACATTTTCTGCTCATATTTAAATTTTTTGTATGCTTATGCTGTTTTTCCAAAGGTGGAAAGTAACAAATTACATTTACTCGCGTTACAGTAATTGAGTAGCTTTTTTGTGTACTTCTACTTTTTAAAGTAATTTTTAAAATCTGTAATTTTACTTTTACTTAATTATATTTTGTTTGAAGTATTGTACTTCGCTACATTTTAAAACACATTAATTACTGAGTAAAAAAAAATAAAATAAAAATTGCTCTCTGGAAACTACTGCAGTAAATAATGGGCAGGAGAACAAACTGGTGCTAAAATCAGAAGAAAGATGCAGACGGACAAGACAGGCGTTAATGGTGCAGACCCAGCTGAAAACCAAATGAAGTGAACCCCTGGCCATGTTTATGCTCTATTATGACAATATTATTATGATTTGACATTATCAGTATTTAGCCAAAAAACAAACCAAACTCTCCTACAGAGTGCCATGAAGTCTAGTAGATTAGACTAGTGCGCATGCGCATGTAGAGTGCGTCCTTTCACTGCGTGATTCTACGGAGCCCTTAAAGGGACATTGGCAAAAAATAAAAAAGAGAAACTTTTGCGTGCGCACAAGAAACGTTTTTGAGCTCAGGCATTACAGTTTCCGGTTGCGTCACTTCAGCCCTCTTACAAAGAAGAAAACAAGAGCATGCATGTGCATGAATTAGCCTAACTGAGATCTATTTTGGCCTTCAATACTAAAACATTGTTTCTGTTCTTGCATTCGGACACAGATAAATTATCACTGAACAGCATAAGAACAACTTTTTCCCTCAGGCTATATTCCACCTGAACAATACATAGCCTAACATCTCAGGACTGTCCATCTGTACATAACTTCTCAAAACTTTTCATCTGTAAAATACTACAGTATAAAAGCTCAAATTTTAGATTTCGATATGGCAATAGCCTATTGTTCCACATAAAACTTTAAAAACCAGTTAAATATGTATATAATCGAAAGTGATTATTTATTTTTGATAATTATTACTTTACTTCAGTTAGGTTTTCAACAACTGCTGTTAGTTTTGTTTCATTTTCATTTTTTATTTCTTATATATATATATATATATATATATCAGTCAGTGATTAAAAAACTAGCTAATTAATCTAAAATGCTTGTTAAACCAGTTTAAATTAAAAATTGTATACATGTTTAAACGGTAAAATATGTTATATTAGGAACTGTATTTAATGAAAATAAAGGCATTTATCTATCAAGAAAGAAAGAAAGAAAGAAAAATGTCAAAGAAATAAAAAACGAAAATGAAACAAAACTAACAGCAGTTAGTTTTTATGCAGTTTGAAAACCAAACTGAAGTAAAGTAATAATTATCAAAAATAAATAATTGCTTTCAATTATATACATATTTGACTGGCTTTTAAAGTTTTATGTGGGACTATAGGCTATTGCCATATCGAAATCTAAAATTGGAGCTTTTATACTGTAGCTATCAATTTTTCTAGACCTCAAAATGCATTTTAAATGTCAGAATCAGAAAGAGCTTTATTGTCAAGTGTGTTCTCACACACAAAAACACAAGAAATTCGTCTTGGTGACAGGAGCATCCAGTGGAGAAAGTACAGAGAGAGTGCAGTCATGCATATAATTTAAGGTAATAGAATGAAATATAAGGCTAATAATAAGCAGAATAGGCAATGCAATAAAAAAATAATAACTATATGGTAATAAAAATATAGATAAAATAGAATTATGAATGTGCAAATGTTTTAGGAGGTTATGTACAACATATAGAGAAAATAGAAAGAATTATAAATGTGCTATTTTACAGATGAAAAGTTTTGAGATGTTATGTACGGATGGACAGTCCTGAGATGTTAGGCTATGTATTGTTCTGGTAGAATATAGCCTGAGGGAAAAAGCTGTTCTTATGTTCAATGTTCAGTGATGATTTATCTGTGTCCGAATGCAAGAACAGAAACAATGTTTTAGTATCGAAGGCCAAAATAGATCTCAATTAGGCTAATTCATGCACATGCATGCTCTTGTTTTCTTCTTTGTAAGATGGCAGAAGTGATGCAACCAGAAACTGTAATGCCTGAGCTTAAAAAAGTTTCTCGTGCGCACACGAAAGTCTTCATTTTTTGCCAATGTCCCTTTAGGGGCTCCGTATGATTCAGTCTGTTAAAATGCATTTAAAATGATCAACGGAATTGAAGATATAGGGGCAGCAATTTTATATTTATATAAATTCATGTAGTAAATCAATATCACACGAAGAGTGCCGTTTTTCTCCAAAAATCAGCATGATTACATAGTTTTTATTTTTTTTCACAGCAGTTCAATAAACAAGTTAATTAAGAGACTTGCGTTTTAGACGCCATATTGCCTATTTTCAAATAAGCCTAAATGAGGGCTGTGACCCTCCAGGAACTATGTGACCCTCCTTTTGACACTGAAACTGAGTTTGACACCCTTGGCCTATCCCATTTTTGCATCCCTCCCACTGTTAAAAAGTAACTAAGTAAATTTTGAGTTAATTTTAAATGAGCTACTTTTTACTTTTACTTGAGTAGATTTTTAGACGGGTACTTTTACTTTTACTTTTACTTGTACTCAACTGGTTAGGTTTATTTGGAAATTAAAGTGATTTCTATATTTTATCCATTCAAAAGACTGCGAAAGCGATCCCAGTTCTGCATATAAATGTAGCGCTGTGTTTATGGTTCGCTGCACAATGCCGTCTTTTGCCATTTAATACCTGCAGACTGAAGCCAATATAAATGCTTTTCTATCGCTGCGCGTCCTGCTCCTCACAGCACAGACTGTGAAAGCAGACTGCAGTTGTTGTCATTCATTGTAACAAACTAAGTGTAGAGACGATGTAAATAATATATTCAGTGTGCCGTGTAGAGAGCTTCATTCATTAAAATGGAAGTTTGTGAGATAGCGATGAACGGAGGGTATATGAACAGTTTATACACAATGAACTGTTTATACATTTTTGATTTTATACAAAAGTTAATATTAAGTGACTTACATTTTAGGAACACTGTTGTCTATTTTGCTGTATTTCGTCAACAAAAATATAGTTAAAAAACAAAGTCACAGCTGAACCTCTGTGCAAGTATTTGACACAGCGCTGTTTCATTTATAAATGAATCTTTGCTTTTGAACAGATCTAGTGAGTCAATGATTCAATGACCCATTCATAAAGAGAGTCACTTGCACTTTCATTTTTAAAGTATAAATTGAGTCATTTAAATCATTGAAATTTCTATATTTAAAACATTAATCTCATAACATTGTTATTATGAGATGCATTAATGCCACCTCTGAGTCTTGTCAAAGATTTCTTAAATTCTGTAAATATTCCTTAATACCACATTTGTGCTCTTCTGTGCCATGTAAAGATGAATTATTGATGCTGATTTCATTTGCTAATTTTTTTTCAAATGCTACATTTTTTGGCACAAAAGATGACATACATTTAATAAAGTTAGAAAAATGCCATTACAAAGGTTTAAAAATATATTTTTTTTAAAAAAAAACTTTGAGTCGTCAAATATCAATAGGAAGGTTAATTTCTGGGTCATTCCTAGGATTCATTAATATTTCAGCCCCCCAGAGTTTCTAAAGTGGTGGTTCACCAAAATGAATTGTTAGAAGCTTTTCACAAAACTTTGGGATGTCCATTATAATTAATAAAAATAATTATTGCATTTTTATATTTTTAGCATAAAATAATGTCTTATATCGATCTTGAACCAAGCATTTTGTAATGTCCCTGAGTTTGTACTTAGAAAATTATTAACAAAATGTGCATAGTGTCTGTGAGTTTTGGCAACAATGGGAGCATTTACTTGTGTTCCTTTCTTGTAAAAAAATATTTAAAAAAAAAAAGCAAAATATTTGGTAAAAAACGGACTTTAAAGTTATGTCTCTCAGTCTGAACTCAACCCCGTCACACTAACCATTCTTCGCCCATAATAATTTAGTCTCCATTCATATGTGACTTCATTCAGGTCTCTTTAATAGTGGTGCAGAAAATGGTTAGTAGTATCATACTTTTTATTCATATTTTTTTAGGCATTTTATAGTCAGGGAGGGTACTGTCAAGTTTAACAACTCAACCCCGTCAAATAAAATTAAGATGGAAAATTATTACTTTTTCAACATTTTATTTTAATTCATAAGTATATACAATGTGTTTGTTTTATTGCTGCCATATATGGTCTGGTGTCCTATGCTACATGATGAGCAGTGGCCATTTTGTGTGAAAAACCACAACCCCCGTCACAAATATATGTATTTCATTGTTACAGGGTTGTAAACTTGTGACAGGGTTGAGTTATTTGCTTCATTTATTGATCATTTTAATGAAAAAATATAAAATAGTCATGGTTTCAGTAAATATATATATATATATATATATATATATATATACAGTATATATACTCTAAAATCATGAAAACTAATATTTTTGTTTTAAATGTGATATGTCCACTTAAACCTTGACAAGCATCATAAATCAGAAATTGCGCCCACATTTGCAGCAGAAAGACAATGTTGGCCATGCAGATATGTTGACCCAGAAACAAGGGGACAATATGAGAGAGAAACAAAACCAAAAATTTAAATTTAAGGCAATGCATTCCTTCAAATGTGTTATAGTCTTCAACCCCATCACACCTTGTCACATTAACATTTTTTAGAAAAAATAAGACAATTAAGAACAAAAGTATTTCTTGCTGATTACCATCTGACATGTTAAGGGCTAAAACAATAAAATTGTGGTTTTAGTTAAAATTTTAAATTAAAAATATTTTTTACAAAAATAAAGAGACTGTAGACACAAAATATGTGTATTTTTAGCTTCAGTCCTATAAAAATGTGAAGATGATGATAAATGTTACCATTGTTATCATTAAATTGTTATCAGGGACACAAGAGCAGTAGGTAGATGTTTATTTATATAACAATTTCTGTATAAAATCATTTTTAAACCAATCCCATTTTGTCCATAACAGGGTTGAGAAAAAAAAAAGCTGGAAAAAGACCTGCAAATAATAAAACGTCTTTAATGCCTGAAGTGGGAAAATATGATATTTTGAATATGATATATTAAAATATGATGAATATTTTTTGGAGGTTTGATATGTGCCTAATGATGTGGGGTATTTAGAAGTTGAAAAACATGTATTTTCCAAGAAATGTTACTGAATCCCATGTATGATCCTCCTGTCATTGATCAGAAGGCCTATTTTATTTTTTTGAAGTGGGAGAACTAGTGTTCCTGAAAAGAAATGTAAGCATATAGTCCTCAAGAATGTAATATTAAAAACTAACTCCAAACATTTTTGCAAAGTAATATGCGCAAATTCACACACAAGGTATCTTTAATTTGGCCAGAATTGCTGGTGCTTGTCTAAATTTACAAGAAGGTTTAGAGAAAATATTAAATAAGTTGTTAATAAATTACTATCCAATCACGATTCGTTATCTAAGGTAGTGAAGGCGGGATAGGCGGAGCCTCTTTCGGCCGCACGATCCCAGATAGTCTGCGTCATTAATGTTAATCAAATAAAAGATGCTACATAAATGTATACATGTTAAATAAATCTTCTGTATTTGTAATGAGTTCATTTAATTTATATCTCTATCATATTTGTCTTATGGTTTGTAATTTGCTTTTTTGTTGTTAATAAAACAACTAGCCTATATATATAATGAAATAAAATGTCTCATATCGTGGTCACTCACTCCCACTCCATTCCACCATGAGAAATATGGTCACTCACAGTTATGGTTATTACTATTAGAAAAAGGATACTATGAGTAAGAGTAATATGTGCCAGTCACAATTGTTTAGTTCACTGTATATTGCTTGTGATTGCAATATTTTTTTTCTCTCTCAGATCTGCAGCTTTGTCTTTCATGTACAGTAGGCTATGTCATTGATTGGTTGTTGTTGGTTTTGTAAGATTTATCAAATTTTATGTTACTCTGAGATTATAAAATGGCATACAGTTAAGCAATATCACAGGAGGAAGAGTGTTGTTTTCAGCACCATTGCAAATGTTTATTGAACTGTAGTATAAAATCAAGTAAAATTTGAGTAAGTTAAATAATGTAGCCTATTTTCTCATTTTGCTCTATTTCGACAAAGAGTCCAAACAAAGCCAGAGTAGAACAGTGTCCCCTACAAGCAGCACACAAGCTGCCTTTTGTATTGATAAAATGATATAATAAAATGGTTCACTTTATTCCTCACTGAACGAATCAGCCGTTTGAGTGAATGATTTAATGACTCACTCTAGATAGTAACTTGCTGCCACCTACTGGCTATTTTACTTTCATATTGTTGCTATATTCAAACTTTATATATTTAAGACATTAATTTGACTGTATTATGCAATTATATATGTAAATAACTCTAACCGCAACATTTGGAAAAGCAAGCGCAGAATGTGGAAACAAGAGCGAAGGGGAAAATAGCATAAGCATAACAAAAATAAAAATATGATCATAAAATATCTAAGAGCACAAAAAACTGAGAAATATAACCAAGGAAAACATGATTTTGTGTGCAAGTTGGATAATTTTGCGTTAATATTTCAGTTTTGTGCAATATGATTTTAAATGTGTTTAAAGTTTTGATTTATGTTTATTATTTTTTTTAATGCATTATTACATTTTTCATGTACGCTTATTATTTTTCGATCCGTGACCATTGTTTGCTATTCTGAAAAGTTTTGCTTTCATTTTAAAATTTTGTGCAATATATTTTTACTTTCGTTTTTTTAATTCTGTTTTCACGCTTGTTATGTTTTTATCCGTGACTGCAATACATTTGGCGGAATTCTGATCCCATAAAAACCACCCAGAATACTGTAGCAACAGCACAGCAACACTGTGGCAACTGCTCACAAAATTCTAGCATCCTGGGAGCAAGAGAGCACCATTTTTCTTCTAAAAAAGAAAATGGAAAAAGCTTTGAAAAAGAAAAAAACATGATGTTAATGCATAAGTGGATTTGTTTCTTTTTTAACAGCTTATACATTCATCTATTTTCAGAGCTGGCCAAAGAGTTGGAGTTTAACGAAGATGAGATTCAGCAAGTGCGTACTGAAAACCCAAATTCACTACAAGAGCAGAGTCATGCTCTTTTACAGCGCTGGGTAGAGAGAGAAGGAAAGCATGCAACCGGTAAATCCTGTTCTAATTTACACTTTTAACAGTCAGTGCCTGACGTCCATTTTAATTGATAGTTTATGATTATGTCTCAAATTCCACAGAAGACACATTGATTAAAAGACTCACTAAAATAAATCGCATGGACATCGTCCATCTTATTGAGATCCAAATGCACAAGTCAGTTCAGGAGCAAACTTCAAGAACATATGCAGAGATTGAAAGGACCCTGGACCACAGTGAAGGTAGGACATTCAGCACATTACATTTAGATCTTAAACACAAGATTTAGATCCTAAAAACAAGCTTTGATGTCAAAGTCTTAGTCTTTACACTGTCAACGGGAATGTTTTGTCTTTTGTAGCTCTCTCCTCAGTCCAAGAGGATGGTGACAGCCTTCGGGTGGTGCGGAGAGTGGAGACTTCACAAAGGCATCCTCCAGCTGTGTCAGAAGAAGACTTATCTGTGGCCTCTCTCCTTGACATTCCATCGTGGGCTGAAACAATGGGAAACACCCATTCAGAGAGCATTCATGGGGATATGATCGAAGAATTGGAGATCAACCAGTTAGTGATACATAGATTGACTTTTACAGTGATGTTTACAGTACATTATCAAAAACATTCAGTTAATCATCTTATTACACCTCCTGGTCATTCACAATGTCAATTCTCAATGTCTCCTAGGGACAGCTTCACCAATCCGTGGCTGTTTCAAGAGGCCAAAAAAGAATCTACAAAGGAAGATGCAGATGAAGAAGTAAGTTCATGGCATTGTGCTTTTGAAACATAATAAGAGAGTCATGTCCCGAGTGTCTGAAAACCAAGAAACCTTTCACAGGGACTGATTACTGAATGATAAATGATTACATGGATATGTTTCTAAGGTGAACTCATGATCATTGCATGTGCTGTTTTATTTTGTTGTTTGTCTCTCACTGGTTGTAAGTATCCCTTCAATATCATCTCTTTTCCCTTGTCATATTTTCCATACCTCATATAATTTGTCCCATAGGTTTCTGCAGAATCTGAGGAGGAAATTCAAGCTCAGTGTGACTTTTCAGACCATGAAAATGCTTGCCTCTCTTCATCACCAATCATTTTGAACAGTCAGTCAGAATTCCAACAACAGTCAACAAAGGCTTCTCAGAATGCCTTTGATTTCAGTCAGGTATCTATTGTGAGATTTTCGTCAAGTGAAAATTCAGTTTTGTCAACAGTTGACTCTGAACACACTGTACCCGACCTACTGCAACACACTTCACCAGAGAGTCAAGAAGAAACAACTCAACTCCAAGAGCAAAAGTATCAAGATGAAAGTTATGTGTGTCTTGATCAAGTGTCACCTGTATATGAAAAAAGTGATTTAGAAGGCAATGAAAAATCAGTAGAGGTGCATCACTTTGAATCTGATGAAACTTCAGACATCATGGAGTCTTCTTCATGTCATGAAAGCAAATCATCTGAAGTTGATATATCGGTTCATGAGAGCAATCAAATAGTAGGTCAAAATATCAGTCCTTCATTTTCCCCTCATGCTCTTGAAAGGAAGGCTGATGAAGCTGTCTCATACAGTGATGAAGTGAATCCGGGGGTTTCAAGAGTGACTCCAGACCTCATTAAGGGCTCTCCAGAATCAGATCAGGTCTTTCTTACCCTAGAAATGCTTAGTGATTTGGATCCAGTGCCATCATCGCAAAGCCATAGAGTAGCAGAGCAAAATTTTGTTGAATCGTCTCTTACAGTTGACTCTGCATCACTGCAGTCATCTAACCATCACGAGGTCACAATTTTAAATCAAGAACAATATAATACCAACAGCTCCCCACAGCATCCTTCAGAGCCTGAAGTTGATCCTAGGATAGACCAACAATCTGATTCCCATGAACAACATCTGCAGCTATTAGAGTCTCCAGAGAAAAAGCCTGAAACCTTAGGAGACCATTGTGGTGATCAGGAAGATAAATATAGTCCTGAGGAGGGAAAAGCATGTACACAATTTGATTTAACTATTGAACCTCTTATAGATGACAGTCATGAATTTAAGAAAGAACTGTTGTCCCAATCGGAGACTGACTCGGACATGTGGATTCAAAGTGAAACTCCACAGCTGAGTGAAACTTCACCTTTCTGTAATTCTGACCTCAGCCCACAAACACCAGAAACAGTCATAACTTGTAAACATTTTGACTTTATGGAGAAGTCTTCTGAACTTGGATCAGCATCTATTAAGAAACCTCTTTCACAGGAGGCTGTGGTATCCAAAGGTTTAAGACGACTGCAATCTGAATCAATAATCTCCAGTGCAGCCCAACAGTCAGAAGAAAAACATATTGATCGGTGTCTCTCAGAGTCCTCCGAACCTTTGATGCTCACTCTGAACATGAATCCAGCACTTAAGGAACCTGTTTCCCAGGAGGCAGTACTAGCTCCGCCACTCTCTCAGGATGGCAGAGGCAAGACCTTAACTTCCAAAGGTTCCAGACGCCTGCTGTCAGACTCAGTTATGTCTGGTACAACATCCCAAAAATCAGAAGAAAAACACTCTGTCCGTTTTCTTTCTGACTCTTCTGAACCCTTGGTTTTCAGCATGAATTCAGTGCTTGAGGAACTTAAGAAAACAGTTCAACCACAGCAACCATTGTCTGATCAACCACTCAGCTCCGAGATGACTGTTTCGTTAATTCTTGGTGTATCCCAAGACACATTCACAGGGAATCTGCAATCAATGGATGAAAAAGCATCAATTGAGTCACCTAAATCTCAAATTGATCTGAGTGAAAATGTGAAATTAGAAGTCACTGATGTGCCAAAACCTGGCAAAGTTGAAAAGCCAAAACACAAAGATTTACTAAGCATTAATCAACATGATGAGTCTGATTCTGAGACTTTTTTTGACTGCAAACAAACTATCTCAGACTATTCTGAAGCAGAAGACGAACCTTGGAAAGGTGCCATGGCGCTGAGTAATAAAGTTTTAGGGTCTACTGTTCATGAATTACAACAACAACCACATGTCAGAAGTCCCTCAGGATATAAATCATCCCATGAGAGCCCTCGTTGGTCAATCAGGTCATCAGACAGTGAAGATTTCGAGGATTCTGTCATTATCCATGAACCTAATGATGATGCAGAGGAGAGAGATGTTTACTTTCCATGTCAGCAGAAAAGTTTGGAATCATCTGCACAAACTCCTCAGGAGCTTCCTCCTCGAGGAGGGGCTGAGTATAATGATGATGATGATGATCTGAGGAGGGTAAGCGTCCTCAGCATGACCTCCCCCTCCACCCATCCTTCTCTGAGCTACCCTAATCCATTTCCTGCTGAATGAGTTTGCTGAAGGGATGGTGTTTGGTTTCTTTGAATTAACAATTTCACTAATTAGGTGGCTTTTAAAACCTTAAAAACCTTTTGCTCAAGCAAAAATTAAAAAAAAAAAACGTGATCATGTCACATTCATGCCTTAACACCATCATAATTGCTGTCAGCTTGTTCAAATAGTGCTGATGCATGTACTACATTTATGACATTGTAAGGTCATATACTAAATATGCAGGATTTTGCAAGTGAGAAATAACTATATCATAATAACAAGAGTTTTTTCATAGATATTTACACTAACAACTAAGCAACTGATTTCTGGTTTTGAAGTAACTTTCTTACCACGCAGTTGTTTCATACAAGAAATCTGTTTAAAAATGGTGAATGTTGTGTCAAGTTAACAATGTTTTGTTGCCTTCTGTTGTTTTTCTGTTATGTTTTTGATAACAAGAACTGTCATTAATTTTGATCTTATTGATTTGATTGTCAAGTTCTTATAATGTTATATCTTATGCTGTTTTGCCAGAGGGGGCAGCATTGCATTCATTTTTCAGATTTATTTATTTTTATGTTTTATTATACATTTCATGTACATTTCAATCTTATATTATTGCATGATTTTTCATACATACTGCTTGGTTAGGAGATTGATGAGACATTAGGTGTGCTGTCGGATAGCTCTGATGAAGAAGTGGTGACCACCAGAGTGGTACGAAGGACAATAATTATTCAGGTATATCTATGACTGAAGATTGCTTGCTCCGTTTTGGAGGTTCGGTGTGAAAGCTGCAGTGTTTCTTAACATACATTTAGTGTACAACTTTGGCCTAGGCTTACTAAATAACCCATTCCCAAAAAGCTGTGTGATGGTTTTGTATGTAGCCCTAAGATTTTTTTCGGAAACGGTTTTGATTTAAAAATCCTGCATTTTCAGCTGTGACTTAACCTCCCTGCTCCTCAATTATTAGTAGAAGTTGTCCATTTTAAGATAAGAACATGCATATAATTTCCCCTGTATTATGCTATATCGTTGTTGACACTTAATCACCATAAAATGGACAACTTCTACAGGAAGTGTGCTCCTTTCTAAATTGGATGGATATTTTCAACATTATTTCTTTATTATTCCTCTTATGCTAACCCTAACCTTTACTGAAGCCAGGGCAGCTGTTTCCTCTTACGGTGAACACTGCTTTAAACATTGACATGTACTGATTAAGTGTCTGGTTTCTTCTACAGGGTGATGATGTTCCAGACGTTCCTACACAGTCTGTAACAGAAGAGCAATACACAGATGCACAGGGAAACTTGGTTGTGAAGAAGGTAAACATCCAAGATTTACAGTATTCATGTATCCATTCATCCATCCTTTAGTCCAACCATCTATCCATTCACCCTTTATTTTATCCATCTACCCTTTATCCATTTTACAATCCATCTTTCCTTCAATCCATCCATCCATCTTTGGAAACACTTTATTTTGATAGTCCATGTGTAGACATTCTACTAACTATAAGGTACTTTACAATTACATGTCAACTACCAATCAGTCTTCTAACATTTTTTTTTTGATGGTCATCCAACAGACATCCACCCTTCCTTTCATCCTTCTATCCATCCTTCTGTCCATTCACCCTTTCATTCTTCCATTCGTCCATCATCATCCATCCTTTCATCCATCCATCCACCCATTCACCCTTTCACCCATTAATCCATCCTTTCACCATTTAATTCATTAATTCATTCATCCATCCATCCTTTCACCCTTTCATCTATCCATTCACTCGTTCATCCATCCATCCTTCCATCCATTCATTCATTCATTCATTCATTCATTCATTCATTCATTCACCCATTCATTCATTCATTCATCCTTCCATCCATTCACCTGTTCATCCATCTATTCACCCTTTCATTCATTCATCATCCATCCATCCATCCATCCATCCTTCCACCCATTCACCCTTTCATCCATTCACCCTTTCATCCATTCACTCGTTCATCCATCCATCATTCACCCTTTTATTCATTCATTCTTTCATTCATTCTTTTATTCATTCATCATCCATCCATCCATCCATCCATCCATCCATCCTTCCACCCATTCACCCTTTCATCCATTCACTCGTTCATCCATCCATCATTCACCCTTTTATTCATTCATTCTTTCATTCATTCATTCTTTCATTCATTCTTTTATTCATTCATCATCCATCCTTCCATCCATTCACCCATTCATCCATCCATCCTTCCATCCAATCAATCTTTCATCCATCCATCCATCTACACTTCCTTCCTTCCTTCCTTCCTTCCTTCCTTCCATCCATCCATCCATCTGACTGATCAACAATGGATTTATGCTAAATACATCATATCCATACAAATTTGTTTATCTTACTCTCTCACCTTCTCAGGTGACCAGGAAGGTCATTCGACGATGTGTGTCATCTGATGGGGTGGAGACAGAGCAGGTGAGGATGGAAGGCTCCCCCCAGCAGCCTGTCAGTGTGGCAGCAGGGGACGGATACTCGAAAGTAATAAAAAGGACAGTACTGAAGAGCGAAGGACATCAGACAGAGGTGTGTGATGCTTTGATTACTTAATCATGTAATGAATTTAAAACTAAAACTAAATCAACTTAATCTTAGTTTAGTGAGATCACTTAATCTAAATATGGCCATCTAATGAGTTTGGCTAAGTGTTTTATTTCATTTCAGGTGACTTTCCATGAGCAAGATGGCATGTCATCTTCAAAGGGTGAATCTGCTCTAGGTCAAGAGGTCAGACAGGTGGTCCAGACGACGATGCTACATGGAGAACAGCTGGAAAAGCATGAGGGGGATCCGTATCTTGCCTCAGACCTGCCCTCGGCCCAGGAGGACTTCACCCAGGTGAGCTGCCAATCACAGCAGTCAGTTCTGACATTTATAAAACATCCGATTTTAAAGATTAAGGTCATTTTAATGAGGAAAAGTGCAGAATTACCACCGTCCTAATATTATGCTTGTAATATTAGACTGCAATTTTTTTTCTAACCAAAAGTTCTTTCACAGTTTGTTCCAGTTTATCAGCTTTTTATGTTATGCAACCAGAAACCTGTGATAAAATTATATAAATGCCATGTCTGGTCCTGAGAAAGTAATTACATCTGTGACTAACAGCTGTTCTGACTATTATAATATAATTTATAATATATAATTTAGTGTTAATATAGTGTGTGCCTCATTCCCTCAGGCTCTAAGCTACTTTGGAGGTTTTAGGAAGGTGCAGATCCCTCGAGTGGTAGAGCAGGAAATACTGCAGCCTGATGGATCTGTGATCAGGAGGTTTGAGAGACAGGCATGGTGTTTGTGTGCATATTAGTGTGAAAGTGTATGTATGGGGGCAAGTAGAAGGAAGAAAAAAACTATCTAAACTATGTTCAAAGGTTTGGGGTCAGTATGTTTTTTAAGCCTCTTATGCTCACAAAGGCTACATTTATTTGATCAAAAATACAGTAAAAATAGAAATATTATTGCAATTTAAAATAGTTTTATATTTTAATATTTTTAAATTGTATTTTATTCCTGTGATGGCAAAGTCTTCAGTGTCACACAATCCTTCAGATATCATTCTAATATGCTGATTTGGTGCTCAATAAATTTATTATTATCAATGTTGAAAACGGTTGAAAATATGTAATTATTTTGTAGAAACTGTGACATATAGCAACATAATTTAGTTAATAATTGTAAACTTTACTGTTAATTTTGATCAATTAAAATGTATCCTTGTTAAAGCTGCAGTCCGTAACTTTTTTGGTTAAAAATGATCCGAAATCAATATTTGACCAAGTACATAACCAGCCAGTTTTCAAAACTATCGCCTTACTTTAGCCCGATTCACAACGGTTAGCTTATAATAATGTTTTCTAATTTGAGTGGTATGGGTAGGTTTTCGCAAGAAATTTGAGCATGGCACCACGTCATTACGTCATGTCTGTAAACATAAAGTTGTTATTAGACTGTACAGAAATTGAAATCTACACGCTAAAACACACTATACTCATAGTCACGCAATGCTAATGTTGTTAATATTAATAATTTGAGAATAAAGTATAACAATAATAATACTTTGCACAGTTTGATGTGATATGAGCTAACTGATTGTTAGATTTAATAACCATTGGTAGTGCGATTTATTTTAATGCTTTTTTCTTCAGTTGGTCAGAACAAACGTGGCAGACTTGTTACTTACTTGTTCAGATGGCAATATATGGTGAAAATTCTTATTTGGGTCATATATTCCAATACGTTGGCTAGAATCTGGGATTGCGAAATACAGTAAACATCCACACCGGTGCGGTGATGGTAAGGTTTTGATCAAAACATTAGATTCATCCAGCTGGAGCCATGCCAACTCACAACCCATGCAAGCGAGATAATTCTATTCTATTCCAGGTTTTCAAACAGAGATGGCGACAAAGAGGCAAAATTTACGGACTGCAGCTTTAAATAAAAGTATTGATTTCTAAACCAACAACAACATGAAATCTTACCCAAATGTTTGGTACTGTATGTAATATGTTTATGCAAATGTTCTGTAGAGATTGTATTGGGAATTTAGAATTTCTTTATTTAGCATTTATGTGTGTATATTTGTTAACAAAGCATGTCTTTACATTTTATTTCTCTCTAATAACATTTTACTTCCTCTCTCCTGTCAGTCTTCTGAATGCACACCTTAAAGAATCGTATATGTGCACTTGCATCTTAAATGTACACATAAATATAAAAATTCATGTTTTTTTTCCCACTTCGAACCTTTGGTAAAGACATAAAAGCACTGATACCCTGTTTCTTTCTTTGTCACTCACAGGACGAGGATGCAGAAGTCTAGGACCCACAGGAGGTCAGTAGTGAGGGATGCTGGGGGACAGAAGCGGGTGTGCGTGGAGCAGATAGACGATCGGTCTGAGCCCCATGACAACTTACAGCATCACCTCCATCACCTCATTCACCACTACTGTGCCCAAAACGACTGAGAGGAAGAGAGAGAGGAAGCCGAAGAGAAGTCCGAGTGATGGTTTTCCCCTTCATTTTCCTCTCCCTATCTCCATCGCTCCTCTCTTTGAGCCTGTCTGCTCTCCTAACCACTCCTATGCACCATGCTCATGCAATCCCAGAGTGCACTTCACTCCTGCCACTTCCAGTCTTCCTGTCCAGTCAAACTGGATCTTTGCCCAGTTTAAGTCAACAGACAATATTTTCTCTCTCCTTATTTTCCCCAGTTTACCACAAGTGTTTATCTTTTTCTGTCCTTCACTGTGACCAAATAGTGTTCTTTCCTTTCCTTTGCTTTTTAAATCCCTCAGTTATAACACCTATGAACACACCCACAAAAATCACAATAACCAAAAACGTTTTATCAAAAGAGAGAAAAAAAAGTCCTGGTTGTTCATACTCAGAACATTTAAGCTTGAACTAACAGAACCTGTACTGCACTGCCTACCACAACTATTGAATATCGTTGCATTATATCACCACATCATGAACATGCTATTTTGATCTCAACGGTTGAGATGTCTGAAAACTTCTTGCCTTCTTTATCAGCTGTTGGGGTATCGTGTGTCTGTGTATTCTATCCATGGAGAGTATATATAATATGCATTTTTAAAATGACAGTAGATCACATTAGCCACCTGTAAGGATATTAGCAGGCATGCTTAGCTAGCAGCAGTCACTTATTAATAACAGACTCTTTCTGTGGTTAGACGACTGTCATTTTTCTGTCTTTTTCGTCTCACTTCTCTCTTTGTGTCTGTGATCTGTAGCAATTCTAGTCGTCGTCATCATCACATTTCAGTGCAGCTTTTTGTTGTAATAGAACACATTAACATGCGCTTTATGGTTTTAAACTCACTTTAGCAAGCGTGTCAAGAGGGACTCAGGAAGCAAAGGTGGAATCAAATTCAAGTAATCAGTTACACATATTCTATTCTATTTTTAACTTTCAATCTGAATTCATTCATTTCTTTTCGTATGTGTTTTTGAGTGAGTGTGTTTGTGTGAAATCAGAAATGTGATTATTTTCAAATTATATTAATTTTGTTCTGTAAATATTGTTCAATATCAGTATGTGTCGAGGAATTTTGCTCTGAGGTATTTATGATGGTGAATGCTTTAAAAATGTTACTGGTTTCGGAAGTGAGCAGAAGGGATGTATGTTTTTTTTTTTTTTTTATGTATTTCATTTATTATACATAAGTGGGAGTATTCTCTTCATGATTCACCAAATCACAGGTTGGCTTCAGTTGAGACTGTTGGGAAGGAGTGCGTGCCATGTGATATTCAAATGACTTTTTCTTTTAACTGCAGATTAATACAGCTGTGTTAGCAGAGGTTGTTTTTTTTTGCTGCTGATCTGAGGCCAGCTCTGCTTTTTTTTTTTTTTTCCCTTATAATAATTTGCGTTTGGGAAACTGGCCCTGGAACAGCATTTCAAAAGTCATCCTCTAACTGAGCAATGTCATTAAGTTGAACACTGCTACTACTTTCACTGTGACTGGCCCACGTTTGATTTACTGAATCTGCATTCTATGTCTGTGGAGATAAGAATATGCATATATATATAGTACATAAATATCTATCCATAAAGGCATGTATTAGTTTACTATATGACTTTTAAAAAAGACATTTAAACACTATACCTTGGCTGCAGTGTGTGTATATGGCTGAACGAGAATAAAAGTGTATAAGTGTCACGCTGTGGTCAATATTTAATGGTTGTGTGTGAAGAAAAAGCTGAAACTTGACATCATGCTTACAGTACATATCACACCTTTATTGTATTTTTCATTAAATATGTTGATTTGCTAGCGCCACCATGGCAACAAATTATGTAGTTCACATCCTCATATTGGCGTTGAGGTTCTGTAAGTATCAGCAGAGGAAATGTCTTTAAGAAGAGAAAAAGGAACACGGAGAAAACGGAAAGCATGTTGTTGGCATAGTCCAGTAGTGGTGAGGTTTTTCCTCAAGGAAGACCGTTCCATTCCGACATTACCTTCTATGACATCTTCTTCCGATTGAGTGGCGCACAGACACTAAGTCGCCACTAGGGGCAGTGTACATGCTTGTAAATCAGACTCGGCTCAATTTCGCTCTTCTTGCCATGGGCGAAAATAATGTCGGGATAAATAAAAAGCACAAATATGTGTGAAAATGATACATGTAGTTTCTCATAAGCTACTTATATTTCTTTTTCTCATACAGCCATGATATAAAGTCAAAGGATAATATTTTCACAGCCACTCAATATAGGAAAATTAAGCTACATCGATCTGAAAGTAGGGTGATACTTCTAGATATGTTGGGTCGTAATGATGATAATCGCTATCATCGTTACCACATCAGATTCTTATGATATTGATAGAAATAAACAATTTGATAAGGAAACCATGAATTACACAACATAAACAAGAGCAAAAAGAAACAAATTATAGCATGGTCATTCAAAAAATAGTCCTCCATGCAATACCCAATGCTTGTCAATGTTTGATGTATCATATATGCTACATTCTCTTTGATATCTGTTATTTTTTCTCATATTCTATGACATAAAGGTAAACATACAGTCCATATTAGTATTCTGCAGTTCTCTTAATCAAATAAAGTAAATCTGAATCTTTAAGGAGCCAAACATTGTAAGCTAGCGAATATAAACAAAGCTTTTTGACAGCATTTACTAAAATTTTTAATTTTGCTGTAAGCCAGAATTTAAAGTACGTAATTTTAAAAGTTTCTTAAAGTTTTTTTTTTATTTTTTTTTTTTTAAGATTTTTATTTTATCATTTTTTATCTGAACGATCACGACATATGTACATCACCAGAACAATAGCAAGCTCAATATTAACATTCTTATCTTTCAAAATTTGATATATTGCACACACATAAATAGACATAAAAATACAGTACAGACTTGGGGAAAGGTGATTCTCTTTACATATCTATACATTTAAAATGCATACCAAAACAGCTTAAAAAAAGAAACAGAAAATAAAATGTTAAAAATACACTCCTTTTAATAATGTCCATATATGCGAATGGCCCACGGATTTTGGTGTAGGTGATGATCTTTAGCAAAATGTTTGAACTATCTGGTCCATGTGCGATAACATGTAAACGACCCTCCAGGGGGGAGGGGGAGGGGCGTGGTTGTTGGGAAGTAGGTGTGGCTTAGAAGACACACCTCCAGCTTGACTGACAGACAGTTGGGTTTTTGCTGATGGTTTTTCCTCAGTTGGGAAAAATTGAAGCTTAATATTCCATTAACTACAAAATATACACACAAAGAAACACACATCAATAACATTTAGAAATAAGCATGAGATTAAATTAGAATTGGCAAATTCCACTAAATTATGAAGTAATGTTAATGTGTTAATATGATATTTCTTCAGTTTGCCCAAATAAGCCACTATGAGCGATAACAGGTCATTACATATCAAGCCTCAAGTCAATAGTTCTGAATATGTGTCCTCAAATATACGCTACTATTAAAAATTTCAAATAACTGTTTTTGTATTTTAATACATTTAAAATTAAGTAACTAAGTAACATTAAGTAATTTATTCCTGTGATGGCAAAACTGAATTTTCAGTAGCCATTACTTTCATTCAGTGTCATATGATCCTTCAGAAATCATTCTAATATGCTGATTTGGTGCACAAGAAACATTTCTTATTACTATGAATGTTAAAAACAATTGTGCTTTTTTCATCTTCTTTTTCATGTTTAATTTTCATTTAACTGTGATTATTTGTTTTCAGGGTCCTTTGATCAACAGAAGGTTCAAAAGAACAGCATAAAAACAAAACAAAATAAACTTACTACAAATTAATTAAATAAAAAAATGTACAATTAAAAAATAGAAATCTTTTGTAACATTATATACTTATGATCAATTTAAAGGGATAGTTCACCCAAAAATGAAAATTCTGTCATTAAAGGGGTCATCGGATGCCCATTTTCCACGTTAATATGATTCTTTAGGGTCTTAATGAAAAGTCTATAACATAAATTTGTTAAAATTTCTAAATGGTAGTGTAAAACACCCTTTTTACCCTGTCAATAACAGCTCTGTTCACAGCGACCCGTTTTGGTGCATGTTCCTTTAAATGCTAATGAGCTCTAGCCACATTTAGCAGTGGAACATGCTAACTAGCACGTTATTGGGAAAGGCAATTTGCAAAGATTTGGGGGTTAGGGTGCAATGCAATCTCTTTCACTTTTGAACACGTTCGACAAGGAGGAGAGAGGATGGAACGGGCCCACTGCTCGCGAATTGCTCTTCCAGTAGCCTTCTGGTGGCTAGACGGTGCGCCCATGCTCCTCCAATTAATTATCCATTAACGGTTTAAATAAATATGTTCGTTAAGAAAACTGAGGGGGCACAAATTCTTTCTACATTATTATAGTCAATAGTCGTGGGAGGGGACTGTGCGGAACTATGTCACTCTGCCAAGAATCTCAGAACAGCCTGCTCTGAGAAAGTGATCATTATTATTGGGGATTTAAAAAAAAGCACTGGGTGGATTTTTCTCGTTATAGGGTGGTTGTGTGCACACACTGCCAACACACAGTTACAAACAACATGTAAATGTGAATTTTGCATCCGATGACCCCTTTAATTACCCTCATGTCATTCCAAACCCGTAAGACCTGCATTCATCTTCGCAACACAAATTAAAATATTTTTTATAAAATACGGTCCTACGGGTTTGGACCGACAGGAGGGTGAGTAATTAATGGCAGAATTTAAATTTTTTGGTGAACTATCCCTTTAATGCATCCTCATTGAATACGTGTTTAAAATTTTGATTTCTTGAAAGGTCAGACTCCGCAGAAACATTTTCAAATTAAATGTTAAAAACTTTTTCACACACTTTCCTGAGAATGACCCTTTTGTGATCATGAACATTATTATTGCATACATTAAACAGTAGAGACGCTCTATGAATCTTACTTGATGGGCACGCTGGGGGCTCCAGAGCGATGGAAGTGTATGTTCAGCCACTTGCCATCTCGACGGTGCCAGACGCGGGTCTCCTCTGACTGCATGGTGCGTGGCATCCCACAGCCATCCATGTATTGGGTCAGGCGGATGTATGCAATACATGCTGCATCCTCCCCAATCAGGTGCACATGGGGGTTCAGCAGGATAGTGTGTACAGGTTTATTACCTTTGGACAGTGCTAAAGGAGATGGCAAAGAAATACGGTGATCAAAATACTGTTGAAAAACTATATTCTCTTTAAGTTTTGGGTGTGAAAAGATATGGATCTAGGTACCGTTCTCAAAGTAGAACCTGTGGAAGTCATGCCCCTCCACCAGGTTTCCCAAAGCTTCTGGCTCAAAGGAAGTAAGACCAGGATCACAAATCTTTCTGTGAGATAAAGAGTAGAAAGTAAAGCTAAAAGTCTTGGTAAAAAGAAAGCATTAGAAGTCTTCCGATTCCTGCCCATCAAAAGCTGTAATTAAGTGAGGCTTGGATCTAAATATAGATGGAGCACCTGTTGTGAAAAGGTAACCATTAAATATAATCTCGCTTGTTTGTTCACTGAGTGGAGACGTGTTGAAATCGCGTTTGGTCTAGTACTGTATCGCATCACTTGTCAGTGTCGGTCGCTTGCTTGGCCATTTGTTGTGATTAACAGGAAAGTGTGTTCAGCTGAATTGGATTAGTATTTTGTTAGACGGGTATGAAAAAGCTTAGTTTACCGTGGCAGCAGTCGTTGTGTGAAGGCCTCCTCGTGTGAAGACCGAAGAGTGTAAAGACCATCGACTCTACCGTGCGACTCCACCGGACAGGGACACCGGCAAAGGATATAAGTATCGCTTTCTATTTTTCCTCTTTGCTACTACTTGTTTCACTTCTGTTCAGTTTTTATAACTATTTCTTACTATGTGTAAGTAAGTTGCTGTTGTTTTTTTAGCATGTGTGTTTGGCTCAGTGTTATTTTTTAGGGGATTACTGATAAACTAATGTAGTTAGTTAACTATTTTAGTTTTAGTTGTAGTAATGTTGTCATTTTATTCATTTTTTAAAATTATGTCTGTATAAGTTTTTTAATAAGTTTTAGTTTTATTTAATTTGAGTTATTTTAGTACTTCAACATACTAAATGGAAATGAAATGAAATAATATATATATATATTAAGGGGGCTGTGGTTGTCATAGCAACATGTTTGACCGTTCACTCACGCGTAAGCCTCAAAGTCTCCGTTGTTGATGGATTCAATCAGCTGTTCAGTCACCTTTATGATCTCCTGCTTTCGAGCTGAAACACACAGAGATGTCTAGCGAGTGAGTCAGACAACCTCGCGGCATGAGAACCAATATTATTATTCAACATCCCAACTCATTTCAAAACTGAATTTATGCAATCCACAAAATGCAAACCTTTGTTTAGAAAGCACCAGACAAAATTTACAGTGAACCTTTATAGCTTCTGTCTTTGCAGGTTTTAGTTGGCTTCAGGGCTGGGCGATATATTAGCAATGAATCATAAATATCGTAATTAGCACTTTTTATTTGGCCATTACATTTCTTAAAGAGTCTGTAATTAGACCAGTTTCACAATCATTTTTTGAATACACTCTCAGAAAGTTGTATTTAAACGCCATTAATGTTCAGTAATGTACAAAATGTTGACAATGGTTGGAAAGTTTGCTTCATTGCAACAAATCCGATCAAATTGGCCATTTCACTGAATCAATTCAAAACTGATTGAGTGATTCTTTTGCGTCAACTCGCATGTTCACTTTAGTTCCTGCATGGCATAATAACTATAGGTAATGTATTAGTTTACAGATGCATTTAAATAAAATATACATTTTCTTGTTCATTTAGTGAAAAAACATGGAAAACTGGACCTAACTACTTCTGTAAAAAACTAACAAACTTTAACTAAAAAGGAAAATCGGGAACACTTTTGTATAGGGACTGATTCTCATTATTAACTAGTTGCTTATTAGCATGCCTATTATTAACATATTGGCTGTTTATTAAAGCACATATTCTGCATGACCATATTCTACATCCCTACCCAATACCTAAACTTAACAACTATTAATAAGCAGCAAATTTGGAGTTTATTGAGGCAAAAATCATAGTTAATGGTTTGTTATTGGTGAGAATTGGACCTTACAATAAAGTGTAAGAGGAAAAACTCCATCCTCCAAGCCGTTTCAGAGCAAACGCATTCTGTAAATATTAAGATATATATAGATTTTAAATAATATTTAATAAGAGGTTATATCGCCCAGCCCTAATTGGCTTACATAGAGGTTGTGTGAATTTTCTATAATGACTATGTACAATCTGTAGTTGTTCTGTTTTCTTTATTAATAGCAAGAGGCAATTTTGACACTCGATAAACAAAGGGCACCCAAAGGAAAGCGTATTCCTAGTACTCCTAGTGCTCTACGATGAGTTTCAGAATGAGCAGTGTTTACTGGTAGAAAATCACAGGCAACACTTTCATTCAAAGTATTAAAGTTTAAATTTACCTTTATTGATAACTTGGCAAGCTAAGGGACAGCAAAGAGATGGCTCATAATTGGTCAAAAAGGCAGTTTCTTATGAAAGCACCAAATAAAACTAGAGCAATGTATCTACGTCTACTGATGATGACATAATAACTCCAGCCCACCGGGCAAAAAGACGTTAAATGTACTTTGTACTTTTAATATTTAACAGTTCATTTAATGTGAAATATTAATTATATCATTAAATCACTCATTCTCCAGCACTGAGTTTATGGTGTCTGCAAATTAATAGATGAAAAGAAAAAAAGGAATGGATACGTCTTCTAGCTGATGTCTTTCGCCCGGAAGGCACTGAATGACAAATGAGATGGAAAAGGGTTTGCGGCTTTCAAATGAGAAAAAGAGGACTTTACTTTTCTTCAGAAAAGCATTCCGTCTAATGCTTATTTTCTCTTACAATGGACATGCTTTGTAACATGGGGCCTTCAACCTTTTTTCAACATCATTTTCATTATTCAGCATAATGCCGCTGTTAGCATATGTGGAAACACCATTTCCCTCTGTGTTTCATAAGATATCAGAATGTTTTTTGTTAAAGAGTAAAAGAATCAGGGCTGTGTTATTTAGTGGGATTAACGTATTAAACATTTAACATTCATTTCTAAATGTATTTGAATTCATGTAAATGTTTGACTGTGTATTTAATTCAATGAACTATATTGACAGCCCTAAAATAACATCAAAACAAATTTTTCATCATGTGAAACACAGAATCTAGACAAAATGCTTTTTGTCTCATGGTCATGTCAACATAAATTGCAAACAGAATCTGACGTTGAAAAACAGCGTATTGTCCTTTCAATACTGGTTTAGGTCCATTCCATATTACTGAGCTTAAACAAATCCAAAGCGAGTCTATTTGTTTAAATATACACATATAAATCTAGATCTTTTTTCAGGTTGGATTGGTGGGAAGGGGGAGAGATACTAAACAGAAGGAGCAAACATCAGGCTCTCAGGCATGGAGCAGGATGGGATACCGGAGCAAGTACACTCCTAGTGCAGTGGATCTCTCCATATTAGGAATGTTGGGTGTAATACAGGATAATGCAGACTCTAGTCCTAGGACACAGGGGCAAAAGGTCAACTGAACAGTCTTTTCAGTGAGAAGAGGTTTGTTAGTGGTGCAACCGGAAGGCCTCAAGCACCTATAGAGAGCTTAAAGACAGTCAGGTGGTTTTCTGGCAAGAATGAAGAGCGCTAAAGGACTTTCTCCCACGTCGAGAGCGTTTGAGACAGTGAGAGGGTGTCTTTTCATGAAGCGCACATTGAAAGAACGTTCTGGTACTTACACATTAAAACCTGATTTCCCATCGACTTGAGCATCTCTCTATTGATTCAGAGATTTGCTTTTAATCCATCAGGCCTTTCTAACACATGCTACACGCATCTATGCCTCCCTCTCCTTCACAGACTGGTGTATTTTTTCTTGAAAACCGGATGGACAAAATGGTTTTAATGCTAAGCTAAATTAGAATTTGATGTGTTCTCTATTGTGATTTATGATATTCTTGGCCTTAAAAGCACAGTCCATGAAGAATAGGCAGACACAGACGTGTGTCTGATAGAAACAGCTCGATGGATTAAAACATTTGGAGCATTGATGAGGAATGATGTTTGGAGTTGTCAATTAAAAAGTATCCTTAAAAGGGTAGATTTGATTTGTTGAGGGGCCTCTCGTTCATACAAGGGGGGTTCGAAGCATTTGAACGACGTTAGGGGAGGACGGGGTGATTTTGCCTCCTGCCCATTACGGACTTACTCTGCACCGAGGAGTTGGGCGCCTGCTTGGGCTCGGAGTTTTGCGGGCGGCCCGCGGGTTGCCAGATTGAATTAATGCTGAGGTTTCCAAAGCGTCTGGCTGTACATTGAACCAATGAGAGGAAGAAACAACAGGAGCAGGACAAACGAAAAAGAAGACATTTCAAATAGAACACTCGACAAGAAATACTGAAACAGACACCCTTAAGCGGGGAAACGAACGAAGGGTGAAGGGGGGGAGAGAATGGCTGCAACGGGCAATACAAATTCGGTAGGGAAAATAAACAAGAAAGAATGTACATATGACTGAGGAGAAGCACAGATGGAAGACATATTGAGGAGGGAAAACAGCAACAAATGCCACGTCTACGGGCAGACACGCGGCCAGGGAAATGCCAGGCTTTACCTTTAAGGTCCTCGTCCTCGATAGTTGTGTTGGCACTCTCTGTAGACTCCTGGAGAAATGTGAAAGAATATTTATGAATCACCTTCAGACTGGACACTGGACAGTGTCTCATTTGGTGTTGCTATTTTTGATTCACCTCTGCTAACAAAAATGTGCCACATTACCTTGTTTCTGTCCACTGGGTTGTGGATCACGGTAGTTTGTGGCTCCTGAAATAGTGAAAGGGAGTGAAAAAAGATTATTATTTGTATGGAAAAGAAGCTTGATAAAGCATAATAGAATATAATGGCTGTGTACCAGACACAACATGCATGGAATTGCAAATGACTGTGTTCTCAGGCATTAAAGAAAATATATAAATACAAACTACTAAATAAATCCAACCAGCAAAACAATGCTATCAGAACAGAGTCTCATTACTCGCATGTTCCCTGCATGATATACAATCTGGACCCCACACACACACACACACACACACACACACACACACACACACACACACACACACACACACACACACACACACACACACACACACACACACACACACACACTCACACTCACACTCACACTCACACTCACACTCACACTCACACTCACACTCACTCACACACACACGCCTTCTTTCTCCCATTCATGCTGAAAGTTTTCCATGCATATTGCCAGTGCTTTAGCAAACACTACACCTCAAAAAGAAACCTGAAATCTCTATGGATGTGCATTTGTCCTCTAATATTTTGGAAGCAGACTCATTATTCTCTAAAATGGCTCCTTATCCAGTTCGGCTCATGCAGAGATGGCACAAAAATGTCCAGTTTGTTTGTAGTATAATTGGATCTGGCATAGCTTTAAAATATATATTTTAGCAGGCATTTTCATACCTAAGCAACTTAAAATGAAGTGCAGTCATGTGCACACATACCAAATAGCAATTACCAAAAGCGCAAGGAATAGCAAAAGCTTTTAGCTCTAACTGCCCCCACAGAAATTAGATATATGGCAAATATTACATGTAAAATATATACAAAATATATAAAATGTATGATCAGTAATTCTGCACTGTATAAGGAATCTTTCTTGAGCACCGAATCAGCATATTAGAATGATTTCTGAAGGATCACAAGGGAAAATATTACTGTTTTTACTGTTGATCAAATAAATGCAGCCTTGATGAGAATGAGATACTTCTTTCAAAAATGTTTGATTGGTAGTGTATGCTTAAAATACACATAGTATAAATATGTGACATTTTTACATCGGTGAAAACCATGAACATATATATATTACTGTATATGTCTTTTAAATGCATTGCTTGCCATGTATCTGATTTGCTGTTTATGGGAAGTACTAAATAAACCACAAGAAATTCCATAGATTTTGGATCAGTTTTCTCCTGCAATATGATATATTTTTTCTCTAAAACAAACAAGCTGTGGATCACTGCTATGAGGTGATCCCTAGGTCACAGACACACACACACACACACACACACACACACACACACACACACACACACACACCCTGACAGATACAATGTAATTAATCAGCCTGGTGGTCTTTGAGCGGGACTAAGCGGAACTGATGATGTCTTGTCTAATGACCACCAGATTAGAGAAGATTACATACACACACTTGTCATTTGTCTAAGAAACATCACCCACTTAATGCCTGTGTGTGTGAGACAGAAGAGAGAGAGAGAGAAACAGTCTATGTGTGTCAGTACGAGTGCGTCACAGTGTCGTCAGTCTGAGAGACATTTGTTTACATGCATGTCTGCGTCATTATGGAAGGCAAACAATGTCAATCTACACACAGCGAAGAGCTCCAAGTGTATGACCCTATCAAAGCAATGCTAACACCAGCCATGCACTGCAATACTTCAATTATGCATCTGCCAGAAAAAGACAATCTGATTCAACAAGATTAAGACTTGAACAAATGGGAAATACAAATGGGCAAAAATAGTAGGCTAATGGCAATACACCATGACTGTGCAAGCAAAACCACAAGCGTTAAATGGATTTTTGTGCTTGAGATGCCATAAAGCTATATCATTGCAAAACATCAAGTAGCAGCAGTCGCTTTTGATGTTTCAAAGATAATTTGATTGAATACAACCCTAAATTTCCTGGAGTTAAGAGTTCAAATGGAAGAACAACACATGGGTGACATAAAGATGACATGAGAGGTAAGTAAAATCATGCAAGGTCTCTGAACTTTGGTTAGACGACACACCAACAGTGCCAGATTTACAAACCCTTGGTTTTCCTTGCATATGTTGTCTTTCATTTTAGCTTGATATGAAAATATGAAGTTCACAAGGTCTTAAGCTGTTTTATATACCTTAAAAAAAGTGTTGCATTAGCTTATTAGCATTAGCATGAGCAATCTAGACAAACAATGCCAAAGCTGTTCCAAAATATAGGCAGCAACATCAGGCAAAATCCTAAGGCAGCATCATATATCCTTTTAAGACAAACCAATCCCAGAATGCAATGCAACATGTATGTAGTGAAACATGAAAAATAGTACAACCTAATTAAAATTTCAGTATTTCACCCAACGTCAGGGTATATGTTTTCTGCTTGTGTTAGCTTAGCAACATGCTAACATTAAAATCTGTTGGAATCAAATATGAATTGTGTCATTTGCTTTATGCAGGAACACCATTTGTGTTTGTTTGATTGCTATTGTGTTATGGTGAAAAGGTAAGCAAATCTGGCTTGTTGGTTAAAGGGGGAGGGTCTACAGGGGTAATGTCGTGCAAGGGGCGGGGTTGTTGTCGTGGGTACCAGTGCTGGGGCGGGGCCTGTGTCTTTGGGGCTGCTGGCTAGGTTGGTTTTGTTGTTAACCTGCAAGTGGGACGAGGAGCAGATCACACATTACCAAATATCACACTGATGGGGTCTAATGCATCACAATAGGGTTACAAAATTACACAAGACCGGCGGAAAACAGGAGTGTTGTGACAGGACATCCACAACTAGAAATACACACAGACAAACACAGATACGCATGAGGGAACTGATGATGGATGATCTGATGATACAGCAACTCACAAACAAAAATTGTGCACATATATTGTGCCACAAATAACAAAAGAATTGAATTATATAATTAAAGAGTTTTTTTTTTTTGCTTTATAAATTAACTTTTTATACTTACCATATACCAAAATTGCACCCATTTACTTTCTTATTGCATGTTTCTGCATTAATGTCTTATGGTGAATGATTCATTAGTGCAAAATAAAAAAAAAATATATATATATATAATATTAATCACCAAATAGCCATTTAGGCATTGATTTAGTAAACTCCGTCTGGCTTTATTCTTGTGTGTGACATTCACTTTTCATGATACAATCAATCTCGGCTGCTTAAAATACAAATCCCACCACTATATATTTTCAAGTAGAATATCCTGCTTAAAATGTCACTTTATGAAAGTAAAATAGGTTGTGATTGGCAATGCACATTATTAATATTTTTTAACAACAACGCATATATTTTTAAATTAATGTATATCCTTTCTTAACTTATTTTTTAAAAATATGTTTTGTGAGAGTTGCCCAATTATTTTCAATTTTTCTTATGTAAAATCTCATAAACACATAAAAGACACATGCGTGACACGTGGCAAAACAACATCACATTAAAAAAAAAAATGTGTCAGAAACCTCATGTATTGTTTTAGGAGAAATGATCAGAAAATAAAATTCTAGATCAGGAAATAAATTGAAACAAGAAACTCAGGAAATGAAACACACTGGGGGAAAAGTATATGGGGCAAATTCACTAAACAGTATTTCAACACAAAAACCTGCATCTTCTGTGCTATCTGGCATATTTGTGCTCTTCCATGTCTATTCAAGTTAAGTAATTGTTCATTTTAGGAAACAAGTCCGCCTTTCTACATAGATTAGGCTTATTTAGACAGCAATTTATTTCTAATGATCTGCATTCAGAAGCAAAAAAAGATGCATGGTGTCCGTACTTTTTACTTGATTTGCATAATTTCTTTTCATATTTCATATTTTTAGTGAATTCCCCCCATAGTGCTTAAAATGAAAAACAATGGAATACACATTCATATACATTCATATACACATTCAAAATAAAAAGTGACAATGATGGGTAATTCCATTTAATTTCCAGCAAATTCAGGGAATTAACTAAACATTTGACTAATGACTGAAAGGTCCAAATAAATTTTTATTGCCAAAATGTAAACAATTTCCTAAATAAAACCTGAAAATTGGAATTGAAATGGAATTTATCAAAATGCCACAAAGCACTCTAATATATGAACTATATTGTTGTTGAATTGGAAACTGATCCAATTAAAGACCTCAGAATTTCTGGAAAAACGTCCAAAAAACAAATGCAAACCTAAAGGATGTTCTGCTGCAAGATTATTCTCAGGCTTTGCCAAGTACTGATGTTCTTTATACATCTTAGTTTTGCCAAAAGATAAATAGGAAACAGATTTAACCCACCTTCACACCATCTGTCTTCTTGTTCAACAAGCTCTTGGCTGCTGTTGGATGAAAAATAAAAGGAAACCATGATTATTTATGCATAATAACATTATAAATCCATGAAGGCACATGCAGCAGGCATTCTGGGATTATTGTTCTCCTTATTGTGTCACAAGACCTCGGGCAGGAGAAACAATTCAAATAATTCATTTTTAGGATAGAAACTCTTGGTACACAAATGCAAGGCTAAGGGATCGAAAAGATTAAACCCAGGACACAATTTAAACCAAAATAAGCAACTCTATTTTTAGAGGATGTGTTTTATAGGATGTGTGATATACTGTGTACAATCTTCTCACAGTCTATGGCTGTAATCTCCTCGTTGGTAAAAAGAAAGATATATAAATGTGACCTTTTTTACCCTAAAATAACAGAAATCATCCTATTAAATCTATTTAATTACTTTTATAAATGTCATGATAATTGAAGTGTCGTGCTATGTGCATAGATATTATAAAATAATATACAAAATGGCATGCAAATATATTTTACAGCCTTCAAACATCTTTAATTAAAAGTAAAAAAAAAAGCGCGCACACACTTTCCCTTGAAAAAAAGAGTTGCTTTAGAATACAGCTTATTACAAATAAAGTGCAGACGACCATACAGCTATTACACTGAATCTAAGCTTTCTACCATTCTATTATAACATGTTTCCAACTATATTTTGGTAACAACCATCATATGTAAATGCTAAACCTATGAATTATATCGTATATATATATATATAAATGTAACATTCCAGGATGTACATGAACATATCCAGACAGAAATGTAACCAGAAAATGATCAAGCATTCAAAATACTTCTAGGAGCAAGACAGAAAACATTTACTCTCCCAATAACTCAGAATTAATATATTGCGATTACATTCATAAAGTATTTGTTTTTTTAATTTTATTATTGAAAATGCATATTGAAACTTGCAGTTTTGTTTGTTTAAAACATTGCATGTAAGTTCAAGACTAAATGATAGTGGACGTTATGAATGCAATCTGTTTGATTCCATGCAAACAAGGGTAATTAGTATCTCAGAGTAACAGGGAAGTGTGTCAAACAAGCAAACCAGCTCACTGGTTAGAGTAAAAACACATCCCCTTCTTACGTCCAAACAGACTCTTACCTCACAGGATACACAGGACCCCCCCACCCAAAAAAAAAGAGATAAAGCAATGATAAACAGGAAAGAAATGTTAAATAAAATGTTTGAAAAGGTGTACTTTACCACCTTGCTTTAAAAAATAGTCTTTGTCTAAAAAAAATTTAAATAATAATAATAAACAACAAATTAACTGTAAAATAACCAGTAACAAGATTAATGAAAAATAGCATTATGAGAATCATGTTTACATATAAGAAGATAAAAAAGGGAGTTTAAACACACACACACACACACACACACACACACACACACACACACACACACACACACACACGCACATTCACACATACAGGTCAGCAGAGCCAGACATACCTGAGAAGTTTCTTGTGACCAGGAGAGTGGTCAAAATTGCACCCTAGTTGCAAGATGTTTTGGAAATTAAAGAAAAGGAAAAAAACAACAAGCAAGAGAGAAATGAAAGAAAGAATAGTACAGAAGCAGAAGCAACTGCAGAAGCAATGTATACCCTTATTTTCATAATGTATGTGGAGGATGTCTAATTTTCTGGAACATCTTGTCAGTTTTGGGCATTGCAAATAATCATTGCATTACAAAGTTCTTGGAGTTTTGGAAATAATGAATAAACACACTATTTTTCTAATTTACACACAATAACACTGCTACTTTTTAAGTAATGTGTTACACTTCTGGCAAACACAATTGCTAACTTTCCTTTCCTCACAACATTGGTTACCCTGCTGGTAGATTTATCAAATCTAACTCAATTATAAATAACTAAATTATTTTCATGAATAATTGGCAATTATAATGTAATTAGTATAACAAGATAGGGAGTAATGCTAGGGATAATTCTTGCAAGCAGTAAGGAGATAAATGCATAGTTTGTGAGACTCTGAAGTAAACCGAAGGTGTGAAGAAAGCTGAAGATTGATCAAAGGACATGTAGATGTTTAAAGAAAGTCAGACCAAAACTAACCTTGAGTTTCCTTCTTGCATTGAATTTCTTCAAGCACTCCACGGTTTCCTGTCTGTGCATCATAGAGGCTACAGTGGAGCGTTGCTACAGAAAGAGACGGATCATTAGTGAGGATTAGGAAATTCTTTTGTTGTATTTAAAGAAGTGTGTGTGTGTGTGTGTGTGTGTGTGTGTGTGTGTGTGTGTGTGTGTGTGTGTGTGTGTGTGTGTGTGTGTGTGTGTTGAAACACATACGCAGATCCAGGGGTGTTTGAGGGCTTCGGCAGCTGTGATGCGTTTAGAAGGATTGATAGTCAACATCTTATTAA
This sequence comes from Acrossocheilus fasciatus, assembly GCA_036784905.1. Lineage (NCBI taxonomy): Eukaryota > Metazoa > Chordata > Actinopteri > Cypriniformes > Cyprinidae > Acrossocheilus > Acrossocheilus fasciatus. The sequence continues at coordinate 10,376,750 of CM071938.1, forward strand.
TCAGATCTTTAGCTTCAGGGGTCACCGTGTCCCACTCAGGAGAAGGAAACTACATACAGACATAAGACACAACACAATAATCCATCATTTAATCATTTTTGTATGAATTTGTAAGCCTTGGAAGCCAAAGAACTGAAGATGACATCAATTTATCATCTGAGTTATTAGCAATATAATCAAATGTTGCATTGGTAGCTGTAACAGATTTAATAATCTTGCAGTAAACACTGTGCAAGCAAATCATTGGAAATTCAGACTCACGTCATATGCACCAGCCTTAATCTGCTGATAGAGGCGATGCTGGTCTTCATCCCAAAATGGTGGATATCCAACCAGCAGAATGTAGAGAATCACGCCTAAGAAACACATCTTCTATTATGGCCACATTCAGAGAGGAATATTCTTCAAACAAATACTTGAATATCACGTAATCTTGTCATACATTTGGCTAAGATGACTGTACTTAAGCGATCATATTCAAACACTGCGTACGGTGGAATCAAATGAACATGGTACTCTGGTACTTCTACTATGTTTTTTGGACATCTACCATAGTAATGTTACGTTTAACTTCGGATGACGGTCCTGAGGTGTGATGCATGACTATGGTAATAATTCAGTACCATTCACAAAGCACCATGGTATTACCATCTAACATCTTTTTTAAATGAGAAGAACTTTCTGATGGTGAATTTGAATAATTGTGCAATCATTTTAACATCAAGACTAAATTGAAACATTCATTCAACTGCTTGAATTGGACTAACTAGTTTTAAGCCTAAAAACAGAAAGACAATTTACCAGGGACACTCCATTTAGCTGATTAGATTCAACGCTGCTTAAAAACTCAGGCTGCAATAATTTAATAATCGGTTAATGAGCTTCAACAGTGACATCCATCACACCGACTCACTTACGAGGCTGATATTTTTGTGACTCATTCATCCCTTACCGCAGGCCCACATGTCCACCGGTTTGCCATAAGGATCTTTCCTCAAGACCTCTGGGGACAGGTACCCTGGAGTACCAGCAAAACCTGAACAGAGAGAGCGGTTTAGAGAAATAAAGGAGCAGTTTCTACAGTATTAAATTGTTATTTTGTAGAATATTAAAAAGTGTAGTCATGCAAAAATGTCTGCAGCAAAATTACTAATAAAACAGTGTTCCCTATAAAATTATGCTTTTACAGCCTCGACTGATCCTGATTATGTACTAAACAAGAACTAATTTTGAAGCAAACTTGTTCTAATTAAATACACTTCATTACAAAAATACTCTTAAATGCTGACATACACCATTCAAAAGTTTGGGTCTATAAGATTTTTGAATGTTTTTGAAAAAAAAGTCACTTATAAGGATGCATTTATATGATCAGATTAGTGCTGTCAAATGATTAATCGCATTCAAAATAAAAGTTTTTTTTTAGATAATATATGTGTGTGTATACTGTGTATTTTTATTATGTATATATAAATACAAACACATGCATGTATATATTTAAGAAAAATATGTATATTAAATATATATATAATATAAGAATATTAATGTATATACATGTAAATATTTTCAAAATATATACTATATGTGTGTGATCTCTGTATAATATCAGTCTTTAAATGCAGTATATTTAAAGTGTACCTGACGTATACTTGCAATAGTTCCACTTTAGCACAATCAAATATACTTCAGTATATATTTAGCTGGACTTCATCACTACTTCCACACAATTAAAGTGCATTAAGCACAAAATTAGTTGTTCCAGTATAGCAGACTTTAAATATACCAGTTTAATTTACCAAGAGTACAACTGCGTGGAATTTTTATTAAGCACATAAATATAAAAATGTATTTGTAGTATACTTAGCACAAAATAAATGTATTTCAAATACATTTTAGTGGAGTACTAGGGGAGTATTCAAAAGTAACTCAAACGAATAGCTTCAGTTAGAGTTTGAGAGTCTTTTGACTCTTAAGACTGATTTGTTTGTGATTTGTTTGTCTATCTATCTATCTCTATCTATCTATCTATCTATCTATCTATTTATTTTTTGTGGTACTTACCAAACCATGCCTGCTGGTCACCCTGGACCTCTATGGCCAAACCAAAGTCAGCAAGCTTAACTGCTGCCCCCTTCATCTTACTGGCCAACAGCAAATTCTCAGGCTTTAAGAACAGCACAGAGACACACAAGTATATCACTAAATGGTCTTAATTCTCCCTTAGGTAATGACTTTTCTAAAAGTAGCTATTTATTGAATAAAAGGTTTTCTAACAGCAGCCATGCTATGACTCATTCCTCCTCAGCAGGTTGAAAGACATTTTGGCCAAAGAACAAAAAAGCGAAATCTGTCAAAGTCTGAATTGTATCTGCACAAATGTGGATTGATTTTTACTAGTTAAAAGGCTTTGTGAAGATTTCAGTAGATGAAAGGATAAAATATTAGATTCTCAGACACAGCAAGGCTATTTTCTGTTAGACAATACGAGATCCGGCTACGTCAGACTGTGCTAAATTTGGCACTGGACTGTGCTACATTGAGCACCACTGTCTGGAGAAGCATAAGTGTGTGTGTGTGTGTGTGTGTCCTGACCTTCAGATCCCTGTGGACGATCCCATTAACATGGCAGTGATGAACGCTCTCCAAAATCTGCTGAATGCAGTGACTAAGAAAGAGAGAGAGGCAGTGAAAGAGAAAGGTAAGACAGAGGGGAAGCGTGACAAAGGCAGGCGGAAGGAACACAAGTTAAAAAAAAATCAAGCAACATAATCAGTAAAACGAGGGAACTTAGAGGTAAATAGAGATAATAGAGAGTTTATCAGCCTTTTTTGTGAAGTAAAAATGCAGTTGTGGAGGATTTACATGGAATTATACATTCATGGATGCATGCAGTCATTAATCATCTATAAATAACATGCCACACACTTTCTTGTCCAGCCCCAATGACACACATGCACATTTTCCTTTGCACATGCAAAATTACACTCAAGGAGGCGAGGCTGTAAAGGCAAGCAGTGTATAATTTATCATTGGTATAAATAACTTGCACACAGAGAAACAGGCTCACAAATGTGTGCGACCTAAAAGAACTGTCTGTAAGCATATTTTATGTAGAACAAACTTGACGTTATGAATGTTCTAATGCGCTACTGATATAATATGTCTGTCTGAATGTTCTTACCTGGCATCAGCCTCACTGTAGTACTCTCTCGCTACAATATCTTCAAACAGCTCACCTCCAGTAACCCTGAGGTCAAAGGTCAATATGTAAAGTTATTGTTTTGCTACATGCTTTCATAAAAGCAATGCAATTTCAAAATATGTTTCATTCCTGAAGAAGTGCTTTTCTATCCTGAATCCTAAAAGTCCTGAAGTCAGATTCAGCAATCAGAGAAGTCACTGTTACCATAGAAATGGCAATTACCATAGTCCCCACAGTGGGGAGTTTTTGCAAGATAGCGGTGGATAACAATAGAGAGTATGATGGGGGTAGACAGACCATTATGGTGACATTATGGACCTCTCAATCAAACAAAAGCACAATGATGAAGCAAAGGCATCCCTTGTGAAAAAAGAAGCATGGTTTAGCACACTTTTATAAAAAAAAAAAAAATTAAAAAAAAAAAATTAAAAAAAAAAAAAAAAAAAAAATATATATATATATATATATATATATATATATATATATATATATATATATATAGTTAGTTATGTTAGTATGTTAGTTAACACATCGAAATAAGTGTACTTATTTTGATGTGTAAAATACTTTTTTAAAGCCTGACAAAAGATTATTAAAACTTAAATGCTATAAAATGTATTTTTAAGTAAAACTTTACATTTTGTAATATTACAGTAAGTATACTAAAGTGTTACGAAACAGTCTCTCCACACTTACGTGGACTTTCATTTCATTAATATTATATCTGCAAGTACAACATTAAAAAAATATATATATATATATATATATATATATATATATATATATATACTTTTGAGAATTAAAGTACACTACAAGTGCAAAAATTAATTTTCACAAGGAATTGCCTGGTATTTGTACTCTACAACATGCATTTACATACCTGAATACAGTTTTTAGTATGATGTGAACGCTATTTATATCAACATTTGTAATTAAAACAACAGATTTGCTACTAAGGACAACCTATCTTCACTTACCTAATATGATTTCTAACTAATGACTAAAAAGACTAATTCAATTATGTCTTTCAACAATGCTTTTTTTTTATGTGAAAATTTTGTGAATGTTGTTCTATATTTTGTGACTGTACTGTTTGGTTATAGTTTCTGTAAGCTATAGTCCAGTGATAAAGTGAGCTGTACTGTTGAGCTCTATTCAAAACCTAAACTAAAAATCAACACTGTATGTTTATTCGTACAAAATCTGACAGTGTTCAAAAATAGCAGTGCAAGCAGTTGTCATACTGTGTGAATCTGGGTCACAAACAGTTGAATATTACTGAATATGACAGCTTGTGTCTCTCTTCTTGTTTTTCTCTGCTTGTTTGTCCTTGTGTTCTCCTCTCTGTTTGCCTGCCTGCCTTTCTCCCATCAGCCACATCAGCTACTAGCAAAACTACATCATAAGCCATTTATGACAGAAGATATTTCTTGACGCCATGCAGACAGGAGTCAGCACAATCCACTGGTCTGCTCTATTTCAAAGGATATATTCACACAGTCGGTGTGTAGGACTGACAACCGTATTCACAAACAGGTGTGACTCTTGAATTGTCCTGTTACAATATACAATAATATATTATACCGGTCAAAAGTTTGTAATAATTATGATTTTAATGTTTTTAAAAGATGCTCACTAAGGCTGCATTTAATTGATCAAAAATACCGTAAAAACAGTAATATTGTTAAATACGGTATTATTACAATTATATATAACTGTTTTTTTATTTGAATATATTAAAAAAAAGTATTTATTTCTGATGGCAATACTGATTTTTAGCATCATTCCTTCAGTCTTCAGTGTCACATGATCATTTAGAAATCATTTTAATATACTGAATTAGCACTCAAGAAACCTTTCTAGTTGTTATCACTGTTGATACACTAGCATTCAAAAGTCTGGGGTAAGTAAGATTTATTTTTAAAATACTTTTATTCAGTGATGACACATTTAATTAAAAGTGAAAGAATCCTGAAAAAAAAAAAAATCACTGTTTCCAAAAATATAAAGCAGCAAAAACATTGATATTATATAATAATTGATAATAATTAAGCACCAAATCCTAATTTGAGAAAAAAAAAAAATAATATTTATTTATTTAACTGAAATTTTAAAATATATTCAAATAGAAAACAGTTCTTTTAAATTGTTACATTTCACACTATTGCTGTTTTTACCATTTAAAAAAAAACATTTAAATGTAATTATTCTACAGCGTAAAGGGGAATGTTATAAAAATGGGGTTGTCGTGTTAGTTTATCATCAAACTGTTTGTGAACGTAACTATTTAACACTTAAAAACAGGACTGGCAACTATATGCAGCTGCAGTATGAACGTAGCCAAAAAAAAAATATATATATATATATATATTCTATAAGTCACTTCTATAAAGCAATGCTGAAAATGGGCTCACTGATTCAGAGATTTGCCGAAGGCTGCCCTCTGGGCACTGTCCTGCTATCACATAAATATCAGTAGCACTTTGTAAATGGGGCAGTCTAATACTAACCACACAGACTCTGAGAAAGCAAAGATAGAAAAGAAAACCTAATAAGAAGTAAGGAGGAGATTGAATTAATATATACTTACAGATCAAAAACTAGGTAATGGAAGCCCTCCTCCGATATGCTGTCATGGAGTCGAACTACAAAGAGAATTTTCTCTGTCATTTTCTCATCTTTAGTTACTATTAGGTAATACAAATCTCTGGTAAAATGTCTTTGGAAAAACTGAATCCATTACCAATATTCGGGTGTTTCAAGAGACGGCAAATCCGGGCCTCTCTCTCCAGCTTCTGGTGATCTGAAACAGATTTCAAAAAAACAATTTCTTGAGACTATTGATATACTGGACACGTGTCAACCAATAAGATGCTACATGCAGATCTGTCTATGAAACAGTGCATTTTCACATCTAGTGCTTCTGTGAGAGACTGCAGATCTTTTAAACACCACCAGAGGACAGTGTTTTAATGCCTGTGAGGGTGTATGCAGGGCAGATGGCACCCTGACCTGCAGAAAACTATAAATAACCACATGCTCTCTTCTCTCTTCTGTGCTAATCTGATATATTTAAAAAAAAAAAAAAAAAAAACATGCTAAACTTAACTCGCAATCAGAAAAAAAAACACAATTCTCCAAAGAATTATGTGACACGATTCAGGATTCAAAGTAATTTGAAGCATCTCACATCAGTCACATTAAAATTAACAAGCCATTAAGACACAATGGAGATAAACAAATGAATAAAGCAATTTTTTTTTTCTGCGTAGTATACTTTACATGTACACTGCCTACCTAGAAAAAGAAACAGTCAATATAGGCAATGATAAATGCTTCAAAGTGTAGTATGCTGCATTGTTTTACAGGTCCTCATTACGCTGAATGCTATGCTAAATTCATCCCAAAAAGGGTTATTTTGCATTTTGAATTAATTTTTGTGTAAAAAATGTCTGATTAAATAATGAGTTAAAGGGATGATTCACCCAAAAATGAAACACTCACACTCGTGTCATTTATTTCATCTGTTGAGCACAAAAGAAGACATTTTGAAGTATGTTGGTAACCAATCAGTTGACGGTAGCCATTGACTTCAATAGTATTTTTTTTTCCATACTACTGACGTCAATGGCTACTGTCAATTGTCTAGTTCCCAACATTCTTCAAAATAGCTTATTTTGTGCTCAGCAGAAGAGAGAGACCCATACGGGTTTGGAACAACTTGAGGGTGAGTAAATAATGACAGGATTTTCATTTTTGGGTGAACTATCTCTTTATGCCGCCCTTTTAAAAAGAAAGGTAATTTGTTATGTTGGAAATGAAAGACTGATAAAATACATGAATACTGCACATTTTGGCAAATACCATTTGGGTGTTTTATGCATAGTGCACATTATGCGTAAAATACTGCTAAAATATCATGAGATGCATGCTAGTGTGCAATTCTGCACATAGCCATAATTGCAGCTGATTCATTGTGAAATGAAGCCTGGTGAATCACATAAAAAACATGATTCATTTGAATTTGAATTGAGATCATAAATGAATAGCTCATGTCTGTTCAGCCTTAGGCCACATTCAGCGCCTTCTCTCATTTTTGTTCAAATGGAGGGAATAAATTAAGTTGTGAAGAGGGTGAGGGGGATAAAATAGCATGCACATTAGCTCAAATAATTCAGTTCCCCATTTTATATATATATATTTTTTTATCAATTTATCGTAACTCTCTCTTTCTATCACTAATAAACTCCCCCCCACCCCCAGCTCCACAGGTAGTCCACCTACCAACCGGCCAGACATCTGTTGTCTAGCAACTCCTCCACCAATCAGAACGCAAAGGCCTCTCTTCCTCTCTGCAGTGGAACCAGCCCTGCATGCAAATATCAGAACCCTCTGGATCCCACAGAACCCAAGCAATTACAGCACAACTCTCAAAGTTCAGCACCAAACTTTAACACCATCTCCTGTCACCTCAGTCAATAAACAGTTCTAACAATCCATGATAAATACAGCACCATCTTAACATGATTACACAATTGCTGGTTACATATTTCTCACATCACATATTTAAACAAAAATCTTTCAGCGCAAGAATTATGCGCAGATAAGTATGCAAATTCCCAAGACGTGCCTAGATCTACTCTGAAGCAGATGGCTCATTCATACACTGAACAATATTAGTGCTATTGATCTGGCTTTGAACCAAGAACAACCACCATCATAAATTACACTTTTAATATTGGACAACAGCAAAGAAACAATTAATGCAGGAGAGCAGAATTATGGATTTTTGCATTAGTGTCCTAAATATAATAAATAGACAGAGAAGTATATTATATAAACATCTAAAATACCAGGGGAAACAAGGGAAATTAGGTCCTAACTGTATAATTGTCTATGATTTACAATTGTACAATACAAAATATAACATTGAAAAATCTAAATACATATTTTTTTCATTATATTCATTAATATAATCAGCATAACTTGTGTGAAAAGGTAAATATATATAGGACATAATTTATATATATATATATATATATATATATATATATATATAGACACACACACACACACACACACACACACACACACACACACACACACACACACACACACACACACACACATATTATACTGTATATATTATACTTTTAGTATAATGACAAACACTTAGGCTATCAGTTGTAGCATCAGTTTGGAGGGAAAGGGAATCCATCGCAACCATAAACCAAGGGCTGAATGTCAGCAGATTTGTGGACCTTAGCATTTGTACATGGCCTTTTCATAAAGAACTGTACACTGGACTATAAATGAATCAGTCTTGTCAGTTGTAGAGCAGTGTGTGCACTATATATACAGTATGTATAAAATGCAGTCTGGTCAGTAGCAGGGAAAGGCCTACATTTGACAGTCCCGCTTCCTCCCCTCTTTTCAACGCTGTTCTTTTTTTTACTTGCTATCTGAAGCCTTCCGCACTGCAGCAGTGTGTGTGTGTGTGTGTGTGTGTGTGTGTGTGAGAGAGAGAGAGATGCTGTTTGTTTGAGATAGAGAGTATTCCTTCATGTTTTGTGCTGCTTTTCCAGGAGATTAATGAGAGATTTGAGATCATCAGAGAAAGAGAGAAAGAGAGAGAGAGAGAGAGAGAGAGAGAGAGAGAGAGAGAGAGAGAGAGAGAGAGAGAGAGAGAGAGCAATAAACCTCTGAAATGAGTGACCAAACTTGGCTAGTCCTTTCACTTGGCTATAGCAATCATGCTTGATAAATAAATAAATAACAAGGTTCACAATCTTCTGATCTGTACCCAGCTGCCTATATTCAGACCAGAACAGAACCATGCACTGACTTCCAGATGCAGCTCGCTTTACATACTGTTACTGTTGTTCTTGTTTTACTGGTGCATGCAAGTATAGTCCATAAGTAAGTATACCCAGACAAAATTCAAAAGCAGTTACAAATTGTATTTCACTATATTGCAAAATTGCATATATTTGTATTTTGGGGGCGATACATACATTTGTAAATCACTGTAGTTGCCTGTCTCAACAGCTGGGAGTTGTTCATGATTATTTGCAGAACTATTTGCATAATTATTAAATACCAAGGCAAAAAACTCCCACCCCATATTCTCACAAGGGATACTGTACACTGTAAAGCTTTACTGCAAATTTGCCATGTTTTTCACACTGAGATAACTTATACTAATGTCCATGGATGAGACTATTAATCACTGGTTAGCTGCTATGGGTTATCAATGGCCAATGCCAATACTGTTAACTAAAAATCAATATAATGACTACATTGTTCGCACATAGCCTACACTGAAAATATTATTAGAATTACTTTTTACAATATTATAGACTGCATACTTTTTAGCAGTCTCTATTCCAAAGTATTTTTGCCCATTAAAGGTGACATATCATGAAAATCTGACTTTTTCCGTCTTTAAATGCTATAATCAGGTCCCCAGTGCATCTACCAACCCAGTAAATTTTTTTTTTTTTTTTTGGTAAACCTTTCTCTGCAAGCTTTTGAAAAAAAAAAACAGCTGCTCAGATTTCGCTCCCCCTTTTATGAAGAAAGGGGTTCTTATTATAATATTAACGCCCCTTTAATCTGCACGTTTCCACCCACATCGCCACCATTGTGTTTTCGCAAGCGACAACATTGTACCAGTTCTAATGCCATGGTGAAAATTCAAGCAAAGCATGCTAACTGTTCTGTCTTTGCCGTTGTACTGATAAGCACAGAACACTATTTAGAGTCCCAGTCTCAGAGGAGACAAGACAGTAGTGGATTTATTGATTTATTTACTGTTTATTATGCTCCTGCCACAAAGATCTAAAATAAACATGTGATTTCTTTTCCAGCTGTTTACCTTCACAGACATAACTGACTGTTTTTGTAACTCATGTGTTTTTAACATAAACGTGTGCATATTTGACAGTTTAAGTGCAGTAAGACATGAAAGAGAACTTAGTTTAGTTCTCACATGCCATGTCACAGCCGCTTTCTGTATGCGTGTTTCAGATGTGTGCACTCAGAAAACTGTGTATCAGAAGGTTAAACTGATATGGTTTAAAATGCATGATTTCAGCACACTAGACATGATGATAATCAAAATCAAACAGATTTTTTATTTTTTTTTGGCAGAATATCTGAGATGGGTCTGGCTGCAGACCATGGGCGAGTGGAGCTCCACTCTTGAACAGGAAATACGTCACCTCCACTCAGTGTTGCCACGTCTGCGGTTTTCCCTCATTTTTTTATTTTTATTTTATTTTTATTTTTTTATTGATGCCAAAACACTTACAAGATAGAAAGTAAATAAATCAACTAAAAGGCAACAAATAAATAACATAAACCAAAGGGGAGAAATTATACAAGGTTAAACATTGAAAGCAATTTTTGACTTTTGATTGATTTTTTTTTTTTTTTTTTTTAATGCCCATTAAAGACAAAACAAGAAAAATTGACAGTACTGGGTTCTTACCCAAAAAATTACACTTTACACATGAATAAAACATTTGCCAAGTATAATAAAAAGATTAACAATATATTGAATACAGGAGTTAGAGTTATAATAAAAGAAAATAATATCAGAAGTGATGATACATATTCTAACATTTGTTTTATCTGAGAGATAGGTATATAACTCATTCCAAAAAAAATGAACACAAACACATTCACAAAAAAAAGATGTACAATGGTCTCTTCTATATAACAGAAAGTACTTTTTTCTTGCCAATATTTTGCATATACTTAAGTACACTATTACAAGGGTAGCATCTATATAATATTTTAAATGTGACTTTTTTATTTTGTTTATTAATAAATATTTGTGCAGAAGAGACACAAGCAACATTCCAATTAACGTTGTACAATGCCATCCATTTAAAAGAAGACGCTGGAATAGATTTTCTGTTGATATGATTTCGAACAAAGCGGTTAGTGAATTTGTCCACAACAATCAAAATCCCTTCTACTGAAATAGAATTGTTAGGCCTATATATAGAAACAGGATTAAAGGTTTGCTCTCCTTTCAATAGAATTTTTATACCACTAGGAATAGCATTAAATACAATGTTATATTCTTTTAACAAAGCCCCAAAATCAAATTTCCTGGAAAATTCTGAAAAGGAATATAGCTGACTATTGCCATCTGTCAACTGATCTTTTCCCTCGGAATTGGGCTACTTTAAAATATGTTGCCACGGGTTGAAGCGAAACCAATAACGTGATATTTAGCCATGCAATGTGATTTTTACCAGGGGACCCCCCTCGAAATGCCATTGGGCTGGTTTTGGGCTATTTTTTTATTTATTCAAAGAACAATAACATACAATATTTTATCAAGAAATAACATCAAAAAAGAAAAGGAAAATAAAAAGGAAAAGGATTGAAACATAAATTACAACAAATAGGAGTTGCCGGGGGAGGTAAGTATAAAAGTTTTAAACAAAGACACAAGACCATAGGCCCTATATATACATACACGTATACACATATCAAAATCAAATAAATAAATATAAAGTTCACAGGTTTTCAAAATTCTTACAGCTTTCTTATTCAAAGAATATCTTATACTGTCGATATGTATAATTATATATATTTCAGTCAACAAAACCATAAAATTGGGTTTCTTATTAGTAAATTTACACTTATGAACGTGAAATTTGGTCTGCAGTATTATTTCCTAGTCAGAATACTCAGTAAAGCCAAAGAGTGCATTTTCCATAGACGTGAAAAAGGTCTTAAACACTAAATATTTTAATTGATAAATTTCTGAACTTTACACCATAGTGTATGTACATATGTACAGTACCAAAACAAGTGAAATTGCAAATGCAGTTTCCTTATATTAATTGCTGAAAATACAATTTACATTTGTTTTTGTTTTTTTATTTTTGTAAATGATTTGCTGGATAAAATCTATGAATGAGCTTATAAGAAACTTCTTTAATTTTATTTCTAAGATAATATTTCTGCGGTAACAACCACACTTTTCTCCAGCAAATCAATTTTCCATTTAATAAAGAGGTCCAATGAGACAAAACATAAGGTACAGTAACAATTTCTCTTTGGAAAAGAGTACGAATAGCTCTATTATTACTCTTGGGATTTAATGAAAAACTAATTTTTTACCAATATAAGACTTAGTAACATCAAGAGAAGCTGAATCAGGAGAATGGTTTAATTAATACCTCTACATAACATGCGAGTACCTGAAGAGATTGAACCAATAACACTTAAGTAATTGGTATTTTACAATAAAAAAGGAATTCATCATAAGAAAAGAGTGTTCCTTCTTTGTTGAATAACTGACTAACCAGTTTAATATTGTTGTGAAACCAGTTTTTAAAAAAAGAGATTTGTGTTTGTGTTTTGTTAACTGCTTGAAAATTTGCATTTTCACCATGGGTGTGTGTAATTTGCATTGTAGAGCAAAAGTATTGTCAAGTTATGTTTATCACAGACCATATTTTATTCATTATTTGTAAAAACCCATTATAAAAACCCATAGGAAAATCTTGAGGGAACCAGTGGAGAATTACAACTAAAACACTCTATTCTCAGGGAAAGCAAGAACTGAAATCTATTCTAAACCTATTATAAATCTATTATTATATCACTTATATGTTATTGTCTTGTTGTACTCACTATTTTATTATCACTTTATTACAATTTGTACTATACTTTTTAAATATCACATATCACTTTCACTATATGTTTACTATATTGCTATATTTATTTTCAGTACATAATGTATTACCACTGCAACTTTTACGATTTAAAGGATTATCAGTTATATTTCTTATTGTTTGTTGTGGAGTTTATATCTGTATCCACAGAGTGCTATGAAAATATAGAAAGCAGACTACCAGTGTGTCAATTTTTGATTTGTATTTACTGATTTTATTCCATTTTATCAATGATGGCCAATTATTAGTACTTAAATATGTATTTGTATTCCGTATTTCAAAGGGAATGATGTGTTCTGACCTGAAGCACAAGACAAGCTGAAATGTCATTTTATTTCATGTACATTAGATTGTTTTACATGTATCACAGTTATACTAAAGCGTGTGAGCTGTCACAATTTTTAACGAAAATGTATCATTTTTCAAGCATAACTAAATAACTGGAGACAGTTATTTTTAATTCCATGTAGATCACAAACCACTGAAATTGACTGATAAATGTAAACGTCATCGTGTTTTTATCCAGAAAAAAACACAGCTCCGTTTACCTCCATTAGTTTTAAGTCATTCTTGCCCGGGCAAACATGGCGGACGCGTCGGTAGTGGAGGTGACGTATTTCCGCTCTTGAGTGAAGCTCCACTCGCCCTATGTCTGCAGCCAGACTCTCTTGGAATATCTGAGGTACAAGCTCTAAAGGCACAGCCCTATTCTGGAAAAGGGGGCAAGGAGCAGCAGCTCATTTGCATTTAAAGATACATGCACGAAAACAACGTGTTTCTGCTTCCACTCAAAATAGGCATTTTCCCAATGATATATTAAATGATCTGTGGGTCATTTTGAGCTGAAACTTTCTGGGGACACCTGAGACTTACATTACATATTGTAAAAAGTGGCATATTAGGTTTCCTTTAAAGGAACACTCCACTTTTTTTTGGAAATAGGCTCATTCTCCAACTCCCACAGAGTTAATAAGTTGAGTTTTACCTTTTTTGAATCCATTCAGCTGATCTCCGGATCTGGCGATTGCACTTTTAGCATAGCTTAGCATAGATCATTGAATCCTATTAGACCAGTAGCATCGCGTTCAAAAACGATCAAAGAGTTTCGATCGTTTTCCTATTTAAAACTTGACTCTTCTGTAGTTATATCGTGTACTAAGATCGGCGGAAAATGAAAAGTTGCGATTTTCTACTACAGAAGAGTCAAGTTTTAAATAGGAAAACGATCGAAACTCTTTGATCGTTTTTGAACGCGATGCTACTGGTCTAATAGGATTCAATGATCTATGCTAAGCTATGCTAAAAGTGCAATTGCCAGATCCGGAGATCAGCTGAATGGATTCAAAAAAGGTAAAACTCAACTTATTAACTCTGTGGGAGTTGGAGAATGAGCCTATTTCCAAAAAAAGTGGAGTGTTCCTTTAAGGACTGAGAAAATCCTTAATAAAGAGTTGTAAGCCAGAAACAAAACTACTGTGATGCAGCTTACAAATTTGTTATACGTATTTGAAAATCAGAGAAAAAGACAAAATTAGGAGAATAATTTTACTGCATACCCCATGAAGCACTGCAAATGACATATCAAATGATAAAAAATGGATAAAAAATGATTAATTTATAGACATTTATTAAAGTGTAAAATGTGATATATTTTCAGTTTACCACAAAATAGTCAAATGTCTATAAGTTGTTTGAAATTGTAGGAAGACTGATTCAATTACATCATTTGCAATGCTTCATGGGAATGGGAGTCTGCTGCTGAGCTCTTTCAGTGCAGTTCTTGTTTCCATAGTAACGCTGACTACTGTGATTGGTTGATCTAAGGTGTTGACCGCTGCAGGATTGTGCGCAGTTTCAGTATTCACAGGGAATTAGGGTATTATACAAAAAAACTATAAAATAAAACTACAAAATCACACAAAGAAGCAACGTCAGAGCTCATGGTACATCAATTTTGAGATGCTTATACATTATTGTTAATTAAAAATCAATAGCACTATGTAGAAAGTGATAGGCTGACTTCCAAAACCTCATTAAAAATATGTTTAAGAAATCCATTATTCATTAACTAGGCTGATGATCGATTTTGAAACTGACACCATGAGAGACATTAAGGAGACATCAGGGAGAGCTAATGCTTCTGTTAATTGGCCAAGCGAGGCCAATAATCTCAAAATAGCTGATTTATTGGCTTGGCTGATGCATCTGTCTATCACTTTTGGTAAGCAATGATTTCAATTCAAATTGTTGACCTGTCAGAACATCAAAAATATTACAAAGGATTGCCCACACACACACACACACACACACACACACACACACACACACACACACACACACACACACACACACACACACACACACACACAGACAGACACACACATGCACAATCAAGGATAATGATGTACACACTGAGGATGTACAACTTCAACCGCTCAGACAAGAGTTTAGAACAGAACGTTCAGTTCTCAATGGATACACGTTTCAGCGTGAAACATTACACTGGCTATTCTGCAATCTATGATGATTAGCTCCTTTTATTTACAGCCCCAGAGACAGAGGGGCCATAGACCTTTTCTCTCAGGCAAGTGACCCTTTAGCTCCAACGAGACCACAGACTCTCCAGCGAGTTACAGCCCTCAGACAATCTGAGTGAATCTGAACTACTGGTCAAAGAGCAAAAGAGAGAGATGGGGAACTGAGAGAATGTGTCTCTAATTAAAAGTGCCCTAGCTATCTCTCCTCAGAATTCCATGGCCTAGTTTATTAAAGTGGGCATTGAGTTTCTTTCTGTGCTATACTACACAGACTGAGCACTGACCTACTAGTTTTGCACATAGCCTGAACGGAGAAATAGGTTGTGTTCAAAAACTGAAAAATGCTGTCTTTGCAGGTATGACAATACGGGCAACAAGGCAGCTGGCTTAGGTTTTACATTCAGACGAAAACAGACAAAACATACACAAAAATTTGTAATAAAGTCAAATTTAAACATTTAAAGTACATTTAAATCATAAAGTTTTTAATAAGTATTTTCAATGCTTTAGAAAGTACACTTTTTTAACTAACACATGTAAAGTACTTGATTAAATTTTTTACTTTAGTGCATTACTTGATACTACATTTCAAGAAAATATATTTTAAATTTACTAAATTGCAACTTCATTACAAACATGGAATTACAAGTGTACATACAAGTATATTTTAGTTTACCATAATTCATGTTACTACATTTAGCAGCACACTTTAACCATATTTCAAAAACAACAGACGTACTGTAATTAGGAAATTACATGTAAAAATGTACTTAAGTCCTACTTAAGTGTGTCAAAAATCACTCTTAAAGGGATAGTTCACCCAAAAATAAAAATTTGATGTTTATCTGCTTACCCCCAGGGCATCCAAGATGTAGGTGACTTTGTTTCTTCAGTAGAACACAAACAAAGATTTTTAACTCAAACAGTCTCAGTCTCTCGTTGCAGTCTGTCAGTCCTATAATGCAACTCAATGGGCACACAATCTTTGGGAGCAAAAAAAAACAAACCGATCGTTTCATGTCTTAGGACATCAATGTATCGTCACGAGCCGCAGGGTTTAATTTGGATTTGTCTGTGCATGTTTTTTTTTTACTCTCAAAGATTCTGTGCCCATTGACTTGCATTATAGGACTGACAGACTGCAACGGTTTGAGTTAAAAATCTTCGTTTGTGTTCTACTGAAGAAACAAAGTCACCTACATCTTGGATGCCCTGGGGCTACGCAGATAAACATCAAATTTTCATTTTTGGGTGAACTATCCCTTTAAGTTCAATTCATTACATTTACTTTACGTTTAAACTATAATACATTCAGTTCACTTGAGTATTTTCTTTCAAAGCATATTATTTCCAAAATAAGTAAAAGCATGTTAAAGCGTAATTATTTTTCACAATGGAGCGTTAGAGGGCAATCAGAGGTATCCTCAACTAATTAGCTGTATGCTGAGCTTGTAGGCCAATCAGTTAAGAGGCTAATTGTTATCGCTCTGTAAACCTGATAGCACAGGTACATTGTGGAGATGTGTGTATTTTCATCTGGAAGATGTATTTTTTAGAAGTAGTTTCCTACTTCCTACGACAGATGTTAAAAAGGCATTTGGAAAATGACTTTAAGATGTTTATGATTTAGAATTTATGTAACTGCTTATGTAAAACACCTCAAAGAAATTATATAAGACTTATAGGAAGAAAAAAACATTGGCCAATTTTTGTTTGTTCGCCAATCCATTCCTATATGTGTTCAGTTCACAAATCCCATCCCCATTTAACACTTTGTGTGTGTGTGTGTGTGTGTGTGTGTGAGAGAGAGAGAGTGTGTACTGTATAGCCGTGTATGAGGTGCTGTCTGAGAAACCAATGGGTTTATTTTTAGCTTTGCAGCACCATAGCCTCTCATGTGATTGTAGTCTCTCTCTTTCACACACCATGAGTGAATGACTCAACATAGGTCAAGGAGATTCAGAGGTAATGAACGTTTCTTTCTTGAACAGCAGCTCAGACAGGGCTCATGTGAATTCTTCATTAACACAATTTCTGAATTATTGTCCATATTCAGAAATGTTCAGCTTAGCAACTTCATGCGAAAACATATATTATGAATTATTTGTGTGAAATAAATAAATTTATATATATATATATATATATATATATATATATATATATATATATATATATATATATATATAAGTGAACTGAACAGACTGTTCTGTCAAATAAGCTCTCTATGAACACTGAAAAAAAATGCCTCTAAAATGTGAAACGTCTTTGCTGCAAAGAGATTTAGATAATTAGTGTGATTATTTTATATAGAAAGTGTGAATCTATTTTAATTTGAATTTTAATTGAGACAATCAATTTATTAAATTCATTAATAAAACCAATATTGATAACATCTGTTGAGATATTAGTACAGTATCAATACTACTCTCATAAATCATAAAAGTAAAAGTATAAGTAAAACACTGATAAAATTAGTGGCTGATTTTTAATTTGTTTCTTTGTTTAATGGTTAATGTTAATACCGATACCTTGTGATTCTCAACCTTTTTGACTCCAAGGCACCCCATTGTCCACAACAATGTTTGAAGGAATGATATATATTGAAATAAAACTGATAATGTGATATGGCTCAGTGCAGTCAAATCGTGCAGGCTGTGATTTAATTAAATAAACGCTGTACTGGTTTCAGAGGAAAGTGCAGCATTTACAAGCGTGTAGTTTATGATACAGTGTTTCAGCGTCTGAGAACGGCTTGGCTCACTAACTGCGAACTGAACCTATCATAGGCTGCATCCAAACTTCAGTCTGAAACCGGCAGCACATATTTTTTATATGTAAAAAATGAACACATCAAATCAAAAAAACAACAACAAAAAAAAAACCTTGATGGGTTACTATTTGAAAATGAAGAAATTAAGATATTAGTATAGTATAATAGTATAATTTTACAGTTAAATATTTTTTTTTTGTATTTGCTCACTTTACAATATTAATATATTTCTTATTTTGTTTAATATTTCTATTTCATAATAATCACAAAATTTCAATTATTTTTTATTATTAATTATTATTATTATTATTATTTTATAGTCATCCTGAATTTGCCTAAAGCCATGGAGATGTGGTTTATGAAAACTGGGGGGTTGGGAATAAATAAATAAATAAATAAATAAATAAACTGTGGAAAGCGGTTTTTGAAATGGTTCTTGTAAAAAGTATGAAAACCCAAATTATGTTTTTCCTAAGGAAAAGGTTTTCACACTAAAAAAGACAGTTTACATTCTTTTTCTGGTGAAAATTCCTTTATTTTTTACAAATTGCAATAATATATTGTATAAAAACAAAATACCGCAGTGTAATTTTTTTTCTTTTTTTTCAGACTTACTGGATAAGGATTTAGATTTTTTTTTTTTTTTTAAATGAATTTTAACCACATAAAATAATTTGGAGCTTGACATAACTTCTTAATAAAAATGACAGCAAAGACTTTTCCAGGTCTTTTAAAATTAGGCTTCCTCATATATTCAGGTTTTTTGAGACCAGTGGGGGAAAACACTGGCTTTGTTAGGGTGAATTAAAATACAAAGTATCTTGATTTTGGCTTAAGTTTATCTTATTTTTTAATTCTTGTTTTGTTTTAAATCAAGTCATATTGAGAGTCCCTTGGATATTTACTAAGACCCCCTATAGTGGGCCCCGGCTCCCTGGTTAAACCACTGATCTAGAGAGAGGTTTGGCCAATTAAGCCTAAAGCTAATGTACAGTGTAAATGTAAATATGAAATGTAAAACAATGCAAATATAAAATATGAGTAAAATATTGTAAATACTGAGTAAAATGTACAGCAATTTGAATATTCATTGACAAACCTGTAAAGAATGTTTTTCCACTATAGAACCTTTGTGGAATGGAACGGTTCTTCTTGGAACCACAGATATCAATATAGGACTTTTTTTTTTTTTTAAGAATTCAGCATTCAACACCAAATTGCATAATATGTAACCATTGAACATACTGTACTTCTATCCTTCACAGCCTTGCTTTCATTCTTGTCACATAAAATACAGCATCTACCCATATTAAGCTCCATGGCACATCAAAGCAATGATTATAAAATGAAGTACAGCTGGGCACAGCGCTGCAACGCTCATGAGTGGAAAATGGGGACAAATAAGGTCAGAGAGCATTGTTTTTTCCCCCGTTATCTTCTCCACCAAGAGACTAAACTGTAATAAACTAGCAGATTCTTTCTGTTAACATTCCTCTGATGTAACATAAACACATACAGTAGCACCATCAACATGGACAACGACCATCTGGTTGTTTTGTCAGACACCAGTCTACTGCATTTCTGCTTTCTCTTTCCCTCCTTCCTCTTCATCTAACTCCAACACTATCCCTTCTTCTTCTTCTCGTTGTTCTTTTCTGTATTTTGTTGCCTCTGCTCTTCTGCATGGCATTTGCCTTACGTAATACACAATCTGTAGTCAGCTTGTTTGTTGACCTCTCTTTTGCCTTTCTTCTTATTCCAGTTCTCTCGTTTACAGTCTTTATCCTCCTCTGAATTTTTCTATTTTTACACAACAAAAAAAAAATCTCACTATTAATCAGTATCTTTGACTTTTTCCCAAAAACACACATACACAAGATGAATTTACCTAAGAAGAAAATTGCGTATGGTATTAAACTTATTTTCAAAGATTGTATTCTGACCATACTGTAAGTGTGTTTATTATGTTTAGTTCCAGTGTAAGATTTCTATTACTTTTAAGCATTTTCCTTAATAATTTAGAGCAGTGAACAGAGATGTTATTGTAAAATGGAACCTTGCCATTGCACACAAGGTTCTGTTCACTAAAGGATTCTATAGAGAATCTAAAATGGTTCTACTATGGCATCACCTCAAAAACCCTTTTTTAAACCTATAATTTAAAGTCAAGAGCTATATTCTTAAGTTTTTTACAAAGGAGTCTATTCATATATCATTTGCTTGATTTTATACATGACAAAACAAGATTTTTGAACCTGGCTTTATCCAATGTTCAGATTTCTGTTCTGGAAATGTATGCAAATTACTGCATATGTAATTAGATAATGCCTTATTTGCATATTTAAACAACTCTGTAATACAAAAAAAAAAAAAAATGGTTAAACTTAATATAATCAGTCATCTGGGGAAATATGATATCCATTAGTTAAATGTTTTACCTAATTTACCTGGGGTGACAAAACATTTTTACAATGCACTGGAATTTGGAAAAAAACAAAGACTGTGTTTTTTTTTTTTTTTTTTTTTTTTTTGCAGTGTATTAATATAAAATAGCAGATTTTGACCTGTCAGTAATCATCTCACATCCTTAAATGTCACCCTTTACCCTGCGTTAATCTAGTCCTGGAGGTCACGATCCCACTAGCGAGGATGTGTCTAGTGTCACCGTGTGTGTGTGTGTGTGTGTATGTGTGTTTGTGTGCAGTGGCATTTATATACATGTGTGTGCTCATAAAATCTCAATGCCTGAGCTTATCGTGGAAAGAGGTTAAGACCATCTCTGACACAGAACAGCATCCAGTGCAGCGGAGCACTGCAGTGCTCATGAGAGAGCGAGAGAGATATGAATACAACAAACTGCCACACCACCCGATGCTGTATTTTTGGAAACGCTATCCCAGCATGCACCAGCACAGTGATACTGATCCCAGAATCTAGGTGTCCATTTCAATCCCACTGTGCAGTAAAGGGAGGGGTGTGACTCAATCCTAATGATCCAGAAAATATTCGTGAATTCCCTTCCCAAATTCACATTTAAAAAAAGTGAAACTTTGAAGCACAAAGATAGAATTGTTGAGAAAAAGGCAACATGAGTCAATATGATTGGCTCTTAGGAGAAGAGATGCTGTGGGAGAAGAGAAATGATTGGTTGTTCTGAGGGTAGGAAGGAGGCTGATTGGTTGTTTTGCCCTATAGCAGCAGAGCCTGCAGGCAAACAGGCCAACAGCAACAATTACACTGACGGATCTGAAAGAACTGGGTCGCTCACTTTCCAACAGGGGATAAGACCAGCCAAAGCCATCGAAAGCACACACATATATAATCACATGTCACATATTACTGTGTTTATACACACAAAATCCCAAAAAAACTCATTTATATACAGTGTTTAGATTTTTTCTGGATGTATGTGGTTCTCAAACACATAATCCCTTCAGCTTCTTCACAGCTATGCTTAGACCCAAGCATCTGTTACGTCAGAGCACACGCACAGAGCTCCAGATGAGACCCAGATGCATAGTCTCTTGCGTTATCCCGGGTTTAACTGGATGTGCTGCCCTTACATCAGAGCGTTGTCATGTTCGGCTACATTCGACGCTCCATTAACTGTACTCATGTCCCACATCGCACCTGACAGGAGCACAGCACACTAAATAAAAGTCACCTACCCCTGGCTGACAGCTTCTTTGTGTTGATGATTTTGGCCGCATACTCTTGGCCGGATGATATCTTCACGCATCGCCTCACGACAGAGAAGGCGCCCCTGAAGAAGAGGGAAAAAAGAGAAGACGGTGAGGAAAAAACTGGGCACGAGGCCCTGATGCCGAACAGATAGAGCATATGGCATGGAGAGAAAAATCTGTGCCATGATGGAGGCACAGACGGAGCTCTTCCAAGGTTACACAACTACGATTTTACATGGTTGTTTGTCCGTGTGTGTTTGATGAGCGTGTGTGGGTGTTTTGAAATTGCTTAGCATATTCGCTAACCGCATGCAAACACCAAATCTGCGTGTGTGCTCGCTGGAAATGAGGGGGTTAATTACACGTCACCTTAAATGTCCTCTCTGGTGTGGTTGTTCTTCACTCATCTATAGAGAATGAGACATGCATTTCCCCCCAAATCTCACTTAAATAAATAAATAAACAAAAGAAATCATTTTGACCAAAAAAAAGTACGATAAAGGTTAAATCACCTAACCATATATGACCAAAAAAAAAATAAATAAATAATAATAATAATAATAATAAAATATATAAAAAATAAATAGAGATGGAGACATTTAATCATGTCTTTTTATCTTAATTTTGTTGTTACTTATTTTTTATCTTTTGTTTACACAATGTGGATTTGTCTGCTCCAAGTATGTATGTATAAAATACTATATTACTATAAAATATTTGCTGTATACATACATAATACATCAATTATTATTTAAAAAATTATATATTTACTGTTATTTAATGTAACCATATATGGTTTAAATAAAAAAAAAATGGTGGTTTGCACAAGAAATGCACCTTAAATTATAAGGTAATTCATATTTACTTATTTATTAGATGCATTTTTCAACAATATTTTACTGTAAAAGTATATATTATTTTAAGTAAATTATATTTTAAAAAATGTATTTACTGTTATTAACCACATATGGTTTAAATTCAAATTAAAAAAGTGGTGGTTTGCACAAGGAACACACCTTAAATTATAAGGTAATTCATATTTACTTATTTATTAGACGCATTTTCAACAAAGGTGCATTCCTTCTGCAAACCACCACTTTTGCTTGGATTAAATTTATAATGTTAACACCTACAATATCATAGGCTACATTTTTCCTATAGAACATTTTGTCATTATCTTATAGAAAACTGTATGTATGTTTATATAAACACACACACACACACACACACACACACACACACACACACACACACACACACACACACACACACACTTATGTTTAGTCAATGTGAGGGCATACTGATCCTAATGGAATCTCGAGCAGCGTATTGTTGCTATAGCAACCTCCTCAGGTAAAAGCGACTTCGCGAGCGTCTATTTAGCGCACTCTGACTTTCAATCTGACTTTCGACTAGTGAAACGTTGTTTGGAAAGGCTATTAAAACGTAAACTTGTATGCAAAAATGCATGCACCCCAAATCTTTTGTTTCGCCTTATTTTGGAGGGAACAGTTAAATATTTCAGTGTAATGATAATTAGCGTGTTTTATGAAATAAGAAATGGTGCAGATAAAAAAAACAGTGGGGAGCCAAGGTGTGATGCCCAATCTTTATACGTGATACCACCGCGCAGATGGCGCAGAGACGTTTCGACAACATCATATTTTGCACGGACTGTTATTCTAGTGATTTCAATTTAAGGTCACAATGGGCTTAAAAGCGAACTCAATCCGGGGCGTTTTAGATCTGAACGCATCAGTTCGTAGGGATAAATATATCACATGCTGAAATGTACTTGGGTATCTCCTGAAACCCGTACAGATCGGGACCACCGATGTGGCCTCTGCGCACCCTCCCCCTCCCCAGTCAGTCAAACGCAACGCAAGGAATCCCCAACGCGATAATTAACGGCACGGGAATGTGTGTCTGCACTGTTGTCGCATTGCCACGAGTATTTCTGTCTCCGGGGTAAAAAGCCCGAGCCCCACCCCCCTAAAATGTACATTATATACCAGCTGTTCGGATACCTGACGTGATGATCACAATGGCCGCGTCACAAAACCTAGAGCGGTGCCTACATACACTGCAATTTGGGCATCACTGGCACGTTGGGAACGTTCCGTTCCGTTCCAAACGCGCCCGTGATTGTCAAAGAATGCCGTCTGGGTTGGCAGCTCGCTGGGCTTTGAGACAGAGACTCTGTAATCAAGCGCTCACGGCAAGGTTATTATAAGCGTTCGCTGCAATTACAGCGGAGCTGTCAAACAGAAGACGCGTCGCAGTCGCATCATTTCACTGTGCGTTCAGCAACATCAGACGTGCATATTATATAACAAATGCACAGGAATGCAATGATTCTGCAGTAGAAAATCCAGCACTTACTTCCCGAGCTCCTCAAAAAGCTGATATTCGTCCGTGAATCTGGTGCAGATGGTCAGAGCCATTGTGATGGGGAATCGGTAGCGCGAGGAAGAGGATGATGCGGGGAAGCGCAGTCAGTCTCCTCTCGTGTAGACCGAAAGGAGAGCACTTGAATGATTTCTTTTCTCTTAGCTGCTGCTTCGGTTCCTGGTCTCTTGAAGTGAGATGCGCCGATCAGTGTCAGATGATCAGATATGTAAACCTAGGGTTCGATCGCCAGCGGGAGGAAGAAGCGCTTTCACATCCGACGGTTCCATGGGCTCATCATTATGCGCGTTGACGTTGCCATCTCTCTCTTGGACGTGTTTGCATACAGCACCTCGCCCCCTTCTCCCCTCCCTTTCAAAGCCATGCCCCGCCTTCACAAACATCATACACTTGTAGAGTTTTTATATTCATAGCCTACTTAATAAATCTCCATTGCAATGATAGCAATAAGGTCAAATGAATAATTGACAGTGTAACTCATATGCATAACCGACGTGACATTTCACATTGCTGCGGTGTGCAACATGCAAAGCTAAAACTGTAAACATATTTTCACTTAATGCAGTGTTTTTTAATCTTATAAGAATTTGCCTATTTATACATTTCCAAAAAAAAAATCACATTAAAGTCACAGTAGGCTATAATAAACTGCACAAAAGCTATAGATTCAAATGTGCAATGTGCATTGAGAAACTGAAGTTATTAGTTTGTAACTATTACTATTAATAACAGGCTATATGAATAATAATGATAATAATAATTTTCTTCAAAAACAACATTTCCAGCAAATGTTGCTGCATTTTGTAATAGCCTATATACTGTTATGCGTTTCAAGATATCTTCTCAGATATATCTTCAAGATGTCCTTTTGTTGAAAAGTTGTTAATCATCATGGTGTCCACCGCCCTCGAGGAAAAATAAAACATACTGGGCATACCGTATAGTACTTTTTGAGAATAGCAATAATGGTTCTGCCAAAAGACAATCAACTGTACAAAAGCACTGGTATATAAAAAAAAAAAAAAAAAAAAAAAAAAAAGGTTGAAAAAAAAAATCTAGAATAGCCTACATTGTTGGATTTTACAGTAGAGTACAGTACAGCACAGTACAATAGGGTGTTACTGATAAATAAATTGACAAATCAATCAATCAGCGCAGAGCTGTTATGACGCACATCTTCTACGCATGCCCACGTGCTGAGAAACCATCTCTTGTGCGCTTCTATATTTTGAACACAAGAGTGCACTGTTGTAGAAGCCATAATTTCACAATCACCTTACCTTATTTAACAGAAGCTTTAAAATATAATACTTTTGTACTATTGCTTTCTTCATATTACACCCTAGACTGTGGGCTAGTTCCGTCTTGAACTGCATTCCTAGCTTTGACATTCAATCTTTGTGCGCTGCAGGTAGAGTTAGGGATAGTTCACCCAAAAATGAAAATTCTGTCATCATTTACTCACAGATTACAGGTTTGGAACAACATGTGGGTGAGTAGATACTTTAACCTTTTTGGCCCTGTGTGGAGTAAAAGTACAAATCGGCGGAAATATAAAAACTCAGGTAAATTAGAGATACTACCAAAAACTACTTAAGTACTGTAACGAAGTATTATTACTTCGTTTCAATACACCACTGGTAATGAAGCAAGTTTTCTCTTATTTTCTCCTTGGTGTTATTATATAAGCTTGAAAATCAGTTTCAGCTTGTCTTGTAAAATATATTGTTGCCACCTGTTGAGCAATAAAAAATCAAGTAATGTGTTAACAGGAAATACATTAGAATTTGAAGAGAGCATAAAGTAAACCGTTTTATTACTTGTCAGTGGCTGTAAACAGACCTTTTACATTTACATTTACATTTACATTTATGCATTTAGCAGACGCTTTTATCCAAAGCGACTTACATTGCATTCAAGTTACAGTGTTTACATTTTATCAGCTCTTGCTTTCCCTGGGAATCGAACCCATGATCTTGGCGTTGCTAGCGCCATGCTCTACTATTTGAGCTACAGGAAAGCCTTTTAAGATTATTTTGCATCTCAACAACATTGTTCATACACGCTGACTCATGTCATTACTTCTGTGTCATCTCCATTCTAAACCACAAAAACTCAACAGCTTGTTTTAGTGACATAAATGTATAACAAAGACATGCTGGAGAACTAGACAGATGGATAGTTTTTACAAACAGAAAACAGAGAAAATATACAATTAAAATAGCCTACACATTACGATAAATTTGCTTTAATCTTTTCTTGTAAACTGGAATAAAACAAGACCACAAGTATTTATTGAGCAGTATCAGTCCTGGCCTTGATAAAACAAACACTGGGATAAGCTTTTACAGGAACATTCACTCTTTTTGGTTTGCCTCCAGCTTTCTGCTGGCAGCGTGCCTATGGGAATAACCAGCTATAACAACCATTTCAATAGGGTGTTCTTTCATCTATAGACGGGATTTAAAAAAATAAAATAAAATAAAAAAAGCAATGAATTGAAACGGGAAAGAAGTGATCTTTAACTGAACGCATAGATATTGCTTCATGGGTATAGACTATAAACATGGGTATTTAGTCAGGGTAGATAAAAATGAGGTTGTTATGGATCTGTCTGAATACTTCCCTTCTATAGTAGAAGAAATCAGTATGGGCCAGGGATCCACTTTCCTGCAGAGTTTAGCTCTAACCTTAATCAAACACACCTGAGCATGCTAATCAGTAAATCACAGGTAGGTGAGTTTGATCAGGGTTGGAGGTAAACTCTGCAGCAGATTGGCCCTCCAGGGAAAGATTTGAGGAACCCTGGTATAGACGATTAGTATGTTCAAATTCAAATTATTAATAATAACAGTATGTACCCACACAGTTGAGATTCTGAATAGCTGATGTAGCCTACATGGATTTCATGAGGCCACAGGAGAGTAGTTGTAAATGACAGTAAAGTTACACAACTGTCACTGGTTAGTTACATGGCAGTAACAGCATGTCATGACAGACATTGTAGGCTACGTCGAATTTCAATCATACTTATTCATACTATAAAGAACATACTTTTTGCAAAGTAAGTTTCAAGTAAAATGTAGTACCAACTCAGTATTACATTGGAAAATGTAAAACCAAGTGGCATTTATTTTAACAAAATAAAGCACAAGCATTCTTTGAGTAAAAAACTATTTACTGCACATTCACGCGTTGTGAAGAATTCTTTAAATAAAGTCATTATTTTTGTTTTCTTTGCACACAAAAGGTATTCTCGTAGCTTCATAAAATTATGCTGTCCTTACTCCTTGGCATTCACTGAAAGCTCTTTAAAGCTCATTAAAAATATCTTCACCTGTGTTCAGAAGATGAACGAAGGTCTTGTGGGTTTGGAACAACATGAGGTTAATTAATGACAGAATTTTCATTTTTGGGTGAACTAACCATTTAATGCGGCGAGCTACACTTGAGGTTACTCTGCTTAGACACCTGTTTGAACTTGAGGAGAACTGATTCATAAATCCATCGTAAATCCACCTTGGGTCCAGATTGAGCCAGAAAAGTAAATGCGAAAATGTCTCAAAAAAGCTAGTTATAGAAATAGTTCATTCATTCAGACATTGTTTGTGGCTTATAGTGTCTAAATACTTCTTAGTCAACTGTTAACAGACAACTATTTCATATTTCATAACACACAGAGACAATGACACCATCTATGTCTCTCTGATATCCTGAATATTACAGTTTACAGAGGATTTATCTTTATTACATGACACTTAAGCGAGTATGCGCATCATAAACTTTGTGTAATCAGGGGAAAACAAGGAAATTCAAAGTCAAACGAGAGTCACTTAGAATAACTTCTCCATTTTAAAAGTGCGTATGACCGTATATGTAGATCTCCCAAACAAATATTCCAGGATTCCACAACCCCATTTTTAAAGGCTATGATGGTAAAATGTATTCAAATGGCTGAATACGCAGTGAGTACAATAATACTACTGTGAAACAGGCGAGTACACTTCCTGCATTTTGTCACTAGAAAGGCACCCACACCTAAAGCAATTACTCAACTGTAATGTTTTGTTTGACAGCCTAAAAAGAGCTTCAGGGTTTCACTCAAGGCAGATACCTTATTGCAAATACTAAATCAAACATTTACAAATTTTTAACAGTCGGATATGGTGGAAATAACCGCCCATACTCATGTTTTACAGTGCAGATCTGTTATGTCGATGAGAAAACTAAGCACTAAGCACATGGACTTAATATATCTTATACACACACCTACACTAAACAAGTGTGTCTGACTCCTCACTCAATCTGAAGAGATTGCCTTGGAAATTTCCCATTTTCACAGAGGATTATCCTCAATGAGGATTATGGACTGAGGGTAAAACATACAATTCTTCTTTGTATAGTAAAGACAAAAAAATCCACATTTTACTGGTGTAGGATAGCTATTAAAATCATAGATTAGAGCTTTTAAATAGACAAAAAATCATTAGTCTGCTACTTCTTATAAAACATAATAAACTGAAAGTAACTGAAAGGTCTATGTGACTTATTTTAAACTTGCAAGACTCCTGTAATTTTGATCCTGTGTGTAATCAATATATTATTATAAAAGTATCTGGGAAGAATAGAAGCCTTGATTGTGGGAAAGCCCATACAGCTCCTTCCTTATCAGATAAGCTGATTTGTGACAGATTCACACTACAAGAGCTGTTAGCTGTTATTTCATAGTTTCCTGTCTAGCTTCCTAAACAGAGATTCATAATTACAAAACTTAGGATCAATTGTCAAGTCATTAAGACGGAACTCTTCCTGTAAGATTTCTTGAAACCCTTGACGGAAACAGTCCAGTTTTCTGTGGAAGAAGGCGTGTCGTTTAACAGATGAAGATTGTAAACAAAGCTCTCTTGTTGGGAACAATGGTAACACTTTAGTATAGGGACTAATTCTCACTATTAACTCACATGATCCTTCAGAAATCATTCAATATGCTGATTTATTATGAGTGTTGAAACTGTTTTGCTGCTTAATATTGTTTTTTGGAACCTTTTTTCTTTGATTCTTTGGTGAATACATAGTTAAAAAGAATAGCATTTATTTAAAAAAAAAAGATGAAAATTCAGTGCTGCATCACAGAAATAAACGATATGTTAAAGTGTAAAAATAGGAAACTAATATTAGAAATTGCAATAATATTTCACAAAATTACTGTTTTTTCCTGTATTTTGATCAAATAAAAACAGGTTTGATGAGCATAAGAGACTCAATTAAAAAAAACCTTAAAAATATTACTGATCCCAAACTTTTGAGTGGCAGTATGTAAATATATATATATATATATATATATACACTTTTAATAACAATGCAAATGCAGTAAGCAAGAGAACAGACTGGAATACATTAAGTCAATGTGAAACTAATCAGTTTGATTCTTATGCATTCTTTAATTTTATGCTTTTATAATTCATTGTCAAGAAACAGCAGGTTTTCAATGCAACAACTTATCGCCATGGACCCAAAAGATTAACATAAATTAAACTGTAACTTTTTACTTTGACATATGGGTGGAGACTTTATTTTCAGTAGGTAAGAGTATATGACCTCTTTTAATGTGTTATTGACTTCTCAAATGTTTAATCTAGTACAAAATGTGACAACTTGCCACAGTCTCCTCTAATAAACTGGCACAGTAGGTTCACACACACTAAAAGTTGTATTTTGTTACAGTAGTGATAATGAGTGATAATACTCCTTTGTTCACAGTGCCTTTGAGACTTCATTGCAATGCTATTGCAATAAATGTGCAGATTATTTGACAATCGGATAACTTTTAACAGCCTGCACACCAAACGTTTCCTAAAGCCAAGCTGTAGTTTATTTTTTGATGACTCTGCTGGGATTATTTTTTAACATTGTAACTTTTCTATTGTGCTTTTAAAAGAATTGTTTGAGACCGCAGTGAGACTGTTTATTTTTTTTAGCAAACATTTTGCAATACTGGATAAACTCTTTCCCAAGGGAGACATATTTGTGGTTTTGCAGCAGTCTTTATTTTTTTTTAAAGCAAGTACATTTTGGTAATGAACCCATTTTTGTTGTATATACCATAACTTTTTAAAATCAGCAACCGGTGATTCTTCAGGAAATGCTGTCATAAACAATCATCAATCACAACGTGAACTCAGTTACAACAATAACAGTTCTCAACATGTTCACAGTAATAAAAAAAACTGATGGGGTCACAACCTCAGGATGGGCAGGTGAGTTATTTGCTTTATTTGCTTTGGAGGCATGCAACACTAACGTTCAAAAAAGAAAAGGAATACTGGTGGAAGTGTGATAGACTGAAAATGTGATTGAGGAATACTGGGTACCCCAAAATTTATTTGTTCCCTCTCTTCCATCAGATTTATTCTTTAAGAGACTCTTTAAAAATCTAATGTTCTAATGTTAGATGAGTTTTGGTGTCTTCTGTAAAATGCCTGTAGGTGGTGCATTACACTAGAGCAGGGGTCTCCAACCCTGCTCCTGGAGAGCTACCATCCTGAAGATTTCAGCTCCAAGCCCCATCAAACACACCTGAACAGGTGTTCAGGGCTACTTGATAATTACAGGCAGGTGTGTTGCAGCAGGGTTGGATCTGAAGTCTGCAGGACGGTAGCTCTCCAGGAGCAGGGTTGGAGATCCCTGCACTAGAGTTATGAGGAATTTATGATCTGGTCAAAGGGCAAAGCCATTAAAGAAAGCGCCAGAACGCTGCAGATTCTAATCTGTGTGTGTCTCATCATTTCCTACAGTTACTACCTCTCATCCTTCCCTGTTTGAGACCGGTAACAGAAGGTACATTATAGAAATCCCTAAAAACGGGAAATGGGTTGTCACTCGTGAGGACGATCCCTTGGTAAAGTATCAACAAAGTAGCAAAATAGCCAACTCAATTTCAGAAGTGCAGATTTTTATATAAAAGTAGCTTTCCAGGAATATGCAACTTTTCCCAATAAGTGTATAACGTAACAAATCTACCACATCTGTTTTTTTTTTACTTTTTTGTAATAGGAAATATGATTGTGCAAACTAATCAAACGTGTCAGCCTACATGTCCACTTCCTCTGGAAAGTCAGATTATTGGTTCAATTGGATGGCTCATTTAAATATATTGATCAATATTTGTCCCTACACAAAGCTTTGCACTGCGTTTTTGCACTGCTTTGCAAATAATAAATACATGACTACAAAATTGTATGAGCATATTTTTTTCCCCTGAATTTTTCATGGAAGCCTTAGTACCCCATTGTGGGGACACTGGAGCCCAGTTTGGAAACTTTGTGGCTCAGTTTGTTATTTGTTCCAGTTTTTGAGAGTGAATGAAACTTCCACCTGCGTAAACAACATTGCTTGTAATGTCTTGCAAAAGTCTTGATTTGTATGTGTGTGATCATATGTTTCACATTTTTTCATGACATGTGAATATGCCAACATGACAAGATTCCTGAAGCTCACTGACACTTTCTTAATCACATGAATGACATGATCATACTCGTGACATCAGCACAAACTTTCCCAGACTGAAATATTGCGCAACTCTCTCTCTGACTCATATCCAGGATGGAGCTTTAAAAGAGCTGCAAGTTCCACAGCGTGGACAGAATTCACCAACAGCTCTGAAGACTTCAAGTGTCTAGCTTCCAAACTCTAGATCTACTTTTACTTTTTGTTGTTAGTTTCACTTGGGCAGAATGCACTGCAAAATCTTTTTAGTCTCTGTTATTGTTTTCCTCGGATTCCTGACCATTGGTGAAGGTAAATGAATTGCAATATTTGTAATATTTCTTGGTAATATTTCTTGGTAATCATTAATCATAGTTAGTACAAATGCACTTTTAAGTTATGGATGTATGTGATCAAACATTAACTTATTATTTTGCTTTCAGGAATGAGTCTTAGAGGTCTGGGTGTAGATCCACGCTGCCGATGCATTGAAACTGAGAGTCGACGCATTGGAAAACACATTGAGAGCGTGGAGCTCTTCCCTCCAAGCTCACACTGTAAAGACACAGAGATCATGTGAGTTTCACACTAATAATGCTATAACACTTACAGATTACCAACTCAGAATCAATCTATAATGATCCAGATTGATGCAGTAACATCAAAAATAATGTTCTTACTGATTTTTTCTCCTTATTTTTAACACAGTGCCACCCTGAAGGGCTCTGGGAAAGAGATCTGTCTTGACCCTACTGCACCCTGGGTTAAGAAGGTCATTGAGAAGATCATTGCCAAGTAAGTGTCAGTAAATCCTCTGCATGTGTTTGAGATGTCTAAAGCTATAAAAAGTACAACAAGTAACTCATCAAATATAAAACCATGTTATTAAATAAATTCCTTTTTGTTTTGCAGCAAAGCCCCATGAATATCTGGGTCTTCTGTGAGGTTTAGTCTGAAGATATGAATGATATGGCCACCTCTGACATATCAACCTGCACCGATGGGCACAGTCCTACTGTTTGATGATGTTTAAAACAGTTTGTTCAATATTGAGTGTTGGGTAACACTTTATTTTAGGGTCTCTTAACTAGTTTCTTATTAGCATGCATATTACTAGAATATTAGCCATTTATTAGTAGTAATTAAGCACATATTAATGCCTTATTCTACGTGACCTTATTCTACATCCCTAACCCTACCCAATACCTAAACTTAACAACTACCTTACTAATTACTAATTAGGAAATTAGGAATTTGTTGAGGGAAAATTTGTAGTTAATAGTGAATAAGTGTTCCCCATTCTAAAGTGTTACCGTGTGTTGTTCACATAAGTGTTGAGTGTTGTATTTATATATATATATATATATATATATATATGTTTTTTAATTTATTTATGTATTTATTTATTTATTTATTTATTATATTTTTTTAAATAAAATGATTTTGTACTAATTTGCAGCATTTGTTTTTTATATTAACATATTTAATTATGTTGTCTACAGTATAGACTGTAGACTGTATACTGTCTACATTGGAAAATGTCAAACCAAGTGGCATTTATTTTAACAAAATAAAGCACAAGCATTCTTTAAGTAAAAAACAATTTACTGCACATGCATGCGTTGTGGTACTCTCGTGAATGGTGGCGGACTGACCCAGAAGAGAAGAAATCGTTAAATGAAGTCATTATTTTTGTTTTCTTTGCACACAAAAGGTATTCTCGTAGCTTCATAAAATGATGCTGTCCTTACTCCTTGGCATTCACTGAAAGCTCTTTAAAGCTCATTAAAAATATCTTCACCTGTGTTCAGAAGATAAACAAAGGTCTTGTGGGTTTGGAACAACATGAGGTTAATTAATGACAGAATTTTCGTTTTTGGGTGAACTAACCATTTAATGCGGCGAGCTACACTTGAGGTTACTCTGCTTAGACACCTGTTTGAACTTGAGGAGAACTGATTCATACATCCATCGTATATCCACCTTGGGTCCAGATTGAGCCAGAAAAGTAAATGTGAAAATGTCTCAAAAAAGCTAGTTATAGAAATAGTTCATTCATTCAGACATTGTTTGTGGCTTAATTGTCTAAATACTTCTTAGCCAACTGTTAACATACAACTATTTCATATTTCATAACACACACAGACAATGACACCATCTATGTCTCTCTGATATCCTGAATATTACAGTTTACAGAGGATTTATCTTTATTACATGACACTTAAGCAATTTCATGAAGTATGCACATCATAATCTTTGTGTAATCAGGGGAAAACAAGGAAATTCGAAGTCAAACGAGAGTCACTTAGTATTTTAAATGTGCATATGTAGATCTCCCAAACAAATATTCCAGGAGCCGTGTAACCCGAAGGTCGTGGGTTCGAGTCTCAGGTCTGGAAGGGATTGTAGGTGGGGGCAGTGAATGTACAGTACTCTCTCCACCTTCAATACCATGACTGAGGTGAGACCCTTGAGCAAGACACTGAACCGAACTGCTCCCCGGGCACCGCAGCATTGGCTGCCCACTGCTCCAGGTGTGTGTTCACGGTGTGTGTTCACGGTGTGTACGTGTTTGTTCACTACTCACTGCTGTTTGTGCGAACTTGGATGGGTGAAATGCAGAGCACAAATTACACCATACTTGGCCACATGTCACGTCATGTCCATACTCATGTTTTACAGTGCAGATCTGTCACGTTGATGAGTAAACTATGCTACTAAGCACATGGACTTAATATTTGTTACACACACACACTAAACAAGTGTGTCTGACTCACTCAATCTGAAGAGATTGCCTTGGAAATTTCCCACTTCCTCAATGAGGATTATGGACTGAGGGAAAAACCTAGTAAAGACAAAAATGTGACATTTGTGACCCTGGACCACAAAACCTTAAGTCGCTGGGGTATATTTGTAGCAATAGCCAAAAATACATTGTATGGGTTATGCCAAAAATCATTAGGACATTAAGTAAAGATCATGTTCCATGAAGATATTTAGTAAATTTTCTGCTGTACATATATCAAAACTTAATTTTTGATTAGTAATATGCATTGCTAAGAACATCATTTGGACAACTTTAAAGGTGATTTTCTCAATATTTAGATTTTTTTCCACCCTCTGATTCCAGATTTTCAAACAGTTGTATGTTGGCCAAATATTGTCCTATCCAAACAAACTATATATCAATGGAAAGCTTATTTAGCCAGCTTTCAGTTGTTGTATAAATCTCAATTTCGAAAAATTGACCCTTATTTTTTTTTTTTGTGGTCCAGGGTCACATTTTACTGGTGTAAACTGGCTATTAAAATGATAGATTAGAGCTTTTAAATAGACTAAAAATAGTAAAAAACATTTATTATTCAATTCAAATGTATTATTCAAATATATATTACTATTTATTTTTCTGATATTTCTTATAAGACAATAAACCGAAAGTAACTGAAAGGTCTATATGACTGCACTATCTGACTCTGCTGCAGTTGGAACTGAACTGCTGGTTCGTCCGGTCAGAGGATAGCCGGCCCCTCGACTGAGTCTGGTTTCTCCCAAGGTTTTTTTCTCCATTCTGT
Organism: Acrossocheilus fasciatus; assembly: GCA_036784905.1. Classification (NCBI taxonomy): domain Eukaryota; kingdom Metazoa; phylum Chordata; class Actinopteri; order Cypriniformes; family Cyprinidae; genus Acrossocheilus; species Acrossocheilus fasciatus. Next base: position 10,412,109 of record CM071938.1, read on the forward strand.
CACCGATGGAGTTTTGGTTCCTTGCTGCTGTCGCCTCTGGCTTGCTTAGTTGGGGACACTTAATTTCCAGTGATATCATCTACATGATTGCACAGGTACTATTTAAACTGAACTGAGCTGGATGATGACATCACTGAATTCAATAATGAAATGTCTTTAACTGAAAATTGAGTGTTTAATCTTGTCATTTTACATTATTGACACTATTTTCCAATTCTGATATTGGAAATTTGCTTTGACACAATCTGTATTGTTAAAAGCGTTATATAAGCACCTATAAAGGTGACTTGACTTGACTTCACTTGACTATGAACTTATTTTAACCTTACAAGATTCCTGTAATTTTGATCCTGTGTGTAATCAATATATTATTATGAAAGTCTCTGGGAAGAATAGAAGCCTTGATTGTGGGCAAGCCCATACAGCTCCTTCCTTATCAGATAAGCTGATTTGTGAAAGATTCACACTACAAGAGCTGTTAGCTGTTATTTCATACGCTCTCAGAAATAAAGGTACAAAAGCTGCCACTGGGACGGTACATTTTCAAAAGGTACACTTTTGTACTTATTAGGTTCAAATATGTACACTTTGAGTACTAATATGTACCTTTAAGGTACCAAAATGGACCCTTTAGGTACAAACGTGTACCTTTTGAAAAGGTACCGCCCCAGTGACAGCTTTTGTACCTTTATTTCTGAGATTGTAGTTTCCTGTCTAGCTTCCTAAACAGAGATTCATAATTACAAAACTCAGGATCAATTGTCAAGTCATTAAGACGGAACTCTTCCTGTAAGATTTCTTGAAACCCTTGACGGAAACAGTCCAGTTTTCTGTGGAAGAAGGCGTGTCGTTTAACAGATGAAGATTGGAAACAAAGCTCTCTTGTTGGGAACAATGGTAACACTTTAGTATAGGGACTAATTCTTATTATTAACTAGTTCCTTATTAGCATGCTATTATTAACATATTGGCTGTCTATTAGTACTTCTAAAGCACATATTCTGCATGACCATATTTTAAATCACTAATCCTACCCAATACCTAAACTTAACAACTTCCTTATAACTATTAATAAGCAGCAAATTAGGAGTTTATTGAGGCAAAATTCATAGTTAATGGTTTGTTAATGAAGCAAATTGGACCTTAATAAAATATTAACAAAATATAAAGAAATATAAATTAAAAATTAATCATATAATAATAATAATAATAATAATAATAATAATAATAATAACATATTGTTATTAATATAATAACACGATTTTTTTGAAAATGCAGTAAGCAAGAGAACAGACTGGAATACATTAAAGCAATGTGAAACTACTATATAATAAGTTTGATTCTTATGCTGTAATGAATCTGGTCCATGACCTTCCGTCCGATTGCCACCAGAGGTCGCCCTTCCATTATATTGACTTTCACACCACACTGACTGTTGCACTTCACCCCGGACTACAGTTCCCATCATCTATTGCACTGATTGCACATACACAGCTGAATTCAATCAGACATGCTACACAAGCCATGGACTTCTTCTTTCTCCCTGCCAAGTATTTTCTGTGTTTATGGTTCTCCAAGTGGTAGCACTTTACTCTAGTCTTTATCACTTTATTGAAATTAAGCAAAACAAAACGACCAATGTTTACTTTCACAAGCCGTCAAGTATAGGCTTGTAGTAAGCTGTCTCTTGCCTGGAGACTCAATCAGGTCATTTGGCCAGTCACAGATACCGTACGGACAGTCCGACCCAATACGGCTCCGTTTTTTGACGTATCTTGCTCTGTGGAGTGGCAGAAATGATTTTATGTAGACCATTCTGGGTCAACACCATGCTTTTCCAATGAGGGGGAAAGGATCGTTTTCCCCCACACCGACTCTGCCCACACAGCTATGACGCGACACCAACAAAATCTATGGTCTCTTTGTTTCTGCAGAAACCGACTTCTTTTTGTTGTTTAATGTTTAATCTAGTACAAAGTGTGATAATTTACCACAGTCTCCTCTACTAATAAACTGGCACAGTAGGTTCACACACACTAAAAGTTGTATTTTGTTACAGATAATGAGTGATAATACTCCTTTGTTCAAAGTGCCTTTGAGACTTCATTGCAATGCTATTGCAATAAATGTGCATATTATTTGAGAATCAGATAACTTTTAGAAGCCTGCACAGCAAACGTTTCCTAAAGCCAAGCTGTAGTTTAGTTTTTGATGACTCTGCTGGGATTATTTTTTTAACACTAAGTGATTAGTTAATGATGAACTAATCATTTACCAACATGACTTTATGTTCACAAATGATTAAGTAAAGGGGTCATATAATACGATTTCACCTTTTTAACTTTTGTTAATGTGTAATGTAGCTGTGTGAGCATAAACAACATCTGCAAAGTTACGAAGCTCAAAGTTCAATGCAAAGGGAGAAATCGTCTTTTAAAGAATTAGCATAGCACGGGTTAGTGACATCATAAACCCAGATAAACCCTGCCCCCGGGAACATCCAACGAAGGTGGCGAGGCCATACTGCGCTGCTTTAGATAAGAGGAAGAAAATTAGGGGTGCACTTAAAAATCGATTCATATATTGTATGAATCGCGATTCTGTCTTCTAACGATTCTAATGGATTCACAAGTTTCAAAATCAATGTTCTAAATCAGCAGTTCTCAATCCCGTTCCTCGCGTCGCCCTGCTCTGCACACGCTCTGCTCTGCATCTCTCTCTCTCATTCAGATCAGCTCAGCTCCAACTGTTCCATTTATATTTTCACATAGCTATGACAAGCGTTAAACATGTACGCGCATGCAGTTGCCATACTGTATTAAAGATTTTTGATAAAACAGTATATTAAAAGCTAACATAAGCAGTAGCAGAATAACAGCATATCTAAAAGTATGAGACAACAACAAACAAAAAACATAGGCCTACCATCAAAAGCCGTGCTTTCACAGGTTCTGCGCGATCCTCTTCACCAATATCCTCTACGTATGGCTCAATTTGATAAGCAATATAGACGACGCCGCTGAGGTGAGGGGCGAGATGTTTAGACACGCACTAGAGGCGGTTTAGCTAATCATAACACACTGGGCCAGCTAACCAATCAGAGCCCACCATGTGTTTCTGAGGGAGGGACTTCACAGAACCAAGAAATCAACTGGTCGTTTTTATGCTAGCTGAAAAGCAGTGTACAGTACAGGTAAAATATGTGAAAAATAATATGATTTTTTTTAAAAATGAAGCGTGAACACATGTTGCTGTGCACTCCATAAACACAATCAAGCCTTCAAAAAAAATCCATTAGACCACCCCTTTAAGTAATATGCTAACGATTTACAAATCTGTCGTAAGTTATAGCAAAAACTTAGCATATCATGAAATAATCAAACAGATCCTTAGTAAATGGATAATAAGTTACTAGTTAATATATAATTAGTATTTTACACTTTAGTTTAGATGCAGAAAGTGTTGTAAATGCCTTGTATACACCTACAGATCATTTGTAACAAGTAAGAAAAATCTACAAATGATGTGTAACACATTTACAAGTGATGAATAGTTTACACTTTAGATTAGGGGATCCAGAAAGCTTTGTAAATGATTTATTCATGCGTTTACACAACAGGTTTTGAATACTTTGTAGCGTGTAATGCAACGTAAGGGCTGACTGGTGAGGGTATGGAGACAGATGTGTTCTCTGACGCACATGGAGTATTTTAACACTGTGCGCTTGAGTGGAGGGTAAAACCGGTTCACATTATTACTAGATCCCACACACTCCACACAGAATATTTATTTCTAAGTGATTAATAATATATTAACTAGTAACTATAACTATTAACCATTTACTAAGGATCTGTTTGATTATTTCATGATGCTATGTTTGGTAACACTTTATTTTAAGGTGTCATAATACAGAGTAATTACCTAATTAAGATAAGACTCGGTCTGTTACACATGTGTAACAGTAGCTGCCTATTACATGTACATAATTACAAACTGTAAGTACAGGCTGTTTCATAACTTAGTTACATGGTAAGTACATTTTGTTTCATGTAAGTACAACGGCTACTACTAAGTACTTAACTAGGTAATTACTCTGTATTATGGACACCTTAAAATAAAGTGTTACCCTATTTTTTTTAAGATAACTTACGACATATTTGTAAATTGTTAGCATATTACTTATTAATCATTTGTGAACGTGGTAACACTTTATTTTAGGGTCTCTTAACTAGTTGCTTATTAGCATGCATATTACTAGAATATTAGCCATTTATTAGTACTTATTAAGCACATATTAATGCCTTATTCTACATGACTTTATTCTACATCCCTAATCCTACCCAATACCTAAACTTAACAACTACCTTACTAACTATTAATAAGCAGCAAATTAGGAGTTTATTGAGGGAAAAGTTGTAGTTAATAGTGAATAAGTGTTCTCTGTTCTAAAGTGTCACCGTGAACGTATAGTCATGTTTTGTGAATGATTAGTTCATCATCATCTAATCAATTGTAAATATATAACTTAATCTACAAAACATAGATAACAAATATTAACATGTCACTTAGTAATCATTTATGAATGCATAGTCATATTTTGTAAATGATTAGTTCATCATTAACATATTACTTGTAAATGACTTGTAAATTAATTAACAAAACATACACAAATTGTTAGCATATAATTTATTAATTGCTTATGAATGTTTTGTAAATGATTAGTTCATCATTAACTAATAACTTATAAATGACTTACAACTGAACGTTATTATAAAGTGTTACAGAGTTTGAGACTGCAATGAGACTGTTTAATTTTTTTAGCAAACATTTTGCAATACTGGATAGACTCTTTCCCAAGGGAGACATATTTGTGGTTTGGCAGCAGTCTGTGTTTTTTTTTTATTTTATTTTATTTATTTATTTATTTTTTATGAGCCCATTTTTGTTGCATATACTGTAACTTTTTTAAATCAACAACTAAGGATTCAAGAGTTCTTCAGAAAATGCAGTCATAAACAATCATCAATCACATCATGAACTAGTTATAGCAATAACTGTTCTCAACATGTTAACACTAATTAAAAAAACTGATGGGGTCACAACCTCGGGATGTGCAGGTGAGTTCATTATTCGCTTTGGAGGCATGCAACACTAACGTTCAAATCAGCGGATACGAAGAAGATGGTGAGGGAAAAGAAAAGGAATATTGGTGGAAGGTACATGATAGAAATCCCTAAAAACAGGAAATGGGTTGTCAGTTGTGAGGACATCACCTTGGAAAAGTGTTGTGGGGAGTAACTGAAAGTAGCAAAATAGCGAACTTAATTTCAGAAGTGCAGCTTTTTATATAACAGTAGATTTCCAGGAAAATGCTATTTTTCCCAATAAGTAGCAGCATAACGTGACATACCACATCTTTTTTATTTTATTTATTTTTTTTGTGATAGGAATAGGGTTGTGCAAACTAATCAAACGTGTCAGCCTGCATGTCCACTTCCTCTGGAAAGTCAGATTATCGGTTCAATCAGATGACGCATTTAAAAATATTGAACAATTTGTGTCCCTACACAAAGCTTTGCACTGCATTTTACGTGTTACATGTTTTTTGTAGCCATATGCAAAATAATATTGCAATGTTTATTAAAATAATGTTATAAAATAATATGTTATAAAAAACTTTGTTATGCAGTTACTTTATTGTTGGTTAAATGAGATTCTCAGTGTTTGTTTTTTTTTTTTTTTTTGGGGGGGGGGGTTCAAATACAGTAAATAAGGCAAAACATAAATAAATAAATATACAGAAAATAAAAATAAAAAACATTTACAAATAACTAAATGAATAAATATACAACATTAAAAATAAATACATCTTTACAAATAAATAAAATAAATAATAAATACATGACCACAAAATTATATGTTTATTACATTATTTTTTCCTCCTGAATTTTACATGGAACCCTTAGTACCCCATTGTGGGGTCACTGGACCCCAGTTTGAAAACTTTGTGGCTCAGTTTGTTATTTGTTCCAGTTTTTGAGAGTGAATGAAACTTCCACCTGCGTAAACAACATTGCTTGTAATGTCTTGCAAAATTCTTGATTTGTATGTGTGTGATCATATGTTTCACTTTTTTTCATGACATGTGAATATGCCAACATGACAAAGTGAATAACTTTCCTGAAGCTCACTGACACTTTTTTAATCATATGAATGACATGATGAGGTTCACATACTCGTGATATCAGCACAGACTTTCCCAGTTGCGCAACTCTCTGACTCATATCGGAGCTTTAAAAGAGCTGCAAGTTCCACGGCATGGACAGAATTCACAAACAGATCTGAAGACTTCAAGCGTCTAACTTCCAAACTCTAGATTTACTTTTACTTTTTGTTGTTAGTTTCACTTGGGCAGAATGCACTGCAAAATCTTTTTAGTCTCTGTTATTGTTTTCCTCGGATTCCTGACCATTGGTGAAGGTAAATGAATTGCAATATTCGGTAATATTTCTTGGTAATCATTAATCATAGTTACTACAAATGCACTTTTAAGTTATGCATGTATGTGATCAAACATTAACTTATTATTTTGCTTTCAGGAATGAGTCTTAGAGGTCTGGGTGTAGATCCACGCTGCCGATGCATTGAAACTGAGAGTCGACGCATTGGAAAACACATTGAGAGCGTGGAGCTCTTCCCTCCAAGCTCACACTGTAAAGACACAGAGATCATGTGAGTTTCACACCAATAATGCTATAACACTTACAGATTACTCAGAATGAATCTATAATGATCCAGATTAATGCAGTAACATCAAAAATAAGGTTCTTACTGATTTTTCTCCTTATTTTTAACACAGTGCCATCCTGAAGGGCTCTGGGAAAGAGATCTGTCTTGACCCTACTGCACCCTGGGTTAAGAAGGTCATTGAGAAGATCATTGCCAAGTAAGTGTCAGTAAATCCTCAACATGTGTTTGAGATGTCTAAAGCTATAAAAAATACAACAAGTATCTCATCAAATATAAAACCATGTTATTAAATAAATGCCTTTTTGTTGCAGCAAAGCCCCATGAATATCTGGGTCTTCTGTGAGGTTTAGCCTGAAGATATGAATGATGTGGCGACCTCTGACATATCAACCTTTAGGTTATGTTATGTTTAAAACAGTTTGTTCAATATTGAGAGTTGTTCACAGAAGTGTTGAGTGTTGTATTTATATTTATGTATTTATTTATTATATTTTTAAAATAAAATGATTTTGTACTAATTTGCAGCATTTGTTTTTTTATATATATTTAACATATACTGTATATATAAAATAAAAATAAAACTGTTCTTCTTAAACCACTTCCACAAAACCTCATGATTCATTTTTAACACTGGCTAGCATTGTTTCACTGGAACAAAAAAAACAAAACAAAACAAAAAAACAGTTATTTTTAAATAAAATAAGGCTTGGAGATTACTTCACTTCTTTTTACCAAATAAGGTTGTAAACTGTTGTAAACAGGATTTCCTCAGTATGGAGTACCACAAGGCTCAGTACTAGGACTGCTGTTTTTCACACTTTACATGTTACCCTTGGGAGATATCATCAGGAAACATGATGTTAGCTTTCACTGTTATGCTGATGATACTCAGCTCTATATTTCTTAGCGACTCGATGAAACATACGAATTCACAAAATGAACGGAATGTATAGTTGATATAAAAAACTGAATGACTAGTAATTTCCTACTGCTAAATTCTGAAAAAATAAAACAGAGGTTTTAATTATTGGACAAAAAACCTCTGCATGTAATAACCTAAAACACTAACACTTGATGGCTGCTCTGTTAATCCTTCGTCATCAGTTAGGAACCTAGGTGTGCTATTTGATAGCAATCTTTTCTTTTGAAAGCTTGTAAAACTGAATTTTTTCATCTTAAAAATACATCTAAATTATGACCTATGCTCTCAATGCTAAAAGGCAAAAATGTTACATTATGCGTTCATGACCTCAGGGTTAGACTATTGTACTGCTTTATTGGGTGGTTGCTCTGAGCGCTCAATAAACAAACTCCAGCAGATCCAAAATGCAGCAGCTAGAGTTCTTACCAGAACCAATTAGTTTGAGCATATTAGCCCAGTTCTGTCAACTCTGCACTGCCTCTCTATTGAACACTGAATACATTTTAAAATCTTGCTAAACTACTAATAAAGCACTGAATGATTTAGCTCGTCAATACTTGAGCGAGCTCATATCGCATTGTAGTCATTCACGTCCGCTGTGATCTCAAAATTCTGGCCATTTGATAACACTTAGAATGTCAAAATCGACTGCGAGTGGCAGATCCTTTTCCTATTTAGACCCCAAACTCTGGTACAATCTACCTTGCGTTGTTCGGGATGCAAACACACTCTGTCAGTTTAAATCTAGATTAAAGGCCCATCTCTTTAACCTGGCTTACACATAACACATTATCACATTTCTACAATTCAAATCCGTTAAAGGATTGTTAGGCTGCATTAATTAGATCAACCAGAACTGGGAACGATTCTCATAACACCCGATGCACTCACTACATCATAAGAAAAATGGCATCTATGCTAATATTAGTTTCTTTCATTCTTATTCCGAGGTCACCGTAGCCATCGAGATCCAGTCTATATCCAGACCAGACGATGGATCAGCACCTAGAGATGACCTCGACAGCCCTGAGTGTAAGCAGAGACAATGTCAACTTAACTAGGTGCGCCTCAGTGACAGATCCCCTGGGAAGACCACGTCAATTAGACGGTCATCGGGACAAGATCACAGGAACCAGATGAGTCCTTTGCTCAATCTGACCCGAGTTACTGCCTGGAATTAAACCACGCCATGCTGGTTTCATCTGGTCAGAGGAGAACTGGCCCCCCGACTGAGCCTGGTTTCTCCCAAGGTTTTTTCTCTAGCCTATTTCTGTCATCGATGATGGAGTTATGATTCCTTGCCACTGTCGACTTTGGCTTGTTTAGTTGGGGACTGATTGCACAGACACTATTGGAAGAGAGCTGAACTGATGTTGACATCACTGAATAATCAATTAATTGACTTTAACTGGAAAAATAACTCTTTATTATTGTCTTCTTGCATTATTGACAAACTACTTTCCTGTCTGACACTGTAAAGTTGCTTTGACACAATTTGTATTGTATAAAGCGCTATATAAATAAAGGTGACTTGACTTGACTTGATCTTGGGTCCTTATACACTCTAAAAAATGCTAGGTTAAATACAATCCAGTGCTGGGTAAATATTGGACAGATCACATGCTGGGTTGTTTTCAACCAACAGCTGGTTTAAATGTTTGACCCAACCTTCTGGGCAGTAACCCAACTGCTGGGTCTAAACAACCTAATCGCTGGGTTCGTCCATGTTTTACCCAGTGCTGGGTTGTATTTAACCCAGCATTTTTAGAGTGGAGGAAGAAAAGACTATAAAATGCCTTTCATATATAATATGTCTTTTACTTTATAAAAACATTCATTCCATAAATTATAATTATGAAAATTATTACAAATGCAAATTATGTTTAGAACTTAGTTCAACTTCCCTGGTGAAGTGGATTTAAAGGATCTATAAAAAGTGAAAGTCTGTGTGCAAGCAACTCATTTTGCTGTCAGTCTCCCAGAGCATTGCCCTGCATGTACTGAGTAGGTTAGAAAGGTAGATCTGGCAAACATGTATATGCACAAGACCGCACATGTTGCCACAGGTCACGTGAAGACTTGTGACCACATCAAGGGAAAACACCATTCTGTTGCACCTCCAGGCACACCCCCGTTATCTGCTGCTAATTTCATTGCACGCGGAACAATGACAAACATTTCAGCATATTACAGGAAACATTCATGGCTGTGATTTTTGATTAACAGGTCAACATGCAATAAACAATGTGGATAGCAATAAATCAAATAAAAACAACAGTAACACTCTAGATTAGGTAACACATTCACTATTATCTAAGAGTTTTTCCTCAGTAAACTCCTAATTTTCTGCTTATTGATAGTAAGTAAGGTAGCTGTTGTAATAGTTATGTTTAGGTACCGGGTAGAGTTTGTTATGAGCATTTATGCTTGTAATATGCATGTTAATAAGCAAATAGTTGGTAGTGAATAGTGTTCCATAATCTAAAGTGTTACCAAGACAACAATATTAGTTTGCTCTAAAAAACATAACAGACATTAATTATGTTTTATAATAAAACATTTTTATTGTTAGAAATTCCTCCATAAACAATATGTTTCTAGCTTTTCAGTTTTACCGGCACATGAACTTAATTAAAATGAATCCTTTTTTCGAGGAATGAACATGAATTTTATTCCATAAAATAAAATAAAAGTTGTGCTTCCTTGTCTAAACAACTTAAAGGGATAGTTCAACCAAAAAATGAATGTTTCTGGGCTTGGAAACATTTCAGTTACACTGTTGTCTATGAAGGGTCAGAAAGCTCTTGGATTTCATCAAAAATATCCTAATTTGTGTTTCAAAGATGAACAAAGGTCTTATGGGTTTGAAACTACATGAGAGTGAGAAATTAATGACAGAATTTTCATTTTTGGGTGAACTGTCCCTTTAACGCAAAACGTTGACATATGTTTTGGTTTAAAATGCATTAACTATAAAATGATTTAATAATGATTCACTAGTGTGACAAAGCCAACCAGGAACTACTCTTGAGTAACTTGTGATATTTCCCACATAAATTCTATGGCTCATTTGAAAATCAAGAATGGCAAGATGGGCATGACTGGTTGTTTTTTGGACCTATGTATACTAGTGTCGACATAGGTAAACCAACAACGCAAGAGTGTGTATTTAATTGCATCTCTTTCATATTATTGAACTATTTAGTTCAATTCTTCATCTTTTTCCTTGTTTCCTTTGCTTTAGTATTCACTAGCAGCCAGATAGTGAGGGCTATAAATCATATCTTGCTATCATGCTTAATGATTTTAATTTCATCATATAAAGTAATAATCTGAATATCAGATACGACTTTGAATCTTGCTGGTCCACTCTATGAGTGGTCCGCCAAGAGTTAACATAGATTTTAACATGCTTCTTCCCTTTCTCCATCTGTTTTTCCTTTCATTTTTATCCTTTCTTCTTCCTCTCCGACATCTGCCAGCTGTTGCCAATGTTTTCTGTTCCTTCTGCAACCTTCTTTTAGAGGTGAACAGGACTCACAAATACTGGCCAGGGCCTGGGAAAAAAGGAAAAAGACAGAAACAGTAGGTACAGACTAAATGCTTCTTTTGCAACACAAAGGCATTGCAGCAGAAATGTCTCTTACTCACTTAAACACACATACTGACACACATTTCTAACAGGATGTGTGCAGGCAAGCCCTCACCTCATAGAGCGGAGAGCAAATCCCATCGATATAGTCAACCTGCATGTGAGGTAAACGAGTGCAGTTTTCACGGTCCATCACATGCTATAAAAGAGAGTCAACCTTTGATTCAAACTCCTGATTAAATGACACACCTGTAATATTTTGTAAAGAAAAAAAAAAAAGGACTACAAAATAATGTCTCCCTCCCTCTTAAATATAATGTTTTCCTGTACAAAAAAGTAATAAAGTAAACAAGCAGAGAAAGATATAACTCTTTAAGGTATGGACTTAAAGACTTACCATTGGCTGAATATTTAATTCATACTTTTCTCTGTCTCCTTGTGCATAAAATTCTGTTGCTACAAGTTCAGCAATCTGTCAATGTGAGGAGAAAGAAAGAGAAATTTGTGTATGTGCGTATATAAGTGTTTTTCTGTGCATGCGTGTGTGTGCTTGAATGCATGTGTGGTTGTGGTGTATCTGCATGCATGCATGTAAATGTGTGTGTGGGAGATGCTCACCCGCTTCTGAACTGGCCATGGTTTGGTTATTGCACTTATGTCACTTGCTGTCATTAGCATTGACCTATTTAGATCAAGAACATCAGTTAATATAGAGACAGGAAGTGGTCATAAGCAAACAAATGTGGTGAAAGTTTCCTGTTCTTGCACTGTGTTAAAGTTAGATCTAACGAGAGCAGATAAAAGTAAACAAAAATGTATAAAGTGCATGTGTTGTTAGAAGAAGACAGTATAAGAAATATATATAGATTTTTGTTGGTTTGAGTGAGAATGTGTGTTTTTTTTTTTAAATGTGTGAATATCATGCATTAATGTGCATATTCTTTAAAAAGATGTTTGCATATTTTTACCTAAGCAGTTCTCTGTGTCCTTCATCTGTCCAGAGACAGCTGTTACTCTGAGCAAGTTTAAAGAACTTAGGTCTCTTCCTATAGATAAACAAACACATACAGACACATAAAATTTAGATAATTCTGTTTTAACGTATTTTGTGTGAACAGCTGTGTTTACAGCGTGAACTGGAAAAGGATTAATGCTTACTCTATATAGATAGCAAGGTCTGTTGCCAGAATGTTCTTCTCAATCATCTGCACACAGGCCCTGTATTCCTTCAATGAGAGCGAGCTGAGGATCTGACTGCCCTGAGAGAGAAGAACGTTGAGGGGTTTAAAACAGTTGTGCATGGACATGGATTCATAAACTTATGAATATTGAAATAAATGGACGCCAGATAGATGGATGGACGGACAAATTCTAAAGATGCTATGGATGGATGGGTGCTATGAATGGATGGATACTATGGATGAATGTTAAGGATTGATTCTATGAATGGATGCTACAGTATGAGTGGATGACTGGTCAACAAGATGAATGGATTTATGGATGGATAGGTGGATGGATGGATGCTATAAATGGATGGATGGACGTTATGGACAGAGGGACGGATGGACCTTACGGGATTGTTGAGAATGAGAAGGCACATGTCATAATGATGGTGCTCCAGGGACGAGTGACCATACAGTTGTGCCAGTGGCTGGTTACTCCTAAGACACAGAGAGAGGAAAAAAGGGGAAAAGAGAGAAAGAGAATAAAATAGGGGATCAAAAATTCACAACAGACTGTAATATTGCATCTATTTATCAATCTACCAGGACAAAATATTAAGGCAATTTTCAAAGAAACAGCGTTTAAATATGTATAGCTATTATGTTCTTAAATAGTTATTCAAGAAGTTTTTAATTAGAAACCATAGTGTGGCATCTCAAATACTGACACAACACTACAGAGTGGCCCCAAAAATTCCTTGCCACACTAGCCTTGTATAAATAACACATGTTTAAACACGTTCAAATACTTTTTAGGCCAATGTAACGCTATACTTTAGACAGATGTTTATAATAACACCATAGTAAGGTATGTTCTTTAGCACAGTGGTGGTTGGAGTAGTGTAGTTTACCTCTCTATGAAAGAGTTATTTACTCCTCTGTGGTCCAGATCATGGCACAGACTGGCAATCATGAGAGCAAGAACCTCCAGACTGCTAAAATTACTCTGGATTAAAGAACATGAGAGATTAAGCAAGCTTGGAATGACACCGAATGTGAGGGCAATGAAATATCAGAGATTTGGCAGAACAGGGATTAATTAACTAATAATTTGCTTAATCCAGTTTTCTCAGAATAAACCTTTTAACTTATTAACCCAGTGTGCACTGCTGAGTTTAAAAGATTAGGACAAGTTGTTTATCAACAGATTATAATTCTGACCTTTAGTTCCTTTGTCTGTAGCATGACAAACATACACTGGGCTGTGCGGAATGCGTGGCTCCAGTTATGATAGACTACATTGTTTCTGTAGCACTTCTGTACACTCAAAACCCACTGACACAGGCTCTGAAGAAGGAAAGGAAATACCAATCTAGATCCACAGCTTAAACAAAAGTATTACTCAAAGCTTGATTCTTTGTGACGTTAGCTAGAAGAGCCAAGCAGGATTAAACCAGAAACCTTGTAGTCAACGCTGAACTCCTGGGGCAAATTAAGATCCAGGAACATGCGCACAACGGCCTGAGTCATGGTATTCTGGGACATATCAAAATCACTGAAGTCAAAATCCAGTAAACAGAGGGCATCTGCTGATGGGATGACGGCCTCCTAGAAGAGAGGAAAGCGAATGGACATGTGCAACTTTAAGACTTTCAAATGACACATTGAAAAAAAAAAAGTCCTTTGTTCAAGTGCAACTGACAAAACCACACACATACACCAGCAATGCTCTAACCACAGGAAGTTGCAAGCTCTGTCTATCACATCAACATTTGCAAACTTCAATGCAGTTACACAACAGTTTGACTGAGTTAATTCAGTCATGCGCAGATGTAGAACGGTTGGAGATACTTTTTTGAATGGTTACCTCCAATGCATCGATTTCCTCTTGTGAAGCAGAGATTTGATAAGATAAGACCTGTGGGTACAAACATACACACACACACCTATATACATACACAGGGTGAAGAGAAAAAGAAAAACTATGTGTGTTTATTGCTAAAATCTGTAGAACTTTTAAATATTAGATTTTCCTGTATAAATCAATCCTGGTATTGTGTGATTGCTGAGTCAGTATTCGGGTCACTTGCTCACTGCTCTTACAATATGAAGTGATTTCCAGTGACTCAAAAGGAACGTGATGGCATTTCCTACCTCTTTAGTCACAGCCAGCTTTGCTCTGGCTTTATCTGCCCTCTGCTGCGCGTTGAATTTTTGTAATCCAAGAGCACAGTACACAGCAAAGTCCTCCAGGAGGTGCTCATCAGCTCCACTAAAAACATCTATCTCAGTGAAAGCCATTTTATTGACTAGCTGGCACACACCTATACGAAGAAAACGTAAAAAATATTTTCATACCAATGTCATTATCAACCCTCTAAATTCCTGTAGAGATGCACAGAATGGCCTCTATTTGTATCTAAACCAAGTAAAATAACAAATTAGATCTGTTTGCATCAGTGAGATTAAAAAGCAAACAAATGGAGACGTGTCAGTATGAAATTTCTCAAATTCTTTCAAAACCCAATGATCTGAACTATGTTTTCTATGTTAAATAGCATAGCACTATACTCTTACTGTATGCAATATATTATAATATGAGCAACAGTATATAAAAGAGAAAAGTCTGAAACAAACAAACAAACAAAAATCCTCTAGGAAAGCATGATGACTGAGAGCTTTGGTTTGTTGGATCGACACTAGACTGTGGATATTTACCTATGGCGTTATCGCTCTGTTTGCCTCTCAGAGGTGTGCCGATCAAACTCCTGATCTGAGAGACCTTAGAAATCTGGGCCTTGGAGAACACACACAAAAACAGCGCATGCCAGAAAAAGAGGCAACACTTTAGTTATGGGACCATTTCTCTCTATTAACTAGTTGCTTATTAGCATGCATATTACTAGAATATTGGTTGTTTATTGATACTTATAATGCACATATTAATGCCTTATTCTGCATGACCATATTTTACATCTCTTAATCCTAATACCTAAACTTAACAACCACCTTACTAACTATTAATACGCAGCAAACTAGGTGCTTATTGAGGCAAAAGTCATAGTTAATAGTTAGTTAATAGTGAGGATTAGTCCCTGAACTAAAGCGTCACTGAAATAGAAATGGAAAATCCCAGATAAGAGGTACTTTTTGGTCACGTGATAATATGGTTTTCCCTAATATATATATATATGTAAAAAAGGAAGAAAAACTATGAAAATGTCATTGACTTCCATGTAGACATTCATTAGCAAAAATATTTATACCAGCACTATGTGTTAATACATATTATATCATTAGCAAAGTGAAAAAGTGAATTAATCAGATGAACTTACAGGTCTGTTGATAATGTTCAGCGTCTCCATCGAGTTTCGCACATGCACGGCATACATGTAGCTGATGTCATTGCTGTCATAATCCCTAAAGATTACAGTTACACATTTAACTATGCTAAACGCATTGTATACATATGAATACAGAATGTTTTATACCTTTTTTGTTTGTTAGTATTAAAGTGCAATACTGAACACTATTATTATGTGACTTTCAACATCATTGGCTTAAAAAAAAAAAAAACTAGGTACTTAGGTCATTTTGTGTATATCATGATAAAATTATAAATATACATTTATTTACCTTGTAGAACACTGGACAGAGCAATTGCTTTCTTTATGCTCTATATGGACTATCTTTGAGAAAGGCCCCTGCAAGACATCAACAAAAAACACAGATCTCTCAGTATCAAGTTCAGATGTTTTTTAGTAGGTCAGTATTAAAAGAATTTTATGAGCTTCATGCTTTATAGTTACCAATAAACGAAGGCAGCGGCTATTTGTGTGCAAATAGCAGTATTTTTTAAAGATATACTATTTACACTAAGTGCAAATAGCTATAGATTATATTTACACTATGTTAAAATAGCAAGATTTTCTGCTATTTATACTACTTATTGCAAATAGTGGAAATTATCTGCACCTCATTGTAGTACATTATAAAACAGTACGTAGTAATAACGTATTGTTTGTAAATTATAGTTTTAATTCAAATTATTAACTGGATGCCACCTTATTGGAACAATAAAGCCCTCCCTACACCTACCCTAACCCTACCCAATACTCTTATTTTCAACTTTTTGATTATGTTCTTCATTTTTACTTAAAATAAATGCCTTTCTGATGCAATATGAGATTTGAAAAGAGAAAAAAAAGTTCGGCAAAAGGCGGGCTCGAACTCGGGTCGATCGCGTCAAAAAGCATGCGTTTTGCCATCTACACCACTGAAACTAATATTGATATAGTGTCTTTTTTAGTGTTGACTGACCCAATCACACGTTAGTGGGCGGAGTTAGTGTAAATAGCCTTTGCCAACAAGACGGGCTATTTGCACTTAGTGTAAATAGACATTCCAATAAACAAATAGTACAGCATCCTTTTTGTTTTAACAATAAATCGTTGTCCATAAATTTGATTAACTCTTGTAATACCGTGGAGCTGTCTTCTGAGATGAAAACAGTACAGAATTGTGCTTTTGTAACTGGCAGGATGACAGCAGCCAGTTTGCTGAGCATGTCATCCACAGAGGGGTAGTCATGTGACACCAGTTGGGCCATCTCCAAAAGTACCTGTCAATCACATGCACAATTATGACAGTGAAATATAAAAAAGTGAATTTAAGATGAATCACTAAAGTAGCGTACAATGTAGGATGTAAGTTAATCATTCATTATGGTGTATGTTTATATATATATATATATATATATATATATATATATATATATATATATATATATATATATATATATATATATATATATATATATATATATCTTAGTAACATATTATTACCCCACACAGTATCTGATATCACCACTTTCCCAATACAGTAATTTTTAAGGATAAAGTTGCAAATTATGTGTTTTTTCCATGTTGTTGTATTGCAAATTGCGTCTTTTCTGTTTCAACAGAGTATTGTTAAAGTATCTTATTTCAAGCTATAGTGACAAAGTTCTTTGTGATAAGTTATGTATTCTTCAGAAGAATCCTTTTAGATAAGCGAGTAAGTCACTTTAGATAAAGTGTCTAAATGAAAGTCTGTGTGACACCTGGTTGCGTTTGCTCTCTTGTTCTGAACTTTCACACAGCTGGCTGTTTTCCAGGATCAGTCCGAACAACACCATGTGTGACGACAGCACCTAGACACAAAAAGATGGCTCATTCTTTGACTCTTTCAAGTCACATGAAAACAAATTGCATATGTTATTGATTATAGATATGTGGCTTGCCACATACAATTCTTCTATAATTCATACTCAATGCACTATGCCTATTGATGAAAAATGTACACGTGCTCAATATTAATGAATTTCAGATAAACTGAAAGGCAAAATGTTTGCCATCATTATTTCTGACAAATACTCACTTTCTCATCTTGTTCTGAGAAAAAGCTGCCTACACATGTGCCTGGCCTGCTTTTGTTCACAGCCATGACAACACCTATAACCTGCCAATATACAATGGACCAGTTCTTTAACAGACGATATGTCAAATCACAAATATAAATATAATGTAAAAAAGATGTACAATCAGTCTTGTTAATGGTACTAATGCTTATCTGGACATATAATATTAATGGATAATCTAGGATTGTCCAACCTCCTTTTTGTGGTTCAGGATAGGCACACTGAGAATACTCTTGGGTCTGTCCTCTTCCGTCTCATACAGTTCAATCTGAAATCTTGGATCCTATAAAAGCACAGTTAAAATCAATCATTCAGTTTATTTAGTTAACCACATCAATTTTAAATCTTGCTTCACTATGTTGTCTCTGAGGTGATGACAGCGTATGTTGTTTTATGGCTGTCTGCACAGGCAGACATGATAAATTTCAGCGGTGTCACAGGGTTGGAAGTTGGAAATCTAGAGAGGCTTAAAGATAAGAATTAAGTGGCTTCTGAGAGAGAAATGCCAGTTAAGCACATATTACTATCTTTGCTATTCATTCTGTCTCTCTCCTCTGCTCACATTCTGTCAGCTGTAACAGTGCCAAATCAGGGTTTAAAGCTTAGATCAGGGAAGGATTTCCCTTCCCACGCACATGTCCCAAAGCGTATAAAGACTCGCAAGCACACACAATCTCATCCCTTATTCCCACGCCAACTCATCTCCAATAAAACTAACTATGCCTGATATATTGGTAATGATATAATCATATACATTATTCTTTTTTAATTTATTGGTATGTCAACATGAAATATTTGATTGCGCATGCCCATTTCCCATTTATACACTGAGATTACCTTTGCCATCATCTAATGCTCACTTAAAAGTAATGTTTAATATATAACACCATTAAATGTAATCATCAACCTCATAATGATGTTCCATTTTCACATTATACTGCAATATGTAGCAAGGCCTAAATTCAATTGGGCACTGTAAAACATTATTTTTCGAAGCTGTAAATAAAACAAAGATTATTGGAGTACGTTTTACAAGAAAATACTACTTCAGTCTGTCTACTTTAAAAATTCATATTAAATTAAATGTGTTACTTGCTGTTTCTTTGTAACTAGCTATTTCTGAGTGAAAATGGTTTCAAAGTAAATCCAACATCAAATGTTTTTCAGTGTAGCATTTAAAATTATTTATTTTGGTTTTTAGTATTTAATATTCATTTATTTAGAGTTTTAATATTTTAATATATAGTGTTTTAATATTGAATTTATTTAGAAATGTAATATTTCACATTCATCGGTTTATCTGCTTATTGCTTACTTCATACTGTACTGTGTTATTTTGTGATGCATAAATTCAATTGTAGCATTTAAAATTATTTATTTTATTTTTTTTTTATTTTAATTTAATTAGACAAAACGGTATAGAAATGTACTATATATGTAATTTATGGGCCATCGGTTCATTTGTATATCAGCATTGACTGTTTATTAATATTAATGCATCCATAAAAAATACAATACTGAAATCTAAATGGCAGCATACTGTATATTTAAGATATTCAGCTACTTTATCTAAGCAAGACCACACCCATCCTCATCTTCATTTCCAAGCACGTTCAACTAACACTTTGATTTCTGTTTTCATTGTTGGAATTACATTATCATAAATATTTATTTGTTTACACATTTGCCACTATTGAATAGTGCATTAAGACCTTTGAAGTCACCTCAGATCAAAGTGTTAAAACCCTCGATAAGCTCTGAATAACTTGGCACATTATGGCAAACTTAAAGCACCTTGGATTAAAACTCAATTTGTTTTGAGGACAAAGAATTAGTTCAGGTCAGTCCTGGAAAGCCTGAGTAATCTTAGTGTTTCTGTTACAAGGGGAATCCTGGACCACGGTCCACCAGTGACCTAAACTGACTGTGAGGCCAGGTTAGACGACATGGAACACCCCTCGTTTATTACCTCATGGGAATCCCTGATGTTAAGTGGCCTCCCAGTGCTGACCACGTATCCCATAATGCACTTGTCCCACTCTGCCTGTGTGTAGCCGTAGACAGACTCCTCATCTGATTGGAAGATAGGACCCAAACACTTTACACCTGTTTTGTCCACCGTTGTCATGGAGAGACAGCAGCGCTGGGCCTGAGTGATCTCAGAAAGGTGCTGTAGGATCTCACAGATGATTTTGTTCTGTAGAGGTCTAATCAGACCACCAAAGAGCCGCATCATGAAGTTACAGGACTCGCCTCTTTTACACTGTCCTTCTGGTCTTGGGGAGCTCAGAGAATGTGGCAAACACTTTGACCTATACACACAAGGTGAAAATGGAAAGTATGTAGACTGCAGTGATTGAGGAGAACGACCTCCAGCCCGATCCAGACACACAGGCTCATCAATCTGATGGACAGAAAGGCAGGAGCGTGGTCTTTCCATTGTGGCAGGGTGCACATGTCCTCGAGAGGGTCCACACTGGGGGTGGGAAACCCTGCGTCTGCCGAGATTAGTCAACCTAGATCTTGGCTCAGTTACGAGGGTTTGGGTAGCTTGGGCTCTTTCTACACAGCCATGCATCCAATGTCTAAGAGGATAAGAGACAAAACAGCAGGTTAAATAGAAATGAAATACTTTGGGAACAGCTACTGTATGTATAAAGTACTGTTACATTGTTGATACACCAGACCAAATTTAAATAGAAATTCCTACTAAATTAAGACGGTCTGTTTGTTGTCCGTAAGATCACTTATGATGTCTCTCAAAGAGAAGGTTTCCTTAATGGTTCCTTAAATTTGAATTTTTTTTCAGTAAATCAGTAAAACCCTGATATGCGGAAGTAGTTATTCGTCAAGACATTCACTTTCGCACTAGGCTCCTGTTCTTAATTGAAATGAAAAAGCAAAAGATTGGTAGTACCATATTAATAAATATATTTTTAATTAAAAAGTGTTTTTATTAAACAGTATAGCAAAGAAATAAAATAAAATAAATTCCCACAAAGATATTAAGCAGCTTTCTTCTTCTTTCTTCTTTTTTTTTTTACACTGATGTAATAATGAATGAATGAATGGCATTTATATAGCGCTTTATTGTGTATTGCAATACATCCAAAGCGCTTTACAATCATTATTGGGAAGCCATGATTGATAAGGGCCAGTGGAGGGAATTTGGCCAGGACACCGGGGTTACACCCCTACTCTTTACGATGAGTGTCATGGGATTTTTAATGACCACAGAGAGTCATGACCTCGGTTTAACGTCTCATCCGAAAGACTGTGCTTTTTTTTTTACAGTATAGTGTCCCACATACTGGGCATTAGGACCCACACAGACCACAGGGTGAGCACCCCCTGCTGGCCTCACTAACACCTCTTCCAACAGCTACCTAGTTTTCCCAGGAGGTCTCCCATCCAGGTACTGACCAGGCTCAGCCCTGCTTAGCTTCCATGGGCAACCGGTAATAAATGTTTCATGAGGATTTTTGAAGGAACATGTGACACTGAAGACAGTAATGGCTGCTGAAAATTCAGTTTTGCCATCACTGAAATAAATTATAAGCATATTGAAACAGAAAACACTAATCTGAAATTGTCTTAATATCTCACAATATTACTGTATTTTTGTTTAAATAAATACAGCCTGGGTGAGCTAAGAGACTTCTTTCAAAACTTTAATATAAAGTACTAAGCCATGAATAATATAAAGTACTAAGCCATGACTTCCCACAGTCATTATATAAAGCACTGCAACTATTTCTTTATCTGCTGTTCTATCCAGCACCACAAAGAACTTTAATCTCATGTTATTTACAACCATTTTTCTTAAGAGTGTATAACTACTGTAGAAAATGTTTAAACTTAAGACACGAAGAATGAATAAACATGATTAAAAAATGCATTGCATAACAAAAGGTAACTTTTTCATACTCTCGCAGAACAGATACAGCTTCACTCACCTTGAGGATCTGCTAAAGTAAGATCTGGCAGAATCTGAATGATCATCCAGCCATGCCTTCACTTTCTCACTTTCCTTTCCCATCCTGAATCCTAGTCTCTGGGTTTTGGCCCCTGGGGTCCAGAGAGGTGAGAAGAACCATCCAGCACTGGTGATGACACTCTGTTCTTTCTCACTGTCATTCCTCTCCACAAATGAACCCTTCTCTCCATTCTTCCCCTTTTTACCAGACTTGGATCTGGACCCTTGAGAGCCCCTGCGGGCTGAGGTGACTCCATACCTCCCTTCAGCAGGCAAAGAGGGCAGGGACTCCGTATGCAGACATGGCATGTTTTCTCTGGCCTTTCTGCTCTCCAAATGAAGATGCAGAAGTTGCTGGACCTTCCTGAAAGAGCGATGAAGAGAGATGAAAACACTGATGCACGGTCTGTATCCAAGGAAGGTCAGAGGATTAAGCTTTGCTGTCACCAGCTACACCAACCTCACAACTCCGCACAGTGGAGGTGGGGGCTAATCTGTTACATAAAACTAATCCGTGAGATAACACCAAGAGGTTCTGCTACGCCCATTCAGGCAACAGGATTAGTGTCCCAGAGAACTATTAATGACTTTGCACTCTTGTCTTTAACTGCTTCTACCTGCCAAATAGCTATTAGAAAATGTCAAGTGGACATAAATAGACAAATCCCACATGATCCAAACCTAGATAAATAAGCAAACTGATTAAAGACTGGAACAGAGCATGAGGACACGGTGATTAATGAACATGACAGAGTTTCACTGAAAAAAAAACTAGTAAAATTTACGTAATTTTTCTTTTGCAAGTTTTTGCACACATGTTTTTAAAGTAAAATTTAAGTATTGAATTAAGAACTACTTAACGTAAAATTAGTAAAGGGAATAAGTAAATTTAAGAGTTTAGAGTTTTACTTTCGATCATGGTTTGTAAACTTTAATCAAACAATGAAACACTGAAAAAAGCCATGCTATTGAAGCATGTGTAAGCAAGTAGACAGCTTGTTATCCTTTTCAACACATGCAGAGACCTCAATACTTGGTACACAATACACAATAACGGTAACAATCAGTGGGTAGTGTTTGAGCATGAATGGGTCATTGAGTAGAAAATGAACTCCAGATGTCACAAAACAGCAACTTACTAAACCTAACAACAACAGCGACCATAAAACAGTGTAAATGGGCCATTCTACAGAATTTTTACAGAAAAATTATTTTTCCACAAATTGTGTATGTATGCAAACTGTATAATATCAAAGGTACACATAGTAATTGTGCAGTTAATTCTCGTATTGTATTTTAGGAAAGTTTTGGAATAGCCTATGTTTCCTCTCCACAAATTTGTCACTACCGAAACACAATAATATAAAATGAAGAGTTATATTGACCTATTAAGATTTTGTTTACATCTACCTTGTAAATATTATTTTTTTTCTATTTTATTAAAAGTTTTTAGAAGTAAATCAATAACAATTACAATTTTACTGTAACAAAATGTCAAGTGTGATTTATGAGATTTGTTGTATTTTGAATCCAGTCTTACTTTGTTAAACGCATCAAGTTGATCTTACAGATTTCAAAGTTGAGGATTAATTTGTTTGAATTGAACCAAAGACTATCATAACATCTTAGTTGATAATTTGATATACTTTATTTTTGACAAAACATCCCATGTTTCGGTCGTGACAGCACATTTTCGGTAGTGACAGTAATCCTTTGGAAGCGACCACATCACATTACAGAATTTTAAATCACATACTAAAACACTACTAAAACATACTAAAATACTAAAAATTTGCATAGCTGTTCTAAAATTTTGTTTATTTTCACCAAATAATGGATTATATGTTCTTTTTTGTCACTACCGAAATAATGATGACGTTTCGATTGTGACTGTATCGGTAGTGACAATTTTATGGAATAACACCCAAAAAGCAATGATGAGACAACGGAAACTTCACCAAATGTTTTGGTCATGACTGTTTTGGTAGTGACAATTTTAGATACTTTTGAGCCTACCTCAAATATGCAAATCAGCACATAGTTAGCTAGCAAAGTTCTGGGTTACACTTCATTTTGATGGTCCCTTTAACACATTCTGTTAGCTATAATTAACGTTGCACCTACATATCTACTAGCTCTCAACAGAATATTAGTAGAGTTTTAGTAGACTGCTAGGGTTAGGGTTAGAATGAGTTGACATGTACTTGCAAAGTTACTGATAATCAGTAGAATGTCTGTTGGGAGACCATCTCAAAAAAGAGTTAGCAGATATTAATCAGACAGTCTAGTCTACTAATACTCTAATGAGATTAGTAGATGTGTAGGTGCAACGTTACTTGTCAACAGAATGTTCAAAAGTGACCATCAAAAAAAAGTGTTAGCCAGTTCTGAACAGTTGCAAACATATACAAATTAAATGTTATGGAATAACACCCCAAAAAAGTGTGCTTAATTGCAGAAAAAAAGGTGTTCGGTAGAGACTGTTTGGAAAGGTGTTCGGAAAGTTCCTTTAAGGTCACACACAGATTTTCAGACTTTCAGACCTACTCACCTTGTAGCTTTGAGAGAGGGGAACACAGGAATATTTTCCAATAATAAATTTAGGGGTGTAGTTAAAATCAGTCTCAGTCAATGAACTAAAACATACACTGTTTCGGTAGTAAATTTTTTTTTTTCAAAGTTTCATGATTTACAAAGAAAAAAAAAAAAAAATATATATATATATATATATATATATATATATATATATATATATATATATATATTTACTTTTTTTTTTTTAATCTAAAAGATATTTTTAAAAACAACAATGGAATAAAATGCTAAAAAAAAAAAATTCAATATTGTTTTCATAAGTTGAAATTTAGGGGTCAGGGTTCGGGACAGCCACCTCCCAGTTGAAAGTACTCAATAAATGATTATTATATATATAAAGCTTACTGATATTTTAAATATTATTGTGGGTTTCAATAGATAATTAAAGGAGCTTAGTAAACGGCTAAGATTTGAAGTCTTAAATGCTTTTTGTTGTTGTTGTTGTTGTGGGACAGCAGTTTACGCCAGTTCTGTAGAATGGCCCAAATACAACTCGAAAACAGCGAAAAATTTTACATTATTAATTATTCATGCCCCATGCAGTGCATGATGGAAACAACGGGATCATAACTTTGATATTTACTTAAAGATTCCTTGTAAATATAAGAAAACAATTCCAAGTAAAATAGAATAAGATCAAACTTTAATTTCTACAAGCTTAAATATAGTAGTAATATAGAATTTACTCTTTTTTAATTATTGCCTGAACTATTATTTAATGTAGAAATTACATTTGCTTTTCTGTAGTTTTTACTAGACCACAAAATCATTTTTATCAGTGTTGTTTAACAAGGTAGAAATGACTTTTTTTGTGAAACAGACTAACTTTATAAATAAAATAATAAATAAGTGAATAAATAAATAAATAAATAAATAAATAAATAACACAAAGCACTAAAAAAATTACTGTAGAAACAATAGTGAGTACTCAAAACGAAAAACTTTGTCTAGGAAAAAATGCTAAAACATTTAAAGCTTCATATTATAATAATCTGTATATTATTTGCATAATATATATATTTTTAATTATAAACATTATGATTATGACATCATTCAAAATTCAAAAGACTCTCAGACTCTTAGCAGGAATTTCCAAGGATGTGGTGTTTGTTTCAACAGAAAAATGTTTAACCACATTCCTTTTTCTAGAAAGCACTTCCTCTTCCCCTAAATTTAACAACTGCAAACTATACAGTGCAACAAATAGCTGGTTTGAGAGGGGATTCCAAATGTCCTTATGTTAAAGTGATGCAATCAATGGCGCAGTTTTGTTTTGAACATGGGGGGGGGGGGGGGGGGGGGGGGTTGAAGTGGACCCCGGGTCATGAGGTTTATTTATTTGTTTGCTTGCTTGCAAAGCTGGTTGATTGCGTAACTGCAATAAAGTAATAGGCTAGTTAATAATTACTTGTTTACATAGGATATATAATGTATTTTATAATATTTAGACACTTATAGGCTATAGTTTGACAGAATGTTCTAATGTTATATATTGTTTATTTCTTACTCCTTAACAGTTCATCAGGCACTTAATGGTTTAATCTATGCCATCATTGGAATATCTGAAGGCCAGGTTTTTCCATCACTCATCATTAGAACCATTGGCTCTTGATTCTGACTCATACTTGCTCTTATGAAAAAGTACCATAGTTCTTATAGCATTATAATATGGCTAGCCTATTAATCATTACCAGGCCAATAATGACTTTTTTATTAATCTATATTGCATTTGTTATGAGAAACAATAGCTACAACATGCCACAGTTATAAATCTATAGGGAAAAATCTATTCCCTTTAACAGATTATCTATTATAAATTCTACAAGTTAGACAAAATTTACCACAGTAAAACGTGATAAGTTATAGTAAAGGTGGTCATGAGTAGTTTAAAAAATATTTTAATAGGCTATTATGGTGCAAGATTATGTTTTCACCTCTTTTCATCAGTCTTTTTAGTTTGTGCCTTTTTTAGATAATGTTCGACTTTCTTCATAGCATTTTAAAGTGGCAGTTTCTCAATAGAATTCAAATAGATTGCATATTTTATCATCAGCTTAGCGATAAGAATGGCTCGCGCAAATCACTTTTCGAGCGCGCTGGTGAACGCGCACAGAGTAGCTATAGGGTGATTCGAGCGCCGCTCGTGCACCAGGGATGGGCGACACCTCTTATTTTATTTTCGATCCGATACCGATATATCCAAGCCCAGTATCGTCGATCCCGATACCTCTAAACTAAACTGATCTTTTAAATGATTAAAAGAATATAATCAGAATATAATTATACTCACTTAATGTTATATTTTAAAGCCATGATTTTTTTATTTTTACATTTCATAGGCCTTTTTTTGTTTACACTGTCAGAAATAAAATATACTAAAATTGTATTTTAGCCGTTTACTGGGGCAGTAATATCAAAGGTGCACCTATACCCCTAAAAGGGAACATATTAGGTTAGATAAGGTTTGAGGGTACCTTTGAGGGTACCTCAAGAAAAATAAACATGGTGTTACATAAGTACTAAAATGTATTATTATTATTATTATTATTATTATTATTACCATGGTAAATGTGTGGTTACTGCAGTTTTACTACAAATACTGTGGTAAACTGTGGTTACTGTAGCCTAATAAAACCATGGTTAATGTTTGTAAAAGGTTGCCAGGATGTTGTACCCCTAAAGGTGAAACTTTAGCATATTTTTTTTTTCTGTCAGATTTATTAACAGCAATTACAGAACATAATACAATCTATTTGAACTTTCAACAACCAGTTTAAATAAATTTACTTGTACAAACCAGCCTATTTAAAATAAATATTACATGTACACAAAAGTTTTAGGCTATTAAGATTTTGTAATATTTTTTAAATAAGTCTCATGCTCACCAAGGCTGCACCAAATTTGATCCAAAAAAAACAAACACACAAAAAAACAAAAACAAAAAAACAGTAAAAACAGCAACATTGTGAAATATAATTAAAAATAACTACTTTCTATTTTAATATATTATAAAATATAGTTTAAAATGCATCTGTGATCAAAGCTGAATTTTTAGCATCATTACTCCAGTCTTCAGTGTCACATGATCCTTCAGAAATTATTCTAATATTATTTGCTGAAACATGTCTGATTATTGCTTCATATTTGTGTGGAAACCGTGATGCATTTTTCAGAATTAATTTTATATATAACTATGATATGTAGTAATGTAATAATGCGGCAATGGTTTCTTAAGATCATATTTGTGTGGAAACCGTGATGCATTTTTCAGAATTAATTTTATATATAACTATGATATGTAGTAATGTAATAATGCGGCAATGGTTTCTTAAGATCATATTTGTGTGGAAACCGTGATGCATTTTTCAGAATTAATTTTATATATAACGATGATATGTAGTAATGTAATAATGCGGCAATGGTTTCTTAAGATTTCTGGGAAACGCAAGCCCTATTTGAACAAACACTGTGACTGAGCCATGCGTCAGCAGCGAACGGGGGGTACAGTGCTAAAGTATAGCTATATAAAGTGTAAAATAATTATGTAAAGTGTAATGCTCACAAGTATAATACAAATGTCTTGCTGTAGGCTATATTTGATTTTTGTTACTTTATTTTATTTATTTTTTTTTTTTCCTTTTTATTTTATTTTTCTTGTGAAACTGTCCGGCCTAAACATCTCTCTGAAGATTGAGTTGATATTAGCGGCCTCTACTGGTACTCTCAAGAAATAAAAATAAATAAATATATAGAAAGCCAAGGCAAATTTTATCTGGAAGATGTGACATGACGAAATTTCTGTCGGCTGGTTATCACGGATGAAGTTGATCTACATCCAATTCATCGGCCTACATAAGTAGGCTACTGTACAAGTGGTAAGAGAGTACATTAACTTCTGATAATCGTTTACAATAGGCTTTTGCTGCTTTTAAGCGTTTTCACCGAATGGAATTGTAAAAAATAAACAAAACTGTTTCCAAACAGGATTTATGTTCATTTTAATGCATCATAAATTACTTACATCCATACCCCTATTTTTTATTTATTTATTTATTATTATTATTATTAATAACCTGAAAGGTGCGGTCACATTTAACCTTGCTTAATGAAATTTTATTTCGCGGGCGAAATCCAATCCTCTCTCGACGGTGTTTTTCGGTTGCATTTAACTTATTTTACTCATTAAATGAGAACCACCATTCTAAAAAAAATAAATAAGAAAGAGAGACCAATTAATTTACTTATCTCTTATTAATTTGTACGTTTTTTTTCTTTCTATCCCAGTTTAATTGTTGGGCCTTTATTATTTATTTATTTGCACTTATGAATGACATTATATAAAAGTGTAGCCTATCTGTATCACTAAATTGGCATAACTTTAGTTACCTCATATATATATATTTTTTAATTAAATGTTTCCTTACAGAAATACCAAACTCAAACAAGAAATGTTTACATGTATATCTACTATTTCCTTTTTTTGACAGTTTATTGTGCAATCCTAAACTTTCCCATCCTCCTCCTGTGTATTAATATCTACAAACACTAGAGGGAGCAACTCAACAAGATTTCACAGCATCTTTCATGCCTTCCTTATTTCCCCATACTATTTCCTTTCATTCAGTTAAACCTCTTTTCAAATACTTGTACATCTCCTTTGGCTTACCTCCAAAGTGTATTTTTGTCCTTCCGTCATTTGCATTTCCTTTCATCTGCTTTCCGTCTTCCATCCCTCCCTTTTTTGATGCCATCTTGCTCCATTTCCCATCAGTCTCCTTGTGTCACACGTCTCACTCCAGTGACTATCTCTGGCTCCACCGCATCCCAGATTCTCTTGCCTCCATCTCTCTGATTTCCCCATCTCCTCTCCTTTCCAGGCTCATTCCTCTTGTCACCTGCAGTGGGAGGTGCGGCCGAGGGGAGCTGGGCTCTGATTGGCCGAACAGGGAGGAGGCTTCTGTGACATCGTGATGCTGTGCAGATGCTCAGCAGCAGTGGTAGTCGAGAAAGACAGGCTGGCGGTATCCTCTCTCTCTCTCTCTCTCTCCCTCTTTCTCTCCCTCCCCCCTCTTTTTCATCTTTCCTTTCCCTTCACGCACAAGCACGCATACACACGCGCGCACTCCGTCACACTGCAGCAGAAGGGAGAGGACACACCGTGAAGGCCTCTCCTCTTCCTCCTCATCCCTCCCGTGAAAGGCAACCTGTCTCTCTCTCCTCCGCTATCCTCTGCTTTCCTTCAAGGACTACTGCACCCAGGAAGCGCCTGGAAAAGGACCTACCGCAGCACGACGGATCTACGGATCACTCACACACCTACATCCTCTTTTTTTCCCTCTGCGTTTCTTGTTGCCAGGCAGTGTTGGCTGAGCGTCAGGACGTGCGCTCGAGCATGTGTGCGTATGACAAGGTGCTTTTCTCCAGCTGACTGAACTGTGGGTTTTTCATCCCATTTCTTCCTCCCTTTTCCCCGTGGCATCCTCGTCACTCGCCGCTCGTCTTCCTCCTGACAAAGCCGGACCGTATCCCAGGATGCCGTGCGGCAGGCCACTCTGCTAGGCCGCAGCAGCATGGGCAAAGCACCGGGGGGGTGGGACAGCACGGATTGGACGGCTCTGCTCCGGACGGGCGCGCTTACGCACTCCGCCGCTTCCGATGGGTGAGGACGGCGAGAGCCCCAAAATCAATCACAGCTTCCTCCGAGACTATGTCACAGAAGGTATGTGCACACACCTGCATGATCCTCCTTCATCGCATAGAAGAAAAAAACACATCCCCTTGCCATTACACACACACGCACACACACACACACACACACACACACACACACACACACACACACATACTCAACCGTAATTTGATCCTGTTCACCTCTCTGAAGTCCTGACTATAACCTTGATCTCAGCAGCTGTGCAGTAAGGTCTTGTAATTCAGCTGACTCATCAGACTTTGGTCACCTGGTCCCACCACACACCTGTTATTAGGTTACAGCATGCATTAGTGAGTCTGTTTTCATTCAATTATTGGGCACTGTAAGCCTGCCAAAATAATGCATGTGCACACAGAACCAAGATAGTCTTACATTTCATGCATTTGAATGTGATTACAATCATGTAGCATGTAGCATATATTTTGAATTTTTCATCCAAGCAATTGCATATTATTCCTAAAATTGTCTCGCAGTCATTTGTGTCTTTTGCAGGCCTTACCGTAATCAGAATGCAGAGCAGAATGCTTTATCAGGAGCAGGCCAGGCTGTTTTATTTAGTGGCATCTTTATTGTACTAGCAGAAGCAGGAGCATGGCATGCTGTTTATCATCTATTAGGCTGTACAGTGTGAAGCCATATGCCCAGACGAAGCTCTTGACTAAAAGTGTTTGCGTAGACAAAACCACAGTTGTGCTGTGCTAGCACATGCCCATGAACTTCTATTACTTTAGGTAATTTGTACCGTAAAAGATTTTTTGGCTGGGACCTGCCACCTGCAGTTGTTCACTTACCTAAAATCTGTGATTTTTCTATTATAGAAAGTAAAATGGCAGGAAAATGTTTTAAAAATATTTTTTTTATCATTTGTTCTGAAGATAATAAGAATGGTAATAATAATGCATATATATAACAAATATTTAATAATAATAACGACAATAGTAATTTTATATAAAAATACATTATTGTTTTATTATTATTAATAATAATGTATTGTGTGTGTGTGTGTGTGTGTGTGTGTGTGTGTGTGTGTGTGTGTGTGTGTGTGTGTGTATATAAAATTTTATTTTATTTTTATTTAATTTTTTCACTGATAATTGTAACGCCATCTTCTTCATTTCTTTGTAGCTGATGTCATTTCTACAGTGGAGTTTAACCAGACGGGGGATCTGCTGGCCACAGGGGATAAAGGGGGGCGAGTGGTCATCTTCCAGAGAGAGACAGAGGTAGGTCAGACTGTGAGCAAAGCACTGGAGTGGGGGATTGATGATTGGGGAATAAAGCAGTGGACTGAATTAGATGGTGAACAGTTTGACTCTGGGGGAGGAAAAGAGCAAAGGTCATATGGGTAAAAAATACTGTGCTGCCAAAAATATCACACACACTTTTAACATGCATTTTGTAGCTCTGCAACACAGGGTGCTGAATATGTATGTGGTGATTTTAATTTCCATTGCCCAAAGAGCCTTATGACAGAATTTAAATAGATCAAGTTTAAAATACTTCTTGAAGATATAGTATCAGATATTGTCTTTGATATAGAGCAGTCTGGTTCACAGATCACTGTAAGGTCTTCTCAGAGCATTGAATCTTTTCAGTGTATTAACCCAGATTTTAACCTAGATACTGAACAAAACATACTGTTTTATTTTAAATGTCACACTGAAAAGTCAGACAGTAAAGAGATCCACTGTTTATTTGCTCTTTTAAAAGACATTTAAAACAAGCAATACTAGCAATAATAAGTCTAAATTCACAACCGATAACGGATTTAACTTAAAAAGGGAATGTCATGTTGTCATGTATGTTGCATAAACCAAACTGTTTGTTTGAAGCTATTTTTAGGAAAGTCAAATTATAATTCAGAAATACTTTAAACATAAAATGTTACGGTCCCACTTTATATTAGGTGGCCTTAACTACTATGTACTTACATTTAAATTAATCATTTGGTACAATGCACTTATTGTGTACATACATGTTTTTACATTGTACTTATATTTTTAAAAATACCTATATGTAATTACATCTGTAATTAATTTCTGTAATTACATTCATAATTACACTTTTGACCCATCCTTTACACCTTAACCCACCCTTAAACCGACCCATACCACCAAACCTGTATCCCACCTCAATAGCAGCAAAAGTGTTTTGCAATACAGTATGAACACAATAAGTAACACTGTACTTATTTTTTGATGTAAGTACATAGTAGTTAAGGCCACCTAATAAAAAGTGTGACCAATTATACTATTATTTATGTGCGTAAGCATATATACTTTGTATTTGGGTCTTCTTTCTTACTCCAGTCTAAAGGTGAACCTGAGGAGCTGGGAGAATCGGGTGAGTATAATGTCTACAGTACGTTCCAGAGTCACGAACCGGACTTCGACTATCTGAAGAGTTTGGAGATTGAGGAGAAGATCAATAAGATCCGCTGGCTGCCACAGCAAAACGCTGCCCACTTTCTTCTCTCTACTAACGGTAATCACACCACTTCCTGTCCATCAGGAGTTAATCTAGCCTCATATTTGTCCATGTAATCCTGCTAATTAGAAAATAACCCATTCATTTTAAGACATAATTTAAGGCCTAATGTTAAAAGGCAATGTGATTATTCTCTGCAAGAAATCGATACCAGATATCAAACTGAAATAGTTGGTTTGAGTTACATTAAACATTTCTATCATCTGTAAGTACCATTGAATCATAAGACATTATTAAAAGTATAATAAGCATGAACAATGCCTTTCAAGGCCACTTGCATTAGAAAATGCCATATAAATACGTACTGATGTTTTGGTATAGAAAGTGTCTGTTATAAAAATGAATGGCTGATCATTTCTCAGGTATGTTCCAACAGATAAAACGATAAAGCTATGGAAGGTGAGCGAGAGAGACAAGCGGCCAGAGGGCTACAATCTGAAGGACGAAGAAGGGCGAATAAAGGACATCTCCACCGTGACCTCATTACGGGTATTTTCACAGCTGACATATTCAGTCCGGTGCAGAACGATGGACTGGTTTGATTTAGCATTTGTTTTAGTCACTGATTTTTTGTCACGCTCTATAATACACAGCTCTCAGGAATCCATTTCTAATTGGTCAATCAATGCATTCTCTGATTAAATATTTTTTTGTATAATGACCACTAAATTTATAATTGACAACTGACATTATCAATCTGCGTACAGTATCTGTTTCCTATGTACAGTATCTGTGCTAGTTTCTCATATGACTCTGTGGTCTTTTTCTTCTCACATGACGATAATAATAACTCAAATCAATATTTAAAGTCCAGTTTTTATTTATTTAGTAAGTAGTCATGTAATAAGCTGGATAATTTACAGTCAGCTGGCCATTATCGCAAAATTGAATTCCTTTAGGGTGACATGAGATGTGATCGGGGTCCTGATCTCCCTTTGATAATGATCATCTGACTGTACATTAACACATAATTATTGACATTTAACATTACATTATGCAACCTAAAAAAATCACTAGTGTTTATACATTCAAACAGATAGAAATGAAATGAATATATACAGTTCTACAATATAATGTTTGTTAACGATTTATTATTAGAGGTACATTATTAGTTGCTATGTTATATAGGTTATATAGTGTTACCCTTATATTGAGTAAATAATCTACAGTAAAATCCTTTTCCTTCAAGGTGCCGGTCCTGAAGCCCACTGACCTGATGGTCGAGGTTCGGCCGAGGAGAATCTTTGCCAACGGCCACACCTACCACGTCAACTCCATCTCAGTCAATAGCGATGGCGAGACATATCTGTCTGCTGATGATCTCAGGATCAACATGTGGCACCTGGATATCACAGATCGAAGCTTCAGTATCCTTCATGTCAGAAAAAAAAAAGAAAGAAAAGATAAAACAAAACGCAGCCAGCCATTATGAATGACACTTTAAACTGGCTTATATATAAAACCAAAATGTTGCATCAGTTGAGTGAATGTGGTATAAATTTGTTCTGTTCCTGAACTGGATTGCTTTGATTACTTTGTGTTCCTGTGACTGGACTGAAGGCAGAGGGTTTTGTGTTCCAGATTGCGTAGCTCCTCTTCTTTTGTGCAGGGCTCTGACCTAGAAATAAAATATCTATGGAAACGTTTAAATAATTCACCAAGGAAACACTCTCCTCTAAAACACATAATAGCTGCCTTCAGGAAAATTGCAGGTTGTGTGCTTGTGCTTGCATGAGTGTGTGTGTGTGTGTGTGTGTGTGTGTGTGTGTGAGTGCTCAGAATAATAATCATGCAACTGTACTGATTTACACCAATCGGATGTATCTGCTGATGATACACAGTTTATAAGCCATGACTGTCAGAATGTGCTTGCAGTTGTAGATCTAATGTGATCTGTTTCTGAAAAAGGGAACAAAAATATCATGAAAGTGGTCAATATGACTCTTTTATGACCAAACAGACCAAAATTTAAGCCATTATTCACTGAAAATCTGCATTCGTGAGAGTTCATGAAAGAAGTAGGAATCTCAAACAGAGAAGAGCAGCTTTCAGAGCTGTAAATCAGAAGCTCTCCTTGACCGCTTCCCCTTTCAGACATTGTGGACATTAAGCCAGCCAATATGGAGGACCTGACGGAGGTGATAACAGCTGCAGAGTTCCACCCACAGCACTGCCACCTGTTTGTATACAGCAGCAGTAAAGGCACGCTACGCCTCTGTGACATGAGAGAGTCGGCGCTCTGTGACAAGCACTCCAAAAGTGAGTTTACGCTTCTTAAGCGCATAGACTGCATTACTTGCCATTCCGTTCAAAAGTTTGGGTCCAATAAGAAATAAATGCTTTTATACAGCAAGGAATGCATTAAATTGATCAAAAGAATCTTGATAAATAATACATCACAGTGTCCACAACTGTTTTCAACATTGATAATAACAAGAAATGTTTCTTGTGCACCAAATCAGCAATTATTTCTGAAGGACAATGTGACATTTTTATTGTTTTATTGTATTTCAAATCAAATAAATGCAGCCTCGGTGAGCATAAGAGACTTCTTTCAAAAACATTAGCAATCTTACCAACTTTGAACGGTAGTGTATACCGTTTTATATTACTTGCACACTATTACGGTTAACATGGAATCAAAATATATGCTTCATTTTGTCATTTAATAATTAGAAAAGAAGACAATGCCTCTTGTGACAGATGAATCTCATATAACTATGCCCAAACATTGCCTTTAACGTTTCATTTCTTTATGCCCCTAAAATCTTTAATTTCAGAAATTCTTCACTTAGCCAGAACCTGTTGGAAGTAGCTTAGTTAAAAAAGACAGCGGGAAACACTGAAAGCAATGAAGAAGAACAGCTGTGCTAGTTGCAGATGTAGTGAGGTTTAGACTTACAGCTGCATTAAAAGATAAGCAGACCACAGCTTTAAAGATGTTTTATTGCTGTCATTAAGTCATTAAGTGTAAAACCATTGTTCCCCAGCAGCTTCTGACAGACACAAAATGCCTGGTGATTGATAGCTAAAGTGTTAAAAAGTTGAGCTAAATCGCATGGAGGCTCATCGTGCTGATAAAATCCGCCTCATCCTAACTATTTCAAGCTCAGTTTGAATCTGTTACTTCTCTTCACCTCAGTCTTTGAGGAGCCAGAGGACCCAGGCAATCGATCTTTCTTCTCTGAGATCATCTCGTCGGTTTCTGATGTTAAGTTTAGCCATAGTGGACGTTATCTGCTCACCAGAGACTACTTGACTGTCAAAGTATGGGACCTCAACATGGAGAAGGGCCCAGTGGAGACCTACCAGGTGGGTAACATGCAGGTCTTGGTACACGTCACCAAAAACACATGATATTTGCAGCACATATACTAGGCTAAACTATTTCTGGTTTATGAAGATGTTTTTTTTTTTTTTTCATGTGCAGTAAGACACTTTTTACATTTCTATTCTAGTAAATCAGTTCATCCTAAATGGTCCTCTCCTGTTGTTGGGAAGTTAGTGTATTTATGTATGTATTTATGTACTATTATAGTATTTTAAACAGTAGTATATTTATATATTATAGTATAGTAGTAAAATTTTTATATTATATTTTCATTTTTAAGTTTATAGTTTAGTATTTTTTTTTTTTCATTTTTATTTATTATTTTTAATATATGTATTTAGCTTTATTTTTATTTCTGTTTTAGTTGTAGTAATTTTATCACTTTAACTTAAACTGGTTTTATTTCTGTTAGTTGCCAATGCATCATTTCTAAGTTTTTCATCAAATATTTATATTATATTTCATTTCAGCTTTATTTCAATTAACAAAAATTATTTTTAGGTTTAGTTATCAATAACAATGCTTATTGAATCAATTCTAACAGACAATTTATGTGAATGAATAGATTTAATAAACAATTGACTGGTTTGAGTCCCTGTGCTCCATTTTCGGTCTTGTTTATATTTATATTGGAATATTTAGTCAAATTCTGCTGTTCATCTCTGTCTTCAACTCTGTTATATAATTTAGAGTACATTCTTGTTTTTAGTTTTAGTATTTATTATAAATTTATGTTTTTGTCTGATGTTCTCACCCTAAATTATTCATCAACAGTTTCAAAGCAGTTCATCCCAGAAATTATTTTGCAATGTATTTTAGAATTAAACATGATCGAATTTTAGAATGACCTTAAATATATATGAACATTTCCTTGTGTGTCAGGTTCATGAGTACCTAAGAAGCAAACTCTGCTCTTTGTATGAAAACGACTGCATCTTTGACAAGTTTGAGTGCGTCTGGAACAGCACAGACAGGTAACCACTTCTGAGGCTTTGAATAATCATATTTTATGCAACATAGGCTTATTTCCTGGTTTGTACTCATACCTTCTTTTTCTCCCTTCTATCTTTCTCGTATTTCCATTATGGTCTGTATCCTATTGATTTGCTCATTTGTTCCTCTTCCAAACTCTTGTTTACTCCGCATACCCGTTCTGTTGTATACCCATCATGCTTTGCTGTCTCTCACCTCACCGTTCCCCCTCCAAGTGTAATCATGACAGGAGCGTATAACAGTTTTTTCCGGATGTTCGATCGCGAAACCGGTCGCGGTGTAACCCTCGAGGCATGGCGTGAGAGCAGTAAACCGCGTGCTGTGCTACGGACTCGCCGCGTTTACACCGGGGGCCGGCGTCGGCGGGGTGACGTGGGTGTGGACAGTCTGGACTTCACAAAAAAGATTCTGCACATGGCTTGGCACCCAGCTGAAAACATCATCGCCATTGCAGCCACTAACAACCTCTACATCTTTCAGGACAGGGTCAACGCAGAAAACCTGTGACAAACCTGTGTAATGCTCTTCACAGGGCCACACACAAACCAACATGCACATATATCAAAATTATACTTTAAAACACAGATTCTTGGTCCTGTGGAGATGGACGTAGTTGCCAGACCCTGAAAGTAAACAGATGGACTTTGCAATTAAGCCGTTCCAGGAGAGCAGTTGTGTATAGCCAATGACTTTATCTGATAACTGTTGGTTAATTACACCGCCAAGAATGTTGCCGATGATCTACGGTACGTGGAATTTACGATTGACATCACAGTTAGCCAATCCCGGACTGCTTTGATATGTGATGGGTGGTGTTGACGGCCATTCCCTGACTGCGCTGATCTGTGATTGACAGCTAATTTGGGCTGAAGACCAGGAATGAGACCGCTCTACTCCTCTGTGCCAGGTTGCCATGGAGACAGGTTACTCTGTTGTCATGGTAACAAGAGTGCTCTGAGCAGTCTTCCTATCACGTGCTTCCCAAAAACTATCCCACAATGCATCTGCTACACGAGCACTCATTTTACTTCACATCAGAACATGGATGCCTATACGACCCAATTGCTATATCTCGCACTTGGAGGAGGTTTATTCAATTCCAGTACTTGTCTCATGCATCCTAACAGAAGGATTGATCCACTACTTCATCAGAACACTGTCTTAACCTGGTTACACCTCAAGATGGGTTACATTTACACCTGTATGGTAAGAAAAAAAAAAAGAAAAAAAGAAAAAAGAACAAGGATATATCACACCACTAACACGCTTTCAAAAAAGCCCCCAGCAGACATGCGTTAGGGTCAAGCTCTGATATAGTCTATGGTTACACAGATTTCTGGGCTCTCACAGTGAAGCACTGCCTTTTTATGTATGATTGTAGCTACTCTACTGAACCCTCAAAAGGAAATTTCAACGGCCATGTTGGAAATATAGATGGGCTACAAAACAGTGCAGAAATCATGAAAAATCAGTTTGTTAATTTAAAGAATATTCCAGTAAATGCTTTACCACAAACAATAATTTTGACACATTACTCTGTTTTATACGAAAAAAAAAGAAAAAAGTAGGGTAATGTACTTTCAGTGGAAGTCTGTGGGACATTCTGAAGGGTTTAAAAGCAAAATGTGCAGCTTATATTTTTGTTGAAATGCTTATATGAATGGTTACCAACCTTTTTGACTCCAAAGCCCCTCATTGTCTCATTGTCCACAAAAATATCTGAAGACCCCATTACCTTTACAGTTGTTTGTGATTTATTGGGTAAGGATTTTATAAATATTTTTAACTCGCAATTTATACCCAATAAAATATTTCAGAGCTTGGCATGATTAGAAAATAGTGTATATTCATCATAATGTATATCAGAGTTTTAAGATTTTATTAACATTACTTTTACAGGTCTAGGAATCACACTTTTAAAATTAGGCTTCCTTATATATGCAGGTTTTACAAAAAATGTTGGAATGCTAGTTCTTTAAAGAGAGAGAGAGAGAGAGAAAAAAACAATTGAATTGGTTTATTTTAAAGGGTGCCTGATTATGATTTCACTTTTTTAACTTTAGCTAGTGTGTAATGTTGCTGTTAGAACATAATGTCTGCAAAGTTATGACACTCAAAGTTCAATGCAAAGTGAGATTTTTTTTGAAGAAGAAGAAATTGCTAAGAACTACAAAAAAGGCTGGTAGGGACTACAATGAGCTTCTTCCCGGGTTTGTGACATCACTAACCCCGATGTTTACATAAACCCTGCCCCCCGGGAACATGCAACTACCCGTAATGGTAAAGAGGCCGTGACATTTCCGGACAACGTGCACTAGGCGTCAGCGAATCACAACATACTGGGCCAGCTAACCAATCTGAGCCCGATTGCGTGTGTCTTAGGGAGGGGCTTCATAGAACCAGGAACTCAACAGACTGTTTTGACGAGAACAGAAACAGTGGTGTAGAATAAAGGTAAAATATGTGAAAATAATGCATTTAAAAAAAAAAACAAAGCATGAACACTGCACCCCATAAACACAATCAAGCCTTCGAAAAAAGCTGATCAACCAACCTTTAAAATGAAGCTCACTTGTGTATGCGGGTTTTACAAAAATCATAGGAATGCTGTTTTTTAAAGCAAACAAACAAACAAAAAAATAAAATAAAACAGTTGAATCAGTTTATTTT
Source organism: Acrossocheilus fasciatus (assembly GCA_036784905.1). NCBI lineage: Eukaryota > Metazoa > Chordata > Actinopteri > Cypriniformes > Cyprinidae > Acrossocheilus > Acrossocheilus fasciatus. Next base: position 10,451,756 of record CM071938.1, read on the forward strand.
AATGCTTATTTTGTCTAATTTTAAGTCGTCTTTGTTGAGGCCCCCTAGTGGTCTCCATTCCCTGGTGGAGAGCCACTGGCTTATATTTAATTCTTCTGTCCAAATATTATATGTCAGCTACAAAGTTGTCAAAATCCTTCTTTAGTTGTGGGACACTGGCCTAGACTAATGAACATCTGATTATGCATTACTAAAGTAATTCCTGTCCCTTTTTTGGGAATATGATTTACGATTGCACAGACAAGGTCAGTTATTGATTTGATCAGATTTATTAGTTTTATTTTAATATCAAGAATACCGATGTTTTGAGACTATACTTTCAAAAGGCATTTAATTTTTATTCCCCCTATTATTATGCTAATTCCTTGCTCCCTGGACTTCCATTATAAGTGCATTAACATAGTTGAGGACGTGTCAAAATTGCGTTTTGTGGCAGCATGCCAAATAGCTTATCTTTGAAAAAAATATCGGTCCCACTGTATATTAGGTGGCCTTAACTACTATGTACTTATATTTAAATTAATCATGTGGTACAATGCACTTATTGTGTACATACATGTTTTTACATTGTACTTATATTTTTTAAAATACCTACATCTGTAATTAATTTCTGTAATTGCATTTATAATTACACTGTTGACCCATCCCTTACACCTTAACCCACCCTTAAACCGACCCATACCACCAAACCTGTATCCCACCTCAATAACAGCAAAAGTGTTTTGCAATACAATATGAACACAATAAGTACATTTTACTTGTTTTTTCATGTAAGTACATAGTAGTTAAGGCCACCTGATATAAAGTGTGACCAAAATTTCTAAAATAGCTTATCTTGTGTTGAATTTGGAACGTTCCAATATGTAGCAGCTAGTAAGTGGATAAACCATGTGTAAATGTGAATCTCTGCACACTGTGTTTTCTATGACCACACAGGTGTACATGTAACTCTCTATCCACTGTAGAAAGAATACGGCGAGTTATCTTTTGTTTAAGGTGCCATTCACCTTCTGGGTGACTGTTTGTTTGGTGTAGATGTGGTAATGAATTGTTGGGTGTCTGTGTAGACTATGACACGGAGGTCAGTGATTGTTTTTGCTATTTGAACAAGGCTGAATGAATGTAACATGCTTTTAATGAATCCATTTTTAAAGTGTTATGATGTTAACGGGGTGCTCTCAAACTGACGAGCGAGCTTGCTTGCTTGCTTTCTCATTTTCTTTGACTTTTCTGTCTTTTCTGGTGTTCACGTGTTTGTCTGTCCCATTTTTCTAGTACTCTTTGCTCTACATATACTGAGGCTGTGCCTCTTACAATCAGTCCCTCTACTCTTATTTTCACATTTGTAGTTCATTCACATCATTTTTGTACCCTGAGACAATGATTCTCTGCTTTTTTCACTCTGTTCCTCTCTTTCTCTCGCACACTTTCATTCTCTTACATCCTGTTACCATGGCGATAGGCCTTCTGCCATTATGCATTCTCACATGCTTTCCTCTCAGACATGCAGTGAAACACACACTCACATTCACAATGCAACCAGGGAATAATAGCTTGAGTTTTTCAGGGCACACACACACACACACACACACACACGCACACACACACACACACACACTCTCTCTCTCACACACACACACAAATTAGGCCTATACATGCAAGCATACACACAAAAACGCATGTTTATCATTATCCAGTGTTACTAATGTGTATATCTATGATGCCTAAACATATTCTATTGACACTTAATGAAAAAATAAAAGAGGCAAATGGAGGAATGTGATTAAATTAATATGACCTCTGTATACCTCCTTAGTTTAATGTTTTGTTTTGTTTTTTTTTTCATTTTTTTTTTTCATAGTGCTTGTTTCTCAGTCTATCTGTCTGCTTCTGGGTATTTAACACAAACACACATGCACGCACAGTCGCACACACACACACACCTGATACGCTTATAGTGAGCTACCATGCAGCATCAGACCTTAGAAGGACAATAACTGTGAATCTTAAAGGCACTTTAATTCATTTTTACATTTTCACAAAAATAAAAACCTAATTCCAAACATAATGTAAACAGGTTTTACATCCACTTGTCATAGAACCTTTAAGGAAAACATCTGTGTGGAGATGGTTTTTCCATTTAACAAACAGTAACATCATCAGAGTGCGACAAAGTGTGAGCTGTATGATTGTATGCAGATTTTTATCAGTGATGTAGACTCAAATGTTATTTAAAAGACAAAAAAGGGAAAAAAAGTTATTTGAACTAACAAATAATAGATAAGGCTCATGTTCACAGAAATACTTCATTTGATAAATACTCTAAATACTAGACAAGTATTCCATGCATTCTTATTCATGACAAAAAAATGAAACAAAATCATACAAATATGTGAGTAAAGATCCTTTGCACATAAGATCGTAATCATAAATGAGTTATAAAGGTCAGGCTGAATTTCTGAAGGTCAGAAACATTGGTTCATAGATCAAATTTGATTTGCAAATCTGCTTTTTAAACATTTTTCTATGTAAACGTACATTAGAAATCTTTGAGAGTATGCTAGAATGCAGAGAATGCTGATTTGCACAAAACTTGCTGAAAAACATGGTTAATCTATGGAATGAGGGCAGTTGAAAAAACACTCAATGGATAACTTCAATTCTTAATTTGTAGCAATAATTAGTCAATTTAATTTTGGGTGAACAATGTTTTGTAGACAGATTAACTTTTAACATTAACTTTTAGCACTTTACAATAGAACTGTCATTAAACTTATCATTAATGACAGTCAAAGGTGTGGAATAATTATGTTTTTTTTTTAATATGTTGTTAAAAAAGCATTTACCAAAGCTGCATTTATTTGATCAAATATACAGTAAAACAGTAATATTGTGAAATATTAATAACATTTAAAATAACTATTTTCTACTTAAGACATAATTTATTCCTGTGAAGCTAAATTTTCAGCAGCCATTACTCTAGTCTTCAGTGTCACATGATAATATTTGACCTGAAGGATCATGTGACAATAATTTAGACATTGTAAATTGTAATAATATTTTACAATATAACTGTTTTTACTGTATATTTAATCAAACAAAAGCAGCCTAGGTGAGGATAAGAGAGTTTTTCAGAAGAAAAGAATCAAGATAAAAGAAAAGAATCAAGCTAATATAAAAGAAATTGATCAATTTTCCCAATGCCACAACAATAACACATGATCTCTAACATAACACAACATTTTTTTTTTTTTTTTTTATGTTTCCAGAAAAATGTGCAAATTGTGTTTGGAGTTTGACAGCTCTTTTAAATTCCTCTGACTCTGAATAGGAAAAAACTCCAAACATTTTGACTGTGATTGAGATTAATGTATCTCTGTCATTTTTTCTTCTACTTCTTCTTTACTCATTGATCCTAGCACAAAGAAAGGGAGCAAAGAAGAAGTCAAACGCAAATTTAATGGCTTTAAGCATGGTTTTCCTCCAGTTCCGTTCAATCTTGACCTGTCGTCCCTCAGGCACCAATGACGAGCTGCAGTCCAGACAGTGTATGGCTTTCAGTTCAAATGCAGGTAATTTGGTACCCAACTTCCCTTCCAGCTTTGTGCTGAACTCTACCATGCTGCCTGGATCGAGGTTCAGTAACACCTGTTTAAACTCGTGACTCGCCATTAGGAGGATGTCACCTGCCGGATCGTCAAGTTGCGTGACTCCATCCGCCAGCATGCCGACCGTCACCTCAAAGCGGTAACTGTTGAAGCGTTTAACATGGCATTGGTGTTTAGCAAAGGCCTTTATCCGACAGAGCTCTTCCTCTTCCTGCTGGAGAAACAGCATTGTGGCATTGACAGGCTCGACTCCCGTGACATTCGCAACCGGAGACGTATTATTCTGTGCTTCACACTTCGGATAAACCTCACCATAGAGACAGCGCAACCAGTCTCCCATAAACACTGGTAGCAAGTTTATAACAGACTGAGCTCCGTTTTCCATCTCGACTACACGAACACGACGGAATATTCCTGTCCAGGTGACACGATGACCTTCCAGATGGCTGCATAAGAGCTGTGTTTGAGCCATTCCGTGATCCTGCCAGGCACGTGGGCCGCACAGTGTACCATATTCCTGCCAAGTGATTGTGGAGTTATACACCTTTAGACCTTCAGCATTATAGACATAGACGCCGCAGAGTAAAATCACCGTAGTGATGCACAGGAGGATCAGTTTCACCGGACCTCTGTGGGTGATGGAACGGAAGACATTTAGGATGGACAGGCTGAATCGAGTCCAGAGCCGCAGGATCACAGGGATGGCGCACACTGCCAGCGTCACCAGCATTTTAGTCAACTCCAGCTCCAGGAACCACTTAACCATCTGAATCAGCAGCATCGCCATCAGACCCAAAGCCAAAACGGGTAAGGCAAACAGGAAGAGGAAGTAGGCCACACAAGTGCGGATAAGGCCAATGGTGGTGGAGTTCTGCAGCAGGACCACAGAGAACTCGCACCACGCGAAGCAGACCAGATACGGCACCAGGAAGCAGTACGTCCCTCTGAATCCCCTCATGCGTGCCATACTATACATTTAAAAAAATATGTCTGGTTAGGTACTGTATGGTCACTGTATCAATATATATTATACTAACTTGACTTAATTGAGGAAACTGTTACTTGCCCTATTGGGTCAGTGCTGTATTTTACTTTATTTTATTTATTTAAAAATAACTGTGACACTGGTTGTGATATTGGTTTCTTCTAGGTAAAATTATCTAGCTGGCTAACATAGATGAATAGCCATCTCGAAAATCGCAAACATTAATTGTCATATTCTTGATAGCATAATAATGATTTAAAAATTACTAATCAGTTAGAAATGATTCGTCATTATGTCTTTATTTTCCAGCAAAAGTGTTTAATTTATTTCCTTTGGCCAGTTTTCCTTTGTACAGAAAATGAAACATTTAATGAAAAAATGTGTTTGAAATGTGTAATCATAAATAATATTTTTAATAATCTTCCGCTATTACTGCAAGATTTCTTTGTGAAAAAATGTACATTTCATGAAAAAAAACAAAAAAACATTTACGTGTGAAAAATGCATAAATATTGAATAATTAGACATTATTAAAAATGTTCATGTAAATAAAAAATTATCAATTTAAGCATACATTTTTGGAAAATTTTCTTTGTACAGAAAATGTAACATTTGATGAAAAATATGTGTGAAATGTATAATCATAGATAATATTTTATAATTTCCAGCCATTGCAAGTTTTCTTTGTGGATATATATATATATATATATATATATATATATATATATATATATATATATATATATATATATATATATATTACATCTGAAATCATTAATTCAGAATATAAATTTTATATATTAATTCAGAATATTAATTTATATAAATTATTCTAAAATAATAGAATTAGATGACACACAACCCACATTTGCACCGGCTGTAACATGAAAGCAAAATATTTTTTTTATTAATAGAAATTTATAATTTTAAACATTTTATTGCCTAATTATTCAATATTTAGTTTTTCATGTTGTATTTATTTCAGCTGTATTTCAAATAGCAAAAAATGTTTTTTTTTTTTTGTTTTTTTTTTTGGAAATAGCAAAAAAAAAAAAAAAAAAAAAGGTTTAGTTTTAGTTTAAATTTTGTTTTAGTTTACATAAAATAACCCTGGTCCAATCCAGTGCATTGGATGTACATTGCCTTAAATAGATACAGTAAAAATGTTCTTTTACCTGAAGAACAAGTAGAAAAGGTAGATGTAGAGCACACAGGGTACACTGAGCTCCAGCACCAGCGATTCTCCTAGAGGGATAGTTGTGAAAATATGTCCCAGCATCCTGGCCATCGCCATTTCCTTTGGCAACCTGCTGGTCAAGGCACACAAAGATGAAGCCACCTCGATGATGAGTGCCCTTCGTGTGTAAGCTGCCACAGATGGGCTCAGGCTCATGTAGCTCATTGCCGTAAAGAAGATGGCCACTGTGGAAAGCTCCGAGCATGGGATCCAGCCTTTATCTGCTACTGGGAAGGTGAAGATCATAAAGAATACTGATATCATGAAGTAGAGGTACTGCTCCAGGTTGTTCCAGCCATAGTTGGACTCCGCTTGCTCCACGTCCAGGCTGGGCTCGAAGCGTGTGAGGAGGGCAGTTAAGGCACTGAAGTTCTCCCATCCTTTGCTGCTCTTGAAGACTCTCAGTGTGCAGATGGCCATGGAGATAAAGGAGAGGTAGAAGATGAGGAGCGGGATGACGAAGGCAAACAGATCAATGGTGAGATTGGAGATGATGAAGAAGAAGATAAGGGCATTGACGTGTTGCGTTGGGATGATGGTGCTCAGCCACTGGACACCAGCACGAGATGCCCAGTCAATTAAAAGTTCCTTCATCTCAATAATCACATGGAGAGGGTACTGCAGACCCTACAAGGTGAGGAAAGACAAAGTCAACATCTGCATTTTACAAGAGTACTGTCAAACAAAAGTTAGATAAATAGCTAGATCAACAGTTACTATGTCAAGCAAACTTTTGTACATATTTTTTGTCAATTTGTTTTTCACCAAGAAGTGGGATTTTATGTCCAGGGCTCTCTTCATCGCACCACCTCGTCCGGTAGCCAATATCATCCCACTGCCCGACATGCCCCAACTGGACTTTCGATGACGCTTATGAGTGGCGGGGGCCGATTCATTTTTTTCCTGTATGAAAATAGCAGCATTTTTTGATGTATTAGCAAGCATGAAGCTGGTTTTATCAACTTACATTACGGTCTCATTGGTGGACATTTAAGTTAAAAGGGAAAGTTCACCCAAAATTAAAATTTTGGCATCGTTTACTCAACCAAACAAAACATTCCAAACATTTGTCATTCCAAACAAAACACAAAATATATATTTTAAAAAAATGTCTCAGTGTTTTTTATTTCCTTACAGTGAAAGTCACTGGCATCCAGTTTTGCTTTGGACCTCACTGAGTTTCATTATAGACTAAAATTGTTTTCCACAAAAGACAGAAAGTCACAGCACACTCTTTAAGCGCCTTTCTCATAGACAAATAAATGATGATAGCTTATATATTCATCAAACACCTCCATAACTTCCATAGCACCTCACCATTTCAAATGTGGATACATCACTTTTCCTTAACATCTTCTCCTCTTCCTTTGCATCTACGCCTGAGGTTCTCAGTGTGGGATTGCAGGCAATGCCTTCTGTGAACTTTTTCGTCATCTCCACAAAATCTTCCACATCCACATACTTAGAGCTAGCTGTAGAAGGACAAAGATGCATAGTATCTCTGGCTAAAATTTAGAAAATTATACCTCAGGTTGGTTTACCAACCATTCAATTCCTTTACCAACAAACTAAGATTTCATTTATTGCATTTGCATACACACAAATATGTGCACTTACATTCATTAGACACCATGGTCTCCAGGATTTTCCTCTGAGTGTGAATGCTGGGTGTTACACCATATACAGCAGGTTCACCTATTAGGAAGAATGGATTAAAATAAGAGTTACTACTAGCAAGACATGTTAAAAAGAATGTATTTCTTAATCACAATCAGGTGTTTATTTAACAATATAAGCATTCCAAAATTCAAAATTTGGTCAAAAATGCCACCTGTTTCAGATTTAAGGTACACAAGGATGGAAAATGCTGTTGAAAAAAAGAAAGAAAGAAAGAAATCTGCCAATTACCTGGTACAGTATTGACCTGGCTGACATTCTCCAGCATCTCAGACATGGCTACTTTCTTCTTTCTGTCAGGATTGAGTTTCCAATACATCGACATAGCTGCTCTCCTCACTGCCTGTTCAAGCTTACTCTCTGAGGACAGCCTTCTCACTTCCTGTGCATTCTCTGGTGTGATGCCTGCCAGTATAGAAGAATGCATTTGGGATTATTATAAAGAATTTGTCAGTAACCATTACAACAATTAAATTTTCAGATTATATTGACATAACTTGCACTTGAAAGCATGTTCTCAATGTTCCTTGTTTTCTCAACTTCTCCTCACCTTTCTTTTGGATCCAGCATTTCTGAAGTAGTTTGGCTGCATCCCTCCGACCTTGTTTTGCTGCCTTCACAAACCATTCAACAGCTGTATGGGTATTTGTCTCTGTGTCTTTGTCTTCTGCCAGTTTAAGGTAGTATTTACCGAGCTACAGCACACATTAAAAAATACACATTAAAATAATTAACCAATAATGTTTTAATTCATCAACTGACATGTAGAAACACCTCAAGATCATAAATCGTATGTATAAAAAACAAACTTCTTTTGTTTAGAGTAGTTTGCTTAGATCACAACATTAGACTACATTGCCCATCAACCCCTGCATCATTTTGATGAACAATAATAACTGGCCTAATATCCCAGAGGCTCAAAGCCAGACTGAGTATCATATAACCATATCTAATCTTAGCCTGAATGCTAAACCATGATTATTAAACCTTGGTAAGCGCTTCTCGGTGTGCCTTTAGCAACACAATCATAGATTAGTGCAAAATCATTAACAGAAAGTAAACTATGCAGTCAAATGTTTGACCTATCTACTAGGCTTATCTCCATCCCCCATAATGCTTTATGTACTCGAATCTAACTGAATGAAAAAAGTAAAGATGTGGAATTCATTTAGGAGGAAAGAGGAAGTGGAGATCTCAAAGAATAGTCAGGGCTCATCGTTTAATGTATGTGTCTACAGGATGTATGTCAGCTGAGTCTGTATATACAGACACATTTGCTCTGACTGAGAGAGTATGTGTGAAAATATATACACGTAGGAGCAATTGAGTTATATTGAGACTGGGCTCATCTTCCAGAGAGCTGAAAATAGACCCACTCATCATGGCCATGCCAAAAAGGACACACTTTAAGGCAGACAGAAACACTACATAATTCAATACACTGTAGATCATTTAAAATATTACAGCTACATTATGAACACTTGTGTTCATTATATAGGTCACAGCACACATGCTCAATCAAAGAAGGCTGTTGAAGAAAGCAACCCAATTGCAGAATAGAATTCAGTCCACTTCAATATTAAGTTATGAGATGTCATTTCTTTGCTTGCTATCAGTTTATACACTACATATTCTTTTCCACAATAAATTGTCAAAATTTTATGACCAGTTTCACATTGTCATATCATTTCATATGTGTGTTCGTGCACTCACTCTACTCTGTGCTCTAGGGTCTCCAGCCTCAGCCTTCTCCAGGAGTTCCTCAAAAGACAGATCTTCATCCAAATCATCTATGAAAGGTAACAGTCACTTACAGTTATGTTAACACTATTGTGACACAATATTGAAAACTTTATGAATCCACAAATCCTCTTAATAATTCAGCTATGTTCATCTTTGAAATAAATAAATAAAATAGAGTGAATCGTGTGATCCTGGTAGTTAGATCATAATCAGTGTTGATTAAAGTTTCAGAACAATCCAAGAATGACTATTTTTAATTAAATAATCATTTTTGAATGGAAACAAGAGCTTGAGTATGCCTGAACAGACATTTTACTGAACATAGTTTATCTATAGATTCCTGCCAACTGAGTTGTTTACTTGGTTCTCTGTCATTGATTTAATCATGGCCTCAATATAGTTAATAGGTTGCAGCTGAAGGGATCTTCAAAGTTGACGTCTCCATTACCTTCTGACACTATAGGCTGAAACCAAGCCACAAAAGCAAAACCAGACCATGAGTAAATAAATGTACCCTTTAGATTTTCAAGTGAGAGGTGTATCTATTTCTTGAACACTGATGTCCTAATAAAGCACACTGGTTTGGGATAAAAATAGGATTTATGTTCTTGGTGAAAATAAAGCTAGAACACACTAGCATGTGTCAGTAGCTCCGCCATGTCTGACTGATTACCCTGATTTGGATGCATTCCTTTAGTGTAATGCATAATGAATGTATATCAAGAAACTACAATTAATATGGTACTATCAAAAAATATCAAGCATAATAAGTTGATTTTTGACAAGGTAAATATCTGAAGTAACTTCAAAGAGTTAAATACCTACAAAGAAATCTGAAATTTGATTATACAAAAACTATTTTCTTTAGCAGATTGTCCTTTAGCTTTCTTTGTTATGCAAAGCTTCACTTACCACATTCTTCAGCCTTGGCCTCTTCCTCAGCCTTTTTTATTTTCTCCTGCATCATCACCTTTTGGGCTGCAGCCAAAAAGCTCCGTTGACGTGGGAGTTTACTGGAATCCACTGCAGGTACTTTGGTGGAGGACAGCGAAGCTTTAGGAGGAGATGTAGATTGTGTAGGATCAGCAGAAATGGTGATGCTGGGTGTGGATGGGTCATTGGGAGAAGATAATGTTGATTTTGATAATGATGAAGATGTTGTAGCTGGCATAGTTGGAGTAATTTTAGAGATATGTGATGATGTAGGGGTAGGTTTTGGTGTTGCTTGTTTTTCAGGTGTTGATCTGGCTGTAAAGTTTGAGGTTTTAACTTTAGTTTGTTTTAAATTAGTATCTTGAGTTGAAGAAGGGGTGGATTTAGGTGGTTGGTCTGGGCCGCCAGAACTGGAGAGTGGGGGACCCGCCGTCTCATTGCCTGGAATGGATTTAGTTGATGGAACAGGAGGGTTGGGACGTTTGTGGGTTGCACTTTTCTCCTTGAGAGTCTCAGGAGATGGTGGTGGGTTAGCATTAACATCCTTCTCACCTAAAAGACATAAAGTGCATAGACATATTGTTTACAGAGAGACCTTTTTTTCACTTACACTAATTTCTTACTTATTTATGTGTTCTTACACAATTGGTAATATGCTTTTTACATCTAAACTCTACTCCATACACCACACAAATGTATACAGTATACAGTGTATATATGTGACCCTGGACCACAAAACCAGTCTTAAGTCGCTGGGATATATTTATAGCAATAGACAAATATACATTGTATAAGTCAAAATTATAGATTTTTCTTTTAAGCCAAAAATCATTAGGACATTAAGTAAAGATCATATTCCATGAAGATATTTTGTAAATTTCCTACCGTAAACATATCAAAACTTCATTTTTGATTAGTGATATGCATTGCAAAGAACTTAATTTGGACAACTTTAAAGGTGATTTTCTCAATATTTTGATTTTTTTGCCCCCTCAGCTTCCAGATTTTCAAATAGCTGTATCTTGGCCAAATATTGTCCGATCCTAACAAACCATACATCAATGGAAAGCGTATTTATTCAGCTTTCAGAAGATGTATAAATCCCAGTTTCGAAAAATGACACTTATGACTGGTTTTGTGGTCCAGGGTCACATATGGGCTACAAAGAATACCTTAATCACTTGCTCTCATTTCTTACATATTTAATTAGCCTGTATACATAACAAAATTCATAACATGGTTTTTACATGTTAACTGTATTCTTATATACATTTTGATAACCTATACCTAATAAATGTGTGTACACAATATACACAATATGTTTTGACAGACCTTAGAGAATAATTACTGAAATTAAAGGTAGTTTTACTACTCAAAATAAAAGAAAACTGAATCGAAACGACTTACTCATTTAAGCTGAATGAACAGTCTTCCTCAATATATGGCGTAACACAACAACAAAAAAATTAACTCTTTTTAAAGTTTTCTGTGCTGTCCACACATTATAGCTCTTTGAAACCGGAGCCCCACTAAGGAATCGCAGTTGTTAAAACCCACCATATCTCCAGAGAACGAGCTTCGATTGGATATTTCAAGTGCCAATCAAAGTGTTCCCCTCTGATTGGCTGAATCGAGCAGTGTGAATGGCATCGCACAAAGGATTGTCATCATAGCACTTGATTTGCATTCGCATGACAACAAAACACATCAATCTTACTGTGGCGAAAGACTAGCGTAAAATAATAATTGTGACCCTTTTTATCATGACAAAATCATGAAGAAGATTCAGTGAATGAACGTCGGTTAGACCCATGGGCAGCCACTAGATGTCAACGAAGTAATAATAATAGAGTTGTTGCGGGACGCTCATGCAGCTCCAAATGTTCATTACACCCCATGCTATTTGTGGAACAAAGATGAAAAAGGAGGAGACACCGTAGGGACCAAGGCTAGACTGAACAGTGAGAACAGTTGGGGGTTTTGATTCATCCCAACTCGAATCTTTTGAATCTATTCTGTTTAACTTTCTAAAGATCCGATCACTGGTTGACCGTTTCTGCCATTAAGAACCATTAACACCAACTATATTACTGTCCAACCCAACAGAATGATCATTTTCTGTTTATTATAAACGTGATGTTATGTTGTTTGCCGGTTTAAATGCTCGAGCTCTTTAAAATTGATGGATTCTGATTGGCTGTCAATTTTTGACTTGAACATCAGCTGAAAAATCGTTCTAAAAGCGATTCCAGTGACTTCCCCTCATAGAATTTAAAGAATTATATTCTATAAGCTATTTATATTCATCGTTATACTTTGACTCTGCAATTGATTATTTACGTCAGTAGGTAAGCACAAGTGTGTTTTTTTTTTTTGTTTTTTGTTTTTTTTATGAAGAATTAATTTATTCACTCATTCGTTAAAAACAGTTCATGGTTGAAATTTGTGACTCCAGAAGGAGTGCTTTGAGTAGGCTACATCCCACAAAATTCAAAATATATGTATTTGTTTGTTTGTTTGTCTAACTTTGAGACAGCAGGCCTATAAGGTAGCTATAGGAAAAGGCTGATACAAAAAAAAAAAAAAAAAAAAAAAAATCAAAGTTTAGCTAAATAACATTGAAGGAGAATATTTGTATTCATTTCGTTCATGAGTATCGTTCTGTTCTATCACACAGGCTACGTAATGAAGGGCCTATTGTTCAAAACATATTAAAAATGTATTCCAAAGCAGTCACGTGCTGAAACGGGAGAGACTTCAGTGAAAACATAAGTCAAAAATATAGCCTATAGGCTAGTCCGTGTAAATAAACAATTTTATTTAAAAGATTCGTTCACGACTCGAAACACCACTAGAGCTCTCCAAAGTTCCATGCGTTTACCCAGACTGGTAGTTTTATGCAAGTCAGTGCAGCTGACTGCAGTGTTTGTGCGCATCTTGCACGCACTTTCGGATGGAGGATGGCAGTCACTGGCACTGCATTACCCAAATCTTCAGTTCGGCAAAATAAACAGGAAAAAAAAATTATATAGGTCTAAATTAAAACAAGTAACTTCATTTGATTTTACCAATGTTCTGAGAGAACTGGATTTGAGGATGCAATTTATTCGGACTAGCTCATAATAAAACGCTTTAGTATAGCCTACTGTCTGGAAAGTAGATCGCAGCATCATTATCAGTCTGCAAGCTGCGACCTCAGCATCCCCAGGCAAACCAAGGCTGACCTGGTTTTCTGCACTGGCATCTCGCTTTATCATTGTATTAGAGCATCCTATGAGTGATGTCGGACTGTAGGCGACAGTGGAACCGGGAGGATGAGCTCCCTGTGTACCTGGCTAAACCCATCTCGACTGGACCCAACCAGCGTCACAAGTCTCACGGAATGTTCAGCTCCGTCGAGGGCGCATATGATAGCAAGACTATCGATTTTGATCAATACGCCGTAGGGAGGAAGGGGAACAGGAGCTCACGGAGCAGTAGCAGGGAACGCATCGTGGATGGGGACTTTGAAGCTTATGAGATCAGCGGGGGGACCATCAGCTCCCCGGGTGAGAGAGACGACAGGCGTCCGGGTGTCGAAATCACGGATCGGACTGAAAAGGAATGTCGTTATGAGCAAAACAACGGGAAGGTGGGCTTAAATGTTATGCGTGACCATTTTCGGCGGATTTGAACCTTAAACCATGCAAGTAGGCTACACAAGGTTCAAATTTGTTCATAAAAGCATAACAACATCTCTTTGTAGAGCAGAATGAACGCATAGCCTAAGTAGGCTAGCTATTGTTCTGACATAAATTGCGAAAGTAAAAACCTTAGTTAACTTACCATACTTTATATGATTTAAAAAATAAACAAAATTTACAATGAAATGCCGGAATTTTATTATTACAAGAAAAATAAATAAAATGTAAAAATGTAAAATTCAATAGCCTACTGTAATTTTACTATAAGAAAACCAAAAATAAAACTTCAAAATTAAGTTTGAATTAGCCTTATATAAGAAATATATGCTTATTTTGTATTTCAGTGTAAAATATTACTACCGTAGGCTAAGCTACCATAAGTTACAAAAAGTTTAAATTTATGAGCTATTTCCTATGCAAACCATCTTTTTTTTTTTAAGTTGCATTTTCTATTTAGTAAATGTCTGTTGTGTTATTTTACTGTCACATTTGTCACTTTGAAGATTTGTGCCTGTTTTATTGGAACGATATTTTAAGGTTAGCATGCTTGCTTAACATTCTTTTACTTGAGAACGGAACGTCGATTTGTAACATTCCAAGAATGCCAAAATGTTATCTTTCCTTATAGAACGTTATTTAGATAAACTATTCATAATTACATATTTTAAAAAATATATATATATATTTAGGAGCGTATTTGACTAATTTTTAATTTATGAATGAACCTTATTATCCAATATATCATAAAACAAAAACTAATTTTACTAAACTATTAGTAGACCATTTTTGACCCATAACGCCGACATTCTCTTTACCGATTCTCGCCCAGTTCTCTCTCTCTCTTTGTATGTGAGGGGGGCGCTCCAACAAACACTCAAATACAAACCACGTCTTCGAACAGGCTACAGATACACACTCAAACACACACACACACACACACACCTCAGGAGAGGCGCTCGCTTGTGTAGCTCTAACGGAGCGCTAGTTCGTTAAGTGGGTTGGTGGCACAAAGAAGCGGGTGACTGCTCATTGTTCATCTCCTGAAATCATAAAGGAGAGATGTCTGGGACGGGCTACCAAGGGAAGAAGAACATCCCGCATTTGACGGTAAGACACCGGCTGCAAGGCGACCCTTCTGCTCCCGGTAAATCCTGCGCATGGGGGAAACGAGAAGGGATTAAATTCTTAGCGAGCCAACAAAGCAGAGGCCGCTAAGAAGAAGAGCACTGAAATCAGCCAACGGAAAGGTTACCATTACTGCTACAATGTGGCACAGCCAGGCACACATCCCCGCCGTGCATGAAGCGACGAACGCTCCGTTTGCGTTTACAATAGATGCCGGGATAAATAATGAATCGTGCATGAATCTACAGCAGCTTTGTTGGGCGCGCTTCATTTGACAAATGGCGAGTCCATATGCAGCGGACTAGACGCAACAGGGTCTGTCGCCAAGAGCAGAAATCTGGAATAAACGGACGCCTTTTTTTTTTTTTTTAAATGCCAGTGCACACATTAAAACAAAGAACATAGGAATATGAGCCCTGTGTGTTGTATGTTTGCCTGTAGTTATGGATTAGAATGATCCTAATCCACTAAAGCAATCTTTGCGATCTGTGCCTGGTTGACATCTAGGAATAGCGCGTATATTGAGGTTTTTGCTTTGAATATGAAGCCTGAATCTGTTAAGGAAAACGACATGGTATGTGCCTTCCTGACAACTGGGTGATGCGAGGTTACCATGGCAACCTAACATCTTTCCACATTACCACATTTGCTCTTCTCTGTTCATAGAACCCCACCCATTCACAGAGTGTGAGGCTGAAACTGTGCAGAAGGCTCTTTTATCAGTGGTTGTAAGAGCACTTCACTGAATTGCAAATATAGCAGGTAAAATAAGGTTTAAACTGCTGTTGGAATGACTCATTCTCTTGCTGGCTCTCTGTGTTTCTTTTCCTCTCTTCTTTAGAGCGAGCGGCTGCTGATTAAAGGCGGAAGAGTGGTCAATGATGATCAGTCGCTATATGCTGACGTTTATGTTGAAGATGGAATTATTAAGTAAGACATCTTTCACAAGCAAATGCACACAAAGCACAATTAAATTTTTCAGTAGCAATTGCATATCGTTGTTGTAAATATGAATGATGCATGCATGAAAACTACGCACCAATCACAGTCACATTCAAAAAAATAAATACATAAATTGCTCTATGCAGCATCTTAAAAAATATATTAATTCATAGTTTTACTGGAATGTTATTTGGTCCCACTTTATATTAAGTGGCCTTAACTACATCAAAAAATAAGTGTTCATATTGTATTGCAAAACACTTTTGCTGCTATTGAGGTGGGATACGGGTAAGGTTAAGGACACGTTTGGTGGTATGGGTAGGTTTAAAGGTGGGTTAAGGTGTAAGGAATTGGTCAACAGTTTAATTATAAATTGTAATTACAGAAATTAATTACAGATGTAGTTACATGCAGGTATTCCAAGAATGTAAAATGTCCAGTTTGTGTTATTTCAAAACAATTAATACAAATTTAGAAATCTGAAATAATTGTCTACTGTGTGCTGACATTTACATTGAAACATCATGCTCATGCACAAGCAAATATTATTAATATGAATTATATGTATAAAGGCCCATTCATACTGGTGAGTGAACACTTATGAGGTAGATTATGCAGATTTGTTTTTCTTTCTGTTCTGTTGTGTTGTGTTTCTTTCTGTGGCTGTCAATAGAATGAAATAATGCTTAATTGCATTATATTGCATAACATGTTAAATTTGGCATCATATGCAGTTCTCCTGTGGCATCAGGCTATTAAAACCTTTTTATAACTTTTTTGTTTCAATTGAACACCTGTATTTGTATCTGTCGTGTAATGCAGTGCATGTGTAGTACGTAATGTATTTGTGTAGTATGTAATGTGTTTGTAATGTATTCATCTCCCATCTCGCCTTCAGACAGGTTGGGGAGAACCTGATTGTGCCGGGGGGCGTGAAGGTGATTGAGGCTAATGGGTGTATTGTGATTCCTGGAGGTATTGATGTGAACACCTGCCTGCATAAGCCTTACTTGGGCACACCACCTGTGGATGACTTCTACCAGGGCACCAAAGCTGCTCTGGCAGGAGGAACCACCATGATCAGTAAGTCTGGATCAATTGTTAACCTAGTATTAAAAAAAAAAAAGAAGATTTTATAAAGTTTTTCTTAAAAAAAAGGACTAAAATGCCATTTGATCTCAGGATTGTGGCAAAGGTTCAAGTATGTCGAATATTTAGGATGCAGTGCTGAATGTTCTGAGCAACCTCCTGGACTAGGACTCACTGTGAGAGCAAAGCAGTGTCCCAAATATGTCTGTTGTCCCTCGGTTGTGCATGTCAACTACAGCCAATCAGATTTTATTTTCTCCAGCAGTCTGAGCAAAGAGTTTTTTCATGGTTACAATTGCTACTTTTCTTTAAACAATGCATTAGAACTATTAGCTGTTGTGAATGACACAAAGAAATAAAAAGAGTCTTTGTGCATGTGAAAAAGTCTTCAAGGAGCATACAGAAATCAATAGAGTAATCTAGGACTAAAGCAGCAAAGTAACAGCATCCTCAATAGAAAAGAATAGGAACTATTTCATAGAATCTTCAAAAATCAACACAAACATAAAATCTCAAACACGTTTTGAACAGAATCCATCATTTTCTGTTTCAGTTGACCATGTGACTCCACAGCCTGGTGACAGTCTTTTGGAGGCCTTTGAGAAGTGGCAGGAAGCGGCAGATAAAAAGTCCTGTTGTGATTATTCACTTCATGTGGATATCCCTCATTGGCATGAAGGTGTGAAGGAGGAGCTGGAACAGCTGGTACAGGAAAAAGGTGAACACATATTTAAAGATGTGACAATATTTGCAAAGCTACAAATCTTGATCATACTGATGTTTCAGAGCCACTTGTTAGAATTTGCCAAATGCTGATGATTGTTAATTCACAACTGTTTGGGGTCAGTCAATTAAAAAATATTTAAAAAAAAATTAATTCACCAAGGACACATTAAATTGATCAAAAGTAACAGTAAAGACATTTACCTTTGTAATGTTACAAAAAAAAAAATTTCAAATAAATGGTCCTTTGCACTTTCTATTCATCAAGGATCCTGAAAAATGAATGATGGGTTTCAAAAAAATATGTTTTCAACATTGATAATAATAAAAAAAATATTTATTGAGCAGCAAAAAAAAAAAGCATATTAGAATAATTGCTGAAGGATCAAGTGACACTGAAGACTGGGGTAATGGCTGCTGAAAATTAAAAAAAAGTTGCATTTTAAAATATACTAAAATAGAAAACAGTTCTAAATTGCAATAATAACGTTACAATTTTACTGTTTTATCAAACAAATCCAGCCTTGGTGAGCATAAGAGACTTCTTTCAAAAAATTAAACCATGTTACGCACTCAAAACTTTTGAACGGTGCTGTAATTGTTTTCTGAAATATATGTTAATGTTCTCTTCTTTTGGCAGGAATCAACTCTTTCCAAGTGTACATGGCTTACAAAGGGTTATTTCAAATGTCTGACTCTCAGGTTAGGTATCCATGCTTCCATCTATAGAACATCCTGTACTGTAATATAATAAAATAACTAATTTGATCTCTCTTTCTTTCTCTCATCTAGTTGTATGAAGCATTCTCATTCCTTAAGGACCTGGGGGCAGTGGTGCTGGTGCATGCAGAGAATGGAGACCTCATAGCACAGGTACCTGTTGTCAAATGAGCAAATGCCATACAGAATTCAAACCCACTTTGCTGCCACTTAATGTTTTTTCAATATTTGTGTTAAAGGAGCAAAGCAAAATCTTGGGAATGGGCATCACTGGTCCGGAGGGCCACCCACTGAGCCGTCCAGAGGAGGTGGGATCAATAAATTGGCAAACTATTTAGAAGTTTAACTGAGTGACTGTTAATCCAGTCAGTTTCAGCAGAGTGAAGTGTCTTGATGTAATTGGATGTCTGTTTCACAGCTGGAGGCGGAGGCTGTTTTCCGTGCTATTACTCTTGGCAACCGAGTCAACTGCCCTGTCTACATCGCCAAAGTGATGAGTAAAAGTGCAGCTGATACTGTGACCAATGCACGGAAGAAAGGTGACTGAAATATTGTTGCATGCTGAACTCACAATTTAATATTCTTGAAATAAGTCTCTCACCGAGGCTGCATTTATTTGATCAAAAATACAGTAAAAAAGTAACATTTTATTACATTATTTTCTATTTTTATATATTTTAAAATGTAATATATTAAAAAGCAGAATTTTCAGCAGCCTTTTCTCAGTCTTCAGTGTCACATGATCCTTCAGAAATCATTCTGTTATGCTGATTTGCTGCTCACTGATCACTTATCACTGTTGAAGCAGTTGTACCGCTCAATATGTTTGTGATATTACATTTTTTCCGAATTTATTTGAAAGACTATTGTAACAATAATAAGTCTTTACTGTCACATTTGGCCAATTAATGCATTCTTGCTGAATAAAAGTATGAATTTCTTCCAAAAAAAATAAAAAATATTGTCACCAAACTATAGTATAGTAGTAGATGTACTTAAAAAAAAAAAAGTTATTTATTGCTATGTCTAGCAAAACTGGTTAATTTAAACAAACTTGAATATGCCAGTTCTATAATTTATGGACTTATGCTCTTTATTGCCCTGGCTTTAGGCTCTGTTGTTTTTGGTGAGCCAATCACAGCCAGCTTGGCAACAGATGGATCCCACTATTGGAGTAAAAACTGGGCAAAAGCAGCAGCCTATGTGACTTCTCCACCCCTCAGCACTGACCCGACAACACCTGATCACCTTCACTCACTACTGGCCTGGTAAATCATTTTGAGTTATTTCTACATTTTTATATATCTGTGTCATTTGCAGAGTTATGGTGTAGATGCAGTGTAATACTGGAGTCTCATGCCAAGTGGCACTATCTACCAATTTTTTTTATCTACTCTCTCCATTACTTTGGCTCTTTGCTACACCCAGACCACAGACACACCTTTTCCTGGCCCCATTTCTAAAAATAGATCAGGCTTTCATCTCCTGTTGCCATGGTTACAGCACTCTCCTCCTCCCTCCCCACATACACACACACACACACACATAACTTGCAGGCTGCTAGACTATGAGAGAGATGTCATTATGTTGACATCCGCAGCCACACATACTTTCACATGCACACACACACACACACACACTCAAAGGCACAGAGATTCACACTCACACACACACACTGTCACGTAGAGGCAGACCGGCACAGCTGGAGAGAGGACATTTATTTTTAGCGTAGATACATTAGTCAGGTCCAAAGGATGATAGGAAGTTCTAGAAAAACATCAAAGATTTTTTGTTAAGTATTAAACATTATACAGTATGTAGGATGCGAAGACAAACTTTAATTGTATTGTGTAGAGTGGTATTGTATTTTGTGGATTTCAAAGCATATCACCTCTGTTTTGATTTTCATCATTTCATTGTGTACATCTTTTGTCCACATTAACAGTCACTAGGGGTGTGCGATATATATCGTCTGCGATAATATCATAATTGTTGTTTTAACGATGTGCAATTTGACATTATGGAGTATTTTGTAAAAACCAAACAGAACACCTACCCTGTAAAAAAAAAAAAAGAAAAAAAAGTTGAGCCATCTTGAGTTTGCTCAACTTATTTTTGTGGGAGATTCTCAAATTTTTGTTGTATAAACTTAAAATGACAAGGTCAGAAAACTCAAAAATCTGCTGAAGCTGGTTGCCTTAATTTTAAGTTGTCTCAACTTTTTTTATTTTTTATTTTTTTATTACAGTGTATGAAGCTAGTGCACGCTTACTTTATGTGATGAAGTCTAGAGTGTGTTCTTTCACTGCATGATTCAGTCTAATAAAATGCATTAAGAATGATCACAAAATTCAAGATATGGGGACAGGAACTTTGCTGCCGTAACATGGCCGCGGCAGGCACAGTGATATTACGTAGCGCCTGAAAGTAGTCCCCAGCTAGGTAACTAGTTATAATATAGCTGGGGACTACTTTCAGGCGCTGCATAATATCACTGCGCCTGCTGCGGCCATGTTACGGCAGCAAAGTTCCTTGATTATTACGCCGGAATGAGAGTATAGTTCCTAGCCAAATCGGACTAGAAAATCACAACTTTTCATTTTCCGCCGGTCTTAGTACACGATATAACTACAGAAGAGTCGAGTTTTAAATAGGAAAACTATCGAAACTCTTTGGTCATTTTTGAACGCGATGCTACTGGTCTAATCGGATTCAATGATCTATGCTAAGCTATGCTAAAAGTGCTATCGCCAGACCCGGAGATCGGCTGAATGGATTCAAAAACGGTAAAACTCTACTTATTAACTCTGAGGGAGTTGGAGAATGAGCCTATTTCCAAAAAAAGTGTAGTGTTCCTTTAAGAAACTTACGTTTTAGACACCATATTGCCTTTTTTTGCTCCATTTCGCCAATAAAAAAAATAATTCCAAACAGCAACTGCACTGTTTTGCGTCTCTGAGCGACATAAGGATGTTGTTCGTTCCTTAATGAATCAACCGTTTAAATGATTCGATTCAGTCGCAATGATTCACTTGTTAACAGTGACTTGCTGCCACCTACTGGCGATTTTAATTTCACATTCAAAGTATCTCTTTATTTTAAAATAATTTAAAGTATCAGTATTCAGTGTTTAAAATATCAAAACATCATGCATTTAAATTAAGGTTAATTGAGTAAATACATCTAAATGCCACTTCAGATGCAACTTCTGCAAATATTAATTTTGTTGATACTGGTTTCATTTGCTTGGTAACAGCTCTAATGTCTTATTATGCTAATTGACTGATTAAATGTAACAATTTGATTCAAATGATGCACACTTTTAGGAAAAAAAATTGCTTTATTAAAAGTAAAATTGCCCATAAAAGGTAAAAATCAATTTAAACTTATATGAAAAGATTAATTTCTATCAATGATATGAACTGACCACACAGAATATGAAGAATATCAAAAACTGCAGCTGTTCTGTTTAAAATGAATGCCGTTTTATTTAAAATATCTATTCATCAAAGAATACTGAAAAAAATGTTTCGCCGTTTTCACAAAAATATGAAGCAGCACAACTGTTTTCAACACTGATAATACGAAATGCTCCGGAACCAAATCATCATATTAGAATGATTTCTGAAGGACTGGAGTAATGATGCTGAAAATTCAGCTTTGTAATCACAGGAATAAATTACATTTTAAATATATTAAAATAAAAAACAATTATTTTAAATTGTAATAATACTTCACAGTATTACGGATTTTAGTGTTGATCAAATAAATGCAGCCTTGGTAAGCATAAGAGAAAGAGACATTAAAAAATCTTTTGACTAGTAGTGTAGGACCATGACACATTATGCAACCTCTAAGGTTGCAAAGAACATCACAACTAGCTCTAGTGGGCAGATCATGTTCTTTTTGGAGCTGCTACCTCTGTAATTACATTTCTCTTAATCTTTCTTCAGTGGGGATCTGCAGGTCGTGGGTAGTGGACATTGTGCTTACAGCACCTCTCAAAAGGCCATAGGGAAGGACAACTTTACCCTTATACCCGAGGGAACCAATGGAGTGGAGGAGAGAATGGGTTTTGTTTGGGACAAAGCTGTGGTAAGTACATCTGCATATATGTTTATATGGATTGAGGTGCAGGTTTCATGTATCAGTCACCACTTTATTTGTTCCCTACAGGCTATGGGGAAGATGGATGAGAACCAGTTTGTTGCAGTTACAAGCACTAATGCAGCCAAAATCTTCAACCTGTACCCCCGTAAGGGTCGGATAGCAGTGGGTTCAGATGCTGACATTGTTATCTGGGACCCCAACAAGATCAAGACCATCACAGCTAAAGCACAGCAGTCGGTGAGGACTGAAAATCTCTGCAAGATGCTGGAATATTGAAAGATACTCTGAATGGGTGTTATTCAGTTCAATATGTACATTTAATATTGCATTGTATATACCGGTAACAGGATGTTGAATTGTTCCATTCTAATACATACATTTTCAAAACTACATTTTTTCTAAATCTAAATCTTCTAAACGTCTGCAAAAAATTAATGGTGATTTTATATTTGATAAACAGGTGAAAATGTGTGAAAATAGAAAGGAATTTTTCTAGTATATCTCTCTCTTCTTCTGTTTCTAGGCTCTGGAGTATAATATTTTTGAGGGGATGGAGTGCCGTGGTGGTCCAGTGTGTGTGGTCAGTCAGGGTAGGATTGTGGTTGAGGAAGGGAAGCTTCAGGTTCAGCAGGGGACTGGACGTTTCATCTCTCGTAAAGCCTTCCCTGACATTGCCTACCAGCGCATTAAGTACCGCAACAAGGTATGACTCTTCTTTGATTAATTCATTGACCATCACTCAGTCTCAGTTAGTTTTGTTGTATATATGAATCTAATTTGGTATATATACACTACCATTCAAAAGTTTGGGTTCAGTATGATTTTTTATGTTTTTAAAAGAAGACTCTTATGCTAAGCATAATATAATAAAAAGTAAAATAACTGTTTTTTATTTTAATATATTTTTACATTTAATTGATTCCTTGTGTCACATGATCCTTTAGAAATCATTCTAAGATGATGATTTAATGCTCAAAAAACATTTCTTACCAATGTTGAAAACAGTTGTACTGCCTAATTTTTATTTTTTTGGCAACAGTGATATTTTTTTTCCATATTTTGGATTAATAGAAAGTTCAAAACAACAGCATTTATTTGAAATAGAAATAATTGTATAAATGTCTTTACTGCCACTTTTGATCAACTTTGTAACAATAGTGTAGTAACATAAGGGTTCAGTATTTTCCAAGCATGCATTTGCTAAATAATATCATAGTAATAACAGTGAATTAGACGTGTGTGTTTTTTATAGTGACAAATAACACATCTTTTAATTTCATGTCTCAGTTTATATAATTAACATTAAACATGTTGTTTACTGTTGTTTGGAAGGTGATGAGCAAGCAGGGAGTCTCTCGTGGGATGTATGATGGTCCAGTATATGATATCCCAGCAACACCCAAATACATAACCCCAGCACCCTCTGCCAAGACCTCACCCACGACACACCAGCCTCCACCAATCAGAAACTTGCATCAGTCTAACTTCAGCCTATCAGGTGAGGAAATTACCTTTTCTAATGAATATATTCCCCAATATCCTCAATTCCTTTGAATAATGTATCAATTTATCAGTATTTTACAGCAAGTGTATCATTTATGTGATTTATTTCAATACTATTAGGGGCTCAAATAGATGACAACATTCCTCGGCGCTCTGGCCACCGCATTGTAGCACCCCCTGGTGGACGTTCCAACATCACCAGCCTTGGTTGAGCCCTTATGCACCTCCCATGTGACTTTGAGAGAGAGAGAGAGAGAGAGTGTGTGTGTGTGTGTGTGTGTGTGTGTGTGTGTGTGTGTGTGTGTGTGTGTGTGTGTGTGTGTGTGTGTGTGTGAGTATTATTACAGTTCTATCTGTTGACAAATAATCAGTATTCTCCTATCACAGGGCCATGCTATAAAATATTTTTGTGTAATGCATGCATGTCAAAATATCACTGTACCTACCTGTGCAGTAAATGTCCCATCTAAAGTCAATATTACTGTGTGCATTGTACACAATAGTCTCACTGCTAAGACATATCTAGACAAATACCTATAGATAGCTAGACAATCACTAGAAAATACTTTATATCCGTAACAAATTTCTGAAAAAGTAGCATTTAAACAATGCTAATATAACTACTCACATTTATTATGAAAACCCTCGTTCTGCTGATGTGGCCCCAGTGTTTTTGAAAATGTCCTGCTTTAATGCCCTGTGAAGCCGGTAACTAGTCATCCCACAAAATGGTGCTCTTCCTTCTGGACAACTTACAGAACTAAAGATAACTAGATAAAAGTGTTAGAATGCAGGTCTGAGATCAGTTTTGGCACAGATGTACCACTAATAAGTACATTCTAAAGCTGAGTGACGATCTGCTCTTACAAGCACTTTTAACTTTAATGTTCTCTGTGCACTGAAATGTTTTCAATTCTGTGTTATCAGTCTGTTTGTGGTAAAGAATGGTGATGGATTGCATGATCTCACTTTTAAATGTAGTATTATTGACATCTGACCTTTTGATTCTTACACTCTTTATACTTTGAAGGATAATTTGATCAATTATCTTATCAAATTTGAATTGTTTTACGAGAAAAATGTGTGTTATGTCACTTTTTATTTGAATTTTACCTGTAGTGAAAAAGACTGCATGCCATTTTCGCTCCTCCAAGCTCTTGGCTGTGTAGATTTTGCTCATTGCAAAATTAGATGTTGACTAGAGAAGGCATTCACATTACCTCGTATCACAAATGCACAATCAAAGAATGCAATTATATGCAACACGCTCACATGTGATGCAAGTGATCACATCTGGAGCAAGAGCAAGTCACACATGCATTCAAAAAGAGCTGAAAATGCTTTCATTTCATCTGCCTGCTTTTTCTTCTATTGTGAGATTTTTACAGTATTGCTCCACATCCAAGTGGCTCTAGACTAGTCACTGTGTACGCTCAAAGTCTTAATACCGAACTTCCACGGAATAAACGGTGATCAATACAAGGCCAGTGCCAAGCCTGCTGTATTGTTTTCCATAGCCCATTGTGATTTTGTATTGCCTATGGTATATATAGTGATTATGACCAATGCCATTTTAGTTTTTGTAGGCTGATATCCACTAATGCACTCATTGACTGTTGATAATGATATTCACTTTGCTATGGTGAAATAAAGTTTCCCTTGTGTGAGATTGCCTTTTTCTGAATTAACCAAATCTGATCTGAAATGAACAAAGAAAACTGGGGATTAATAATTAATTTCAGGGTCACAATCTAATGTATTTTTTGATAGTCAGTTTCTGTACAGTTATGAAATTTTATTTGTAGGCTTATATTATACTGGCCATTGGCCACCCTGCACTGATATTGGTATTAGTATGAAAAACCTTATCAGTCCATCACTAAAATTTTCATTTTGTTTTGGATGAAAATGCTCATAAAGAAAAAGTCCATATAATTAATGTGATTTCAATAATAGTGGTTTATATTATATAACATGATTTAAAATATAAAATTCTGCAAATAATGTTAAGTAGGCTATACTATTCAAGTTAATTCATTGTGTCCCCTTTTAAGTTTAAATTTCCCAGGTAGATTCAGTCATGTTTAAATTAGTCACAAATTCGCCACGTGGATCATGGATTCAGAGAGACTTATATGGCATCACTCCTTCATATATCGCTATTCTATTGAAAAATCTTGCTATGTAAAATTTCACTGAAATATCTCTAATGTGACCGCATCTTAAGGGGTGCACTGTAGGTCATTAAAGAAACAGTTCACCCAAAAATTTAAATTTAGGTTGTGAAGAGAAAATTTGTGTTTGTAAGAAACAAATCCATCAAGGCATTTTAACTTTAAACTGTCTTGCCAAAATACCAGTCCATAATCTATAACACTTGAAAGAGTCCACCAACATATTTGTTTAGAACTGTTTTGTCTGTTTTCACTTGAACACAGCTTGATCTGTGCATATTTCTCTCCTGATTCAGACAAAATGACTTTTTACTGGAGACAGCAATGAATAGAGTCATATTAGACTTTATATATTTTAACAGGAAGCAATGGTTTGAAATTAAAAATGTCTTAATGGCTTTGTTTTTGGTTTTTGCTTCAAAAGGCATTAATGGACTGCGAGTCCTGTGGATTATTATGATGTTTTTATCAACTTTTTGAGCTCTCATTCTGACGGCACCCATTCACTTCTAAGGATCCATTGGTGAGTAAGTGATGTAAGGCTAAATTTTTCCAAATCTGTTCAATGAAGAAACAAACTCATCTACATCTCGGATGGCTTCAGGGTGATTTTCTGCAAATTTTAATTTTGGGGTGAACTTTTGCTTTACCTGAAAACATGTTCCACTAGTGTTTGGCAACCAAAAAAGAAAAGAAAATATATTTATTTATCAGCTTAGGCCTATATATTGTTGTAATTAAATTAAATTACATGAATGCATTTTTCATTATGGAGATGGATTAAGCGTCTAAAAACGTTTTTGTGACACTGTAGGCTATCTATTGGGTAAAATAGGCAAAAGAGGGCGTTCTTCACCAGTATGACTGTGACCTGCAAAGGAACCTGACACGAGACACTTCAGATTGTCGTTCAGTCGTGTGAACATTTCAGCGAGGGTCTTAAGAAACAATGAGGTCAACGGTAAGATCCGGTCAAAACGCTGGAGTAGATGGGATTGCTTTGGGGGAGAGTATGCGGTGTCCGCCTCACGGAATATATTTTGGTGTGTTTTTGGTTATTTTGTGACACTTAAAGACATGTACAACTTCACATCCCTGAGCGCTCATGGAGAGCCAGCGGGTCGCATTTTTTTAGGTGTCGCGCTTTCTCTCCTCGTGCTGTGGACGTTATTGGGGAATTTCACGGTTTGCGCTGCGGTTTTGCGCTTCCGTCACCTGAGAGGAAAAGTTACCAACATCTTCATCGTGTCTCTGGCGATGTCCGACCTGCTGGTGGCGGTTCTCGTGATGCCGTGGAAAGCGGCCACGGAGGTGACAGGACATTGGGCGTTTGGCTCTTTCTGCCAGTGCTGGGTGGCTTTTGACATTATGTGCTCCACCGCTTCCATCCTGAACCTGTGCGTAATCAGCTTGGATCGATACTGGGCAATATCAAACCCGTTTCAATACGAGAGGAAGATGAACCGTAGAGTCGCCCTTGTTATGGTCAGCGTAACGTGGATCGTATCGGTGGCTATATCATTCGTGCCCGTGCAGCTGAACTGGCACCGGGCAGACTTGGGAACGGTCACCACAAGCAACTGGACCACCAAGGAAATATGTGACTCGAGTCTGAGCAGAACCTACGCCATTTCATCCTCTCTAATAAGTTTTTACATTCCCGTAGCAGTGATGCTGGTCACATACACGCGCATCTACCGCATTGCTCAGGTTCAAATCAAGAGCATCTCTACGTTGGAGCGCGCGGCGCAGCGCGCACAGAGCTGCAGAGCAGGTGCGCGCACCTGTCCTCTCCAACACCGCGCGATAAGAGAAACCAAGCTCTTTAAAACTCTCTCCGTGATTATGGGGGTGTTTGTGTGCTGCTGGTTTCCGTTCTTCGTCCTGAACTGTGCGGTTCCTTTCTGCCACAAGCCAAATTGTGTCAGCGAAGCAACATTTAACGTGTTCGTGTGGTTCGGCTGGTGCAATTCATCTCTCAATCCGATCATATATGCTTTCAACTCTGATTTCAGAGACGCTTTTGCTCGACTTCTGTGCTGCCATGACCTGTGCATCAAAACACCTCTTGATATGCAGTGCAAGGATCCGGTGTCCACTAATAATCAGGGCAGCTCTGTTAACACCATGGAGGTCGGTTATGTTAGTTTGGAGAAGGTGGACAACGAAATGCAGCGTCCATTGGTGGAGATACATATGTTTGGAGATGAGAGCGAGGTTAAGCATGCTAACTCAGAAGATGCGTGTCAGAGTAAATGACTTTTTTTGTTAGGCTTATAGGTGTAGGGGAGACAGGGCTAGTTTTCACAATTAATATTTTTCAGGTTTTATTTTTGAAAGTCAATTTCTGTATAGGCACATACCTTAACGTTTTGCCTCCAAAAAGATTTAATAATGTCCAGGAAACAGGATACAGTTCCATCAATACACATTGATTTTATCGGGGCATGTTGTCACATTGGGAATCTGCTATTTATTGGCCGATTTGAGGGGAACGTCTTAGTTTAAACTGTTCAGGTAAAAATGCCATTTTCAATTTCAAAGTAAGAATGCCATTATTAAAAAAACATTATTTTTTTACCTAACAGGTAACACACATTTAATTAAACTGATTGTATGAAATAACATTTTATAAAACACATAGGACAAGTTGGCCCAACCTACTTTTGAATATAATCCAGCAACATTAAATGAAGAACTTGAAGGAATATTCACCCAAAAATGTTAATTAATTACTCTCATGTCTACAAACCTGTGTGAACTTTCTTCCGTGGAAGATGACATTTTGAGATTATCAACTGCTTGGGGGGTAAATGTTATCCCTTTAACATTTATTCATCAGTGTTTTTGCCATGGTTAAAAGAAAATAAGTTAAAAAATTAGTTTGATCCTTGTGTGCTAGTGAATTTACACCAGATTAACCTCTTGAAAGTTTCACCAAACTTACATTGATGTAAAATACATATGTTTTTGAAAATACAGTTTTCATTTAAAATTTGCTCTACAATACATTTGACCCTTGGCATAAAATATCCCAGTTTGAGTTCATTGTGTTCTTTTTACCCACAATCTATAGTTTGGAGGATAACACATATAAATACACATATAAATATCCTAAATTCTGAAAATTTTGAACTAGGTGCCTGGAACCAATTGGATTTCGACACCAAAACCTTCAAGCTCTTTTGCTATAATCATTGTGACAACTTCCCATGTCTCCTCATAGCCTATTTTTTTGTTTACTTCTTTGTATACATTTGAAGATGACCACTAAGGTCAGGTTATCATGGCCACAGAAAGAGGTCTGAGGGTTTAATAGACCAGATGCCAAAGAGCTCGACGAGTCCTAGTATCGTTTTCCATTAGGCACGAGTGCACATGATTACTTCCTCTCATCAATAATTAGTTGGCTGCAATCTCCACTCAAGGAATGTTACATTTCAATGTGCAAGGTCTTTGGGACTATAGATTTATGTATTGGCATGCTATAGATGATGCTTTGAAAGTGCATAGGATTGTACATGTTGATGCTTGTCACCTTTATCAGGGTCTGTTAGTTGAAGAACATGGTATTTTTAACAGTGCATAGCAATCAGGTATATTCTCTTCATTAGGTTGATCATCTCGACTTTGTTAAATTAGGTTGGATGTCTTCGTCTTCTATGAAACATACAGTACTACTCATTATTCTTCTTTAATGTGTTCGATTAAATGATTAATTGCAAGTACCAGGTTTTCATGTAAAAGCTGCACACAGCAGCAGCATTTCCTGAGCATTGGGAGTCTTTTAAGGACACACTGGGCTAGAGTGTATTCACGACAGGCATGTTACGTATGTAATTAATACACAATGAGAGGTTTCAGTTGGCTCACAGCAATGAATAAAACATGGGAAGGCAATCCCTAATCCCTTAATAACCTAATACAAACTAAATAAAAAAACAAGTATTTTGACAATTGCATTTTTTTGTTGATTTTAAATGACAAGTGCTGAACTACTAGAATATTTCTAAGCTGTTGCAAACTGGTGTAAATATGTTTGTGAGTCAAATCACTGCTAAGATTTGTCGCTGAATGAAAAGGTGTTTAAAATTGATGGCCCTTGCAGCTAAAAATACATCACTGTCCTTGATGCCTTCATTCTTGTATCACATCCAGCCCCTGAGGCTTGCTTTAATTTTGGAATCCACAGGGATGTTTATCTATTGAAATTGTTATAAAGAGCCATGACAGAGCTGCTAAGAACAAGTACACGCCTCTTTTTACCTAATTCATCTCATTTTAAGATCTTAATCTTAATTTTTTACAGCGGCTGGGGATTCTGATGGGAAAATGTGCCAGTAGGTGTAACATTTAAAATCCTTATTTGAGTAACTGTATATCCCATATTCACAGAGGTCCCAAAAATATTTGGACACTTAAGTCACACTTAATATGTGGGTGACCATACGTCCTATTTTTCCCAGATATGTCATGACCAGGAATTTTAAATAGTTTAAAATGTCTGGGTTTGGCTTTGTCGTGCTATATTGTTATACATTCATTCATGCTCTCATCCTGCGTATTTGCATTGCTTTGACTGTTCTCTATGTCCCACCTTCGCACGCCACAATCTAAGAACTAGTGTTAGTTTATTTTAAAAAAACAACAACTCTACAACAATTTTAGAGTTGAAATATTTTGCATATTTTTAAATATGTTTTATATAATAAAACAACAGATAGACTAATCAAAATGAAGACAAGATGCATCTGAATGCTTTCTGCTTATCAAACGCTAGTGAATCAGTACATAGTTAATGTGATGGGCTTCACCTGTGGTTTCTCTGCTTGGACACTTGTGTGAATTTGAGGAGAACTGACTTCATTTATCATTATAAATCACTCAAAAATGGCTCAGAAAACTGATTAGTTATGAGAAAAGCTCTAGTATTATTTGTTTGAAGATGTCACTTGAGATTAAGTAAGTGTGGCTTCAGTATCCAAATACTTTTTGGGGCCATTGCATATGCTTACTTAATGAAGAAGAAAGAGTATCTCTCTGTCCGAGTGCTTGGTCATCAAACACTCACAGTAATGCTAGCCTGCACACAGAGTTTCCTGTAACTGGTCAAAGAGGTTAATGTGCACACATAGTGTTAGAAGATCAGTCACTGAGGGACGAAACACAAACAACACAGGAATTAATGAAGTGTGTGTTATTGATTTTTAAGTATTAAACATTATAATTGAACTGAAGTAAGAGTAGTAATCAATCATATAATCAGTTAAGATGGAGGCAAGTAAATAAATATTAGTTTTAATTTGTATTAATAGTTTTACTTATTTAAATCACAAAAATATTGCTTAATTATAGTTTAACTAAAATTGATTGTCTGTTTGCACTGTTTAAATATAAGTGTCGCCAGTGTGTAACATTTTCAAGTTTGTTCATTTTGTTTTTATATTTATACAAAAAGGCTAATTTCCAGGCAAGAGAGTATGGAAAAAAAACTAGTTCGATATTTTCTAATTGGTCAGTTAGAATGTGTGTGAGTGTGAGAAATTTGCACATTTCATTATTGTTTATGGAAAACACATAGGTTACACATGACCTAAATTGTATAAGAAATTTGTTGAAATAAAACTATTGCTGAAAATGCATTTGATCTGAAACTGTTAATGATAGGGTATCATGCCATTTCCATTTTCATTATTAAATTACATTAACTAAATTATATGAAATTATTATTATTACCTGACTTTAATGTAGTCCTATATACATTTTTACAGATAACTGGATCAGGATTAAGATGGTATAATGACAGGTTTAAATCACACTATATATTGATCACTCCAAGAATTGAATATAAGAGAACTTGCTTAGAGACATCTAGTGGCTGATGTGCGCAATAAAGCAGTATTAGGCTATTTTCGTGAACATTTAGCAGGTGTTTATATGAGATATATGCATATGTAATGACTTTTCAATAACTTTGTACCTGGACCAGAATCTAATTTGATTAATTTCAATAATTCATACATAATTATTTTATCTGAAATATGAATTAAAGGATTACACGCGTATACTACACATGAACTAATTCCAAGTATTTAAGCATAAGCAAAAATGCTTTTTAAGATCATAAAAAAACATCATTTCCGTCAACTGTGTCCAAACCTATGACTTGTAGTGCGTGTGAGACTTTTAATTTGTACACCCATGAACCGGAACTGATGCCCTCAAGTCTGCACGAACATCCTACAAAGACTGAAGGAAGTGTGGATTGCTCCGTAAACATCATTCAATACGTTTGTTTTCTATATTCGTATGTGCGTTTGTGTTTTTCCCACCGAAATATCCGCGCGGTCTTTCGGGGTTGGTGGGTTTTAGTCTGACCGTGTCTTTGGTTTCTGGAGCGCGTTGTAGAGCCCAGAGGAGAAGATGTCTGCAGAGGAGGCGGATAAAACCACCACCGCTGATGCGAGTGCAGGAGACGAGGAGGAGGAATGGCTGTACGGGGGTCAGTGAGCGCCAAATCTGTTCTGCACTCCCGTACTTTGTTGTTATTAACGGCTAGGAGAAGAGTGGTTATTAATACACAACACCATATATTGGCATGATTGATGTAGGGGCCTTTGTACTGCAGTGTTATGAGAGACCTGTCATGTCACTAGATGTTTAAACTTCACGTCCGTGGTTTAATTCATATTTCTCTTTACGAGGTAATACATACACTCTTCAGATTTTCTTTTTTTTTTTTTTAGATTTTGTTTGAGATTCTGTTATTCTTGAGAAAAATCGTTCCGAGGGTAGCTGATTCCATTCAATATTCTACATTTCGAATCTGTTCAAGATTCTTTTTGTTGCTAAGAGATTCTACTTTGATTCATATTGAGACCGGATTATTCGCTGCTTGATACGTTAATATATAAATTGAATTGTTTATAATTGCCTTTGAGAATTCTGTTTGAATCTATACGATTCTGTGATCACTGTTTTGAGAAAATGGTAGAATCTTTTCATTCATTCCTAATTGTTTCTTTTTTGTTGTTGTTTATATTAGCTACTTTGAAATATAATTAAAGAAATGATTTCACTTTCTATGTAGAATGATTTTGAGATTATTTTCAAGAATACTTTTCAAATCTGTTCATGGTTCTGTAAGGTAAATATGAAATATTTATATTTATATTGTGAGCTGCTCCTCCAGGTAACATACTTCATACTAGGCTTGGGCGGTATCCAAATTTTGATACCGTCAAACCTCCTCCCTATTTTACCTCGGTATACTGTATTACCGTGAATAATAAAAAAAAATTATGACATAAGGCTCAGACAGTGTCACCTTAGGTTCGAAGTATTTCCATCTCTCGCGGAAATACCTCGAACAAATTGCCTCGTCCGTATTTACCGCCTCTCCCTTCTCGTTCGGTCGAAACCCGAAATACTGCCAAACTGCAGAAGTTGTGTTCTTTTTCGAGACCCGGGGGCCGGTTGCACGAGCTGAGCGTAAGTTACAACCTAGCCTGGTTTTGACGTAAATGAGCACTAAGTTACAACTTACGTACTACTAAATATTTTTTCGTTGCACCATTACACTTAGTTGAAGTGTAACTCTACGTATAAACTAAATATTTACGGACGCGTCTGGTCAGGAGTAACGGTTGGAATAAAATAGCAGACTGAGTGAATATGCTCTTCTTTTACCTGACAACCTCCAATCCTTTAGGCATATATGATGCTGCTGACATTTACACTCACGTACATATTAAGAGAGAGAACAATATGTGAATAAAAGTACTTTGTTTCTTTTTTAGCCCGTCTTCAACACCCCATCTACAGCGCGCCTCTGTGCACTTCGGTCCGTGTTTGCGCATGTCAGATGAAATAACAAATAAATGGCATTTCTTATGTTTTTTTTTTCTTTCAGTATTTATTGATCCTTATTTATTTCAATTACAGTTTCTGAATGTTATTTACATATAAAAATATCTTACATATAGACTAATGTTATTAATGTATTGTTTTTAATAGGAACTTGTTTTTACCGTTAGTATACGTGAGGCGAAAGAAGTTAGAATGAAGGATTAATTCAAATCAATAACATTTAAACAAGTTCTGCTCGCGTATTTGAAGGTTTCTATTGGATGATTTAGGGTAAACGTCATTTTATGCGACTACGCATTACTTTACGGAGAGCTTAAGAACTACTAGCTACGTCCTGCTTAACGAACAGCTGGTGCAACCGAAGTAAGTACAAATGTAGTTACAAACTAGCAAGTAGTTACTAGCCTCTAGTGTGAACTTAACATTCTAATTTAAGTAAGAACTTACGAATGGCTGGTGCAACCCTACCCTGGTCACTTGGTGAGCGACTCGCCATCTTTCCCCCTCTCTCTCTTTCTCCTGACAACCAAGCATACGCATTTTTAGGCATTAAATAAATTATATTTAATATTTAATCCTCGCCTCCTATATAAGTGCATTGTTTTTTATGACGGTATAACAATATTGAAACTGATACCGTTGCTATTTTTAGATCCCGCGGTATACCATATTACCGTATTACCGCCCAAGCCTACTTCATACCAATAGAAATTGGGTACCTTGTGCTCATCGTCATGTTGTTGCTCATGCATTATGTTTTTTGTTTGTTTTTGCTTTACAGATGAAGGTGAAAGTAAAGAAACTGAAGAAGAGGAGGCCAAACTGACAGCAGCCATCAGGTGAGATATGATATGACACTGGTGTATACAAGTGGTCTGAATTGTCAGAAGATGTGAAGTGATTTATATAAAACAAAAATTACAGAAAGACCACACAAACTGCTTTGTTAGTTCCAGGTGTTTTCCCTGAATAACATTGGATTATTTGGTCTACTAATTTGCAAATCGTATACACATTTATTGCAGGAACAGGTCATGCTGTTTTTTTTTTTAACGGCATAACCTGTAAAACAGGTGCCAACATGTGATTTGCCTTTTTAAGTTCATCTACATTTGTTTTCATCATTCTCATGCTGATCCATCTTTGTCTGCAGTGCGACCTCTGCTCCTCCCGTTACCGAGGAGGTCACGGCAACCACAAACGACACCACTACCACCACCATCACCACCACTACTGGAAATGGTGTGGCCAGTCAGGTAACAAATGAAACTACTGTAAACTGATTTGTTTTATATTTTGATTGCTGTTGTGCTGAAATATATTTAACATCAGTACTTCAATACATAAACGTGTATCAATATTACACCTGTATATTACACTGTAATGTGTGTCAGTTTTTTTGTAGCAAAAGCTGCAGATACATGCATTTATTGAGTTTTGAATGGCTTAGTTGGGTTGTCTTTTAAGTAATAAAAAATCGGCAAATTTGAGATCAAGGTACTGTAACATTTATGTTGATTAATTATGGATAATTATTACAAATAATGACACTCGTTTTGTTTGTCTTAGGAGGAAGCACCTGGAGAAGATGAAGACAGTGAGAGTGATAGTGATGATGACGATGATGATGTCCGCGTCACCATTGGCGATATAAAAACAGGAGCGCCACAGTACGCGTAAGCATCCAAAGATTGTGCTCACATTCTGAAGATTATAAGGTTCACACTGCATGTTTGATAGATAACCTGACACTGCCTGCAACCCAAGGTGACTGATGAAACAAACAAACAAACGAACAGTGTTCTGGTTTAACTGACTTGGAACATGTGCTTTAAAGGGGCAGTTCACCCAGAAATTTCAATTCTGTCAGAAATTTCAATTCATGTCGTTCCAAATCCATAAGACTACAGTTAATCTTTGAAACATAAAGTAAGATATTTTTAATGAAACCTGAAATGTTTCTGTCCCTCCATTGAAAGTACAGGTAATCAGGAACAGATTTAATTTAGGCTTTATTTACATATAAATGCACATAGTAAAAACAGACATAGAGCAAATCAAATATGGTAAACACTGAAGCCTGTGCATTTGAGCACCCGTATTTAACATATCGTGATATGCTTTATGTATCTATATCAATGTTTAGATGTAATTAAAAGCATAGATTAAACCTCATCAACCTTCATAATGTAAAATGATCATATTTCGTTACAAGATTTGGATTAAACTGCTTGATTCATCTGGATTAATTTTATGATTACAACTATCTGCATTTAGGACCTTTTTGCATTTTATGATATGAGCTCTCAGGAACAGAAACCAAAAGGTTTCATCAAAAAGAAATATTTAAAAACATTCTTTTTTTTTTTTTTTTTTTAAATTAACCAAAGCCTTATGGTTTTGGAATGACATGAGGGTGTATGAATGATGACAAAATTGTCATTTTTGAGTGAACTATCCCTTTTATGCTTTGAATTTCCAAATTTCATTGGCAGTACTGGCATTACGGGGTCCTCCAAGTGTACTGAAGTAATTAGCGATGTGAAGAGAAAAATAATCAATAATAAATACATTTTAAATTAGCCATTGGTTATGTAGTATGGGACTTTTTTCCATGTTGTTTTTTTTTTTTTTTACTTTGTTGTTATTTTGATACTGTATATTTGATGTATTTATGATGTTTTATTGTGCAGGGCATACGGGGGAACTCCAGTGAATCTAAACATAAAGTCAGCTGGCAGCAGAGCATATGGCGCAGGTGAGTGGAACTATATGTTTCAAAGCTTGGCTCTTTCTGATTAAATCATCCGTTCGTTTACAGATGCCTTTTCATACAAAGCACCATTTGTCAGCTCCTGACATAATAATTTAAGTGTGGGTTCAATAGGTACTAAAGTGAAGGGCATAGACCTCGAAGCTCCAGGCAGCATCAATGGAGTTCCAGTCCTGGAAGTGGACATGGAGTCCTTTGAGGAGAAACCATGGAGGAAGCCAGGTGCGTATTAATTAAGGATGGCACTTTTGTGGTTTTTGCATGTGGTGTCTGCATATTCTTTAGTGTGTGTGTGTGTGTGTGTGTGTGTGTGTGTGTGTGTGTGTGTGTGTGTGTGTGTGTGTGCGTGTGTGTTTACAGGTGCGGACTTGTCTGACTATTTTAACTATGGTTTTAATGAGGACACGTGGAAAGCGTATTGTGAAAAGCAGAAGAGGTTACGCATGGGCCTTGACATTCTCAACATTGGATCCACCACCAGCAAGATCTCAGTAAGTATAATCAGCTGTTACTGGGGATGGGAATTGTAAAGAATTGTACAATTCTGCTTCTGATTATACTATTCAAGGTCCTTTAATGATTTCTTAGGGATTTGTAATATTTGGAAGACAATTCTTTTGCATTTCAGATTTCAACGGAATTGTAAAATACAATTTCTTTCAGATTTTTAAAATTATATTTCTTGGACAAAATTAAAACAGTTTCAACTTTATTGTATCTGGCAACTTTACTTCTCCTAAAGTTGTTTCTTGAATTGAGGGGGAAGTAATAAAACCATTCAATACAATACCATTCAAAAGTTTGTGGTTGGTAAGAATATTTAAATATTATCACAATTTTAAATAACTGTTTTATATTTTAAATACAATTTATTCCTGTGATGGCAATGATTAATTTTCAGCAGCCGTTACTCCAGTGTTTCATGATCCTTCGGAAATTATTCTAATATGCTGATTTGGTGCTCAAAAACATTTCTTATTATTATCAATGTTGGAAACAGTCGTGCTGCTTAATATTTTTGTGGAAACAGTGGTACATTTCAGGATTATTTGATGACTATAAAGTTTAAAAGAACAAAATGTCTTTGTTACAAATGTTCTTACTGTCATTTTTGAACAATTTAATGCATCCTTCCCGAAAAAAGTTAATTAAAAAAAAAAACTGACTCCCACTTTTGAATTGTATGTGTATATTTGCATATTTTTGCATTATTGGAAATATCCCGAATGGTCTGCAAAAATAGAAACAGTTTTGAATAAGAATGACTTTTGTATTCCAAACCCAAGCTGTTACATTCCAGTCTGATAATGTCATGTTTAGTAGTAATAAAATTAGTAATTATTAGTCTAGTGTGCATAATTAACATTTGACGTTTTCCACCTCTTTCTTCTTTCAGGTTCAGCAGGGTCGCACAGGTAACAGTGAGAAGGAGATCACAGTTGCAGCTCATGCAGCTAAAGCAGACTTTTCCTCTCCATCTAACCTGTATAAAGCAGGTCTCAACCCAGCGAGGTAAACATGTTCTCTCACACATCCACTGTGGGGAGTTCATTCATTTCAGAGTTTCCACACTCCAGTTTCAGAGTCTTTATGTTTGGGAATGCATGTACAGTGTTTGTCCCGCATCTGTCATGTGGGCGAGGGGATTAGTAACTCATTTTTGCCTGTCTCCCCTTACCCATGCCCTCATAGGATATCCCCTCCACAGTGGGCAGGGCCTGCCTCTCAAGAAATGTCCTATTATACGTAAGTGGGAGGTGACATGGGCGTGGTTTGTTTTACAAGGCCTGAGTAGACATTTAAATATGAAATTAAACGGGCTTCATTTATTGTCTTTTTCTTTTTTTATTGATGACCACAGTTAATTTCTGTTTGTGATGTTTTAATCTACAAAGTATTATGAAAAATGCAAAAATCTGCTGCTTTGACAACGGACTCAGCAATCTGGACCGTTTTTCTTTGCAAAACTGTAGTCCAGTGGTTCTCAAACTTTTTATACCAAGTACCACCTCTGTAAATATTTGGCCCTCCAAGTACCACCATAATGACCAACATTAAAATACAGTAGCATAGTAGGCCTAATTATTCAGCTACAGCTCTGCACAGTTAAAAAAACGAGGCAGTTTTATTCCTAATAAGAATATTTATTGTTGTCAGCCACTTTAACATTGTAAATACAGTTTGAACATTAACACCGTGCTTACAGGTAAATAAAAAACTTAAATGGGGATAAATTAAAATGTGTTGTACCTAAAAGTTAAATAAAAACTGTACTGTACTTAAATGTAAAAAAAAAAAAAAACTAAAATTAAATTAATATGTATTGTTTTAACATTAATTTTTATTTAAATTCGTGATTTAGTGATTCCTCTGCGTACCATTAGAGGGAGCGTGAGTACTCATACCACACTTTGAGAACCACTGGTGTAGTCATTAGAGCAGTATGTTATATTGGGTGTATATGTGCGGGGGGGTTTTCTTACCAAGTTGGGCACAACATTCTGGTAGGGGTAGGCGATATGACCAAAATTTTATATCACAGTAGTCATTTTGTATCACTATATCTTATAAATATATAATATATATATAATTTTGTTGTTGTTGTTGTTTATTTTTTAAATAACCTCGTTAGAAAAATGCTTTTCAAAATATGTGCTGATATTTGGAATGACAGCATAAATATGAGTGCAATATTGCTTTTATACAAGTGTACAAAAGCTAATTTTGAATAACTTACATTTTAGACACAATATTGCCAGTCTATTTTTTCTCTACTCACGAAAATGATTCTAAGCAAAGCCAAAGCCAGGAATTAAATATCAATATCAAATCTATTTATATATATATATATTTGATTTATTTTCTCTGTTAATTAACCAAATCATTTGTAATAAACAAAGTGGTCTTGCACAAACACACTTCATTTTGAAATGAGGAAACTGATATGATTAAAAAAAGCCACATTCAAAATTGCAAAATTCTAAATAAATATTGCAAGTCACAACATTTACTGCTGTGGGTTTTTTCTTTAACGAAAACTTAAAGAAATATATTTTCATTGACTGAAACAAAACAAAACTAAAATAAAATGAAATACAGATATTAGATGAAAAACTTAGTGCTTAAATTACTAAACAAAACTGAAATATGCATTAAACTACACAAAATAAAAACACTTGCCAAGCACATAACAAAATTCAAAATATGAATAAATACTATAATAGTATATAAATAATACTATAATTACACTGGTTGCCTGGCAACTGTAACTACCCCTCAATTACCCATTCTTCCTTATTTGGGCTTGTCCTGAAACATCCTGCACTGTATTTCTGAATTCAAACATGTTTCTTCATTGCTCTCTCGTGTAAATGACAAAGCAGTCTTGATGCACAAATATGTCATCTACGGTATACAGTCATATCGCCCAGCCCTACTGAGGTGTGTGTGTTATGTATGCATATGGAATACAGAGTTGAAAAACACAGAAATGTATGTACACCTTCATGAAGCTGTATTGTGTATGTTTGTATTTGTTGCAGGAAGACGCCCGGGACCATAGATGTGATTGGCGGACAGACTGCTACCATTAGCAGGGTGGAAGGACGACGTCGCCACAATCTGGAGGGGAATAACATCCAGGTTACACACATGACATGCTCTCATGCTCTCCTCAGTCTCCACTGTAAAACCGACATGCTGGAAACATATCTGGGAACTGAATCATGTGACTTTAACACTTGTAGGTGATCTCGGAACATCCCAGCTCTGAGGCTGAACCCGCCAAGATGCCTCCTCCTTTCTTTCCCCCAGGACCACTGCCTCCAAACATCCCACCTCCTCCATTCCTGCCTCCTCCTGTCAGTCAGGCTCCACCTCTGATCCCACCTCCACGTAAGTCTGATGACTGTGAAATTGTTTTTTTTTTTTTAATGAATTTATTTTATTATTATTTTATTTTTTATTTTAAATCCATGATGAATTTATGAAAAAAAATCACTTTCAACACCATCGACACTGTGGCTGCTTATAGGGTATTTAACTTTTCTTTTTTTTTTTTCTGGTCACATTTGTATGTATTTGTCATGGGTTGTGCGGTTATGTAAGCAGTGTCTTCATCTCTTTCTTATTTATTTGTTTTTAACAGGGATGCCCATCACTGTTCCTCCACCCAGTAAGTTGAGTGCGCAATAACATAACAAACATGGCAAAAGTAATTCATGATAAACCTCCAAAGCACCCGTCTGCTGAAACTGTAAACATACTGACTGACTGAGTGTAAAATTCAATAAGAATTACTGTGTTTTTACTATGTCTCTTTCTTCTTAAATTGTATTTCTGTTTGTGTTGTAGATTTTCCCCCTCCTACTGGAGGACCTCCTCCTTCACTTATCCCTACTATGGACAAGTAGGTGTAGCTTCTGTTCAACTAATAGTTTTTTCAACATTAGTGTACATGGCCAAGTAGTTAAAAAAAGAATTGAATACTTCTATTCATCAAGGATGGGTTAAATTGATCAAAAGTGATAGCAAAGACTATTAAGCTGTCACAAAACACTGAAGAATGGAGTAATGGCTGCTGAAAATTCAGCTTTGCTATCACAGGAACAAAAAATTACATATTGTTAAAGTAGATATTATAAATTTAATATAGATATTAAATTGTCATAATATTTATTAATTTGTGTTTATATAATAATTGTTTGCTTTTAGGGTCCTGTATTTTGATTTGAATACAGTTTTTGAAATGTAATTTTCTGTTACACTGTCTCTACCCTTTTTTGGCACTTTAACACTTCATTAATTGCCTGCGTGTTGTATTTAGCAGTGGGCACCCAGGAGGATATGATGGACGTCCTGTTCCTCCATACCCTTTTCCTACAGGTAAGTGTGAGACTAGCTCCCCAGTCGATTCACCTGAAAAACTCATTTAATTTAGATCTCAGTACAGATCACAAGTGCTTAAATACTTTCCAGGCTTTATTAAGCTCAATTATGTAGCATGTGCACTGGGGATTGTTTCGTTGTCAGGTGGGTTTCCTCCACCCATGCAAGGAGCTGTTAACCCCTGGCCTGGTTTGATGGACAACCCTAAACAGTGGGACTACTACCCTCGGCGAGACAAAGAGAGGGAAAAAGAGCGAGAGAGAGAGAGGCCGAGGGAAAGGGGCCATGAGAGAGACCATAGTCCCTCCGCTGTGGCATATAACAGGTGAAAGATGATACCAACCCACTCATTCACTATACAGATGTACTGTTTTTCAGTTTGAAAGTGTAGAATTGTTGATAAACTGACAACTATAGACATCTCTGATTTGTTTTAGTTTTTTTTTTTTTAACCCTCTCAAGGTTTAAATCATTAGTCCTAGTTTCTCAGGTTCTGTTTTTAAGCTCTTGATTATTTTGCAGTGATGAGGAACGGTATCGTTCTTACCGTGATTACGGAGACAGAGGGTATGAGAGGCATCGGGAGCGATCGAGCCGTGAGAAGGAGGAGCGTCACAGGGAGAGGAGACACAGAGAGAAAGAGGAAGGGAGGCACAAGTCATCGCGGAGGTATTATACCAGGGTTGGAAATTAACAGAGGCTTGGGTAAAAAATGGCACCAAAATGAATAAAAATGCCCACAAACTTTGAGATATGGGGCAATATTTTTTGCATTTGAGTGCCAGTTAAATTAGTTCCAAATAAAGCCACAGCAGTACTGCTGCACATCGCCGG
Source organism: Acrossocheilus fasciatus (assembly GCA_036784905.1). Classification (NCBI taxonomy): domain Eukaryota; kingdom Metazoa; phylum Chordata; class Actinopteri; order Cypriniformes; family Cyprinidae; genus Acrossocheilus; species Acrossocheilus fasciatus. The sequence goes on from CM071938.1 coordinate 10,494,371, forward strand.
ACACAGCAATGTTTTGTTTCCTGAATAAAGGGATAGTTCACCCAAAAATGAAAATTCTGTAGGGAAAAAAATATGGAAGTCAATGGATTAAATTCATAATATAGTCACCATCATGTTATTGTCACATGACAATATTCATATTTAAAAGTATACTTAATTTTCCCCATAATTTCACATTTATTGATACATTTTTCATTGAAAATATTCATCTCTTTTATGCAATTGTAAGATACGTTTGATAAGGTTAGAAAAAAATACCTCTGGAAATCAATTTAAAGGGGTAACACGATCTGAAGTTCTCTCTGTTCTCTTTACGAACCTGTTTTGTTTCTCTGCCCCTCTCTTCTTCTGTCACAGTAGTAGCAGACGGAGACATGACAGCGAGGAGGGCGACAGTCACCGGCGCCACAAGCACAAGAAGTCCAAGAGGAGCAAAGAGGGCAAGGAGCCCAGCGAGGAGCGTTCTGCTGACCAGGAGAACCAGGAGGCCATGGAGTAACTCCTGTCTGTCATCAGAGCATTGATTGTCAAGCAAATCATGCTATATGAAATTATAATCCAGTTTACCTTCCCTTTGTTTTCATGTTTCCCTTTTTGTTGTTTTGCTGTTTTTTTCCAGTGCAGTTGTACCATGTAGATGTTGATTTGTTGGATTAAAAAAAGAGCATTTGGTAATGTTTGTTGTGTCTTTTCATATCTTGTAAATTAGCTGTTTTTCACATATTGTGAGCAATGTACACAGTTTTTTAAAATGGTTTTACAAAAAAGTCTTTTACACTCAACATGCCTGCATTTATTTGATCAAATAAACAAATAAATGCAGTAAGATTGTGAAATATTATTACAAATTAAAATAGCTGTTTTCTAGTATAAAATTTGCGTCATACCTGTGTTTGCAAAGCTGAATTTTCATCAGCCATTACTCCAGTCTTCAGTGTCACGTGATCCTTCAGAAATCATTCTGATAACGCTGAATTTCCTATTAATATTATTTTTAAAAATGCATAATATTTTTGTGGACGTGATGTTTTTTTCAGAATTCATCGATAAAGTTCAGCAGTTATTTTTTTGATTTACTGTCACTTATGATCAATTTACTGCAATTTTCTTGCTGAATAAAATGTTCAGTTTCTTGGCAAGTTATGTTTTATTACATACTAAATATTAAAATGTGCAAATATTTAGAAACATTACGATTTGCTTAATGAAATATTTAATTAAAAAGCTTTGTAGATTATATTTACTATACTGTATATAATAAAATGGTACGTATTTTGATGCACTGAAAATAGCAAATGCAGACCAAGACGGAAACATGTTTTGAATTATGGTACTGACTCATTAACCTTTATCATCTCAAAGTGCTGAGGCAGGAATTATTTTACCAGTCCCACGCACCCCGATAAATTCTGAGACGGAGAAGCAGAATGTGATTTACATACTCTCGCGATGTATCCCGGGATCAACCCGCACGAGATTTTCGGCGGATGTTGATGTTTTGCTCCGGATTTCTGGACCGTCGTTTCTCATCTCGGCCGTGCGATCTGCGTTGATGCCAATATTTGCTTAACGTGAGCGAAACACGGTCTTTCTCGGCGCTTCTTTCGAGAAGCAAAGAGGCCGAGGCGAGGGGCGATGATGGAGGACTTTGATGAGATTTACGAGGAGGAGGAAGAGGAAGAAGAGGACGAGGACAGGGCCGCGGAGGAGCAGCTGCTCAAATACGCTCCGGACCCGGTGGTAGTGCGCGGATCCGGACACGTCACTGTGTAAGACACCGGCAGCTCTGGATCTATTCGTTACACCGATCATCAACCACTTGATCAAACCACAGCCGTTAGGAGCACAGCGCTCGTTTAGAAACACACGAGACACGCTAAGTGTCATTACAACAACCAAGAAAATAGTGGCGGTAGCGTCCTAGACTCATAGTCGTCTCATAGTTTAACAACCTAGAAAGCATTTTAAATCTTCAGTTGCACATACAATGCTCCTAAATGCTGTCTAAAAAGGCAGTTTACTCGGTTTTGTACATTTAAAGGGATATCTCACCCTAAAATGAAAGTCCCGTGATCAGTTTCTCACCTTCTCGTTGTTCCAAACCTGTGTGACTTTCTGCTTTTTTTTTTTTTTTTTTTGACAGCCTCAGTCATAGTTTACATTTTTCTCCATGCTATGAAGGAAATGGTGACTGAGGCTGTCATTTGTGTGTGTGTGTGTGTGTGTGTGTGTGTGTGTGTGTGTGTGTGTGTGTGTGTGTGTGTGTGTGTGTGTGTTTTATAGAAGAAAGTAAGTTTTGAAACTTTCATTTTTGAGGTCTTGTACTGCAGGGTTTTATCTTTTAGATACCGCAGATCCTTAAATATGATTTGTGCAAGAGATACTAAAATTTAGAAGGCGTCTATATAGTTTCTGGTATAAAGACTTAATTCTATACTGTGAAAAATTAATATTATAAATCTAAAATGTTAAGCAATGTAGCTTAACAGAAACTAAATATGTTCCAGATATTTCCTTATAAATAATTACATTACATACAGTACTGCACTGTTAGATTTATTTACTCAATTGTTTACAGTAAATCTACTTATGCCTTGTGGAGATTTAAGTTTGAGAAATTGAAATCGAAACATTTTAAATATTTTTTTTCTTCTTTGCAGGTTTGGACTGAGTAATAAATTTGAGTCTGAATTTCCCTCAGCCCTTACAGGAAAGGTAAGTGTAATTTTAGTGGCTTTTCCGTCTCAAGAAATACTGATAAATGCATAATTATTCACTAATCCCAATGAAAAGAAGTGAAAAGTGTTGTTACCGGCAATCAGAGACGAAAGAAAATAATTCTGTCAATGCTGTTACGTTATATAATGCGTAAAGAAATTATTCACCTCAAATTTTTTTGGAAAGCGAAACGAGATGTTTAGCAGAATGATCAAGCTACTCTTTTTCATGGCAACTGGTTGTCAAGCTCCAAAACGTGTGTATTACCCAATGTGGTGAGTACCACGAGTAATTTTGAGGTCAGATGTGGGTTATTAGAATACTGCTTCATTTGTTCATTGGCAGGTTGCACCGGAGGAGTTCAAAGCCAGCATAAACCGTGTGAACAGCTGTCTGAGGAAGGCTCTCCCAGTGAATGTGCGCTGGCTGCTGTGTGGCTGTCTGTGCTGTTGCTGTACTCTGGGCTTTAGTCTGTGGCCGGTCATCTGTCTGAGCAAGAGGGTGAGTGTGTTCAGAGTTACTTCAAGGAAGGTTCCTCGTTTAATAGAAATTCAGCTTTACCCAAAGCATTTGTGGCATGTTGTGCAAAGAAGTGGTTGTTTAGAAATGCATCTACTGCAGAAATCTGTGGGTTAGGGAATAGGGATGTCATTTTTGACTTTTATATAGATAGTTTTGCAGTTTAAATAACTGTTTTAATTCAAAATAATTAATAAGTGCTTTAACAGAAATACAAACTTTACATTTAAACACATAGTATGTCTTTCTTTTTTTATTTTTGACAAAATGAGGGACAAAATTGTCTTGGATAACTGACAACAGTAGACCTGCTGGGGCCGGTTGCATAAACTGTTTAGACTAGTCTTAAAAAGTTAGTCATCTAATTTGTTTTGTTCAAGACGTCACATTTTTTTTTAAATTCAGTAATGAAAAGGTAGATTGGTGTGATTTGTATTAAAAAAAGTATGACTGACTACCCCTTGGCAACTGCAAGTTGGTCAAACTAGTTCTTAAGACACAGTCTTAACATGGTGGCTAAGTTTATGCAACTGACCCCTGGTCAGGTTTTTTTTCTAGTGCTCTCAAACCATTAATTGCGATTAATCGTATCCAAAATAAATGTTTTTATTTACATAATATATGTGTGTGCTGTGTATATTTATTATGTGTATATATAAATGCACACACACACACACACAGTATATATATTGAAAATATTTATATTCATATAATTTATATTTTATATAAATGTTTAATATATAAACGTAACACAGTTTTCTTAAATGTATACATGCATGGGTGTGTATTTATATATACATAATAAATGTACACAGTACACACACACATACTATGCCAACAAAACTTATTTTGGATGCAATTAATCGTGATTAGTTGTTTGACAGCACTAGTTTCTATTCTTTTTTCTTTCTTTTTTTTCACAGTTGTTTTCCAATTTGATATTAATAATAAACCTGTTCCTTATGCACCATATTAGAATGATTTCTGAAGGATCACTCAACACAAAATCTGTATTTACAAATTCAGCATTGCCATCACAAGAATAAATTGTTATAAAAAAAATTAATATAGGAAAGTTATTTTAGTTTAATAATATTTCACAATATTGCTGTTTTTACAGTATTTTTGATCAAATGAATGCAGCCTTCGTGATCATATGAGATCTATAAAATCTTACAGACCCCAAACTTTTGAACAGTAATGTACATTAAAGGACATAAATTACACGCTCTTTTTTTTTTCTTTTTTTTTAGTGATTTTACTTGATACTGAATAATGTGTCTTTTTCACCTATAGACACGCAGATCCATAGAGAAGTTATTGGAGTGGGAAAACAGCAGATTGTATCACAAGGTATGTTGCTTGCTTGTTTGCTGTTTGTATTTTCCTGTCTGGTGCTAATTTTGCTACATGTCCTCTGTTCATTTAGCTGTGTTTGCATTGGAGGCTCAGCAAAAGAAAGTGTGAAACGAACAACATGATGGAATATGTAAGCCAACTATAAACACACTCTAATCTAATTGCACAGTGACTGTTTCACATTCAACTTCACATTCATCTTCACATTCATCATTTCTCTCTGTCCTATTTCTAGGTCATCTTAATAGAGTTTCTACCCAAGATTCCCATCTTCAGGCCGGATTAGCAGTGGCGTGCCAGAGCTCATCCCTCCGGCGTGGTCTTCCTGAGGTGCCTTTCTCCGGTACTGTCATGGTCTTATCATGTGGCCTCGTCCTTTTTCCCTCCACACTCTGAGCAAGAGACTCACCTCACGTCCGAGCGCCACTCACAGCACTCCTCACGAGAAAGCACTGTTTACAACCCACACACACACACACATACGCACAGACCGAGGCACATGTCAGTGCCGTTCTGGTTTCGCAAGTGCATGAATACACACAGAGAGACCTTTACTGTCACATGACTACACGGAGTCTGCGGGGAGGCCATGGGAAATAATCTCAGAAGCTCCAAACTGGAACGTCTACTATACGTTAATCAGATCACACAGACTGCGCAGTGTGCACTAGCTAAGTGACTTCCTGTTACCGACACATTGTGGAACGGATCAGTGCAGAATGGCTTGAAGAAGTGACAACTGTAGAATTAAAGTCTTTATTGTATTAATTAATTAAAAAAAAAAGAAAAAAAAGATGGATGTTAGGAATGATTAATACGGGATTTTCAGTTAGCTGAGAGCCAAATGGACACGGTCAATGCACAATACATAGTTACCATCTCTCCTTCTCACAAATGATCATCTATATACAAAGACAATCAAACACTGACTGTGCCATGCACCATCTAGACTCTGACAGGACTTTGGCGTCTAGTTGAAGTCACGGGCCTGATGTGGTCCAGGTGCACCTATGGGTAGTGATGCAGCACAGATTAGATTTGTTTTGCTGTTTTTGTTTATTTGTTTATCCTTGTTTACTTGCTCAGTTTAAAAAGAAGAGCAGCAAATGTTTGTTTCTTGATTTATGAGTGTGTGGGTGATTTATTTCTGTCTGTCCCTGAGATATTTTGGTTGTCATTTGGTTCACAAGTGAAACAAATCAACACTTAAAGGTTTGTTTGGTTAAAGTTAAACAGTTCATTAAAACAAATTATTGAGGGTCAAACTAAATAAAAAATAAAGTTCTGTTTTTTTTTGTTTTTGATATATATATATGAACCCATAAATATTGGAGTTTCTCCGGGGAAGAAAGACTTTATTAAATATTATTCTTGATTTCTTTTTTTTTTTTTTCTTTTTTTCATCATTGATTCAATCCTGGGTCAGGTGTCCTATGCAGGCATTTTCTCTTAGTGGACTATATTTGTGTAAATGTATCCAGTTGTAGGTTAATAAAACCGTTACATCCCAATACTCTAAGACAATTGGTCCTATTAGATCTCAAAACTTGAAATTTATGAAATGTGTGTGTGTGTGTGTGTGTGTGTGTGATTACCGATATTATTACTGAAATCTCTCGTCTGATGTCATCCCAAATCCCAGGGACATCGTTTTTATTTTTCAAAAAATAATTTCAGTGTATTTATGTACAATGTGTGTACAGAAATAAAATATGCCCAACTTGATTTTTGTGTTTCTTTTTGTCCATTCAATTCTGATTGTTGTATGCCTATATTATAATGACTGTTTAATTTCAAAGGGTTTAATGTCAAATTATTTTACCATAATTATTGTGGATAAGTCTGTCTTAGCAAAACTGTATCTGCTAATAATTACTCATACTTCTAATTAGGGGGTTATGAATCTCAGGTATTAAAGATGACATATAACTCATTCTTGAAACAAATGTGCCGCTGACCTAAATGATTCCTGCAATTGTAATAATGAAATGACTCAGGGACTAACGTCATACAGTTTTGAAGACAGTAATTATAATTTCAGTGTTCTAAAAACTAGTGCTAATGGAACTGTGTGACCAGTTCAGTGAGTGGGAAAGCACCAATAAAATAGTCTTCCAGGAATGTAGAAAAATCTTGCTGCTATTATTAGATAATGTATAAAAGGGATAGTAGCTCTTCTTCAGTTGGTCCCCAATGACTTGCATATTGATTTTTTCCCCCCATACAATGGAAGTCAATGAGGACCAGCAACTGAAGGTTGTACACACTGTAAAAATAAAAATTGTCTTTAACCAAATGAAATAGGTACACAGTGAATGTCAGACATAGTTAGACATCTGTATTGTAAAAGACATCAGTTACAGACAGCGGTTCTAGACAGTGAAACAGTGTTGAAGCAGCTCTCATTCCTCCCATGTGTCTCCATATATATTCTTCTTCCCTGTTTACCAAAAAATAAATATATAAAGAATAACATGTTAAAATATATATACAAAACATCTTAAAACTATTATATGTATGAAATACTACTCTTACTTCATGCAGAAAATAATTTTAGACTTGGCATTGTTTCAAGTGACAGGAAAAACATGTATAAATGTTAAAAAGATGAATTTTTTAACCTTCTATTCATCAGAGAATCCTGAAAAAAGTACCTCAAAAATATTAAGCAGCACAGCTTTTTTCAATACTGATGATAATAATGTAACCTCACCTCTCTTCGCTGGGATGGTCTCAGGTGAAGGCTTCAACAGTGTCTCTGGTTTCTGAGTCGCTGTAATTTCATAGTTTTCCCTGTTCTTACTCCGTAGATCCTCGTACAGAATGTGTTTCTTCCGTACATCCTCCTCAGCGTAAGTTGGTTCTGCTGGATTAGAGGGATGTGTTTAAATACCAATTAAAATGACGTGAATGACATTTTAATTTTGGGGTGAACTACTCTTTTAATATCATGAGTAAAAAGATTCTGCTCCAATTAAAGCTAAAGGGCCAGGCTTTGTCCCTTAAGACATCACTACTTGCTGCCTTCTCAGTCACAAACTAATAAAAACATATCTCTCAAACTTATTGTTCATGATTGTTGTTGAATAAATCCACTTAAGCAACCCGTGTGCTACAATGCAAGTCTTGTAGTTGTTGTAATGGGAAAAAATGTCATAATTTGGAATTTAAATGTGACCATGGAACACAAAATCAGCCATAAGGGCCAATTTTCTGAAATGAAGATTTATACATCATCTGAAAGCTGAATAAATAAGCTTTCAATTGATGTATGGATTGTTAGGATAGGACAATATTTGAAAATCTGGAATCTGAGGGTGCGAAAAAAATCAAAATATTGAAAAAATTGCCTTTAAAGTTGTCCAAATGAAGTTCTTAGCGATGCATATAACTAATCAAAAATTAAGTTTTGATATATTTATGGTAGGAAATTTACAAAATAGCTTCATGGAATATGATCTTTACTTAATATCCTAATGATTTTTGGCATAAAAGAAAAAGCGATAATTTTGACACTTAAAATGTATTGTTGGCTATTGCTACAAATATACATGTGCTATTTATGACTAATTTTGTGGTCCAGGGTCACATATTAGGAATTTCACTGTCAGGTTTTGAGAGAGGCTTCTCAAGGCTTCTACCAATTCATAATGTAAAGAGTGTGCCAAACTGCCTAATGTTACAAAGTGAAATGTCATCTTTGCTTTGACCATCTTACTGCATATGATCCAGATGTAGTATTTAATTAAAAAAAAAAAAAAAACTGAGAAAACTGCATTTTTTAAGTAGAGGCTCTGTTCTTTATTTTGATTTTGCATGTTCTGATATGCATATTCTGAGGGTCATGAAATTTTAGTGAAAGTGATCAAAAATGTTAGTGGTGGCTGGCAACCTTTTTAAAAAGAGTTAACTTACCTGTAATTTGAGTGTCATATTGAGCTGCTGAGGACACGGGGTCACTGTAAGTGAAATCACTAGAATTGGAGAATGACTGATTCCTCTGATCATCAAATTGAAAATCAGCTTTGTTTGGATCACTCATTTCCGAGTGCTTATGGGCAAACCTGAAATATGTTAAAAAAATAAATAAATAAACTATGTGGGAAAAATCCTTTTACAGGTAACCAAACAGTTTTGACAACCATTCTGACCACTGTTTGAAAAAGAAAGAAAAAAGACATTTCTCAAAATATCTTCTGTGGAACATAGAATCCTTTGAGAATTAGGGAAAGCTAGTAGCACAGAAATTGCACACTAGACTTAAATGTTGCATGTTCCTGTTTGCTCATGCTCACACTGGTGGCTGGTGGCGCTGTCTCTGTCTCAGTGCCTCCCCCAATGGCGAATTCTCCAAGCTCTTAAATTTCTCCTGGCATGTCTTCATGTATGACATCTTCCCTCCCAGGTATCCAAAAATACCAGCAACTAACACATATTTAACACATGGATACATAGTATTGATATTCAGTCTATCAATTATTCATCTCAGTAACAGTAAATTTTACTCACAAGCAACTTTGGGCAAAGATCCAAATCTACCGGAGGCTGTAAGAGCACCTAAAACATATAGATCAAAACTTTTACACTACTGTAAGATTTGTTTTATGTCAGTTAAAGGCCACATTTATTTGATTAAATATACATTAAAACAGTAATATTGTGAAAAATATTACTACAATTTAAAATAACTGTTTTGTATTTTAATTTCCATTACTCATCTTCAATGTCACATGCTCCTTTGGAAATCATTGTTGTATGCTGATGTAATGCTCAAGAAATATTTCTTATTATTATCAGTGTTGTGCTGTTGAATATTTTTGTGAAAATATTTTTTTTCAGAACAGCATTTATTTGAAATATGTTATCCTATGTATAAAGTATAAACCCACCTCTAGAGATAAGGAACTGAGTGAAGGCCATGCCAATGGCAGATAAAGGGAGAGCTGTAGGAACGTAAAGGAAGAACCATAATTCACTTATGATATCAATAAAACCACAAGCATAATAATGAAAATAAGCACTGGACGTGCACTCACATCTGTACCAGAAGCTTTCCTGATTACACTCCCTGAACACTCTCTTCTCATCCTCTGTGGGGATATAGTCAATTCCTACGGGACTCTATACAATCATTTAAAAACACACACACACACGCACGCACGCACGCACGCACGCACGCACGCACACACACACACACACACACACACACACACACACACACACACACATTAAAAAATGGATTCATGCATGCATAAGCATAAGGTCTACTGTAACGTTATATGTTAGATTATAGAGACCAGGTGCATTCAGCATTACAGTGCATAACCTGGCAACATCACTCTATCATTTTCTGTCTTTCTAGGTAATGTTTGTTACCAAACACACCACGACTGCATTTCCTGGCCGGTCAGGGTCGGCTGGAGACTGCTGGGACATTGTGCCTCCGACGTCTTTGGCTGCAGTACAGTCTCGCGACTCTCGCTCACAAATGTCAAATCCACTGGAGCCTACTTTCTTCCTCGACTGTGCTGCGGGAGTTCATGGGTAACCAGCTTTCAGTGCAACCATGCGGTTTGACATTGAATAGCAACATTCTTCTTCTTCTTGTTTAATGGCGACTAACTCTTTATGAGCATTATCGCCACCTACTGTACTGGATATCAAATAAACTTACAAAGGTGATGAGTCTGAAATATGAGAAGGGGTAAAAAATTAACTAACTAACTAAATAAAAAATTATTGCGGGTGTTTCATACTCTCTCCAATCTATTGGGCACTCAGATCACATGCTGTTCAGCTCCTCTAACACTCACAACTAGCTCTTCATGCCCCAGATTCCACAAGTACTCCTCCCATCCACACATATTATAATCTAGATCCTAAACCTGAGTCATATATATTTAATTAGTGCTTTGTATACCTGTCTATCCATTAAACCTTTTCCTAAAATATCTTCATGTGTAATTCTTTCCTCCCCAAAGTGACTAAATAATATATCACGATATACAGTACACTATATTTACCACACCTAAAAAGCACATGCTATACATTTTCAGATACACCACATACATCACATAACCCATTTTCATGTAAACCCATAAGTGCCAGTGTTGATTTCAACCCTGTATGTCCCAGTCTTAAACTAGACAGCCACAACTCTTATTTGCTGACAATTGATCCTCCCTACTGTCTGCGTAATACTATAACACCATCTCACTGTGCTACTATTATCCCATCTAATTTGCCATTTATTCATTAGCCTAACTTTTTCTTTAAAATTGACTTTGCCTCCTTTTTGCCCATAGGTGCTTTAACATCCACCTCCATCTTGCCTAGTGCTTTTTTTGCTAGTTTATCAGCGACTTCATTACCAGATACCCCAACATGTGCTGGCACCCAACAAAAATAGACCATTATTCCAGCCTCTTTCAATCTGTATAAAGATAGATACATTTCCATTAATAAATCTTCTCTGTCTGATCTCGCATGCGCAATACTAATTAAAGCCGAAGAAGAATCTGAACATATTACTACTTTATTTGGTCTGACTTGTTCAACCCATTGTAGTCCTATTATTATAGCTGTTAACTCTGCAGTGTATACTGATAAATCATCAGCTAATTTCAGACTAATTTGTATTTAATATTAATAAATGTTATATAATTATTGTTCATGTTAACTAGTATAGTTCAATAATATAGTTTGTAACGTTAGTTAATTCAAAACTAACAAACTAAGTATGAATAACATATGTTTTACTATATTTCTTTGTGTTAGTAAAAAATCTTTATGTTAGTTCATGGTACAGTAACTGATGTACATAAACTAGAAATTTTAATTAATAATGTAGTAGTCAATTTTGAACATATCATTAACCAAGAATCATAAATGCTATAAAAATGATTGTTCATGTTAACTTGTATAATGTTAAAAACTTAAAATTTATTGAAAAGTGTTACAAAAGTTTTACACACTGTTCTTTGTGTGCGTGTGTGTGTGTGTGTGTGTGTGTGTGTGTGAGAGAGAGAGAGAGAGAGAGAGAGGATAGAGAGAGACTAACATAAAAGCTATATAATTATTGTTCATATTAATTAATATAGTAAATGTTAATAACTGAAACCTTATTGAAAGTGTTACCAAAGTTTTATAGATTGTGTGTATGTATGTGTGTGTGTGTGTGTGTGTGTGTCTTGATAGTTTGGATTAACCCTTTCATTGCTGTATCCCTCAAACCAAACTGCCAGAGGGTTACTGTAATGCATGTGCTCGCTGGGCACAGTTTTCCTGATGCCACCGGGGTGGCATTTGCACTGATGGCTTGGGCCCGCCATCGCTGCTTGCAGCTATATTCTTCTGCTTTTTCTTCTTCTTCTTCTTAGGGTGTTATGCATTGTTTTTCCAGTGTTGAATATAGATAATGGCACCGCTGTCTTCATTTTGCATATGATATTATAGATTATCAGACCACTGATGATAAATTATATGGTTTAAGTGACTGTGACTGCTGAGCTCCAAAAGAACTTGAGACCATAAATAGCCTGACAGAAAAGTTGTTACGGGGCCCATAACAGTTAGAGTATAAGTTAAGCACTTAAAATGATTAACGTAAGTGCACTTAAAAAGCACTTAATGCTGTTTTCACACAGTTCAATCTTAGATAACTGATTACTTATGGTGAAATATGTCACTTCAAGTAAGCTAGAAATGTTTATGTACTCTATTCTGTCTCATTATCAGTGGTTTTAAAACTGGTGGTTTTAGAAGTGAAGATAACTGGACTGAAAACAGTTGGTGGCTCCATTAGTCTAAACATGGCCAAATCATTTATTCAGTGTAGTGATCGATCAGAATTGTATTGCTTCCCTTCTGTCTCTTTTAAGGTCACAGGGTCCGTCTATTTGTATGGAAAATTGGTGCAGAAACTGCTAGTACATTTCACAATTAATTACAAAGAAATGGCAAGTAACAAATGTAACAATGTGACCTTTTCAAGAACAGAAAGACTACTGTTTTCCTTTAAAACATAAAATAAAAATCCCAAATCTTTTAATCTTTTAAATCCAATAATCTTTGTTATATTCACAACTTTTTGTATTATGTAGGCTGACTACATTATCAGGATAACAAACAGTATTAGAAAAATATACTAAACATTATGACATTTACATATTGTATTTATATGGTCAAAGGTAGTTGCGTTTAGTGGTGCTTTATAAATAAATAAATTGAATTGAATTGAATATATAATGTATGTATGATATATTTTTTTTTATTCAAGTCTTTGTCTTTGTGTTCATTTAAATGGTTTATAATTATAATGGTTTATAAAAGTTGTTTTAATTCACTGTTTTCTGTGGATACAGTATAGGTACATAAAATAAATAAATTATGTAAAATATCTGATATTTCTAAAAATGAATCTATTTGTCTATCTATAGCTTTTATCTTTATAATTAGCTAATTGTCATAAAGGAATGTTTCATATACCATACTAAATAAAGGCTTTAAATCAAAAGTCCATTACACAAATTTGTATGGAACTTTCACACACCAAATTCAAAACTCTCACAAATTATTTACTATTTGTTATGGTTTAATAGCTTAAATTGAAAAAAAAAAAAAAAAAAAAAGAAAGAAAGAAAGAAAAAAGACAAAACAAGTTGATGCTTACTTAACTAGTGCTTTTACACCAGCAGAGAGCACTGTTTCACTCTGCAGTCACAACTTCCTTTTCATACAGAATTTTGATGTGGGGATAAAACTGAAAAATACATCTGCAATACAAGTTTGATTAACAACTATATATTATATTCTATTTTATATCTCCTAATATGACATTTAATATAGAAATATATTAGTGGATATAGTTTTCCCCATTTCCCTGTGATGGACTGTCCATCTGTTCAAAGTGTTTCCCCGCAAACGGCCCAAGATGCTGGAATAGGCTCCAGCATCCTCACAACCACAAGCAGTTTGGAAAATTGATGGATAGATGTTTCCCCTACTGTCATAAAAATGATTTCATTCATTCAGAAACTGATTGTCATGTGATCCAGTGCAGATGCAGGGCAACAGGAATGCTCATGTATTGATCAGTGCCCTAGATTCAGGTTTCACACACACACACACACACACACACACACACACACACACACACACACACACACACACACACACCACACACACACACACACACACACACACACACACACACACACACACACACACACACACACACACACACACACACACACACACACACACACACACACACACACACACACACACACACACACATATAGTTTTGTCCTCACACATACTCTCCTGAGAACCAGAAGTTCGTTTTTGTCCTCTGCAGAGGACATTGTGCTTTTATAATTATTGAATAATATGCCAGAGTTTTAAATAATGGTTAAAGAGGGAATTTTGGGCTTTTTGGTTTTTGGGGATATGGCCCCTCCTCGATCCTTTAGAGGAAAATTAATTGAATTATTTTACTGTAAATATGGCGAATTACATCATTTTGTCACTTAGTAAAATTTAATTTAATTTAATTTAATTTAATTAATGCACAATAAATTACTTTTACAAGAAAGACATAGATTTGTTTGATGCCTTCGGGACTCAAATATGCATATATTGTCACCAGTCATGGAGACACAGGTGAATAGCATACAAAAAAATCATTTGCATCATTGAGATATAGTTTTTATTAATATTTTAAATAGTGCTGGGCAACGATTAATCACATCCAAAATAAAAGTTTTTGTATACATAATAATTATACACATCATATGCACATATATTATTTATATATAAATACACACACACACACACACACATGCATGTATATATTTAAGAAAAATGTTATGTTTATATATTAAATATATTTATATATAATATCAATTATATGAATATAAATATATACATGTAAATATTTTCAAAATATATACTGGGTTTCCTCAATTTTTTAAGTTAAGTCAACTTATCACTTCTAGTTATTTTAGTATGTTAAGTTAATATACAAATCAAAATTTCAGTCTATGTTTAAGTCTAGGCTTAGTGGAAGTACTTTAAAAGTATATAGTAAAAGTACTTTAAAAGTATATAGTAAACGATACATATTAGTACCTTTTGAAAGGTACTGCCCCAGTGACAGCTTTCATAACTTCTCGTAATCTGTAAGTGTACCTCACATATAAAATGTGATGCAGGGCACATCAAGGCACATCACAGAACACAATTGCACATTAGGTCGTCCATATCACAGACTTCCATAAACCAGACACCTTTACACAGTCATTATCTGATGCCACACTCGGACACTTCGAACCATGCGCATGAATGGGCACACACATACACGCACACACAGACACACTCCCTTTTCAGAGTGTTATCACTGACGTGGTAAACCTTGGACAGGGGAATCCTACATGATCTGCTGGGGGCCTATAAATGTGTCTGACCGAGAAGCGGTTGGACTGAGCCACTCTGAACAACAGATCAGATCACCTGGACGTCTGTGTTTCACTTAGTGGTCTCCTTCTTCAAAAAAAGTGCTTCTGTTCAGGCTGTAGTTTTTTCAGTTGAGGTCTGAAAGTAACAACCTAGAGAGGGAACACGGTTCAGACCATAGAGAAGTCACGTACTGAACGCAAAGGCTGGTGAACAAAACACGCGTGGCAGAAGGTATCCAGAAGTCAGCATTTGAGAAACCAACACAGGCAACCAGACTATACCTCAGGTGGGTGCTTTTATCTGTGAAAATGCCTTTAGAACACATTAAAATTATGTTTAAAAATGTTAAAATATTAAATGAATTAGTTAAAATGCAACACATAATCTTAATATTGAAAATTTAGATTTGAATTATAATTAAATGATCATTTTTACACTTTTAAACCAGTTGTATATTTTATACATAAAAAGCAAACATACATATTTAAAACAGTGAGGATTACAAGTGCAGTTAAATGCAATGTATAATATTTACATCACATAAATATACATTTTAAACTAAGCATGAACATAGTCTAGTAATTCAAATTATCTTTATAGTTGTCATTAAATTATAGCATACAGATCTCATTATTGATTATGTCAACAGACTTCTATCCTAAAATAACCTGTTGTGCAACAGCATCATCATCATTTCATTCTTTCTAGGAAAATAACAAACGCTTCTCATTTTTCTAACCAAACAATTTACTGTTCTTTAAAATCTTGTACAAGCTTCACTTGATTTTTGTATATATTGCCTATAACTAAGATAAGCCACAATGTCAGTTGGATTCTGTTCATTGTCAGCACTGAAGCCAGTGTGGAAATGATTTGGCACAGAACAGAGATCAATACAAAACCATGTGAGTTAAATCAATTGAGGAAGCTCTGATTATTGTGATGCTCTTTGCATTGTGTCCATTTACTTACAAAAAAACAAATATATATAAAAAAAATTGTTTAAAACTTGAATTTTGACATTCTGATTTTTTTTTAAAAGTATGAATTACTAATTATTATCATTTATAATAATCTGAATTCTGAATTATTGAAATACTTTACAGAGGTCTTAACGAATGGTACCTATTTATCTTCCATATCATATCTTGTTATTTTTTCCACACCAATAAAACAATTTCATAATAGCAATTAGTAGTATCACTTTATCTTTATAGAACCTGCCTGGAGTATCACCGACAGTTATGAAAATGGCTTAAGCATTGCTATTACATTTGTACAACAGAGAAGACGCCACAAACAATTACCATCTATTCAGTCCATAAAACTGAAAATGAATCAATAAAACAGTAACATAACTGATATCTATATTTTACAGGCAATGGCACCAAGACCAAAGCAAGAGAATGAATCTGAGGAGAAGCCAACAGAAACACTTGATGGTATGTACAGTGAATTTTTGAGTGTAAATTGTATTTGTATAAATTGTGTATCAAATTCAAAACAAAACCTGTTTTAGTGAAGTTTCCCTCTTTTCTTTTGCATCTTCTCTCAGTTTCCGGAAAGAAGCCTCTCTCCATGGCCCCTGCTGTTTCCACCGCGGCTCTAATTGAGGATGATCTCTGGGACATGCCTGAATTGCAGGACACAGGAGTTAAATGGGCAGGTATGCTGAATGTTTGTTTGTAAGGCTGGCGGACCTTACCAAAACTAACTTTATTAAATACATATTTTGTTTTTAACCCTATAAAGCCTACTGTATAATATTTGATACACAATTTTTAAGGCCTCTAAATGATCAATTCTTTCTTTCTTTCTTTCTTTCTTTCTTTCTTTCTTTCTTTCTTTCTTTCTTTCTTTTTTTAAGGCTTTACAAGTTTAAATAAATAATTAACTATTTCTTAATAATTTTCTCTCTTTCTGTCTGTTAATTGTTTAGATCTGGACACTAAAGGGAAGATCTTGAGAGTTGTAATCACAGCAGGAAAGCTGATTCTGCTGCTTGGTTTCCTCTACATGTTTGTTTGCTCACTGGACATCCTCAGCTCAGCTTTCCAGCTTGTTGGAGGTATACTTTGAAATAAAGACTTAAATAACACACTAAAGTACAGATTTCAGTGACTGAAAGAATGCATTAGTTTCTTGGTGCATTAAAAGGATAGTCCACCACCAAAAAAGAACATTCTGTCATCATTTCCTCAGCCTCATGTTGTTCCAGACCTGTATGACTTACTTCTGTGGAACATAAAAGAAGATATACTGGTAACCAAACAGTTTTGGTTACCATTGACTTCCACTGTATGGACAAGAAATATATTTATAAATATATAATGGAAGTCAATGGGAACCAAAACTGTTTGGTAACCGACATTATTTAAAATAACTATTTATGTTTCAAAGAAGACAGAAAGTCATACAGGTTTGGAACATGAGGGTGAGTAATCAAAGACAGAATTTTTATTTTTAGGTGAACTACCCCTTTAAATTAACACACAGGTGGCTTTCTAAAAAAAAAGTTCTTTGTGGATTTTGAAATGTTTTCCTATGGCATCAGGCTAAAGTCAAACCCTTTTGGTTTTAATTGGACGATTTTTTAAAGTGCAGTCTCATAGTTATTCGTTATGCATTACAAAGACCTATTTTTTCCCCCCAGGTAAAGCAGCAGGGGACATTTTCCAGGAGAATACAGTGCTATCAAACCCTTTGGCAGGCCTGGTAATCGGGATGCTGGTAACGCTCTTAGTCCAGAGCTCCAGTACTTCCTCATCTATTGTGGTCAGCATGGTCTCCTCTGGATGTGAGTATCAAATCAAACTAACACCAATTATCAGAATTATGACCTGATATCAGTCCTGGCGATGATTGGGATTGTAAACGTGAATGAATCAATTAATCAATCTAAAAATTGAAAAGAGCGTTTTGATCACACATTTTTTTTTATATAAGGTCCAATTCTCGCTATAAACAAACCATTAACTACGACTTTTGCCTCAGTAAACTACTCATTTGCCACTTATTAATAGTTAGAAAGGTAGTTGTTAAGTTTAGGTATTGGGATTAGGGATGTAGAATATGGTCATGTAGAATATGTGCTTTATAAGTACTAATAAAGAGCCAATATGTTTATAATGGGAATGCTAAAAAAAGCAACTTTTTTACAGCCCCTATGCTAAATTGTTATCAGTACTTCATATCTGACTTGTGATTGTCAGTTTAAAAATCCCCCCGATTCACCACAGTGAAAATCGTCCTTTCTGTTACATTTGTGTATGGAGCCTAGCAAAATAATTGAATAGAACTGATTCAAACTGTTCTGAATCAGGATTGCAGACTTGATATCATTATTTGGTACAAAATCATAGTCAAATCAGATCAGATCAAATCTTGATGTAGTAAATTCCACTTTTAATAAATTTGAACTCCTCAACAGTGCTGGAGGTCGCAACTGCTGTTCCTATTATTATGGGGACTAACATCGGCACATCAGTCACAAATACTTTAGTAGCCATGACACAAGTTGGTGACAGGAACAAGTTCCGCAGGTAAGGATAAGGCTTCAATATTAACTTCATAATGTATCGTGACTGAACAGAGCATTACATGAACCTGGAACAGATTTTATGTTTCAGAGAGAAATTGACTTAAAGGGACAGTTCGCCCAATAAATAAACATTCTGTCATCATTTAGAGATTACACGAGTTATGAAGAGTTAAATGATATTTAATTGAGATATGACGCTTTTCTGTGTCCAGGGCATTTGCAGGAGCCACCGTGCATGATTTCTTTAACTGGCTTTCTGTCCTGGTGCTTTTGCCACTGGAAGTCGCCTCAGGTTACCTGGTGAAGCTCACAGGTCTCATAGTCAAATCATTTAATATCCAGAGTGGAGAAAATGCACCAGCCCTTCTGAATGTTATCACTGATCCACTCACTCAGTCTATCATTGAGGTATGTATGAGCGTGTTTGTGAGTGTGTGTGTGTGTGTGTGTGTGTGTGTGTGTGTGTGTGTGTGTGTGTGTGGGTGAGTTCTGTCGGTATGTTGAAAGAAGCTAACATTAATAACAGGACAGAAAGAGTGAATTACCCCACACAAACACTTATATTGCCCTTCCGTACAGTACAAAGTTACAAGGGTTGCAGGACACAAAGAGCAAGATAGATTAGTAATCTTAAACTATGTTAGAAGTATAAATATGAATAATTAATACTTGAAATTTATTTTTTTTTAAAGCTGGATGAATCTGTGATAAGTGGCATTGCAACTGGAGACCCTGAAGCCAAAAACAAATCGCTCATCAAGGTCTGGTGTCAGACAGCCTCAAACATGGTAATTATACTACCTGATTTCAGATGGAAGGGGGAAAAAAGCCAGTAAATATTGCATACATACACCAAACTACTGTGATTTTTTGATATCAATGGACAATATGTTTTTTTTTTTTTCTAGACTGTCCAGAATGTGTCGGTATCAAACTGTAGCAACTTCCTTTGCTGGGAATTGAAAAATGTTACAGAAGTTATTAACATAAAAAAATGTGAGTTAAAAACTACACCTATATGATATTGATAATCCAGCAATAATCATGCTAATACAGACTAAACACGTAGACACTGTCACTTATCTGTGGTCTCTCTTTATTCTAGGCAATCACATCTTTGTGAACACAAGCCTTTCTGACCTGGCGGTGGGTCTGATTCTTCTGGCTTGTTCTCTGCTCGTCTTGTGCACTTGCCTCATTTTAATCGTGAAACTGCTCAACTCGATGCTCAAGGGCCAGGTTGCTGTTGTCATCAACAAGATAATGAACACTGGTCAGCATCCTTGAGATATTTCAGAACCAGAGCGCAGATTTAGAAGTTAATCTTTGTTAAAATAAGCAAAATGAGTAAAGCTGGTATTTAAATTTTACTACACTATATTTTATGTTGGCTGGTATACATATAGTTTTATATATATATGTAAAACAGAAACAAATATATAAATATATCTTTGTTTGTTTTTTTGTATGCACAGATTTTCCATTTCCATTTGCATGGCTGACTGGATACATTGCAATTGTGGTTGGCGCAGGAATGACTTTTATTGTCCAGAGCAGTTCTGTCTTTACCTCGGCTATAACTCCTCTTGTTGGTCAGTACAACCATCTATGTTTTTGTCTTTTATTGTCAAAGTTTGGCATTATTTAATCACCCTCATGTTTTTACAAACCTATATGACTCGATTTCTTCTGTGGAACACAAAAACAGAATTGCCGGTAACACTTTATGTTAAGGTGTCCTTGTTACACGTTACATATAGTTACTATTATAATAACAAAACAAAAAATTATGCATAATTACATGCAAGTAACCATAAACCAAACCCTATAATAAGTACATGTAGTTAATTAATATTACACAGTACATAAATGTATAATTATACTGGAAGGACACCTTAAAATAAAGTGAGTCCAATTCACACACACACACACACAAAAAAATAATGTCTAATTTATTTTAAATTAATTTTTAATCTTCATTTTAATATTTTTTTATTATAGTTTGTTTATTAATTTGAATGCATGTAGTACTGAAAGTTCATATTTCAATTTTTTTTTAAATGATTTTAGTTTTAGTTAATAACCCTGATTTATCTACTGTACTTCTCTCATGAATGTGCCAATAAGTACATATGTCATATGGACTGCTTTTATGAAATGTTTATGCTAGTTTTGTATGTACACACACACACACACACACACACACACACACACACACACACACACACACATATATATATATATATATATATATATATATATATATATATATATATATATATATATATATATAATTTTTTAGTTATTTTGCGGTGAATTAGTGGAAAATCAAATTAACTGCCTTTTTTCCTAAGAACATTTGGGTGTATTTAACTATTCAATAATGCTCCTACAAACTAACAAAGGTAGTGTTCTTTTGTGTGTGCTTTTTGGTCTCAGGTATTGGTGTTATAAAACTTGAGAGGGCATATCCTCTTTCCCTGGGATCCAATATTGGAACAACTACTACTGCAATATTAGCCGCCATGGCTAGTCCAGGAGAAACACTTGGAAATTCATTACAGGTTAGCATGACTTGCAAATATATCCAAATGTGTTCACAATCACACTCACACCAAGTCCATAACCTAATGGCGTAACTCTTCTCTCCATTAGATCGCTTTGGTTCATCTCTTCTTCAACCTCTCTGGGATTGTGCTGTTTTACCCAATCCCTTTCACACGTCTCCCCATTCGATTGGCAAAGGCTCTTGGTGAAATAACAGCTCAATACCGTTGGTTTTCGGGCTTTTACATCATCGCCTGCTTCTTCGCTTTCCCTCTAGTTGTCTTTGGCCTGTCTTTGGCTGGTTGGCAGGTCCTTGTGGGATTTCTTGTTCCAATAGTGGCCATTCTGATCTTCGTTATCACTGTTAATATTCTACAGAAGCACAAACCTCAGTGGCTTCCTTCTGCTCTTCGTTCTTGGGACTTTCTTCCTCTGTGGGCCCACTCTCTTGAACCATGGGATAGAGTAGTTACCACAATTGCCGCTCGTTGCTGCTGTTGCTGCAAGTGCTGCAAGTGCTGCAATATTACAGAAGAAGACCAAGAGACAGGAACACATGAAAATAAAGATCAAGAAATTGAAATGTATGACAATCCGAAAATGACTGTTGAGATGAAGGAGGCCAACAAAACATCGGACAGTTGTGAAATCCTCAAGGCAACCTCTTTATAGAGATAAACTGAGCATTATTGGTTATTACTGGACATATCCAACTCAGACTGGTTTTGATTTTTAACACCTGGATTTGACAGGTTATATCGGTGGTTATATCAGCAGAGCAAGAATAAAGAGGAAACCAATATTTAATTTAAACATTTATTTTTAAAGTCTTACATTTGTTTTGCTTCTTATATTTGCTATAAATTTTTATACAAAGATTCTATTTTGTACAGGATATTGTCAATGTTATTGTTAAATACACAATCTTATGTTACACATTATGAGATTTTCTGATTGTTCTTTTATTTGCGTCAACATGAAAAGCATACATGTATTATTAATACCTCTATGTGGAATTAAACGCAAGGTGACACACAACGTCTAATATAAAATATGTTTTAAATCAGATTTCAGCTCTGATCTGTGCACTATCCTCCATTTTACTGTTTTCCTTTTATTTATGTCAGCTTTATTTAACATGGGCCTTCATATGCTGTAAAATATTGCGATGATTCAACAATATTAAACAGTAATTTCTTGCAGTAAATTAATGTGTTCAGAATTTTAACAGTGTTACAAAGCACAGCCGGTTGCACTGTTACATTGAGGAATTAAGATTGACTTTGAAATCTGATAAGAATGTTGTAGAAATGTTTTACTCTTGTATAATCAAGGAGGAATTAATATTGTTAATGTTGACACAGATAATCATTGTTATTCTGCAGGAAAATCTCTCCATCTCTGTCATATCCTGCTCATGTTCACTTTGAAGTCAAAGTATATTACACAATGTAATTGTGATAAATTGACTTAATGTAAAAATTACTGACCACTAGAAGCCATTGATATACAGTAAGGTTTTACAGTATACACAAAGAGGATATTTTCTCCTGCTCCTGTTGACTTTGAAGCCACAGTATATTTATCTGTCATTTAATTGTGATCATAGAGAAATACAATAATACTAAATACTATATATAGAAATACTACAGTAAAAATGACTGTGAAAGTACTGGTAGCCAGGAAAATACTGCACATTTATACAAATATACTTTAAACAAATAAAACTTTTAAATAAAATCAGATTTTTTGTTGCCATTTGTATTTTATGTGTGAATGCTATTATTAATGTAGTCCGAAACTAAAGTAGCCTAACTCTGTTCATCGATCCTAAAGTTTCAATTCAGATTGCTTTATAAAATTTAAGTTCTCATCTTGTATTGCATATAAAATTATGAATATGTGAGAGATTATTACGACGGCGTTTTAGTGCCACGTTAAAAAATAAAATAAAAAAATCTAAAATTACGAGATTAAAGTCGTAATATTTTGAGAATAAAGTCGAAATTACAAGAATAAAGTCAAAATATTACGAGAATAAAGTCAAAATACATTTCGACTTTGTTCTCGTAGTATTTCGACTTTATTCTCATAATATTTCGACTTTATTCTCGTAATTTCGACTTTATTCTCAAAATATTATGACTTTAATCTCGTGATCTTTTTTATTTTATAACGTGGCACTAAAACGCCGTCGTAGATTATGACTCAGATGGATTAGGAATAAGAAATAGTCTTTTCTGAACACTTTATATCTTACAGTTCAGACTTTTCTTCTCGGAATTGCGAGTTGAAATCTGAATTTTATCTCAGAATTGTGTGCTAAAAAGTCACAATTAGGTTTTTTTTTTTGTTTGTTTTTTTTCTCTGTGGAAGAAATAGTCATAACTACTCTTATGCTAGTGAGTCAAAAACAAGGCTGATTCACAAACAAATTGGAGCATTATGAGCAGGATCTCTTGTTGAATCTGAATGAGCCCTGTGTGTGTCACGCTACGGTGAAATGAGCACACAAAGAAGAGGAAGATGAATGCAAATAGTCTTTAATAATCCACAATAGGGCAAACACCAGTCAGACAGGCAGGATCACATGTTGGAATTTAGTAGACTGGACAACAACCACTGAACAGAACAAAACTTAAATAAGGAATCTAATGAGGGACAGACAAGTGAGGATGATTAACTAATGAACTAATAATAACACAACGAGGACAGGAACGACCAAATATGGGCACATGAGGGAGAAATCACAACAAAACAGGTCTGAACATTTACTGATTCAAAACTGACAGTGAACTGTAAATCATCATTTTTTAATTTCACAAGTCACAGCATCCTTGTCACCCCTCTTTCACTGATTTGTTCAAATGTAACATTCCCCTCAATTATATCTCTCCCTCTATTATAGTTAATGATTCTTCTTCTTAGGGCACGATTATCGGTCACATCTCCCATGTTCTTGCATGTTATCAGACAAACTCATGATGTTTTAGAAACTTTATGGCCAGTGGGCAGGTTTGAGGCAATTAGCCCAAGCTTTGTCTCTATATCTGTTTCATCCTCTATCAACCTGTTTATGACATGCCACTATTTTAAGGGCCTTCTTCAGAAAGGAACGAAATGGCTGAGGGTGAAGGAGGTTGTTAAAGTTATCAATTAATTGATAATAACTGGAATGAAGCAGACTCAGTGCAGGATGAAGATGAGGGGGAACTGCTTTGCCCTTTTTGGCCATATCTTTATGGTTGGACATGTTATCCTGTGGTGTCTATCAGCAATATTTATTGATATTACCAAGTACTAAATGAACCCTGCTGTATCATTTGTGCTTTCCTGAATAATAAAAGATCACTAATGATTAAAGATTAGGCTAAATATAAATTCTTGGAACTAACTCAACTCTTTTGACTGACTGTTGTGCAACAATTTTAAAATCATGCTTTAATGATCTGGTGCACTTTTGTATAGGGACCATTTCTCCCTATTAACTATAGTTGCTTATTAGCATGCATATTACTATTGGCTGTTTATTAGTTATAAAGCACATATTAATGACAAATAAAGGGTATCTTTCATTTCAGACATTGTCATAGTTGTAAACTGGCGGTGAATGAGAGACTACATCAAATATATTTTTGATAACAGCAGTTAAAAGAAGTAACAATGTCAAATTTACCATCATTCCCACAGCCGCTGTATAAACACCCTAGCATTAGCTTGTAATTTGATGCAAAAGTAATACAATACAAAAGTGTTATAAATGTCATCACAGTCTGTGAAAAGGGTCCATAAGATGCCATATTGTTGACTCAACTTGACAATTCACTTAACTTATTTTTTTAATTATCATTTACTTAAAAATTTTAAGGCAACAGGTTTCCTCAATTTTTTTAAGTTAAGTCAACTTATCACTTTTTACAGTGTACAAGTCCAGTCTAACAAAAATAAAGGCATGAATAAGCTTTTCAAAACTGCTAGATTACAGAAATGGTTTTACCTTAGTAATTAATCTCAAATGAAAGAAACAAGATTTTGATCTGCAGTTGATCTGCAGACATCAAACTGAAACCCAACATTCTTAACTGTCGATTTACAGAAGGAAGCCAAGTTCCCCAAATTAGAGACAACTTAAGACCAATTTCAGTTTGAAGCCTTTAAGGACAATTAGTGATATACAAAATTTCCATCTCAGCAATTTTTGTTGCTGATTGTTCGCTCGTACTCCTTGTATTGAGTGACATCATGATAAGAGCAAAATAAAAAGAGAGCATGTTATTCCTTAAGACTTTTGAAATCCTGTTGAATCTGCCTGCCAGCATCATACGGTCACAGTAGCTAGAATAAATTTTATGATATAAACCAGCATGTTACAAACTACTAAAAATATTCATGTATTTGTAGTGAAATTAATACAATTTAAAGATGCTACCTCTCCTCAGATCTAAAATACGTTGAGATCACATGTAATAAGATAATATAATAAGCAGGTAATCCTAATGTCAAATGATTTGAGACAGCATGTTCCTAAATAAACGAGGCCTATCTGTCTTTAAACCTTTGAACTTTTACACAACTTGAGAGTTAAACGCCTGTAATGCCATTAAAGAGACAGTTAATTCTAAAGAGACACATTTTGAATTTGAACAAACCGACTCAGTTTCACCATGTAAAATATATTTGAAGAGTTCAGATGCAAAGGCCTCTTAAATGCTGTCTGAAATTTTCATCTAAATTGAGCATTCTTATCAGGATCCTATGTTTAGGTTCAGCAATTTTACTCTAATGGCAATGTATAGGTCCTTTTCTATACAGTTAAAGTGAAATAACCTAACATAAATATAGGAGCCTGATAAAAATGCTCATTTTAGAAGAAAATTTCAGACGGCATTTAAGAGGCCTTTGCATCTGAACTCTTCATATGTAAAATAAAGAGGAGCCAATATTAGTTTAGGGTGTATGTGTGTTATTAACAATATCGTGATGATAACTTCAACTTTTTTTCATCTAGATGCCAAGGCAACATTTCTTATTTTTATCTAATTGAATTTGATATTTTAAAATAACTTCAACTGAAATAAGCATTACTAATAACAACTATATAGACATTTTAAAAAACTGTAATAAAAAATGGTAACCCCCAACCCCCCCAACACAACTAAATTAACAAATTTGGTCCCACTTTATATTAGGTGGCCTTAACTACTATTTACTTACATTTAAATTAATCATTTGGTACAATGCACTTATTGTGTACATACATGTTTTTACATTGTACTTATATTTTTAAAAATACCTATATGTAGTTACACCTGTAATTAATTTCTGTAATTACATTTATAATTACACTGTTGACCCATCCCTTACACCTTAACCCACCCTTAAACCGACCCATACCACCAAACCTGTCCCTAACCTTACCCGTATCCCTCCTCAATAGCAGAAATAGTGTTTTGCAATACAGTATGAACACAATAAGTACATTGTACTTATTTTTTGATGTAAGTACATAGTAGTTAAGGCCACCTAATATAAAGTGTAACCAATTTCTGTAATTTATAATTACACTGTTGACCCATCCCTTACACCTTAACCCACCCTTAAACCGACCCATACCACCAAACCTGTCCCTAACCTTACTCGTATCCCACCTCAGTAGCAGCAAAAGTGTTTTGCAATACAATATGAGCACAAGTACATTGTACTTATATTTTGATGTAAGTGCTTGTTTTCTTAAAAAAACAAAACAAAACTAGCTTCTCTAATCTTTTTGTATTATATCTTTGTTTTCTTTTATTATACAATTAACAAAACCAAAAAGGCCTCTAACACTAGCTTGCTCTATTCTTTTTCTATTCTATCTGTTTTCTTTTTATTTATTATATAATTTTAAAAAACCTTGCTACGTGTACTGCGTTAAGCTAACTAAGACTTGTTATAGCACTTGCGTATCAATATTAATAATAATATTGATCTTGCATATTGCAGCTGGCTGTCTGGTACAGTCTTAACAACCTGGAGCTGAACACGCTCAAAATCATGATGATTATGGACTTCAGGAGAAACCCCCCTGCTCTCCCCCCACTCACTATCATGGACAGCACTGTAACGACAGTGGACTCATGCAGATTCCTGGGCACCACTATCTCTCTGGATCTGAAGTGGGATACTCACATCGACTCCATTGCAAAAAAGGCCCAACAAAGGCTATATTTCCTTTGCCAGCTGAGGAAATTCAACCTGCCACAGGAGCTGCTGAAACAGTTCTACTCATTCGTCATCGAGTCTGTTCTGTGCACATCAATAACTGTCTGGTTTGGTTCAGCTACAAAATCAGGCATCAGAAAACTACAGAGAACGTTTCGTGCCGCTGAAAGGATTATCGGTGCTCCCCTGCCCACCCTTCAAGAACTGTATACATCCAGAGTGAGGAAAAGGGCTCAGAAAATCACTCTGGATCCCTCACATCCAAGTCATCCCCTTTTTGAACTTTTGCCATCTGGCTGGCGCTACAGAGCCCCAAATACCAGGACAGCCAGGCACAAGAACAGTTTCTTCCCTCAGGCAATCTACCTAATGAACAGTTAAATGTTCCCCCATTGTGCAATAAAGATATGTGAAATAACCTTCTGTTTATTTGTTACCACTTACATCCTATTCCTATCCTATCATCTATAGCACAACTGTACAATGTATTTTATTTTTTCAATTAAATTTTGTTTCCTATTTTTGTCTATTTATATTTACATATGTGTGTATTTTTATTCTCATCCTGTTTTTTATTGTCTCTGTGTTGTTACTGAAAGCTTGTGACACTAAAACAAATTCCTTGTATGCCCAAGCATACTTGACAATAAAGCTCTTTCTGATTCTGATTCTGATATCATTGCTCTTTTGTTGATTTTGATTGCTTCCATTGTCCTCATTTGTAAATTGCTTTGGATAAAAGCATCTGCTAAATGACTAAATGTAAATGTAAATGTAATATTCTATGCTTTTCCAATAAATAACCTACTTGTGGTACTTTTGATGGCACTTACGATCAGTGTTGGGGAGTAACTAGTTACATAGTTACGTCATTTAATTACAAAATAAATGTAATTGTAATTAGTTACAGGTACTGATAAAAAAATGTGTGATTAAATTACAGTTACTTATGAAACTTAACAATTACAAAGGAGGTTACATCTGATTTTTTTCCCCACACACACCCACATACAGATTTAATTGATTTCATTCATAAATTGTAGAGACTGCTCTAAAATATTGGACAACAATGTTTCAGGAGTTTAGGACACAGAACACATGCTTATCCATAACTGTTTTATTTAGGCCTACTATTTTGGATTCATGCATATGCTTTATTTTTTAAGATTAACTGTTTTTTCAAGGCATTGTTAGATGCCAGTTGTTTCCTGCCAGAACTATGCAAAGATTTGATTTCGAAAACAGTATCATACAGTAGCTACTAAACTATTTCTTGTTATGGTTTTAAATCTGTATTTAACCTCAGAATGATCTCAAAGTAAGTCTTGTTTTGTAGTAGATGTGCTTTAAAATTAAATTATTATAATCAATTGATGAAGGATTTTGAAAATGACACTAGTGTACATACGCTTTAGCTGTAAAATGATTTTTCAAAGATTATTGTAGAACTCTTTACAAGAAATACTGTTATTTCAGTCTTTCAACTTAAAACCGTAACGTTTAATTCAATGTGTTACTTGCCGTTGTAATTATTTGTTGATAACTAGCAATTTTTGAGTGAAATTTCGACATAAATACTATACCACTTTTTTTCCCCCTCCAGTCAGTGGTGCAGCAGCATTTCCATAGTGAAATAATACTGCCATCTGGTGATGCGAAAGCAGATTAGTTGTTAATTATCACATGCATTAGACCACATAATATGTGTAGGTTCATAAATTCAAAATGACTGGAATGCATGCAACTGAAAGAGGTGAACGCTTAAACTATTGTGCTCTTAACTTTTAAAGACTTTTAATAACAACATCCTTTTTAACTGCTTCCCGTCAGATCACTATTTCCTGGTGTAGGTGCCCTAGTCCCCGGGCTTCCCTCCTTCTAGAAATCTTTTTCTCACGGCCCGCGCTGAAAAGGTGCGGTCTCTCTTCCCATCGTGAGAACTTTCACACGCGTTTGGCTGGCAGCCGTCCGCAACGTACTCTCGCGATAACAAGGGGCCCGCTCTCATCCGCTCCCATAATAAGCCACCGTGAATTCTCGCGTGACTTCAGAACTTTCCCACGCCTGTGCCCCCCTTTCCTGCATTATTTCTCACACTGCCCCTCCCCTTCGTCTGTTGAAGTGTGGTGCGGAGCGGGGGAAATCTCGCGATTCTTGGCGTTATTAGAGAGAGTTGGTGAAGATGGCGCCTGTTGTGACAGGGTAAGCAGCGAAACTATCAACGGACGGGGCATGGAAAAGTCATAGCTAAATTAAGTTTTGTCTGTTTAGTCAAGATAATTTGCTTTGGTTTATGTCTTTACACCCACGGCCGCGTGTCTCTGCGCTGCTGGCCCGTTTCGGCGTACTTTTGCGTGGTTTTCCAGGTTTTCAACGATGGGCTCTTTTATTCAGTTAGCCGCTTAGCTTTTAGTTAACGTTAGCTGATAGATTTTCAGCAGTTTTCCATAAACACTGTGTACCGTGGAGAGCAAATCTTTAACTATAAACATAGTACGGTTGTATTAACGCCGTGTTTTGAATCTTTAACATACTTTAATCTTTAAAAATGCTTGAATAAAATTTGAGCCAACTTGTGAGTTGGTGTACGAGAGAGAGAGAGAGTGAGAGAGGGGGCAGGTTAGCAGATGTTAGCCAGCCAAGTTAGCTGGTCTAGTGGGTTCATAACAGAAACTGGGAGCTTTCGAGAATACTGAAAACGTTCTCTTTGTTTCATGTCAGACTTCTCAGTTAAACTACTTTTAGCTTAAAAATTGTGTGTTTGTAACGTCCCGTCATTTTTATGTAAAATGCTCATATCCATTTAAACTTTTAAGCTTATTTTGGCTTGTATCTCAAAACCCAGTGAGCTGTCTAAATAGACAGATAGGGGCATCTTATGCACTCTTTAACTTGTTTATCCTGCTCAAAAATGCTGTCTTTCTTGGTAAACAAATAACTAGGCTGTGACAGTTTTGTTTTTATTTTGGAGTGTGGGTCAAAGTGATGTTTGAATCTGGTCTTGACTTTGCCTTATTTTGTTTTGTAGGAAATTTGGGGAGCTCCCTCAGCCAAAGCGTCTAACAAGGTAAATGCACTGTAAAGTTCATGTTTAATATTTATTAAACATATATTAGGAAACAACAGCTTAAATAAACTTTGTATTTTGTGGTTTTGCAGGGAGGCAATGCGAAACTACTTGAAGGAGAGAGGAGATCAGACAGTACTCATACTGCATGCAAAAGTCGCACAGAAATCGTACGGCAATGAAAAAAGGTGAGTGATTAATTTTAGCTGTAAACACATGTATGATTACCTGTTTATTTGTGCTGTATTATACAGTAAAGTAAGTCAACACGTAATCACAAGTGAACCTTTTAAGGTTAATATAGATTTTAGATCTTATAGTGGATGCTTAATCAGTAAGGAAAAATGTTTAGGCTTAGTCTTCGAAAATCGGCACTGTTTACACCTGTTTTTAACATCTGTCTTGAGTAATCGAGCATAAATGTTTAGCTGAGACGCATTGTTTACATCTGTGATTGGATTTCATCTGAAAGTTTGACCTCTGAATTCATCCATGGATGTATGCTGGTCATTGATGTCCTTTGCTGTTTTCCGATATGCATCGGGATGCATTTATTACATGCATTTCTGATTACTGCAAAAGATGGATCTTTCACATTTAAGTGACCCCAATAGAGATGTTAATGGGGTTATAAATATGACTGCTCGCACTGCTATTTTGCTTGTGGAATATCCTCTTTTACTTGTATATTTGACACATTTTGGAAGTAAAATGGATTGTTTCATGTGGACTATGAATCAAGCTTTGGTAAAGTCCAGTTGAGCACACTTAATGTAAATGAAGGTAGGGAGATCTATGTAAAATCAGATTCCTTATACAAGCATCCATGTGAATTTTTCTTTAATCACTTCAAATACTCTTTGACTCTGTTAGATTCTTCTGTCCTCCACCATGTGTGTACCTGATGGGTTGTGGCTGGAAGAAAAAGAAGGAGCAGATGGAGAGAGAGGGCTGCTCGGAGCAAGAGTCTCAGCCTTGTGCCTTTATCGGCATTGGAAACAGTGAACAAGAAATGCAGCAGCTCAACTTGGAGGGAAAGGTGCTTTATGGATTTTATTGTGGCAAAACATGTATTGTAACTTCCTTTCTAAAATAACTACAAGAAGATCAGTGTTCTGGCATCACAACTTTTGTGCTTTGCTTCTGCAGAATTTTTGCACAGCAAAAACGTTATACATTTCTGACTCGGACAAACGGAAGCACTTCATGCTGTCAGTGAAAATGTTCTATGGGAATAGTGCAGATATCGGTGTCTTCCTCAGCAAACGAATCAAGGTCATCTCCAAACCTTCCAAAAAGAAACAGTCGCTGAAGAATGCAGACCGTGAGTCAAAAGAATTTCTTGTTAGGGTCACTAAATGAGTCTTTATTTGTCCAGAATTTTCACGCTGCTCATTTTCAATGTCTCTTATAGTGTGCATAGCTTCTGGGACGAAGGTTGCTCTTTTTAACCGCTTGCGGTCCCAGACTGTCAGTACGCGGTACCTTCATGTAGAAGGGGGAAACTTCCATGCTAGTTCACAACAGTGGGGAGCCTTTTATATTCATCTGTGTGAGTTATTCACCACAAATATACTATATTTCAATCTATAGAAAGAATTGTGTAGAAATTACGTATCAGTGTTTTCATTTTTAAAATCTGCAGTTTTTCCTGTTAACAATGAATTGGTTATAACGTGTAATTCTGAATTCCAGTGGATGATGATGAGTCAGAGGGTGAAGAGTTTACAGTCAGAGATGGCTACATCCATTACGGTCAGACGGTGAAGCTGGTGTGCTCTGTGACAGGCATGGCTCTACCCCGACTGGTAAGCTATTATTCACTTGATTATACATGATTAAAAGGGTTGGGCTAAGAAATTGTGTCCTGTTCAATCAAGGAGTGTGACATATATAGTTGTGACTCAATATGTTTGTGTAACGTAAATAGCAAGGACTCTTTTGGAGGTGAAATGTTGTGTGTTTGTGTGTAGGTCATTCGTAAAGTGGACAAGCAGACAGCGCTGATGGATGCCGATGATCCTGTGTCCCAGCTACATAAATGTGCCTTCTACCTTAAAGATACAGAGAGGATGTACCTCTGCCTGTCACAAGAGAGGATAATTCAGTTCCAGGTCAGTCCACTGGAACTTCTTGAAATAATGCCCTATAATTGATGAAAACATGATATATCTGTTAGAATAGCAATTCCTGTTCTCTAAATTAATCTTTGAATTGTTATCTTCTTAATGATTTTGAGGCTCTGTAGCCTTTTAAATGTTAAATAACTGAAATATTTTCCTTCTACTCTCAGGCCACACCCTGTCCCAAAGAAACGAACAAAGAAATGATCAACGATGGGGCGTCATGGACAATCATCAGCACAGACAAAGCAGAGTACACTTTCTATGAGGGGATGGGCCCTGTACCCTCACCTGTCACACCTGTGCCTGTTGTTGAAAGTTTACAGGTAATGCATGACTACATATGACATCAAGCTGTTTTATAATAAAAAAGCATGGAAAATCATCATAGTATTTGTAAGAAGGTAACCTTGAACCCTTTATGTTGTAGCTGAATGGAGGAGGAGATGTTGCCATGCTGGAACTCACAGGACAGAACTTCACGCCTAACCTAAGAGTCTGGTTTGGAGATGTAGAGGCAGACACAATGTACAGGTAAAACCACCACACCAATTACAGTGCTCTACAGTTCAGCACCTGGCAGAAGTGAATCATGCTCAATTTAATATAAGAGTGCTGCTGCATGTTGGGCTTGTTCATAAATAAAAATTGGGTGTGTTCATAATTAAGTGATTTTTGTTGTTGTTGTTGTTTTTTTTTAGTAAATCATTCACATTTCAAAATAAGCGTCCTTGTACATGTTGGTGCATTATGCATATAAACTTTTTTAAGGTTATTGGTATTTTGGTTGCACAATAAACTGCATCTGGCATTTAATTCAAACTCTTGTAGGTTGTCTTTATGCCATATCACATGAAGGGAAGACTAAGAACATATAACGTACATATATAGATTTGACTAGTATCTACGTAATAATGTTTATTGGATTTCTTTAAGCATCATTGTACATTGCAACTGATACACATATATATACACACATCTGTAACTCTTTATCTACATATCAATATCTATCTATCTAAAATAAAAAAGTAAAACATGTCAAGAGTATTTTAAATTTACAATTACCTTTTCTCTGATAAAGTCTTTATTGAATGTATACTGCAGCGTTTTTAATGAATTTAAAGAATCTAACATGCAGAATTAACATGATTGGCCATGTTCACGCGTACTTTTGGCAACACTACTTTGCAGATACCCTGTGATATAGTAATATATATACAAATATATTGTGAATATTCATTACGTGATTGTCAGCGATTCATAGTTACATGTTCTGTTTCTGGCAGGTGTGGTGAAAGTGTGCTCTGCGTGGTTCCCGACATCTCTGCGTTCCGTGAGGGGTGGCGTTGGGTTCGGCAGCCAGTGCAGGTTCCTGTGACTTTGGTCCGAAATGATGGCATCATCTACTCCACAGCTTTGACTTTTACCTACACGCCAGAGCCGGGACCACGTCCTCACTGCAGCGCCGCGGGAGCCATACTGCGGGCTAACAGCAACTCCTCCACCTCACCATCTTCATCCTCCTCATCCTCCAGCCTACTGCTGCAGTCAGCTGTCGACAGCCAGGCAGGATACGCAGCAACAGGGAGCGTGTCTTCATCTTCCTCTTCCTCGGCTATGTCTGTCTCCTAACCTGGGAAAGTCAGTGTGTGTGTTTTCGTGTGAGTATGTGAGCCTTTTGTGTGAGAGATGGTGATTCGTCCACTCGTAGACTCTCCTGCATAGATTCATGGAATACGGATCACAAAAATGGATAATGGTGCCACAGAGAGAGAAGAAAAGAGAGACAAGACTTCACACAAAGACTGGACAGAGCAAATGAAGATGTCTCTTTTCTTGTCTCTCTTTGTTGCATTTCTTTTTCAGTCTGTTTCCTCACGTCGGAGGAAGTGGCAAAAGAAGTGATGTGTGCCGTGGATCAAGATGCCACAGGATCAATGCATTAGCCTTACATAAAAACAATCAAAAAACAACAGCGAAAAACTTTCTTTTCAAAACGAAGCCTTTTCTAATTAAGTGCAAGCTGGAAATGGCTTTGAGTGATGTTGTTTTCAACTAAAGGGCTTAATGCACTGTTTCGCCATGCTTGGAAGAAAAGTTATCATAGTAATATAGTTTTTACGGACCAAGGAATATTATTATTATTATTATTATTTTTATTGATATATAATTTTATAAGCTTTAGCTAAGGTACATTTTTCACCTTTTTCAGTTTTATAACATATAGTAAACTTTTGTTACCAAATAGTTTTGTATATTTCTTGTGAGCGTTTGGGCTCAGAAGGAAAAGGTTCATGCATTTTAAAAGCCTGAACTTATAGCTGCCTTTACTCGTCTTGGCAAATGCCTTAAGTCATCTGGAGTTTCACCAGACCCTTTCTGTTTTGTAATAATATTTTATGTCATGTATATTGGTCTTTTTTCCCTTTTTTTTTTTTTTTTTTTTTTTTTTTTTTTTTCCCTCCACTAAACCGAGATGTAATATTGATGCCATTTTTGTGTATTTGGGAGAAGGTGGCTCTTCTGCTTTGTTAAACTGTTTTTTTATTTTCATATGAAGTCTTTAACACAAAAGCTTTAACTGACTTTGCCGGTTGGCCTTATGTGCCATATCGTACTCATCACTTAAGTGTAGCCATTGATCTGGCCCTTTTTCATTGGCTATAGATGTTCAAGCTGCCAACATAATGGTAACCTGTAAAAATCCCACACCAAATGGCTTACGTTTAGTTGAACATAAACGCACAAAAATCCTTTTAATGGGTCAGCGATTTCTAATTAATTGGTTGACTCAAATCCTGTGGTGGGGACTGCACAGGTCTCGTTTGCATATCATTCACGCTTTCAGTGTCACGATTACTGTTGGTATCAGACTAAAATCAGCATGTAGAAAAATTGCTGCTTTGTTGTCATGTGGTTAAACCATATAGAGTTGCATGAATGAATGAAAGTTTGGATTCTCTCAGTGTTTCTAGATAGGGATGTCCAAAATGACTTCCTTTCAGAGTCAACCAATTTAGGGCCAGACTTACAAACTCTCTTTTGGTGTTAAAAAAAAACTACTGTCAGGATTTACTAAAGACACCATGATGAAAAGGCATGGACATGGTTATTTTATGCATTTGTAAGCATTTCCCTTTAAGACATCGTTAAAATTAATGGGAAGAGAGTATTTTAGGTTTGTGGTAGTCAGTTAACCATTATTTAACACCCAAAAAAGCATGTCTTAACCTGTTTTGCGCTTGATAGTTTGCTTGTGGTAGATTGCGTTGGTCATTGGAAATGATGTGGCTGTGTTTGTATATGTTAATTTGCACATTGTCTGTAGATCACCCACTAAAATTTCCACTCTTGTCAGCGCTTTTATGGTAATGTGGTTGCACGCTAATTTACCCTAGTAAATCTGGTCCTTAATGGGTTGCCTGACACGCTCGTCGACTAATCAGTTTTATAGTTAGTTAACAGTTTTTAACTAAACATGGCATCACTTGTACTGGGATACTCAAATGGATGTTTGAATGTGTGTGGTTGTAGTAATCTAGTCAACCTCACTAACTGGCTAGCTTGTTTTTGGACCCATCCCTAGTCAACTAGCTTACCTGTGTCAAGCTGAATGGAAAGAACGGAAAAAGCACTTGTTATCGCACATGCTGCGTGAAGATGTTTGGTTTGTAGATTACAGGAAATGTAATCTTATTCTGCCTTTCATATATTTTGACTTATGAAACTGCAGAAGTGGCACAGCCTTGGTTAGCATCACTGCTACATAAAAATGTGCCCTTTTTAAATTGATGTCACATGCAACTTTTTTTTTAAATCAAATGTTTAGTACCAAATGTTCACTTCTGTAATAGCTGTAGTCTAAAGCAAACTAAAAATGAGGCCTTAAACCACTACTGCTTAGTAACAGGATCTGTTGGTGAAATATTACACTACAAATAATGTCCTTTTGTGAAAAGGGAATGATGGTTGTTTTTTTTCAGTATAATTCACAATGCAAAATCTCATCTCAATTCTGCTCTTTTTGTGCATCTTAGTTTCTCTTGTTGTACTTTTCCCGCCCCACACAACTCTGTATGCGTCGTCTGATCAGAGAGAGACACTTGTGAAATAGCACGCTCTGGAATTTGCTTTTAATCAGTATGGACTGCTTTTTGTTACTGTTTGGGATTCATATAGGAACGGCAGTTGTTCCTCAGTGGTTTTGGTTCTTTTAATTTATCCGTTTCTACCATGGCTAATATTAATATATGAGTCTAAATGTTATATTGGTTATTTTATATACAACATTATTGTATTACATTTAATGGTTATGTTTATATTTCTAAATATTTCTTCCATGATTGAGGGAAAGTTACTATGAAACCTTGTTTTGTATATCAATATTTTTAAGTAGTCAGGCCTTGTTTGGTCTGCGTTAGAAACTGTTGCTTTGGAAGAAATAAAAGCCAAAACCCAGTAATTCTTGCAAAGCCATTAACTAGTATCTACTGTGAGCAATTCCTCAATCAGGGAAGAATATTAAAGCATACCTTGTGCAAGTGCTGAAATGGAAACTGCCAAATCTAAAGGTCAAATTGTGAAGGTCACGCCTAACTTTTCCACTTTTGTTTTCAGTGTTATTTTCCTCTTGTATCCAGTTGTCTTCCAGTGTGTTCGAATCAGATGACCTGATCAAGACTAACCATGTTGAGTTTCCTCATTTCTTTCTATCTATCACATAAGTTAGTTAGTTCGCCTGTCACCTGTGCCACTTTGCTTACATTGAACAGAAACTAGCGTGTTAGGTCACTGTTATCTTTGTCGGTTTTGTCTGTAGAAAAAAAAAAAAAAAGGTGAGAATTGGTGTCTGTTTTCTCAACCGTTTCAATGGATTGTTTTACATTTTGGAAGTTACCAGCCTTTGCCAAATGGCTACCAGCTGTTCTGGTTTTGAGTGCATGCTCTCTAGCAGATTTGAACTGTATTGGTGCTGTCTAACTCCTAAAGGGCCAGTGTATCTGTTGCTTTTGGAATGGATCACTAAACACTGTAATAGATTCAAAAAGTGTCAGGTTGTTCATTTGTTTTTGTCTTTATGGTGCTAAATTGCATAAAACACACCCATCAAGGACGTGTGGTACGGAGATTGGAGTACTACCCAATGACTACTGTGTGCGTAAAGGGATAGTTCTGTCATCAGTTCTCACCCTCATGTCATTCCAAAACTGTATGATTTTTGTTTTTCTATGGAACACAACGGAATATATTTTAAGGAATGTTTTGGCTGTTTTTGCCAGTACAATGAAAGTCAGTGGGATCTGAAAAATGCTGGACCATATTGACTTTTATTGTATGGACTAAATAATAAATGAATTTAAATTGTATACATATATATAGAAAGTGTATACACACACACACGCTCATTTTTTTTTCCCAAATTTTTGACAGCGCATGTTAATGTTTTGGAAAGAAGTCTCATGCTCACCAAGGCATTTTTTTTTATTAAGAATGCAATAAAAATAGTAATCTTGTGAAATGGTACAAAATAACTTTTCTATATTGAATACATTTTAAAATGCATTATTTCTGTGTGCAGCCATTACTGTAGTCTTCAGTGTCACATGATCCTTCAGAAATCATTGTTATTCTGATTTGGTTCTCAATTATGAATATATTATCAGTGTTGTGCTGCTTAATTTTTTTGTGGAAACCATGATTCATTTTTTTTGAGTTTCCTCAAAACATTATCATTATTTTGTAAATGTGTATTCTGTCACTTCTGATACATATTAAAAAGACTTCAGAAGGATCCTGTAATGGCTGCTAAAAATTCGGTTTTGCCATCATAAATTAAAATAAATTATAAAATATACACAATCACAGTATTACTATTTCTACTGTATTTTAGATCAAATAAATGCAACCTTGGTGAACATAAAAGGATATATTAAAAACTTAAAATATTTTCGGTCTAGTTTTGAGTACAAATGTCCTGATCAAATAGTAAGTTAATCAGATGCTAAAAATAACAGTTACGTGTTGCTTCATGCATACATTTATATGATTCATAGTATACAGGTGCATCTCAATAAATTAGAATGTCGTGGAAAAGTTAATTTATTTCAGTAATTCAACTCAAATTATGAAACTCGTGTATTAAATAAATTCAGTGCACACAGACTGAAGTAGTTTAAGTCTGTGGTTCTTTTAATTGTGATGATTTTGGCTCACATTTAACAAAAACCCACCAATTCACTCAACAAATTAGAATATGGTGACATGCCAATAAGCTAATCAACTTTCAAAATGGTCTCTCAGTTCGGTTCACTAGGCTACACAATCATGGGGGAGACTGCTGATCTGACAGTGTTCCAGAAGACGATCATTGACACCCTTCACAAGGAGGGTAAGCCACAAACATTCATTGCCAAAGAAGCTGACTGTTCACAGAGTGCTGTATCCAACCATGTTATCTAAGCATGTTGAGGAAGGAAAAAGTGTGGAAGAAAAAGATGCACAACCAACAGAGAGAACCGCAGCCTTATGAGGATTGTCAAGCAAAATCGATTCAAGAATTTGGGTGAACTTCACAAGGAATGGACTGAGGCTGGGGTCAAGGCATCAAGAGCCACCACACACAGACATGTCAAAGAATTTGGCTACAGTTGTCGTATTCCTCTTGTTAAGCCACTCCTGAACCACAGACAACGTCAGAGGCATCCTACCTGGGCTATAAGGAGAAGAAGAACTGGACTGTTGACCAGTGGTCCAAAGTCCTCTTTTCAGATGAGAGCAAGTTTTGTATTTCATTTGGAAACCAAGGTCCTAGAGTCTGGAGGAAGGGTGGAGAAGCTCATAGACCAAGTTGCTTGAAGTCCAGTGTTAAGTTTCCACAGTCTGTGATGATTTGGGTTGCAATGCCTTCTGCTGGTGTTGGTCCATTGTGTTTTATGAAAACCAAAGTCACTGCACTCGTTTACCAAGAAATTTTGTAACACTTCATGCTTCCTTCTGCTTCCTTCCCTCTTTAATTTTCCAGCAGGATTTGGCACCTGCCCACACTGCCAAAAACACCAAAAGTTGGTTAAATGACCGTGCTTGACTGGCCAGCAGACTCACCAGACCTGAACCCCATAGAGAATCTATGGAGTACTGTCAAGAGGAAAATAGGAAACAAGAGACCAAAAAATGCAGATGAGCTGAAGGCCACTGTCAAAGAAACCTGGGCTTCCATACCACCTCAGCAGTGCCACAAACTGATCACCTCCATTCCACGCTGAATTGAGGCAGTAATTAAAGCAAAAGGAGCCCCTACATACTTTCCAGAAGGCCAACAATTCACTAAAAGTTTTTTTTTTTTTAATTGGTCTTATGAAGTATTCTAATTCGTTGAGATAGAGAATTGGTGGGTTTTTGTTAAATGTGAGCCAGAATCATCACAATTAAAAGAACCAAAGACTTAAAATACTTCAGTCTGTGTGCACTGAATTTATTTAATACACGAGTTTCACAATTTGAGTTGAATTACTGAAATAAATGCACTTTTCCACGACATTCTAATTTATTGAGATGAACCTGTAAGTCTTTCCTAGAGAACTGAGGGAATCCCCAGTTTAGTCATACAGCTCTGTAGTGTAGGAAACGCTACAGTAGTAGCAGTATGGTGATATACCATTCCGAACATACCCACTGTTTAGCACTCTGACTGGTTGCAATATAAATTGAGATGCAAGTCTTCACCGTAGGGGAGTGGATTGACTTACATTGTGGTGTGCTGACAACAAATTGCACCTCAACACCATTAAGGCTCTTGAAATGATAATTGATCTGAACAAGCAAATCTGTTCTCACTCTACTGGTTATGAGGGATTCTGCAGTTATTATGGTGAAATCCCATACATTCTTTTCCAAACATCTCCAACACTAACCAGAGGGAAAGAAACATCAAACAGACAGCTTAAATCACACATACAACCAAGCCCATGTTTTAAAGTCAACAAGAACATTGTGTGCTAAATGATACGTCATGAGAAGCAAAGCCTACAGAATGTTTTTTTTCCATTATAGATTGATGACATCTATATGCTGGCCACCAGGGGCAGAAATTAGATGGTGTTTCTCATATTCACTTTGAAGTGAGTTTGCCCTGAATTACAATGACAGACACCTGTCACTTGTACATGCTCCAAGGGCCAAACGTTTCCCCCACTGCTCGGCATCCACTCGCTCAAGCCCCAGTTTTATTTTTGGACCATATGAGGTTGTTGAGGTGTAACTTGAAACTTTCTTTCTGTTGCTGTTTCTGAGTCTATGAGTCTTCGACCATGTTAATCTGATAGGGCTCTAAATTTAATCCTGAGGCCAGGATTGTGTGTGTGTTTGTGCATTGAGTGTGTGTGTGTGTGTGTGTGTGTGTGTGTGTGTGTGTGTGTGTGTGTGTGTGTGTATACGTGTAGGCCTATATGAGAGAGTAAATGTGGTGTTTTACTGTGAAAGCCCTCAAAATTTAAGTTCTTGATTAATGCTTATTAATAAAGATTGCCTAACTCTAGAATTGGATGTAGATATGCTCCCAAAATAAAATAAATATTCAAAAAATGTTTATAATAATAATATGTATATGTGTGTGTTATAAGAATATTAGGCTATAAGAATATTTCAGCAGCTGTTTTTGTGCATACAACGAAAGTCAATAAGGTCCAAAATATTAGACTCATAAAATAAGTAAATTAACAACAAAACAATATTATAAACTATTTTAGTCAACATTTTTAAGACGTTGTTTTACTTAAATTAACACAGATTAATTCACAAATGAAAGCTGTTCTTTACAATATATTATAGGCTACATTCAACTAGGCTACTTTTTTATGAATTTCATTTTTAATAGTTTTGAACAATATCCGTGCCCGTTATTGAATATTTTATTACATGATTACTATTAATGTGTTGATACTGACGTTTCTTGGAGAGTCCAATCACATAATCTAATTAATATTCATATCCCAAGTTAATATCTACCTCTCAGCAAATCAGTTGGCTTGGCATGCGCTACGCAATCTAATTAATATTCATGAGTCAAACGCCGCTTAAGGATTAGTGAAGTAGCTGTCGGCTTTAGAAGAGCAGACGGACGCAAAATGTGAGCACATAAAGTTTGGTGACATTTAGTAACTAGAACACTTTCACGGACACTCATTATCCAAAGGTTCCTAAAGAGAAGTAGCTACAATCGCCTCTTCATAAGTAACTTTGTTCATAAGTAGCCTAACCCTGCTTTCCGAAGGACTATTCTTTGTCATCGTATTTTTGTTTTGGACTCCGTGTTTTTAAAGTGGAACACGTTCTTTCGTTATTTTTTTTTTCAAAGTCATGTTTATTTTTCTGTTTACTATGTTTTTCCATTGCTTGGGGATATAACAAGGAAGCAGTTTTTGAAAAACTGCTTTTGGAATGTATCTGCCTTTTTAAAAGCTGTGATATAGACTACTTTGGCGTTTACAAAGAAACATTTCGAACAGTTTCTCGTTTTTTTTGTGATTGATTTATTTTTATTTTTT
Organism: Acrossocheilus fasciatus; assembly: GCA_036784905.1. Taxonomy (NCBI): domain Eukaryota; kingdom Metazoa; phylum Chordata; class Actinopteri; order Cypriniformes; family Cyprinidae; genus Acrossocheilus; species Acrossocheilus fasciatus. Next base: position 10,536,449 of record CM071938.1, read on the forward strand.
TTTGTGAAATGCCTACACTGTTGCTTTTCTAACAGGTGCGCCAAAGCTTTTCTTGGAGCTGGGGCTGTTTATAGCATCACTATCACGTAACGTTGCATTTGGATGCACATGTGTTTTTTAAATCTTAGACTGTAAGCGGCACTTGAACCCTGCGATGCATAAGTTCTGCCTGACCGTACTGCTCGTGCTGCGCGGACTCCTCATCTGCTTCTGTTCCTGCGATGAACCGCAGCACCCTGGACTCTACAAGGACACGACTGTGACCTCAACAGGCACGTGTGCACCACCAAACATATACAAATATTCGCTAAACCTCAGAATGCTTACTGCGCATTTTGAAGAATCATGAAATTTGTAACGTGTTGACATTGCAAATATTGCATTGCTTAACTCTTCTGTCCATTTTTGATCACAGATCCATGTCTGCAGGTGAGCCCTCCATGTATGACAGAGGCTGACCGCTTCAGCCTGGAGGCTCTTCAGCACATCCACAGAGAGATGGATGATGATCAGGATGGATGCATTGAGGTGGAGGAGAGTGTTGAGGTAATTAGTATTCACAGATGTTCACAAGAACACAAACACATGTCAGAAGTTTCCTCACACCCTAAAGTGAATCCTGCAGGGTTTTTTCCACACCTCCTGGCCAATGAAGTTTCATGAAACTTGCAGTCAAAGAGATGAGAAAAGATCAGTTGAAACAGCTGATTAAATATTTTATCAACTTATCATAACTATATATTTTTAAGAACATTTTTTTTCAAAGTCTTTAAACAAGAGCTGCACATTTAAACAAAAAACTAAAACTGTAAAATGGCTTAGTGCAGTTATCACAAAGGCTGAACTAAATATCTGCTCTGCATATTAAGCATAATTTGAAATATTTGAAAATGAAGAAATTAAGACAGACATAAATATTAGTATTGTAATTTTGCAGTTGTAATGTAAAATAAAATTGTTTTTCTTATTTAAACCATTTTACAGTGAAATATTACAAGAATAATATTTCTTATTTTGTTTTTATATTTAATAGTAGTAGTAGTAGTTATTATAATTCTTCTTCTTTATCATCATTATTACTTGTATACAGCCAAATTGATAAACAATCACTAAATTTCATCCAAACTGTGCAGACCTGCAAACAAACACTGCAGACCTGGAATTTTCTGTGAATATTGAAACATAAAATATAGACGTTTCACCTGCATCTAAAATGTAAACTTTATAAATCCATAACATCATTTATATTCTGTTTATTTTATAAATCTAATATATATAGACCATTTTGCGTCTCTAATCCTTTAAGCTAAACAAACCACTTCTCAACAGTTCAAATTGTAATAGGCATTTTTTAAATCACAATTTTATCGGAAAAATCACTACACACACACACACACACACACACACACACACACACACACACGTGTGTATATATATATATATATATATATATATATGTGTGTGTGTGTGTGTGTATAGGCTATATATATATGTATAAACAGTTCTTTCTGGTCATCAAATCTGATGTGAGTGTGATATTAGAGTCCAACAGAACTCCAACAGCCAATATTCTAAATCATGCAGCCCTACTTGAAATCATAACCATGTGCTTAATTATCCTTTCCTCTTGTATTACATTTTGTTGCTGCTAACTGCACAAGTGGTGGAGTAACACGAATGTATTAGTCTGAGGATTTGAAACTTCTAAACTCACACTCAGACTAACAAGCTCAGCTTTACCATTGGTATGTTTATGTGATGTTTGTGTAAGAGCTGAAGTGTTATGCCAGAGCACCCTTGAGTTTCTCTCCTGAGCCTGTTGGTCAATTTAGAAACACATGTTTCCACCCAGCACCTAAGACAAACTGTTCAGGCTTGGCACTGGGAGAACATACCAGAGAGGGATGAGTTTCTAAGTAATGTCCTGAAGTACATCCGTGTCTCTGGTATTGGGTTACTTTTCCTTATTGCTATAGATACGGCTTAGGTGGATTGAAGCAGCGAAGAAGCCTGGAATCATGTGGTGCATCTGATTACAGCAGAGTCACATACCAAAACACATTCACAGACACTTGAGCTCTTCTGATCTTGAATGTTTAGTCAGCTGTTGTTTTAAGTGTGTCACTGCATTTGTAGGATTTGTGTAAGTTCTTTTAAATCAATTACTTTTGCATTCATGTCTTTTCTTTGTTTCTTACTGTAGTTCATCATTGAAGATATGCAGCAGCAACAACAGGCAAACAAACACAGTAAACTCCATCACGAGGACCAGCATATCACTTTGGAGGAGCTTTGGAAGAGCTGGAAATCTTCTGAGGGTAAGATGGTCTCCATGATTGAGTCTTGCCATGTTTTCAGTGTAAAATAGTCACTTTATTCCTCTCTTTTGGCTTTTTCACTGCTTTCTTTCATTTTGTTAGTTCATAACTGGACTCAGGAAGATGTCTTGAGGTGGTTAAGAGAGTTTGTTGAGTTGCCTCAGTATGAAAAGGGCTTCAAAGAGCTGCGTGTCAGTGGGAACACCTTGCCTAGGTGAGACAAATCAAGACTGAACCAAATGAAAATTCAGCCTACAATGTTTGGATATATATTGAAACTTACACTATAGATGTTTCAACAGCATCAAAAATGTAAATGTACAGCTTTAGAAATGTACAAAGTTTTACAAATCTTTATATACTATTTAGAAATATAAACCACATGGATCATTTTTAGCCTGTACCCTAAATCAAACCAATTCACAATAGTTAAAAACTTTATAGGCACATCAGTTTACAGCGCTAATCACTTTAGTTACAATAAACTATTATATAGGCTAGATATTTTTAACAGCACGAGAAATCACAGAAAACAGAATGAAAAAGTTATAGTGCATTAAATAAATGTGATGCTACATTTAAAAAAATACAGAAACATTTTTGAAAAAGTAAGATGATTTAAAATAACTCTTTTCTATTTTAATATATATATATATATATATATATATATATATATATATATATATATATTAAACTATAATTTATTCTTTGATGCAAAAGCTTACTGTTCAGTGGCCATTACTCCAGTCTCCAGTGTCCCATGATCCTATGGAAATCATTTTGATATGTTGATTTGCTGCTCAAGAAACATTTTCTTATTATTATCAAAGTTGAAAACTGTTGTGCTGCCACATATTTTTGTGGAAACTGTGTATAACATTTTTTTCAGGATTCTTTTATGAATAGGAAGTTCAAAAGCACAGTATTTATTTAAAATATAGATCTTTTGTAACATTCTAAATGTCTTTCCACTGATCAATTTAATACATAACTGCTGAATATAAGAATTCATTTCTTTAAAAACAAACTTTGCTGACCCCAAACAATTGAATAGTAATGTATTTACTTAAGTTTCTTGCTTTGTATTTACAGGATTGCTTCCAATGAGCCATCATTTATGAGCACATATCTGAAGATCCAGGACCAGCAACACAAACAAAAACTCAAGCTCAAAGCCCTGGATGTAGTGCTGTTTGGCCCACCTACACGTATGTATACACTTTACATATATTGATATAGAATGTAATTATTTTGAAATAACCATGTTTCAAACTGTTATACATTCATAAAGAACCCCGTTAGTGGTGATTCAGTTACTTGATTGAATTGTATGCATTGTAAATATAAGTATAATGGATTCTGATCAAACAGTTGTGGCTTTTTAAATGTCATTGTTAAATATAGCTCTGACTGATGTGTATCATTTAAGCACATGCAAACATCCATGCATGCCTTTTGAGAACACAGGAGAATGACTCTCTGAGGGTGTAAAATATTTTCAGCAGATATCCAGTCAGCATGCAAAATAAACACACAGACATCACGTATTGTTTTATTGGCAGTCTGACTAATATTCCCATATACTTTGCTTCAGGACCCCCACATAACTGGATGAAAGACCTGGTTCTGATAGTGTCAGTAGTAATGGGGATTGGTGGATGCTGGTTTGCACAGGTACAGAATAAAGCATCTAAGATACATATTTCAAAGATGATGAAGGACCTGGAAAGCTTGCAAAGAGCTGAACAAAGCCTCAGAGACTTACAGGGGCAGTAAGTACATCTTTTAGATTTGTGAATGTTCACATTTCAAACAATTCACCAAAATAAATAAACTTGTTTGATTTGCACTTGATTCAACAAGTCCCAGTTCATACGTTTTCATAATTCAGTAATCCAGCAGTAGTTTTACTGGTGGTCTTATAAAAAAAAAAAATATTACCAACCCCAAACTTTTGATCAGTGGTATAAAATATAGTGTTTTTTTTAACGAACAAAAAATATCTGGCACTAAAATAGTCCTAAAATAATAACCTCCCTAAACTAAAAAAAAAGATTATATATTTAAAATGTATGATTAGCTTTTAACCTAGTTAATTTAAATCATTAGGAATCAATTCACTGCAATTAGACTTTCCAACACGTCATACATGAGAGAGTGACATTGAAGAACATTTTTTCAGGATCTTACAGCATAAACGCTGCATTTTGAATTTTTAAAAGGTTGGAAAAGGCCCACGAAGAGAAGCGCACAGTGGCCGTAGAGAAGAAGAATCTGGAGGAAAAGATGAAGGACGAGATTCAGGGTGCTCAGGAAGAGGCCAACCGCCTGCACCAACTCCGAGATGGAGCAGTGAGTGAACTCAGCCGTCTTCGATATGCAGAAGAAGAGCTTGAACAGGTAAGGATCTGCATTTCTCAGTGTTATACATCTCCTAACAAGATCCACTACATCCCACTGTTCTCTGGGCTCCTTGTACAGGTGCGTAATGCATTGAAGAGAGCCGAGAAAGACATGCAGTACCTCTGGTCAGTTCCTGAATCTTTGCAGCTGTGGCTACAGCTCACCCATGAGGTAGAGGTCCAGTACTACAACATCAAGAAGCAAAGTGCAGAACAACAACTAGTCACGGCTAAAGATGAGGTATTTTAGAGATGAATGACTCTCAAATGTATTATCATGCATAGAATCAAATACACAGTGATTCATATTTTCAGGTTTCAATTGTTTTGCCTTCTGAATTAAAGGAATTGTTCACCCAAAGATGAAAATTTGCTGAACATTTACTCACGCCACAGGCTATTTAAGATGTAGATAAGTTTGTTTCTTCATCAGAACTCATTCAGAGATATGTAGCATTACATCACTTGCTGGATCCTTTGCAGTGAATGGGTGCCATCAGAATGAGAGCTCAAACAGATGATAAAAGAATCACAATAATCCCCATGACCCGAGTCCATATATTAACAAATCCATCAATACGTTTTTTAAACTCAAAACCATGGACGTGCCATGGGCAGAGCTAAAGAGTCAGGAGCACTTGCGTGCCGATTGCTAACAAAACACAGAAATTTGATGCAGTTTTACTTGCCGCCTGCAGTTCCGAATCATGACCGGGATCTTTTATTGCTGGGAGAATACTCTGTCTTTCAGTATCAAACGATGTGCAAATCCAGTGTTGAACTGGGTCTTGTTTATAAAACATTTGTCCCCGAAATGATGGGAACAAACACACTTGCGAAACTCCGTTGCTGCCCCGGACAAACAAACTGCATTCACTGTTCATGTAACACTGGGTTCTTTGGGAAGCTGAACAATCTTTCCCTCACAACCAAAAACACTTATTTGCAACCATGTCAGGGAGACGCTGTGTTTCTGTGCGAAAGCAAAAGCACTTTATTTGGCCTTCCGAAAGTAGATTAGGAATCATTGGTTAAAATGATTAGGAATCATTGGTTAAGATGATCACGTTCATAACTGCACAACCCAAATATTCGAATTTGTGCAACGCATTTTATAGACGATAGTTTTGTGAACCTAGGAGAGTACAAGGCTGGCTGTGCACAAAGGCTATTTCTTAAAAAAAAGAGAAAAAAAAAGGGTCAATTCCGACTATGCCCGAGTGTACAGCCTGTCAGAAATCACAACACATCAGCTGTCTTAACCGCGGCTTGTATACTGCAAATACATACGAGCATCATCACTGTGTCTGTCACGCGACTCTGTTCCCCTTTCGGGCCTTGAACTGATGGTAAAATTAACAACATTATTAACTGTCTTTATATTTACTTTGAAAGCTGAATCTCGCGATTATGGTGAGAGGTGTTACATTTCTGATGCGCGCTTGTGGTGTTCGGCCAATCATAATGCACTCTGTCAGCTGACTGCGCTTGTCAGAAGGATGCGTTTGAGAGAGGCGGGGCATAGAGGAACTACAATAATGTACAGTATTTGAAAAATAATGTTTTTTGAACATTAAAGCATTGTCAATATAATCTGTTAAACCAAATACACAAAATAATGATCTTTAAAATAGCATCGTATGACCCCTTTAAAATAGCTAGCTTTTTGCTTCACAAGACGTTAATTGATGGACTGAGATGATTGTGATGTTTTTATCAGCTGTTTGAACTCTCATTCTGACGGCACCCATTCACGGCACCCATTCATGAAAAAAATCATCTACAAAACTCATCTACATCTCGGATGGCCTGAGGTAAATTCTAAGCAATTTTTCAGCTTTGTGTGAATGTTTAGAATTGTATTATTCAATCACTTTGTATTTTTGCACAGGCTGAGAAGATCAATAAAAAAAGGAGTTCTGTGTTTGGTACGCTACATGTCGCACATAGCTCCTCATTGGATCAAGTGGACCAGAGAATTCTGGAGGCCAAGTAATTAGTTTATTCTCATTTTAAACTTAAGACACTGAATAAATAATGCAAGGAAATATTTTTCATAATTTTTGTTCATAATGGGTCCCAAACATTTTTGGGGCTAGTGTATCTATGCTATTTGTATTTATATATTTCAATATTTCAATATTTGAATCGTGAGTACACTTAGTATGGGCTTACAATGACCTGCATGCTGTATGTATTTTGTTAAAGGAATGCACTAGCAGAAGTGACTGCTTGTCTAAGGGAGCGTTTGCACCGCTGGCAGCAGATTGAGATCTTGTGTGGTTTTTCTGTGATGAAAAACGTGGGACTACCCAATCTCACTGCTACACTCTACCCAGACCCCAACTGGATGCTAATGCCTCGGTCTGCAATGCAGTCCTATCAAGCAGCGCCTGTTTCAGTGGAGGACATGGAGGAAGAAATACCCCAGATTATACCACAGATTCCTGGTTGGTACTTGGGTTTTTTCTTTCTTAGTTGAATGTGTTTTATTTCTTCTGTTTTTATATACATTAAACAAAGTGAGATTAATATGTCAGGCGATCAGATTTAAATTTAATATTTATCAGGACATTTTATGCATGGTATCGAAAATAAATAGCTAACAACACATTGCAGCACTTTTAAAGGGTTAGTGTTCACCCAAAAATGAAAATTCTGTCATTAATTACTCACCCTCATGTTTCAAACTCATAAAACCTTCGTTAATCTTTCAGAACACAAATTAAGATATTTTTGATGAAATCCGAGAGCTTTCTGACCCTGCGTCATGGTACTCTCGTGAGTGGTTGCGGAGATAGAAGAAATTGTTAAATAAAGTTATTTTTGTTTTCTTTTTGCACAAAAAGTAATCTCATAGCTTCATAAAATTAAGGTTGAACCACTGATGTCACATGGACTATTTTATTTTTTTAAAGATCTATTTTTGGCGTTTTTGCCTTTAATTTTGATAGGACAGATCAAAGTTGACAGGAAGCAAAGTGGGATGGGATTGGGAAAGGTCTGTGAGCCAGGACTCGAACTCGCAGCACCCAAAGCGCAATGGACTATTTTAACGATGTCCTTACTACCTTTCTGGGCCTTGAACTTGGTAGTGCCCTTGCTGTCTATGCAGGGTCAGAAAGCTTTCAGATTTCATCAAAAATATCTTAATTTGTTTTCCGGAGATGAACGAAGGTCTTATGGGGTTGCAATGACATGAGGGTGAGTAATTAATAACAGAATTTTCATTTTTGGGTGAACTATCCCTTTTAATAATTTCAATGTTAGATTACTCAATGTTTGATGATTGAAATGGGCATTAATTATTCTTATACCACGGGGCCGTTGAATGCTTGAATCTGATTGGCTGACGAACGTTCTAAGGTGCAATTATTTTCAGGGAAACGGACGGCGAACGTAGTTCCAGGCAGCTCTTGACCGCATTACATGACCATATCACTTCGCCAAATGATTTCTGTTATTTCAAAGGTCTTACAACAGCAAAATAACCAAAACCCACAACGACACTGGCCAAACAAATAAATATAGTAAACAAAAGGATAAAAACGACAGAGCATGTCCATGTTTTTGCCACAAAATTATGCTTTATTATGTACGGAAAGCACATACTCTATCTCTCCCTCACAGACCGCACATACATAACAGTTACAGTTTGCACACACGCTAACATACATCGTGCTAATGTTGTTAGCGCTACTCTGACGATTTTATCAGTAGTTTAACAACTTAAAAACTACACGACTTCTCACAAGCGAGGTAACAACAACGGCGCTGTTCGTGAACAAAAGGAACTAAGTTTCACGAGAGACATTGCTGCCGAACTCCAGTTTGCGTCGTGACCCCATCACCACCTCGGGTGTGCATTATTTTTCTAATAATCCAACGACCCGTCGCCAATTATTCCTTGCATATATTTTACTTTTCAGTCACAGTTGCACCTCTGAAATGTTCTCCACGGTCTCTGGTTCGCTCTCGCCGATCGGGGCATATTGTGCAATCACCTGTCATCGTATCACCTGACCCAGACCTCCTGATTCCCATACGAACTCCACTACGCAGATATGGAGATGAAGAAGAAGAGCATATCAAATTCTCCCCTCTAGTGAAACAGTATGTCAGCCAGGCATTTTGTTCTTTGATTCTGCATGGCATAGAAAAGAGCAGCTCAGAGATTCTTAAAAATACTTTACAATAAAGTTCAATTCATTAATATTAGCTAAAGCATTAGGTATCATGAACTAATAATGACCAACAATTTTTTACAGCATTTATTAACCCAGGTTAATGTTTATTTATGAATATCTTTTTTGGGTGAACATTTGCTGAATGTCCCTTTCTCTGACAGGGAGTCTATGGAAACATCTTCAGATACAGATTCTATCGGGTCCTCCATCAGCAGAATGTACAGCACCCTTGAGGTCCCATCTCGGAGAAAATATATTTTCTCTGATAAAATGCCCCGAAAGATCTCCCTGGATGAACAAGACGACAGTCCCTCACGCAAAATTTCGTCGGAGGAGATGGACGAGTCTTTGTTAGTGAATAACACCTCAAGGAAAGTTTCACGAGATGAACTGGACATTAATACTCCATCAAGAAAGTCATCTAGAGATGAACTAGAGGCCTCTGTGGACCCTCCTAAACAACTGAGTAGAGGAGAAACTGAGGCTAGTGTTGACTCAAGGAAATTACCCAGGGATTTAACTTTTGATTCCACAATGAGATACTACTCTACAGAAAAGATGTCTCCAGCAGCGATCAGCATGGATAGTCAGAGACAACGTTCACTCAGAGACAGAAAAGATCATATGGACAGCATTTGTAGAGTGATACCAAAAGCAGAACTTAATATAGAGTCCACAACTGGATCTAGATATTCAGATGCCTTGAACACTTCCATTAAACACCAAGAAAACTGGGAATTTCCATCCAATATCCAGCGAGGAAAAGTGTTTAGGGAAAACTCCTTTGATTCCACCTTTGATAGTTCAGTGGAAAGCTCTAAAAAATTTAAGATGTTAGGCAAAGCAGATTCATCCAAAGACATCCCTTCACGAATGATGGCACAAGATGAATTTGATGTGCCCATGGATTTCGAAAGACCAAAAATAAGAGACATTTCCATGGATATTGCTTCAAGGAACATACTGAAAGATGAGTTTGAGAGAAGCAAGTCCTTTAAAGAGAACAGGGATATCCGCATGGAAATTCCCTCAAAAAAAATCTCTCGAGATGAACAAGAAGTCGCAATGGAGACACAGCGAATACAACGCAAGATAGACAGCTCTGTGGAAACTCCCATTGTTAAAATAAAAAGAGAGATGGTGGGTCTATCTGTGGAGGCTCCAAGGCGCAAGATATCGCAGGAGGAGTTTATGGTTGCAAACCCAGGACAGTTTGGCCCTCCTGACCTCACCGTTAGTTCCATGATGTTCTGGAAACCAGCCTCAGACTCGCTCAGCACACTAGTGTATGACGGCATTCTAGAAAAGTCCTACGAGAACCCTCTCATGCCTAGTCCTGGGAATCTCACTCATGCGGCGTCAGTGTCTTCCTCTTCCCAAAGCCTTCTTGGAAATGAAGGTCAATTGGCAAATTCGTCTTCTTCAGAATCTGGCAGTAAAGGCAAGGGCAAGAAATCTTCAAAGCTCAAGAATATATTCAAAAAGAAAAAGGAAAAGGAAAAAGATAAAGATAAAGACTCATAAAGGTCAACAAGAAGTAGGAATTCAGACACTTTTAAAAGGCCAAAGTCTCTTCTTAAACTGGTTTGTAATGCTGCCTTGTAAACTATAACATATGCAAAGCTAAACATGCTGAATAGAGTGTCCTTGGATTTCCCTGCAAAAGGTTTTTCTTTGATATGCAGGAGCCAAAACAAATGACCCTCAGCTAAATGGGTGCAATGTTGTGAAACAAAAAAGCAGAACTGCACTTTTTCAAGTGGGATTTAGAGACACTGTATTGTGTAAGATGTTCCGTCAAGTGAAGCTGTTGAATGAGATATTTATTGCACATCTTTCTTTCTTTATTGCTGATGTGTTCATCTTTGTGAATGATATACTGAGAATTTTACATATTAACAGATCATTGAAGAGAAGATCACAACAAGCTTGACTTTATTTATTTTATTTACTTGTTTTCACAAAAATGACAAAACAAAACCAAATAATTAAAGGTTAACTAATATACTGCATTTACTACAGGACTAGTAATAATGTATAAAAATGAAGCTTTTATTAACTGCTATTTATTAAATACATTTTTTTATAATTTTTTTTTTAAAACATTATTTATCAATTTAAGTTAATACATGTATTTACAATTTGAAGCACATGATCAAATAAGATTACTTTTTTTTTCTCACAGTTTTGCTAGTCCTCCTTATCATCAAAGTTGAAAAACTACAGTTTAATGAAGGAAGACGATATTTGTTTTTAATTATATGTTATATTTGGCATCAAACACCTACAATTATTTACCAAAATGTAGTTTACAGACTTAACTGACCTTTTGACCTTGACTTGCACAGATTTTTATGACCTATAAAAGTATTATTGTGGTGTCTGTCTGATTTTATTGTACAGCGTTTTTTCCCCCAGTATGCAATATAATAGATTTGACTGGAGAAATATTCTTCTTGAAATTACATTTATCCTAATGTCATTGCAGATATTTTGTGGGATCCCGCCCTTTTCCATTCTATATGATCATGTGAAAATATAAAATAAAAATCAAATTGAAGATTTATATTAAAGAAAATGTTCACCCAAAAATGAAAATTTGCTGAATATTTACTCACTATCAGGCCATCTAAGATGTAGATGATTTAGAGAAATTTACCATTACATCACTTGCTCACCAATAGATATTCTGCTGTGAAGTATTCATCAAGACATTTTAACTTTGAACTGTTGCTTTTGGCTAAAATACTCCACAATCCAGAGTCCATAATCCATAATGATGCTCCTGTGAAAAAACTTACACCCCCTGTTGTCCTTTCAGACCAAAACTTACCAACATATTGGTTTTGGACTGTTTTCACTCATAAACAGTGTTCGATCTGTACATATTTCTCTACTGATTCAGACAAGATGACTTTTCCACTGGATTTCACTGGGAGAAATTTTATGGATATACGACTAGTTAAGTTATAACATCTTAGCAATGGATTTATTACAAACTTGCAGCTTTTCTCTTCACAAGATGTTAATTGATGGACTGAAGTTGTGAGGATTACTTGTGGATTATTGTGATATTTTTATCAGCTGTTTGAACTCTCAATCTGATGGCACCCATTCACTGCAGAGGATCCATTTGTCAGGGTTGTGTTTAGTTTTTTTCCTAGTTTTCATTGTGTTTTCAGTTGCTCTGTTCCCCTGTGACCTAGTTTTCATTAGCCTTCTAATTGCCATTCTGTTCACATGTGTTTGATTAATTAACTCGTTAATTCATTCGTTTGCTCCCTTACTTAAACCTTCAGTTCTCCCTTAGCCTTTGTCCGTTCTACTTTGTTTAGTTGTGTGTTACATGTCGAATTTGCTTGGTTTTTCTATTAAAACAAGATCATTGGAACCGCACCTTTTCCTTTGCCTGCCTTCACACGACACGACTGTTACAGAAGAACGGATCAAAAGACACAACTTCTGAGGACGCGGTGTGGGATTTGCGGCAGGGCGGTCGAAGGTTGAAGCGATATGTGGAGGGTTTTTTCTTGCTCTCCAACCTGGTGGGCTGGCACAACGCCACTCTAGGTGCGTGCTTCCAGCTGGGGTTGGATGACGAGACGATACGCTGCGATCTTCCTGTCTGTGACTTTCCCCTGATCGAGCTAATTAATCTCATCCTCTTTCTTAATGGTTCCGACTTCGAGGTGGAAGAAGTACGGGAATCTCCCAAGTCTCGTCATCCAGCCCCCGCTGGAACATGCCGCGTCTCCCCAACTCACCCCACGCTGAGAACCTCCACATACCGCCCCAAATATCCCCAAGTTATCCAAAGCTCCATCCTCAGCTCAGAACCGCCATCCGTGGGGAAGTCCAGCCCGCCATCCAGACTGTCAGCTATCCCCCAGTCAAGTCTGTCAGCCTCCGCTGACTCAAGCCCGCCGTCCACTGCACATGTGCCCCTAGGAATACTGGTGGACTATGAGGGGATGTCATGGGCTCCAGCCCCAAAGCCCGCTCCTCCAGAACCCACCCTTGCCTGCAGGGCCCATATTTCCCCCTGGAAAAATTTTGCCCACATATGCCCATGGCTGGGCCGAGGGCCAAGGCCATGGAGGCTGCTCCACCGTCGCCTCCCAAGTTTCCCGAACCACCATGGCTCCCCGATTCCCCTGTTCCACCATGGCGGTCCGAGCTCCCTGCTCCGCCGTGGCTCCTTAGACTGCCTGATCCGCCCTAGAGGCTTTCCCCGTGTCCCTGTCCAGCTTCAGCCTCCAGCCTCTGGGACGCGCCTTCCGGGAGGGGGGGAGTTATGTCAGGGTTATGTTTAGTTTTTGTCCTTGTTTTCATTGTGTTTTCAGTTGGTCTGTTCCCCTGTGTATTTGATTAATTAACTCGTTAATTCATTCATTTGCTCCCTTTCTTAAACCTTCAGTTCTCCCTTAGCCTTTGTCCGTTCTACTTTGCTCAGTTGTGTTTCATGTCGATTTTGCTTGGTTTTTCTGTTAAAACAAGATCATTGGAACTGCACCTTTTCCTTTGCCTGCCTTCACACGACACGACTGTTATACCATTGCAGAGCAAGTGAATCTCTTCAGAATAAACAAGCTTAGCCACATCTTGGATGGCCTGAGGATGAGTACACTGTCAGCAAATTTTATTTTTTGGGTAAACTGTTCCTTTAATCAAATTGGTTAACATTGCTGGAAGTGTACATTCCAGCAGTCAGGGGTTTACAGATCTTTATCACTTTGAAAATAACCAAGCTGATACAGTGAAGCAAACTTTTGAGGCAAAATTAGTATCTGGATTTGCCAAACTTTGCATGATTAATGACAACAAATGTCTGTGAATATTTTAGACCTGTTTCAACCATATGACCTGAAGTAATAGCAAATAAACAAGACATTCGTAAACACACCCTAGATCTATTTTTGTTTCCAGAGATATGTAGTTAAAATTGTCTCATCTCGATAAATGGAAGTTGTGACACAACATCTAACTTACATTTTTTATGTCATTATTTTGAACACCTTGTTGGCTGGTAGCATTAGCTATTTAGTGTCATGAAACTCCCTAGTTTGAGTCTGCATTTTTCTTACCAATTTTAGAAATGTTTGATCTATCAGAAAGGGTGTTTTCCAGAATCTTTTGATGATTTGATGCCGTTCACAGGTTCTTGTAAAGTGGTAATTCATGCTTTTATGTTTTTTAACCAAATGTTTCCAGTGGTTGTTACAGTTTTTCTTTTTTAAATCTGTGTGTGTTAATATATAGCTATAATGACTTTATTATTATTATTATTATCTATATATGTTATAATAATCAATTGCATATTTGAGGTTACATTTTTAATCTGCTGCTGATACTATTTTTTAAAACTAACAATTCAAGAGGGGAGTTTAAATCGATTGGAAATGTAGAAACAGGAAAACCACAACTTTCAGATCTCACTGCAGCAGTGTATACATTTAGAGCTTGTTTAGTTTACATGACAAACCTGAATGGAAAAATATGTGGGTAGAGGTTGTGGTTACGGAAAAGTACGTGTACATTTTATCAGGCTACAGAGCAATACACATCACAGTTAAATGCATTCTCACAAAACCACACAAAAAACATGCAGACATTTAGTGAATTCAGGCCAAAACAAACATTTTGACTTTCACTAAAGAAAGAGGAATCAATGAAGTTCACTGTTTTACAAGTTTTACAAGAATTTTATAACAACAGTTAAACCTCAACATGTTTCTGCTAGTTACAGCATAGCAATTCAGCTTCAGTTAGACATGAACTGATTGGCACAAATCATCTGCTGCGATGTGCTGACAACAATATAACATTTTATACATTTTGATTTTAAATGAATAATTGTGAAGATCTCTTAATATTAGAATATACAATTTAATTTTTTTTACAATTTTACTTTGAGTTTTTGAGAAAATTAAACTTTCTTTAACAACCAGATGTGTACTAATTCAAATACTATAATCAATTTTACTTAATCTAAGCAAAAGAAAAAATCCCCAACCTCTACACATATCAATTCTACTTTTATGTTGCTTATTTTGGTAAACTTTAAAGGTGCCATGGAATGGAAAACTGTATTTACCTTGGCATAGTTGAATAATTAGATTTCTCTACATGGAAATGACATACCGTGAGCCTCAAACACCAAGTTTCCTCCTTGCAAATCTTGTGCGTGTAAAAGACCACCGAAAAAGAGGCGAATCCCAACATAACACTGACTGTGACATTACAGTCGGGATCATTAATGTTTACACTCCCAACATTTGCATAACGTATACCAGCCCATGTTCTAGGCCAGCCAGACCTGCACAGCCCGAATCATCGAAGCAGTGTTGCCAGATACTGCTATTAAAACAAAACAAAACCCAATAAATAAATTAAATTAAACCGGAATTACTTCAAATCTTTTGCAATTAAGATAACATAAAGATATCGCTGGCCCTAAACTGAAACATCCTGCTTTATTAACTTTCTAAAGTGTCAAAAAAGTGGAAACGACAAGTCCAAAACGCTTATAACAGCTGGATCTGACAACACAGAGGCTGCGTCCGCGCCCTCACTCACATCTCTCTCAAGCCTTGTTCAAGAAGCGTCTCGCAGCGATCATGTTCATACCACAGACGCTAAACATTCTTGAAAAATCTCTCAAAGGCTGTACTGTTGCCTGATACAGGCTCAAACATATAGGGTTGGATGCCTAATCTCTCCATCGTTCACGCCAGGCAGTAGAGATCTGTTTGCTGTGTGAACTACTGAAATGAGCCGTGCTGTGAAACAGCCAATCAGAGCAGAGCTCAACATTATTATTCATGACCCTTCCAAATAAGGTAACAACAGATCATTTAGTTCTAGCAACAATTCCTGGTTGTAAATCGACATGTAAAACTGTTTCTGGAGATTTTTTTGCCGTTACCTAAGCCACATACCTTCTATGTAGATATCAGATAACAATTTAAAATATTGTATCAATGCATTCTATGGCAACTTTAAAGAAACTGTAGGCTGTATTTGACAAAACCCTTTTATGCTGATGGCAAAATCATGTGATAATAAAAATGACTCCTAGCAAATGTGTATATATCCATATTTTAAGAGATAGATAGATAGATGGATAGATGGATTCCAAAAAACATAAAAGTGGATGTACAAGTGCAAGATAAATTCACTGTGGCAACACAGAACACACAGTTTATCATATATTTATAAGGATAAGTAAATGTCTATACAGAAATGTGTAGTTACTCTCACTTATGTTTGATTTAAAATATAGTGTTTCACTCTATTACTGTTTTTACAGTATTTTTTAATCAAATAAATGCAGCCTCAGTGAGTATAAGAAGCTTCTTTCATAAACAAAATATAATATATATATCCTCAAGCTCAAACTTTCGAATGGTAGTGCAGCTCTGACATTCTTCCACAAGACCTTTATATCCTCCATTGATCGTTCCACATATTCTGAGGCAAAAGCAGATTTGTGAGTTTGCAGCAATGACTATGAAAGCAGATGATATTAGAAATACAACCCATATTTATTTCCATTTTACAAAAAAAAAATAAATAAATAAAAATATTCAAATAAGCGTCAGGAAACAAAGTAATGGAAAAACTACAACCATCTGTCCAAATTCAAAACCCTCATTTATTAAACCTTGTTTTCATGCCACTGATTAAAACAGTCACGCTTTGGTTGAAAGCACAATGGCACGTCACAAGTTACACATATGACTGGAGTTTTCAGCTGGCAGAGCTTGCACTTGCGTCTACCGACAGTACTGTCCGGCACAATGTGCTTGGGCCTGTGAGATCCTTCAGGAAGTGATGATTCTGGAGGTGATGATTCTGGAGGTGTGGGAGGAGCCGAGACAGGAGTGGAAACAGAAGATGAGAAGGGAGCCACGGAAACCGGTGCAGATACAGACCTGTTCTCAGCATCCATTTCTGTAAGCTCTAAAACAAGCGTCTCAAGGAATGTCTTCCGTGTCAGAGCTTTTTGTTTTTTTCTCTCAGCCACCAGTTCATGCAAAATGAATGCATTCTCTACGGCGATGTCCAAAAGGTGATAAAAAACACACTGATACCACTTCTTTGGTTTACGTAGAACTCTGTAATGTCCAGTGATGAAATTGGATGGTTCCACTGCCCCCACATTCCTGGGTGAAAAGAAAAAAAGTCAATATTTTAGACCCAAAAGGTAAATACTCCTGTGAATAATGCACATGCAAAACTAAATGACACAAGTGGCCTCTTAAAGCTTGTTGAACAGTTTCAAAGCAGGTTCAGAGATGACAAAATCCAACAAATTCAAGCCGGTTTAGATCAGACTATAAAACCTGCTCTGGAAAAGGTTAGCTGGGTAGCGCAAGTTAAATTATCATGGTGATGAATACTGATAAAAACCAATCCATCCTCTTGAAACCGAAAAAACAGTTTGCTCAAACTAAACTCAACCTTACCTGGAGCCAGCCACTTTATAAAATAGGTCAAAGGAAGCCAACTGAAATTCTACTAACCTGTTGTAGTCCAACACTACAGCTGGAATTGGAACCTCCACAAAGTTCCGATGTGAATCACCCTTCACCTTCCTCTGCACAGTATCGCCTTCATAGGCTTTATGGAAGGTGGAGCACATCTGCACTTCCTGTGAGTCTTTCCACTCAACAAAGAGAAGATTGTCGTCCCTAATCCAACGCATGGTGCCACGTGGAGCTTTCTTCAATAATCTGTTCACCAAGAGTTTTGGGAAACCTTTCCTGGTTGGCAAAACAGGACCACAAGCATAGATATTTTTACCCAGAAGGTCCCTGAAAAGCGTGGGGCTGGTGTAAAATTTGTCTAGAAACAGTTTGTACCCAAAGCCCAACATATTTTCATCCGCCAATGCCATAACGGACTCATAGCTCAGGCGCTCGTTCTGTGACGCACGTAACTTCCCCTCGTAAATAAAGAAGTCCCACGTATAGCCACAGGTGCAGTCTGTCAGTGCAAAGAGTTTGTATCCTCCATCTGTAGATTTGTTTTCCTTGGCATTGAGTGCAGTTCTAGGCTGTGGTGCCACTATTCTCTCATCAATGGTGATGTTTTGAAAGGGATGAAAATAAGTCTTGCAGGCCTCTCGAATGAATTGATACGGAGGTAGAATTTTACCTAACCGTTCATAGGCTGCGGTTCCCTTCTTTGAGTAATTTTGCTTATCCTCCGTGGTATTGCTGAAATGAAGAGTATTGGCGATTGTCACAAATGTTTCATAAGACATGACTTGTGCAGGAAAGGATGGACTGAAGTACTGGGACTCCCTCCAGTATTCTGTCAGTAAAGAGCACTTCAAAAGACCTGTGTAAATTACAAGTCCTATGTATGACTTCAAGTCTTTTACTGAAATGTAGGGCCAACGCTCACCCACATCTTTGCACTTGGTCCCATAGACATTTGTGTGCCCTACAATAGACTGCATCATTATTTTTGGAAACAACAGCTGAAAAAACTGCAGAGGACTGCTGCACTTGTGTGGTAAAAGCTTTGGCCCAGGTTCTTGGACAGGTGTGAAGTCTGGCTGAAGCAGTTCAACATCTGTTTCATCTGAGCAATGCCACCTTTCTGTTGATACGCCATCATTTTCAATTTCCCTGCCATCTCCTCCAGTAGAAGATGTGGAAGACAGACGACATCTCTTTCTCTGCTGTAGGTTGGCCTCTGAATCGCAGTCCTCCTCTGGTGTGTAAATGTCAAATGAAGGCCTATTTTATGGGACAAGCAGAAGAAAAACAGAATTAGTTATTTATTAAAGTTAAAAAATAACTTTGTGGCAGAAGGCCCTATGTGGTATATTTATATGAAAGTGCAGTCTATTGCTATTATAATTATGGTTTATAAAATTTGGATTATTTTCAGTGAACCTTCAATGATTCCATCAAATCCCCCTACTAACTACACCTGCTGTTTTGATGAATTGCTATTTGTTGGGGAAGTCCACACAATCACATTTCTTTGCATCAAACATACGATTTAACCCACATTATGAATGTGAATGCTACACAATGTTACAAACCTTCATGAAAATATACAGAAAAACTCACCGATCTAGATCAGGGTCAAGAGTGCCATCCACACTGCTGGTCACACTGTCCTGATCACAAATATAAAAATCTTCATCACTACTGGTAGTGTACTCCCTGCCATTCTCGGTACTTTCAATTGGATCCATTGGGGAGTACTAAATATCAATCTGTGCAAAGTTTGCTGCTGAATAGAAGGCGAGGAGACAGTGAATTAGAGACCAGTTCATGTTTTATGGAACTGACAAACCTAAGCCTTTGTAAACGCGATTTCATAACGTATTTTTATTCCCATTTTGTATGCCCTACCTTTTAGCACTCACATCATATAGTAAGTCAGTCAATGCTTATGCGTGGCATTGTTGACTACAGATAGTAATACTAATACCTCAGTCTGTGTCTAATCTGATAGCACCGCAAAAACACAATATACAGCTATTTCGAAGATCAACTATGAAACCTAACTCACGTGCGAGGGATGAGAGCAATAATGACTCGTGCTCATTTATTTCTCCGCGCGAGAGTCACAGGAAACACGACACATTTCGTTAAGAGAAGCATTTCCCGCGAATCAGATAATTTAAAAGGACCAGGGGCGTGGCAGAAACGTTTTAACTCCGAATCATATCCTGTTTTGTAACCATGGCAATCCCCCCCCCCCCCCCCCCAAAAAAAATTCAAGAATTCAGATAGGACGTTTCCATAATACAGGCCCCAGTACAGACTGATTGATTTTTAACAAAAAATATAGCCTAATTTGCATACATGAAACAATGCAAAAAAAGATTTGTCATATCTTGGCTGAAAATGTTTTGCACGTTTTAATGAAATTCTATTGATGTTTTATATGCATGTTGACAAAAATATCACAACGAATACATTTGCAGTGTGTTTTATTTGTACCATTCCGCATTATGATGAGCAGGTAATGCAAGAGAAGGTTAAACATTCCTCCTGTGATGAAAATCAATTGATTCCTAATAGACAGTCACTGCCACTACAGACATCAGTCATCAATAGTAGATTTATGTTTAAATGCCCATGCAGGATAGCATAGATGCAATTTTAATTTTAAGATAATCTTTCTCTCTCTATATAATAATAATAATAATAAATAAATAAAAATTATGTAGCAGATAAAATGTATGTGGCCAATTAGCCATGGCAATACCTCAAAATGCGTGTGGAACCACATAGACAGATTTGACCAAATCTGGAATTTCACTTTCAAAATTGCCACTTGGGGACTCCAAGTACACAGGTATAATCCAACAAACTACATAAATCATAGATCATTAACCATTCAGAATTATTTATTCCACTTTACAATGTAACTAACAAAACACATTTAATTGAAATATTCTGATATCTTTTGAATGAATGCACCATGAATGAACAACAGAAAAACCACCCTTAACACTGTTACATTTATTGAAGCCATAAATCAAAAGCCTTTTTCATGCCAATCATTAAAATGGTCCCTCTCCGGAGTTTTCTGGCTGCAAAGCCTGCACTTCTGCCTTCCGGCGCTGTTCACGGTGAGGTGCTTTGGCTTTGTGGAATAACTGCCGAGGAGGATCTAGAGGAAGAGAGAATCGAGGGAGCTAGTCCTCAGTCCAGAGGACTTATATCTGTAAGTTCTAAAATAAGCGCCTCCAAGAATCCCTTTCTGGTCAAAGGCTTCTTGTTCTTTGCCTTAGCCATTAGTTCCTGCATGATGAACGCATTCGCTACGACGATGTCCAAAAAGTGGTAAAATACACGTTGATACCACTTTCTTGGTTTATGTAGAGCTCGGTAATGTCCAGTAATGTGATTTAATGAATCAACTGCTTCCATGTTCCTATGTGGAAATATAAAATGCATATTTCAAATTCTAAAAAGAAAAAGTAAATGCATTAAAGACACAAATTGAAACAAGGAACACCACTAAATATATTCTACTAACCTGTTGTAGTCCAACACTACAGCTGGAATTGGAACCTCCACAAGGGTCCGATGTGAATCACCCTTCACCTTCCTCTGCACAGTATCGCCTTCATAGGCTTTATGGAAGGTGGAGCACATCTGCACTTCCTGTGAGTCTTTCCACTCAACAAAGAGAAGATTGTCGTCCCTAATCCAA
The DNA here is from genome assembly GCA_036784905.1 of Acrossocheilus fasciatus. Classification (NCBI taxonomy): domain Eukaryota; kingdom Metazoa; phylum Chordata; class Actinopteri; order Cypriniformes; family Cyprinidae; genus Acrossocheilus; species Acrossocheilus fasciatus. The sequence goes on from CM071938.1 coordinate 10,557,548, forward strand.
CGCATGGTGCCACGTGGAGCTTTCTGTGACAATCTGTTCACAGTTGTTTTTGGGAAACCTTTCCTGTTTGCCCAAACAGGGCCACAAGCCCAGATCTTTTTATATAAGAGGTCTCTGAAGAGCGTGGGGCTGGTGTAGAATTTGTCCACAAACAGTTTGTACCCAGAGCCCAACAGATTTTCATCCACCAATGCCATAACGGACTCGTAGCTTAGGCCCACATTCTGCGACGCACACGACTTCCCCTCATAAATAAAGAAGTCCCACGTATAGCCGCAGGTGCAGTCTGTCAGTGCAAAGAGTTTGTATCCCATATTTGGAGATTCGTTTTTCATGCCTCGCTTGAGTCCAGTTCTGTCCCGTGGTGAGACCATTCTTTCAACAATGGTGATGTTCTGAAAAGGATGAAAAATGGTCTTGCAGGCCTCCCTAATGACTTGGTACAGAGGTTGAATTTTACCCAGCCGTTCATAGGCTGCTGTTCCTTTCCTAAAGCTGTTCCTCGCATCCTCCTTGCTGTCACTTAGATGAAGGGCTTTGGAAATTGACAGAAATTTCTGGTAAGACATGATTTTTGCAGGAAAGGACAGACTGAAGTGCTCGGACACACTCCAGTAGTCTGTCAATGAAGAGCACTTGAACATATCCATGTAAATCACCAGTGCTATGTATGACTTCAAGTCTTTTTGACAAATGTACTCCCACACCTTGCCCTTTCTCTCTTGGCATTTGGCTCCATAGTCATTAGTGTGGACTGCAATGGTCTGCCACATTTTTTTTGGAAACAACAGTTGAAAAAACTGCAGAGGACTGCTGCACCTATTTGGTAAAATCTGTGGGCCAGGTTCTTGGAAAGGTGTGAAGTCTAGATGGGGTGGCTCAACATCTGCGTCATCTGAGCTATGCCAGATTTCATTTGAACCATCATCTTCTTTATCCCTGCCATCTCTTCCAGCAGTAGCAGATGTGGAGGACAGACGGGCTCTCTTTCTCTGCTGTAGGTTGGCCTCTGAATCGCAGTCCTCCTCTGGTGTGTAAATGTCAAATGAAGGCCTATTACATGGCACAAGAAGTAAAAACAGCATTAGCCATTAATACTTAAATGCTTCACAACCTAAATGAACAGGCCGGCAGTAACATAGTCATTTCATTCAAAGCATGCTTGCATCTTGTTTTTAAGTACTAAATAAAAACACATTGTAAAGAAAAAAACCTCACCCATCTAGAACAGGGTCCAGACCATCAATAAACATTTCCTCTGCTGTGCTGTCCACACTGCTGGCCACACTGTCCTGGTCACAAATATCAAGATCTTCATCACTACCAACTGTAATGACTTTCGTGACGTTTGTAGTATTTTTCTTGGGACCCGCAGCAGAATGCAGAAGAAGATCAGCTGTTGCAGATGTTAGCTGTTGTATTTAGACAAGTATTTTTTAGTGACATTTCTTTTCTAGTAGCCAATTACACACTATCAACCATTTATACAATATAAACAACTGTTTTTTCTTAAAGCGCCCCATTAAGTTATTTAAAAAGTTTCTAATTTTGTTTTGGAGGTCTTCTACAATAGGTTTCCATGTGTCCATGATCGCTTTAATTTTTTCAATATATACATTGCAGCATCACTTCTTTTCTCACTGTGCCTGAAACAGTTTGTTCAAGGAAACACTCTCTTTCTAAACCTCTCCTTTACAAATAGCATACTCTGCTCTGATTGGGCAACAATAAACAATGCATTTAACAATTACTTTTAAATGAAGTAACACAACTACAAATGTGTTACTTCACTTAGTATATTAAAAAAATATTTAAAAAATAAATACATACTTTTAAACTGTTCCATGTTTTGCAGGGTCTTCCAAGGGTGTCACCTTCCTCTACAGGTCCATTTTCTACAGAACTGTTCTAAAACAAGAGATAAAAAATAAATAATTATGAATGAAATGGTAACACAGGGATGCAAATGTTTTAAAATTAGAAAAGATGGCATTGCAGGGGGACAGACACAGCCCATAAATCATCCCTAAATTTGGTTAAAACATGATCAGCCAACGCTTATATGCTTATTGCACTACAAAAATGTGGATGCATAGAATGATAAACAACTTTGCTGGAAAAATGGAGAAAGAACTCAGCATGCTCAAATATACTTAAACATTCCTAAAAGAGTATGTATCGAAGCATGTAAGCATTTCAAACAATATTTTATATGCATTTACGTGGATTTCATACTTTTCATTTCAAGTGTTTTGTCAATTTTAAGTGGAGATATGTTAACTATATCATATACATACTATATGAGTAGATATGCAGGCACATGTAAGCAGGTAAAACAATTACACACACTGACAATACGCCAGTGGCAAGAGAATAAATGTTTTCAACTGCAACTCATGTGTTTGAATTTGAATAGCCTTAACTTTTTTAATTGACCTCTAAAACGGAAAGTCTACATTTTATGCTAAATATTTAGCATTTTTCTTGTAAATGACTACCATCAACTGTTTGGTAACCATTATTCAAAATTCATTTTTTTTGTATTTAGCAGAAGAAAGAAACTCAAACCAAATACAGATTTGGAACAACTTGATGGTGAATAAATGACAACAATTTTCATTATTGTGTGAACTATCCCTTTAAAAACTAAATCTGTTTTTACATTTATACCATGTTGACTGCTTAATGTGTTTGAGAACTTTAAAAAGATGGCTTTGCAAGTTTTCAAATAAAGAGAATGTTAAAGTGCCCCTATTATGCTATTCAAAAAGTTCATAATTTGTTTTTGGTAGTCCCCAACAATAGGTTTCCATACATGCAAGGCCAAAAACACTTTCATTTTCTTATAATATGCATTTAATTTTACTTTATTTCGATTTGTTTCAAGATTCATCTTTCCAAACCTCTCCTTTGTGTGAGGCTAGTCTGCTCTGATTGATCAGATACATGGAGTATTGATAAAGCACAGCAGTTTCTAAACCAACGTATTGCTCCATCCTTCATCATGGACTCCAAGTAATAAGAACGACTGACATTATATATTATCGACAAGCATAGACAAGCAGTCATCAGTGAAATGACAGGAACACAGCAAAAGGTCAGGATTATACTGCTGTGGTATCATGGTAAATATGAATTTTAACCACTGATTCTTCACAGCCTAATCCTTTGGAAACAAAAATAAACCAATGTACTTTCACAGTGCAGACATTACGTTATTCACACGACCGAGCTACAGCATTTGAGGGGAGTTCAAGTTTTCTTGGGATGTCCACGCAGAACGTAGGCTGTGACCTTCATGAAATGGTCAATTCAAAATGTCAAGGCAATTCAAATTCAATGAGTGGCACTTGTTTTCCCTGCTTACATGTGCCTGCCCTGAATATGTACTCATACAATATGTATATGGTATAGTTAACATATCTCCACTTAAAATTTACAAAACACTTGAAATGAAAGCGTTTTAGAGTTGACTCTTTCTTTTGAGAGACAATAACTTTATGATGCACGTTCAGCTTTACAACATTGCAGACAGTTTACATTCACATAGCCCACAGAAAATCCATAATAAGGGCACTTTAAATGAATCATGTTGTAGTTTAAAAAACAAAACAAAAAAAACCTTTGAGCGTGCAGTCATCAGACAGTTGCAATGTAGGAAAATTAAAAAAAAATGCCACGCCACTATGATGCATTCGATCTGCGTATTCTTGAGCAAATTAACCAAGGAGTCGGACTACAGTTTATAGTGGTCATAACATCACATCTTATTGCAATACAGATAATCCTTTATTACACTAAAGAAAAAGTCTCAGAGGTAAGAAACATTTGTAATACAGTTATGGGGCAACCCAGGCACACAGCTAAATAATAAACGCTTTCGCAAACAATAACGGAACATATGTTTCTAAACCAATAGTGCTCCACATTTGATTATTACTCAAGGTAGAAAGGATGAAAATCTGCATTAATGACTTAATTTTAAGGCGACCTATAATGCCCCTTTTTATAAGATGGAAAATAAGTCTGATGTCCCCAGAATGTGCATGTTTAATTTTAGTTCAAAACACCCCAGATATATATATACATATATACATATATATACATACATACATATATATATATATATATATATATACACAAAGATTTTTATGGCTTGTTAAAATTGCCACTTTTACGGTAGGAGCCAAAATGCACTATTTTTGTGTTTGTCCCTTTAAATGCAAATGAGCTGGTGCATTTATTAAGTACACAGACGGGGAACACGGCAAAAAAAATGGTAAAGCTGGTCTCATGGTGCCTTCGAGTGCAATCACAAACTTTATAAGTCCCACTTTTGATTATGTACTTGACAAATTCAAGCAGTCGACTTAACATTGCTTTCATATGCAAGTTTTAACTTCCACATTCCTATTTACGATCATTCAGGTAGCACGAGAAGGCAGCATCAGTGAGAATAGGCAGAGACAAGCTTTAGCTTTAGCAACATTAGCCTTACAGAGTGCCAAGAAGCTCTTTCAAAAGGCAATTTGGAAAACAAAATATGACACCTGAAACTTACTTTTTCTGGAGCAGACATTCGCGGACGAAGAGTTGGTATTGATCCCTCTTTCAGAATCAACCTTTGCGAAAATCCAGCGTTGAACTGACCCTTGTTTGTGAGGCAGTCCGGCGTAAAATGATTGGCACAAACATGTTTGACTTTAGCGATTTTTTCCGGGACATTTCCTTTGAAAATGAAATTTAACCACAGTGTCCTCAGTGGCTCAGATGGAGGGAGTGTATGGAGACTCCTATGTTCGTTGGTGCATCCCAAAACACAACACTTGTAATGCCTCTTTGACGTTGACATTGTATATCTCCAACAGTAATGGCAGACTGCTGCTTCTCACTCAGGGCTGTGTCTATGCTAACAGGGCAGAGATCGTCACAAATGGACAGGATTTCTCCCTACAATGACATCAACGCAAGGAGAAATCTGGAATCCTAAAAGAGTATATATTGAAGTGTGTAAGAAATTCAAATAATATTGTACATGTAATTATATGGATTTAATGCTTTTCATTTGAATTGTTTTGTAAATCTTAAAAGGTGCAATGGGTGATTATCTTCAGAAATATTATTGTTATGCAGGTTGAAAGTCTCTTCACATCCCGATAGCAATCAACAAGTAAAGTGGTCTAAATGTATTGATATATTCTGTGAAAGGCGTAGGAGTCGGACCAAGAATAGTTCGTCCAATCAAAATGTTTGGAATGATGAATGCATTTAAAAATAGTTATTTACATTTTAATATTATATTAGGCAAGTATATTATTTTACAAACAAATCTAAATTAACATAAAAATATATTTTTTTGCTGAGATTTGATGCAGTGACACAATTTTGTGTTGTGATTACATAATGATGTCATCGTGCAGAGATGTCAATTAGCAACAAATCGACCTTCCTTTAACAACTTTCTCTGAAAATTAGTTGGCAACACTGGATGCATTTACTCATTCACACGAGCACTAAACAGCACCGTGAGATCCAATGTGAAACGCTTATTTGTAATTAAGCTATATAGCATGTGTGCATTTATACTGAATATTTTTAGACTACTGTTTTTCCAAATAGGCTACCTAAAAAACATAGTTATATTTCTACCATGGTATTGAGTATGGAATGCCAAACCCGCCATATTTATAAATAAATAAATAAATAAATAAATAAATGTACAAAGAAATGTAAAAAAGCAAAAATAAATAAATAAATATATAAATAAATGTACAAAGAAAAGTAAAAAAGCACAAATAAATAATTTATAATTTTATTTCCTTATTTATGTATTTCTTCATTTTTTTCCATAAATGTGAAAATAAATAAAAGTGGAAATAACTAAATGTATAAATAAATAAAATGAATAAATAAATGTGGAAAAAATGAAGAAATACATAAATAAGGAAATAAAATTATAAATAATTTATTTGTGCTTTTTTACTTTTCTTTGTACATTTATTTATATATTTATTTATTTATTTTTGCTTTTTTTACATTTCTTTGTACATTTATTTATTTCTAAATATGGCAGGTTTGGCATTCCATAATTGAGGTGCTATGTGTGGTTTTAACTGTGTTTATCATTATTTAAATGTATGCTACTATGGGAGACCAATGCTTAAATAAAAAAAAAAAAACTTTGGTCAGAATAAATTTAACCATATAAACTGAGGTTGCTACAATTTTTACAGATGTTACTGATTTTGATAATGAATACAAATGTACCTCTGCATCCTAACTCAAGCTACCATTACTAAAAAAAGTGATATTATTATTAATATTATCAGGCAACCCAAATCTGTTTCTTGATTTGAAACAATATCACTAATTAGAACATGGAGAAACTAAGAAATAAATTTTTCTGTTTAGATATTTATTTTGTTAAGGAGAATTAATGGTCAACTTTCACTTTTTGGAGCAAAAAAATCTGGTTTTTAAATTTTAAGAAATTAAGATTCGACATTTTTGTGATAATTATCGATATGGACTGACATGAAAAAAAAATTATTGTGCTAATTTTTTTTGGCCCTACCTGTGAATAATGTTGTCTCTGGTCGTCTGGTTTGTGTGCGTATGTGCGTATGTGCGTTCAGGGGGCGTGGCTTTGGACAGCGATTTTTTGGGAGGGTGGGACTTTCGCTTTCAGTGCTGTCAGGCTAGTTAACCTTTTCCAAGATGTCCTACTGCACCTTTAAGTGGAGATATGTTAACTATACTGGAACCTGGAAGACCTGTTTATGATTTATTGGTATTATAAGAAAAATGAGTCGGTGGATTTTTACCATGATAGGCTGGTTGTTTTCACACACTGCAGCCACACAACTGTGTTCAAACACTTTACAAAATTGATTTTTGCATAATAGGTATTTTTAATTTTAGGTAATAGTGGGTCCACAGCTGAAGTGGGGTTTACACCGTAGACAACACAAACGCAGTTTGGACACTCAGTAGAAAATATCTACATAAATAATTAATATACTTACAAGTTGTGATTCAGAAGCGCAAGATGGTCCGAATAAAGTGGGCACTGCCCCGTCCTTTATAAATAAGCGTTTTGCAAATCCCGCGTTGACCTCACCAAGATTTAAAAAGCAGTCATCAGTAAAATGACGGGAACACAACCTAAGTTTAGGGTTATACTGCTGTGGTGTTACTGTGAAAATAAATCTTAACCACTGACTCTTCACATCTTCACGCTTTGGGAGTAAATACAAAGAAGACTTGCTTTCGCAGCTCAGAAAACAGCGTCTTCTAGACATGGTAACAACACAAACCAAACTCTTGCTTTCTTCTTCTTCTCTTGATTAATGGCGAATTGCAAACAACTTTTAGGTGCATACCGCCACCTACCGTACAAGAGTGTGTAACATCATGCCATATTCATATTCTCACACTCTGCTCATTAACCCTGTCTTTAAGGAATTTAAACAGTGTTGGTGATCCTTTATGGAAGCATATGGGTAGCAAAATTCAATTTGAAATGTAATATGCAAAATGGCAATGCAATATGTAAAACGGCGATATATTTCTGTATTTTATTTTACATTTTACCATACATATGTGCAAAATTTAGTGCAAAATGAAAATGAAAATTCAATTAGGCCTATACAATTTACATTTGCCATTTTTAATAGTTTTAATATGTAAATTAAAAAATAAAATACATATTTTGACCCTTTATAAGTTGAAAAATGAAAATGAAAATGTATTACACAAATTGATTAGATAACATGTCCAAGCAAAAACTGTAGCAAAATTATCATTTAAATGCTGTTTTTCCTAAATGCATTTAGACTTAGGGGTAGACACTTGGGATTGAATTTTTTATCATAATACCGTGTAATAGGCTAATTATAGCAAAATGCAGTAAGAATTTCAGAATGCATTCTGAGACAAAGGTGCAGCAAAATGGTGATTTAAATGTCTTTTATTTTTCTTAAGACTTAGATATAGGCTAAGATGTTTCAATAGCATTTTCATTTAATACCCCGCGATGAATAAAGTTAAAGTCAATGTAGAAAGCGTTTGGTTAATGGTGAATATTGATCTATTGTGCATCCTGTTGCCACCGAGCCCCGCCTTGATGTAAGGATTGACAGGTCGGGGGCGTGTTGCATTTTTAAATGCATTTCGAACTATGATTTCGAATGCATTTTCAAATCCACATTGACTTTATATTCATCGCAGGGTATTAAAAGAAAATGCATTTGAAACAACTTACTCTGATCATTAAAGGGCTGTTTATATGCATATACATATACACTAATTGTTTTTGAGAAGCACACATGAGGCTGACAAATAGCTGAACATATAGGCTACTTGTTTAATTAGTGCGACTTAGCCTGCATTTTAAAATCTTTATTTGAATGTGGAAATTGACATTTTTATTTTGAAATCTTTATTTGAATGCATTCAGATTGAACCACTGATGGCAGATGGACTATCCTGACTAGGCTTTTCATACTTTTCTGGGCCTTGACAGTGGTAATTAAAGGGATAGTTCACCCAAAAATTTAAATTCTGTCATCACTCACTCACCCTCAAGTAGTTACAGACCTGTATGAATTTCTTTGTTCTGCCGAACACAAAGGAAGATATTTTGAAGAAAGTTTGTAACCAGGCTGTTTTGGGGCACCATTGACTTCCATAGTAGAAAAAAAAAAATACTATGGAAGTCAATGGTGCCCCAGAACTGCTCTGTTTCCCACATTCTTCAGAATATCTTCTTTTGTGTTCAGCAGAACAAAGACATTCACACAGGTTTGGAACTACTTGAGGGTGAGTAAATGATGACACAATTTTCATTTTTGGGTGAACTATCCCTTTAACATAGTTTGGCAGTCAATGGGACAGTCGCAAGCCTCCCGGTTTTCATCTAAAATATCTTAAATTGTGTTCCGAAGACGAACGAAGCTTTTACAGGTTTGGAACGACATGGGAGTGTTATATATATATGACAAAGAACAGCTGTGGATTGGGGTCAAGCTACTCTTGTGAAAATCAGTACACAAAACCACATGTAATGGAAACATTTGTGCTTTATGACCAGTGATGAACTAGAAGATTTGAACGGAGTGTTCAACTCAGATAATGAGTTCATGTGCATTCAGAGTAGCCTGAAAAGGTTGTGGGTTTCCTGTTTTGTCATGCATAGATTTTTTTAATAAGACCTGCAACTACTAATCAAAGAATTTCATGAATTTGACTCTGGCCCAGTGATTCTCAATCTGCTGGTTTGTTTGTGTCCTTATAGTCTACCTGATTCTACTCATCTTCTAGAGAAGCTCCTGAATTGTATCTGAAACTTTGATTTGCAAGGTCACTTTATATTGCTCACCATAAATGGTCTTCTGGAATAAAAGTGTGAGTAGTTGCTTACTATACGACCACATTTAAGGAAACTGGTGTCTGGTTGAAACAGCTCTCATTTTTCATATCTAATTCCAAACACCCCTTTATTTCAAGACTTTAAAACTTTCCATTGATGTAAACCAATCAGATGCGAGTTGATGTCTGCATTAAGACCCTCACCATGTGTCAGTTGTTCACAATCACTCACTGAGATGGAGAGGCCAAGACTTGCTCTCATTGTGATTATGTGTAAGAAAGAACTGCTATTTTTATATTTAGATAGCTAAAGCAAGCCAAAGTCAGTACTTTTGAATGGTAGTATATAATGCAATTTTAAATGCTTTAAAAATCTATTTTAAACTTTTACAGGTGTTTTGCTGTTCAGTAAGACTGATGGAGAAGAAGTGGAGATGAAAGTCAGACAAGGAGACAACATCACTCTCTACTGTGATTACTCTCAGACTCTTGGTTCCTTCATTGTATGGAAAAGAAACTGCTCTCATGAAAATCAACCCACTCTCATAATAGATTTTAGGAAAGTGGACGTGGAGATATTTCAGCGACTCAGCTTAATCCACAACCCTTATAATAATTCTTTTGATCTACATATTACTAACATCAGTGTTTCTGATCTGGGACTGTACTACTGTGTAGAAGAACAGAATAAATTCCATGAAGATGAAAAAGGCATCCTCTACTCATCCAAGGTGTACTATTATGGAAACAGAACAATTCGTCTCTCTCTAGCAGGTAAGAAAACACTTCTGCTAACTGTTGCTTTATTGTTATTATTGAAGCCAAAGTCAAACCAAATTCTTTTGCATAGTGTTGTTTACAGTACATACTATTTCAAAACAGCTTGACACAAAATCATGATATTAATGTTTATAATACCTTATTATCTTCCTGCCTTATAGTCGTATTTAGCAGATTAGTGCTGGGCAATAATATGGTTTAGATTTTGTGACGATACAAGCAATCGAGCAGTTGCTATATAGTATATATTGCTTTATGCAACTATATTTTATGTATACAGATAAAGTTGGACATGCTTAAATATCCAAGTTTAATAATAATAATAATTGTTATTATTATTATGTGCTGAAGAACTTTGCTTTTGTTTTTGAAGAAACAATGTGACATTCATTCAAATGTGTGTGATGATTTAGAATCTACCTCTGCGTCTCCTGACTGTGTGCTCTGCTGGAGGCTGCTGTTCAGTGTGTGTCCGGTGTGTGTTCTGCTCTCTTCACTCCTGTCCTCCATCTTTGTGTTCTGCTTCTGTCGGGCTCAAACTACAGGTTTGCTGTTCATACCTTGACACCTTTATTATGATTTTTCAAAAATAAATCCTAAATACTTTGGTTAAAGCTGCAAAATAAAATAAAATAAAATAAAATCATAAAAATGTAAAAGACATTGCTGTTATTTTTGTGTGGTGTTCACAACATTAAGTCCAACATTAAATTTGTGCATTTGCAGATGTCAGTGTTCTGTCAGAAAATAATTTATATTCCCAGTCTTAATTTTTAGCATTCACATTCATGTGAATATAAATTAAAATTGAAATGCTTCGTCAGTTTAATTATTGTTATTATGTAGCTGCCATAATGTGAGATTTTTTGATCTGAATGAAGCTGAATAAAATAAATCTGTTTCACAAATGTATTGTTGTTTATATAATCAAAAATGACTGCTTATAAAGAAAGCTGTATATCAGTTATATTATATTTATGTGTTTAGTACTGCAATTTTTAGTTAAGAGCACATGTGCGCTGTGTTTAGACCTGTATTATTTTCTTACTGTACTGGCATATATTCATCTTTAGGCTCTGATTGGAGCGCTGAGATACTCACAGCAGATGTTATTAAGGTATCTATGTTATTATTTGTTTTCAGTAATTTTTTTAAGCTTTGCCATGTCAAGGACAATAGTTTAGTTTGTATCATGTGCATCTCCTATTAATTTCAGGGGGAACATCAGTGTGCGATGAGTAACCCTGGAAAGATCTGCCTCCACACTGAAGTCTCTTATAGAGTACTGACATCTGCACATCCCTATGCCAAGATGTGATTCTACCTGCTCAGTTTATACAACTTTCTGCAAACTTGCTGCTTACTATTGCTCACTTTTTGAAATATTATTTGCACATGTAAAATAACATTAAATTGGTTTCATTTATTGTATTAAATTATCTATAACAAGATATAACTTGGATCTTATTAGCCTTAGTTTGTGTTTTATCAATATTTCCTTCTGTGCAATTAAGTACTAAAACTTAATCCAGATCTCAATGTGTCTTTGCAGCCCTGAATCATAATTACTTCATTTTTTGTAGAAGCGAAACTCTACATTCTGAGTCCTCACACCTATTAAGCTAACAATCTTAGACATTACCATGGGTAAAATGGACATCTTTGGGGAAACAAAATGAGGAGTTGTAGATCAATAGGATGATAAAATGGTTAACAGAACTGGAACAGGGAATAATTATAAAACAAAACAAAACAAAACTCATGGTTTCAGTGCGTGGATAATGTGCTTGTTTTATATTCTAAAATTCAGAACTGTTCTTTCAGGTGCACTCAGTAATTTCTCTTTATGAAAATGTTTTAAATTCACCCACAATGTGCAAAATATGTTTAAACGTGAGAGAAAAGTTATATCAATAGCCTAAATGCTGTTTTCTACGGAGCCCTTTAAAGGACATTGTGGTGGGAAAAATTCGGGGTGAGTGGAAAAAATTTAGGGTGGGAGGAAAAAATAATTTTCAAATGTTTTGCGTTCTCTCGCAAAGATATTTGCGTTCCCTCGCAAAACTTTTGCGTTCTCTCGCAAAACCATTTGAGTTCCGACAAACTCTTCCTGTTTACTTTACAGCTTGCAGTGGTTACAGCTCATATGTTCACAATGGAGCGGTTCATAGAGTTTTATTTTGAACTTGGACTCAAAGTAATACAGTCAGTGCTTATTTCGAGGCACGGTTTCGGGACATTCTGAAACACTTAATGTGGCTTAATGTTTTAAAACAGTGACATTGGAGCTGTTATGAGCATATGAGCTGTAACCACCGCAAGCTGTAAAGAAAACAGGAAGAATTTGTCCGAACTCAAATGGTTTTGCGGGGGAACGCAAATATATTTGCGAAAGAAAGCAAAACATTTGAAAAATATTTTTTCCTCCCACCCTGAATTTTTTCCACTCACCCCGAATTTTTCCCACCACAATGTCCTTTAAAGAGCTCCGTAGTTTTCACCACATGGGGGCAGAAATGTTGAGATTAGCAGTCCATCCCAATACCCATACTTGTGGTCCTTGAACTTGTTCACTTGTCTTACATGATGTAATTCCTGCTCTTTGCCCAAGTGTTGAAGTGGGTATGAAGACACTAAGTGTGTTTTGATTACCCAATGACACAAACTAACAGAACAGTGTGGTAAAAATGCAAGTGATATTTTAACAGAGCTTCAGTCCCTTACCCAGTCCATGTGTAATAGATGACACAATTGAATTGTGGTGCTTCTAATTAAGTGATAAAAAGCAGTTGCAAGCATTTTACAAAATACATTCAGTATAGGCAGGCTACTCATTTCTGACAGACCCTAGAAATGTGTTTGTGAGCTGCCTCCAGATGTGTCTTGCAGCTATAGTCTTGTCACGTCTTTTGTTGTTGGTCAGTTACACTCATTCACGGTTTTTCTGTTTCATGTAACAGGTACACTTAAATCCTCAACCCCTGTTCTCTTAAGCTGTACTTAAATCCTCAACCCCGTTTTTCTTTTTCCTGACATTAAGGCAGTAATGATAGAATGCTGAAATTATAAATTCATATTTTAAGGTAGTCTGTGTCTGTGAGAGTTTGACTGTTTCAAACTCTTGTTCTTTTGTTTCAGTATAATGTAACAGTTGATCATTTTGATCTTTTTTGGTTGTGAATAGCACTCATTGATGTGAGTATGTGAGTTACAAGTTTGTCAGGTGCTTCAGTCACTCTTTATTTGTTTGTGAAACTGATTGAAGATAACACAATGACCAAGATGGATAATTAGAGGGATAACTGACTGAGCATATTTTTGAAGATATAATGTGAAGCTAGTAAACATTATAAAGTACCACAGTGGCCTTTAGGGTGCCACAAGATGTGAGAAGTGGTTTGTTGTTTATGTGTGAATTCAGTCTTGTTGGCTGCACAGGTTACATTTCCGGTAAATAGAGTTCGGCCTTCTGTAGAAGTCTAAATAAAAACCACAAATGTTTCCAATCTTTGTAAGTGTCCTCTTGTGATTGTGTGAACTTCTGATTTTATCTGCCCAACTTTGAAGTACAAATCATTTTACTTACTAAATTCTACTAATAGCAGTAGTAATAAACTACAATAACAATAATTTCTATTATTAAATTTAATTTTTAAAAAGATAATGTTACTATTGATAAATTAATAAATGTTACTATTTAGCAACTAATTATAATTATGTATCCATCATTTTCCAAATCATATGTCCTATGTGGGGCCACAGGACTGTTGTAAGGTAAAGTAAGGTAAATGGTCCTCTCAACACTGAGAGCTGGTAAAAAGACAGGAAACCACAACCTTGTGAATACATAAGTGCAGCATGTAAGCTGCTTGCATAGAGCACATAACTGGAACAGAACACAGAACACACATGTTCGTTTTTGTGAAAAGTGGGGACATCCCATAGGCGTAATGGTTTTTATAGTGTACTTACTGTTTGTGCTATTGCCCTACACACCAACCCTACACCTAAACCTACCCCTTACAGGAGACTGTGCATTTCAACTTTACCCCAAAAAAACCTCACTCTGTATGATTTATAAGCATTTTGAAAAGTGGGGACATGGGTCAATGTCCTGAGATGTCACCTTCACCTTGTAATACCTATGTCATACCTTTTGTCATTATACAAATCTATGTCCTGACTTTTCACAAAAATGCGCGCAAACACACACACACACACACACACACACACACACACACACACACACACACACACACACACACACACACACACACACACACACACACACACACTCACACTCGCGTATATACAGGGACTGTATCTAAACAAAAGAAAACAATTCCAGCCCTTATCAAAGCCCTTTAGCAGAAACACCTCCCACCACAGTCAGCCAATCGAAAAAGAGCTGACATTCAGAATGAAGATCCTCACATTTATCAGATGGAGCGAACAAGAGTTACAGTCATCACACTTGTGTGTGAGTCCATATTGTGTTTTTAAATGTTATATTTCATGCCATGGTATTGATTTGATTGACAGTCATCTTTCTTGTATGTGAACTTGTATTTGCTTTTGCAGGTGTGTTGTTCTGTGAACAGCAGAGAGTGTTTGGGTCAGAAGTGGACATGAGAGTTAAAGCAGGAGACAGTATCACTCTGTACTGTGACTGTGTCATACCATTAGGATCACACATTGCTTGGTGGAGAAACTGCTCACACGAGTATCAACCATCTCTGTTAATATTAATTATTATTTGTTAAATTTAGAGGCAGTGTCTATGTATGAATCCACTACCATCGCTACATCTCCTGTTACAGACTGTGTGCTCTGCTGGAGGCTGCTGTTCAGTGTGTGTCCGGTGTGTGTTCTGCTCTCTTCACTCCTGTCCTCCATCTGTGTGTTCTGCTTCTGTCGGGCTCAAACTACAGGTATCTCATTCACACATTAAAGGAATAGTTCATCCAAAAAATAAAATTAGCTGAAAATGTACTCACCCTTAGGCCATCCGAGATGTAGATGAGTTTGTTTCTTCATCAGAATAGATTTGGAGAAATGTATAGCATTAAATCACTCGCTCACCAGTGGAATGAAAGTGCAAACAGTCCACAAGTAATCCACATGATCCCAGTCCATTAACGTTTTGTGAAGCGAAAAGCTCTGTGTTTATAAGAAACAACCAAACCATTACTTAAACCAAAATACAAGTCCTCTATATTGCACATTTTGGGAGAACTATTAATTTAGCATTCATTTTGTAGAAAAGGAATGTGTTAAAACATCAAAAAAATCTAAAGTAGTAATATCTGTGTTACAATATACTAGAAAGTATATTGAACTAATTATTTGTTAAGACGTTGTGAAAGTGGTTCATGTTTAAAAGCACGTGCTTGAAGTGTCAATGTTGACCCGTGTGATAGATTTTCAACCACCAGAATTGAACTTTTTCAAACTTTCATTGCATGTTCTTTAGGTTCTGAGCTGAGTGCTGAGGTACTGAATGCAAATGTTTTTAAGGTAACTATTTTATACTATTACTTTACGTCAGTGAGCTTTACTGTTTCAAAGATGCACTGTAGGTTGATGTGCTGTTTTACCAGTTTAGGCTGCCCTCTCAATCATTTCAGGCAAAATGCTCTTTGGAGAAACATCAGTGTGAGATGAAGACTGGAAAGATCTGCCTCCACAGTGAAGTCTCTTACAGACTGCTGACATCTGCACATCCCTATGCCAAGATATGATTCTACCTGCTCATTTTAAATACTTATGCTGTTGCTAGTCTATTTATTTATTTATTTTTTTGTGCTCTGCTATTTCAGCTATTATTTTAGTGTGCTGTGTTCTTGAGAATACATTCATGTATAAATATATATTTTTTTGCACTAAATGAAATAAAGTATAATTCTATTTGATCCAATGATACTTTAGGGTTTTACATTTTTCCTTGATAATATTAATATAAATATTTTTTTGTAAGTGTTAAGATTATGCAGAACATATAACATAAATAAATGAATGAATGAATGAATGAATGCATGAATATTTAATAGCTTTGTGATATTAGCCTTAGTATTATTCAGATGTCCCGAATAAATTGGCCTAAAAGTAAAATGTGTTCAGTTATGTGTTCAATCAGTAAAAAGCCCACCTTTTTTCAAATGTTTAGATGTCTTGTTTCTCTGAGTCATCAGATTTTCTCTGAATCATGAATAAATCTCAAAATAACAGGGAACGATTATTCAATAGCTCTTTCTAGTTGCTAAAAGTCAAAATTAGTCTGGTCTGTCTTAAAATGACAGAGAATGACGTCAAAATCACTTACCCACAAACTATTTCATCAGGACTCTTCATGAGAACACAGAAGTCCAGAAAGGCCTTTATGAAATGTAACTGAATGATAGAAAAAAAAATGAATCACTTGTGTGCAAAAATGTCTATTATCCATCTTACACAATGCTTAAGATGAGACAAGTAAGCAATTTATGCAAAAACATGCTATTTAGTTTTGACTGATACATTTTACTGATTTTTTTTTTTTTTACTAATTACATTATGTATTACTAAACTGAATTGACATTAAATTAATTTGAAATAAGAATTGTTATTAATATAATCCTCATTAATATGAAGACAAGGCATTTTTTTTGCAGTACCATGTAATTATCCGTAATACAGTAAACAAAGTATTAGAAGCATGCTTATTGATGTTTATTATGGTGTCTCTGGTGCTGAAACATTTATTACTGAAACACAGTTAAATACTTAATTATTTTTTAATATTCACTGAAACACAGTTTAGAGGAGAGGAGAACACACACCGGACACACACTGAACAGCAGCTTGAAGCAGAGCATGCAGTCTGATGCAGGAGGTGTGGAGGAGGTGTTGAACCGCTCAGCACCAGGACACGCTGACTCTAAATCAAACAGAAGCCATTTTTAAACACTCCCTCACTTTAGGTAAGATATTAACCATTTTAATTTAATATTCAGTTACTAAAAGTACTTTTTATTGTAACATATTATTCATCCTTTAAAATAAGATTAATATTGCATGTATATTGCATTTTCTAAGCATAATGTTATCAGTAGTTCACAGTATATCAGTGTATTGTGAATCAAAATTATTGCTATTTTAATGTACACATATACAGTCTTAAAATGTTTCTTTTGAAGTAATTTGTATCAGATGGTTTTCAAAATAATGATATAATAAAATTCTTTGTTCTCCTATGCCATCTCGCTGCATTTTTTGTTTGATGTATGACATGTTATGTATTTAATGGATTCTCAGAATGTTTTCACGAAATTAAAATAAGAAGTGCAGCAACTTATGTCAACAAAACACGATTATTAGTTTTACAGTGTCAATGCATTGCCAGCACGTTTTCTATATTTGTTTGTTTGTTTTTGATATAACATAACAAACATAATAGTGCAGGACAGTTGTAGCTATTTATCAGTGATAAATAGATATTTTGTCACAGATTCAACATTTTTTATTTTAAAATGGTTACTATGCATATTATTTTAATTCATATGATAAAATATTAAATAATAATAATATAATAATTAATTTAAATGTGCACACACACACACACACACACACACACACACACACACACACACACACACACACGCGCACACACACACACGTACGTGTGTGTGTGTGTGTGTGTGTGTGTGTGTGTGTGTGTGTGTGTGTTAGCATTTAGGGCATGCAAGTATTTTTTTCCCTTTGTTGTGCTGATGCTGCTGATGCATGTTGTAGTGGTCGTGAAAAGGAAGATGAGAGAATAAACCACAAATGTTTCCACTTGAGCATGCAACAGATTGAACGTCATAAAAGTGTTTGTTCAACCTTAGTATTATTCAGATGTCCCGAATAAATTGGCCTAAAAGTAAAATGTGTTCAGTTATGTGTTCAATCAGTAAAAAGCCCACCTTTTTTCAAATGTTTAGATGTCTTGTTTCTCTGAGTCATCAGATTTTCTCTGAATCATGAATAAATCTCAAAATAACAGGGAACGATTATTCAATAGCTCTTTCTAGTTGCTAAAAGTCAAAATTAGTCTGGTCTGTCTTAAAATGACAGAGAATGACGTCAAAATCACTTACCCACAAACTATTTCATCAGGACTCTTCATGAGAACACAGAAGTCCAGAAAGGCCTTTATGAAATGTAACTGAATGATAGAAAAAAAAATGAATCACTTGTGTGCAAAAATGTCTATTATCCATCTTACACAATGCTTAAGATGAGACAAGTAAGCAATTTATGCAAAAACATGCTATTTAGTTTTGACTGATACATTTTACTGATTTTTTTTTTTTTTACTAATTACATTATGTATTACTAAACTGAATTGACATTAAATTAATTTGAAATAAGAATTGTTATTAATATAATCCTCATTAATATGAAGACAAGGCATTTTTTTTGCAGTACCATGTAATTATCCGTAATACAGTAAACAAAGTATTAGAAGCATGCTTATTGATGTTTATTATGGTGTCTCTGGTGCTGAAACATTTATTACTGAAACACAGTTAAATACTTAATTATTTTTTAATATTCACTGAAACACAGTTTAGAGGAGAGGAGAACACACACCGGACACACACTGAACAGCAGCTTGAAGCAGAGCATGCAGTCTGATGCAGGAGGTGTGGAGGAGGTGTTGAACCGCTCAGCACCAGGACACGCTGACTCTAAATCAAACAGAAGCCATTTTTAAACACTCCCTCACTTTAGGTAAGATATTAACCATTTTAATTTAATATTCAGTTACTAAAAGTACTTTTTATTGTAACATATTATTCATCCTTTAAAATAAGATTAATATTGCATGTATATTGCATTTTCTAAGCATAATGTTATCAGTAGTTCACAGTATATCAGTGTATTGTGAATCAAAATTATTGCTATTTTAATGTACACATATACAGTCTTAAAATGTTTCTTTTGAAGTAATTTGTATCAGATGGTTTTCAAAATAATGATATAATAAAATTCTTTGTTCTCCTATGCCATCTCGCTGCATTTTTTGTTTGATGTATGACATGTTATGTATTTAATGGATTCTCAGAATGTTTTCACGAAATTAAAATAAGAAGTGCAGCAACTTATGTCAACAAAACACGATTATTAGTTTTACAGTGTCAATGCATTGCCAGCACGTTTTCTATATTTGTTTGTTTGTTTTTGATATAACATAACAAACATAATAGTGCAGGACAGTTGTAGCTATTTATCAGTGATAAATAGATATTTTGTCACAGATTCAACATTTTTTATTTTAAAATGGTTACTATGCATATTATTTTAATTCATATGATAAAATATTAAATAATAATAATATAATAATTAATTTAAATGTGCACACACACACACACACACACACACACACACACACACACACACACACACACACACACGCGCACACACACACACGTACGTGTGTGTGTGTGTGTGTGTGTGTGTGTGTGTGTGTGTGTGTTAGCATTTAGGGCATGCAAGTATTTTTTTCCCTTTGTTGTGCTGATGCTGCTGATGCATGTTGTAGTGGTCGTGAAAAGGAAGATGAGAGAATAAACCACAAATGTTTCCACTTGAGCATGCAACAGATTGAACGTCATAAAAGTGTTTGTTCAACCTTAGTATTATTCAGATGTCCCGAATAAATTGGCCTAAAAGTAAAATGTGTTCAGTTATGTGTTCAATCAGTAAAAAGCCCACCTTTTTTCAAATGTTTAGATGTCTTGTTTCTCTGAGTCATCAGATTTTCTCTGAATCATGAATAAATCTCAAAATAACAGGGAACGATTATTCAATAGCTCTTTCTAGTTGCTAAAAGTCAAAATTAGTCTGGTCTGTCTTAAAATGACAGAGAATGACGTCAAAATCACTTACCCACAAACTATTTCATCAGGACTCTTCATGAGAACACAGAAGTCCAGAAAGGCCTTTATGAAATGTAACTGAATGATAGAAAAAAAAATGAATCACTTGTGTGCAAAAATGTCTATTATCCATCTTACACAATGCTTAAGATGAGACAAGTAAGCAATTTATGCAAAAACATGCTATTTAGTTTTGACTGATACATTTTACTGATTTTTTTTTTTTTTACTAATTACATTATGTATTACTAAACTGAATTGACATTAAATTAATTTGAAATAAGAATTGTTATTAATATAATCCTCATTAATATGAAGACAAGGCATTTTTTTTGCAGTACCATGTAATTATCCGTAATACAGTAAACAAAGTATTAGAAGCATGCTTATTGATGTTTATTATGGTGTCTCTGGTGCTGAAACATTTATTACTGAAACACAGTTAAATACTTAATTATTTTTTAATATTCACTGAAACACAGTTTAGAGGAGAGGAGAACACACACCGGACACACACTGAACAGCAGCTTGAAGCAGAGCATGCAGTCTGATGCAGGAGGTGTGGAGGAGGTGTTGAACCGCTCAGCACCAGGACACGCTGACTCTAAATCAAACAGAAGCCATTTTTAAACACTCCCTCACTTTAGGTAAGATATTAACCATTTTAATTTAATATTCAGTTACTAAAAGTACTTTTTATTGTAACATATTATTCATCCTTTAAAATAAGATTAATATTGCATGTATATTGCATTTTCTAAGCATAATGTTATCAGTAGTTCACAGTATATCAGTGTATTGTGAATCAAAATTATTGCTATTTTAATGTACACATATACAGTCTTAAAATGTTTCTTTTGAAGTAATTTGTATCAGATGGTTTTCAAAATAATGATATAATAAAATTCTTTGTTCTCCTATGCCATCTCGCTGCATTTTTTGTTTGATGTATGACATGTTATGTATTTAATGGATTCTCAGAATGTTTTCACGAAATTAAAATAAGAAGTGCAGCAACTTATGTCAACAAAACACGATTATTAGTTTTACAGTGTCAATGCATTGCCAGCACGTTTTCTATATTTGTTTGTTTGTTTTTGATATAACATAACAAACATAATAGTGCAGGACAGTTGTAGCTATTTATCAGTGATAAATAGATATTTTGTCACAGATTCAACATTTTTTATTTTAAAATGGTTACTATGCATATTATTTTAATTCATATGATAAAATATTAAATAATAATAATATAATAATTAATTTAAATGTGCACACACACACACACACACACACACACACACACACACACACACACACACACACACACACACACACACACACACACACGCACACACACACGCGCACACACACACACGTACGTGTGTGTGTGTGTGTGTGTGTGTGTGTGTGTGTGTGTTAGCATTTAGGGCATGCAAGTATTTTTTTCCCTTTGTTGTGCTGATGCTGCTGATGCATGTTGTAGTGGTCGTGAAAAGGAAGATGAGAGAATAAACCACAAATGTTTCCACTTGAGCATGCAACAGATTGAACGTCATAAAAGTGTTTGTTCAACCTGGGTGAGGCTGCATGCTGGACATGTGCATGAATCGAAGTGTGAAAACTGTGGTTAGACAAAAACAGAAAGAAGCATAAAAAGTAAACTGCAGGTGTTAAAAGCAATGTAAATAGTTCCTCAGAAATTCTTCAGATACTAAAGAAATTAGACACAGGTTGCAGATTATGTGAAAAAAATTATGTGAACAATGGGCAATGGACTGCCCCCAATTCTAGTTTGTTTTATTACTACAACTGCATTGATTTTAGACGACACTTAAACCACTTTATACACTGGTACATATTAAACTTGGGTTTTCAATTAAAAGCAGAATTTCAAAGTAAAAGTAGAATTTCTGCAAAATGTGACAAATGCACTGCATTACCATCTTTATGCAATTTTCAATTTGCATTTTCAGTGACATGGACATCTAATGGATTTTCTCATTTACAGGATTACTTGTTTAAGACTGATAAGGAAATGTATATTAGACATACTTTGGTTAATGAGAAAATTACATTTTCTTATCATATCACACACTGACCTTACAATTATGCACGAAATATAGTTCCCAGTGCTGAACGGACTGAATAACAGACTGAATCTGCTGAATATTTTCTGAAGTGTATGAGGCTGTCCCTTCATAATATTTTGAAAGTATTAAGATAAGCCTAATCTGCATTAGCACCTTATAGACATAGCTAAAAAGCATATTCAGCTTGTATCTGACAACAATAAATCACACACTGTCGTATATTTGGCCTCTGGAGGTTGCATTTGTCAGCTGCATACTTCATTGAGGATGTCTCGTATCAGATAATTACCATTATAAAATTGTCCATTATTCCTCATGAGGCAGGAATTACTGTAATTTTTGGTTACTTTTGAATGTAATGGTTACCTTTCTGAAATCAGTAGAAAAATGACATACTGTATGTGGCTGACAAATGTGACCTCCGGGGGGTGCAGCTTTTGAAATGAGTTTCTCAAAGGAATAGTTTACCCCTCCCCCCAAAAGAAAGAAAAATTGCTGTAAATTGACTTTGTTTATAATATGTACAAGTGCATCTCAGTAAATTAGAATGTCGTGGAAAAGTTAATTTATTTCAGTAATTTAACTAAAATTGTGAAACTCGTGTATTAAATTAATTCAGTGCACACAGACTGAAGTAGTTTAAGTCTTTGTTTCTTTTAATTGGGATGATTTAGGCTCACATTTAACAAAAAACCCACCAATTCACTATCTCAACAAATTAGAATACTTCATAAGACCAATAAAAAAAAACATTTTTAGTGAATTGTTGGCCTTCCGGAAAGTATGTTAATTTACTGTATATGTACTCAATACTTGGTAGGGGCTCCTTTTGCTTTAATTACTGCCTCAATTCGGCGTGGCATGGAGGTGATCAGTTTGTGGCACTGCTGAGGTGGTATGGAAGCCCAGGTTTCTTTGACAGTGGCCTTCAGCTCATCTGCATTGTTGGGTCTGGTGTCTTTCATCTTCCTCTTGACAATACCCCATAGATTATCTATGGGGTTCAGGTCTGGTGAGTTTGCTGGCCAGTCAAGCACACCAACACTATGGTCATTGAACCAGCTTTTGGTACCTTTGGCAGTGTGGGCAGGTGCCAAGTCCTGCAGGAAAATGAAATCAGCATCTCCATAAAGCTTGTCAGCAGAAAGAAGCATGAAGTGCTCTAAAATTTCCTGGTAGATGGCTGCGTTGACTGTGGACTTCACAAAACACAGTGGACCAACACCAGCAGATGACATGGCAGCCCAAATCATCACTGACTGTGGAAACTTCACACTGGACTTCAAGCAACATGGATTCTGTGCCTCTCCACTCTTCCTCCAGACTCTGGGACCTTGATTTCCAAATTAAATACAAAATTTACTTTCATCTGAAAAGAATACTTTGGACCACTGAGCAACAGCCAGTTCTTTTTCTCCACAGCCCAGGTAAGACGCTTCTGACGTTGTCTCTGCTTCAGAAGTGGCTTGGAGTGTGGTGACTCTTGATGCACTGACTCCAGCTTCAGTCCACTCCTTGTGAAGCTTTCACAAGTGTTTGAATCAGCTTTGCTTGAGAGTATTCTCAAGCTTGCAGTCATCCCTGTTGCTTGTGCACCTTTTCCTACCCAAATTCTTCCTTCCAGTCAACTTTGCATTTAATATGCTTTGATAAAGCACTCTGTAAACAGCCACACCTTTCAGTAATGACACTCTGTGACTTACCCTCTTTGTGGAGGGCGTCGATGTTCGTCTTCTGGATCATTGCCAAGTCAGCAGTCTTCTCCATTATTGTGGTTTCAAAGAACAAGAGATACCCGGAATTTATACTGCATGGACGGTCATTAATTGAAACTCAAATGTAAATATTCTAATATTTTGAGATACTGATTTTTGACTTTCATGAGCTGTAAGCTCTAATCATCAAAATTAAAAAAAAAAAAAAAAACTTTTGAAATGTTTTACTTTACATGCAATGAATCTAAAATATATGAAAGTTTCACTTTTTGAAATAACTTACAAGAAAAAATTAACTTTTTCATGACATTCTAATTTATTGAGATGCACCTGTACAAATACAATATTAAAATCTAGTGTTACATATAATCAAGCTTTGTGATATGTAATAAAATATACGCAAAATGTCATATGCATACTGTAATAAATATGTTATATACAACAAAATCAAATCATTACTTTTTATTACAGGAGAATGATGATAGCAAGGTGTGTTATGCATCTGTAGGCTTGATGACCAGGAGACAAAACCAGCACAGAGAAACACGAGTGCCGAGTTCAGACTTCACTACTTACGCTCTTTTCCGAACAGAAACTGAATAGATTAGAAAGTAATTTTGGACATGATTTCTATGACAATATAATACATTTTACAAAGTATTGATTGATATAAACGTTTAAAACAAGAATTTTCAAACTCATACATACCCAACATGAATATAAACTTATAAACAATTCAATAGTTATTGAAAATACATAGAAAATGAGTGATTAGGACATGATAGTCAAATGTGTGGGTTACATACATAATATGGAGTTATGCATAGAAATGATTAGTTGCTCATAAGTCCTTTTAGCATCATTTAGGTGCATATATACTTGTAAAGGCAGTTTCTGTGCCATTCTGTGAACTTGAGAATGTGTTCTGTGAGGAACAAAAGGTCAAAAGGTCTAGAAGGAGCCTGGTCCTTGTCCTGGGTTGGGGAAACCAATGTGAGGAAGTCTTTAGCTCGTGATTTCTATCACGGATTTACATGTGATGGTCATGCTGTGCATCTATTTGACCATTAATCTTGGTGACTTGCCCCAAATTTTGACTTTTCCAATTCCTGAGTTGGAATTGTCAATAAGTGTTCCTTTGTTTAATGTTGAAAGCTGTTCAAAGCTGCAAGTTCGTCACTTCAGACCCGTGGCCCCAGGGTATAGTGGACAGATTTATGACGTTGTTTTGTTATCCTGGGCCTCTTTGTGGAATTTGGCTTTTTGAGTTGTTCCAGCACCAATCTGATCGAACCTTAAATTGTCTGATTATCACTTAACACATTTCAGTTGACACAAAAGTCACTGAACTATGTCTGTGTGACTCAAAATTGTAAGATGCCCCCCATTACAAGATGATTTAGATTTTTTTAAGGTAAAAATATAAAATTAGATTAGTGTAATCTGTTAGTGTGCACACACTAATAGCACAGTATTTAAACTAAAGAAAAAGTCACAGAATGCAAGTGAGTGTGCAAGGAAGAGGCCAGGGCAAATCCAAATGCTCACACAGGTTTAATAATTAAAAGGCAAAACACAGGAAATGCAGATCAGGCATCCAGGCAAATAACACAAAGATAAGATCCAAATAACATGGAAGGGAAACCAGGAAAAACAAAAAAAAAAACCCCAAAAAAACAAGGTAGACCACATGTTACACAAAATAACGACTGACCCAGCACAGAGAAACACGGGTACATACAAGGGTAACCAAGGTAATTAACAAGCAGTCTAAGAAAACAAGGACTAAACACAGGAAGTGAGGACAGAAACACTGGGGAATAGAAACACTTCAACATAACAGTCCACAGCAAAACACAAGAGACAGAACAGGGATTGTGACAGCATAAGTATGTGAATTGAGATGCACCACATGTGTCTGGAGCCGCATCCAAGTATATGTCTGCAAACAGTATTTGACTGATTGTAACCTTGGCAGTGCTAGCATTTTGTTCCATTGTTTATTCGACAGGAACACTAACAAATAAATATTTGGTCTTTCATGTTAATTGCCTCAGTTTGCTTTTTCCCATATTTATGCATATTACAAAAAATCGTGTTCCTAGAGGAGCGGTATTTCAGCTGGGCCCCCCTCGAGTGTCCAGGGCACTTGCCCGATTGGCCAGTGCGTTAATCTGTCCTTGTTTAGGTATACAAAGATATATAGTAACATGAAAAAAAAATCATACAAGCTTACAAATTTAAAACAATTTGAAAAATGTAATCAAAAGTATGTCCCCAGGGAAGACAATATTTTTGATTTAAAAACATGGAATACATCCTATAATAATATAAACTACTGGTAATTTTATAGTCATTTGGAGCGACACAAAGATGAGGAACTGACAGATTTTTTTACTATGCTTTTCATATTTTTTGTTATCTCTAATCACATTGAATTTTAAGGATTTTTTTTCCAGTAGAAATTCAGCACATTGGACAGATCCCAGTCCTGAACAGACATCTGCATCATATCTGATACATATAGTATTTGTGGTTGTGCTTCCTGTTTGTTGAGGAAGTGACAAGAGAACCCATATTAGCACCTTGCAGAAATATTTACCAATTTACACCACATAGGTATGTTTATTCAAATCATGTATAGCTCTTAATATTATTTTTAATTGTTTTCTAACATATTTGCAAACATTTGTGGTGATCTCTTGGTTAAGATGTTTTTTAAAGTAAAGTAAACTTTAAATAGGCTATACTTTGTTCATGCAGTTTTCAAAAGTGAGGAAAAATGCCATCAGGGTTTCTAAGCATAATAAGAAGAATGGGACATATTGATGGTTCTTCATTCCCCTTTAATATTAAAAAACTCGTTATAGACCTATTTGACCCATAAGTACCAGTTAGTCTTGCTAACATTGCACTTTTCTTTATAGTTTGTAGTTGGACGTGATGTATTGATCTTCACTTGTGTTATGCCAAATTACATTGTCTCATAATTAAATGTAGCTAATTTCAGCTCAGTGGACATCAGCGTCAATTTAGCAACAGTATAGAGCATTAGCAGCAGTTATTTGCCTTGTGCAAAGATGTGCACTTTTACCAAAAAATAAAACCTCATGGGGACCAATTATCAATTAAGAAATGTGAAGTAAGAGTTTCATGACAAGTTGCAAATGTGAAATGTTTGTAAGTGGTCTGAATTAAACCCATTACAATTAAACAAAGAACCTTTTATAAGTGATCTTTGATTTAAAAGACTTTGACACTCATGGCAGGCATGAATGGACTGATTGCATTTAAAATGTAAAGCACTAAAGTTATTTTGAACATTTCAATTTTTATGAACCAAACAGGAGCCTCATAACAAAGCCAAATCAGACCAAAAAAAGTCTACAAGTTAACTGGTGATTGATTAAAAATGCTCTCACAACTCAACAACTCAATTTACCACCAATCCCTCATGACGCAGACTGTTTTAGGTAAAATTTTCCATTGACGTGAACCAATCAGATGAGAGTTGACGTCTGCATTAAGACCCTCACCAGTGTCAGTGTCAGTGACACACTCACAATCACTCACTGAGATGGAGAGACCAAGACTTGCTCGCATCGCACTCATGTGTAAGAAAAAAATATACTTTTTCAGCTAAATGAAAACGTCACTACAGTGAAAATGTTGGTATAATAGTACAGTTTGAAGTTATTTTGTGCTTTTGCAGATGTCTTACTGTTCTTTCAGAAAAGCATCTATGGAGAAGAAGTGGAGATGAAAGTCAGTCCAGGAGACAACATCACTCTCTACTGTGATCGCTCTGTAACTCTTGGTTCTCTCATTGTATGGATAAGAAACTGCTCTCATGAAAATCAACCGTCTCTCATAATAGATTTTAGGCAATGGGGCCTGGAGATATTTCAGCGATTCAGTTTTATCTACAACCCCTATAATAATTCTTATGATCTACATATCACTAACATCAGTGTCTCTGATCTGGGACTGTACTACTGTGCAAAACTAGAGAAAAAGGTAAATCAAGATGGAAAAGGCATCATCTCCTCATCAGAAGTGTACTATTATGGAAACCGAACAACTCGCCTCTCTCTGGAAGGTAAGAAAACACTTCTGTTAGACATTATTACATCATTGTTTGTGTAATTCTGGAAAACTTTCTTGGAGAAGGCAAACATTTAAAAAAAGAAATAAATCATTATTAACACTCATTTATACATTTGTGTTTATTTTATTCTGAGCAAGTGACTTCCTGTTCTGAAGCCTCTGCGCCTCCTGACTGTGTGCTCTGCTGGAGGCTGCTGTTCAGTGTGTGTCCGGTGTGTGTTCTCCTCTCTTCACTCCTGTCCTCCATCTGTGTTTACTGCTACTGTTTGGCTCAAACCAGAGGTATCTCATTTGCCGTTCATTTACTTGAAACCTTTTCCAATATAAAGCATAATGTTTTTGGCCAGTCTTTGGTCAGAAATCAAAGCTGCAAACAAATGATAAATGTGTATAATAGTAATGTTTTTAAAGCTGATTTAAAAATGCTGATATTTTTGTGTGGAATAAAATGATTTTGCTAATTTCATTTGCAGATGTCAGTGTTGCATTAGAAAACAATCTGCCCAGTCTTCATTTTGTAGAATTCACATGGTTAACAACTTTATCTGCCCTAATGCACTCTCAGAAAAAAAAGGTACAAAAGCTGCCACTGTGTTAAAAAGTATAAAAATGTACAATTTCATTACTTATATGTACTTTTAAGGTACTAATATGCACTCTTTAGAGGTAAATAATCTACAAAGGTGTACCTTTTTCAGAGGTACTGCTCCATTGACAGCATTGTACCTTTTTTTTGGAGGGTGTTTGAAACTGATTCTGAAATGAAAGATGTTTCACACACTTGATGTTGTTTATAATCTAACATAATCAAAAATGATGAGGAGAGCTGTATTACAATTATACAGTAATATTTATGTGTTTAGATGGTATTGACATTTTTCTGTATTTAAAAGCACTTGTACACTTAAGTTCCTGTGTTCAGACCTGCATTGTTTTCTCACTGTACTTATTTTACTTACATATTTTCATACCATCTTTAGGTTCTGCAGAGATACTCGCAGCAGATATTATTATTAAGGTATCTAGAATGACGATTGGTTTCAGGAAATTTTTAAGCTTTGCCATGTCAAAGACAAAGACAGTTTGCATCATGTTGATCTGCTATTCATTTCAGGGGGATCCTACGGAGAAACATCAGTGTGCGATGAGTAAGACTGGAAAGATCTGCCTCCACACTGAAGTCTCTTATAGACTACTGACATCTGCACATCCTTATGCCAAGATATGATTCTACCTGCTCAATTTATACAATTTATTGCAAACTTGCTGTCAGGATTATGGACCCGTCTGTGTGTTTTGCTCCCTGTGACACAGTTTCTCCCTCATGTTGATTATGTTTAATTTGATTGCAGGTATGTCTCGTTCTTCCCTGAATGTCCTGTGTTTATAAGCCCCAGTCCTTTCAGTTAGTGTTTGTCAGTCCTCGAATTGTCTCCTGGAACGTCATTCCTTGTGCTCTGTTTCCCCGTTGGATATTAAAGACTCTTGTTTTGTGAAATCCTCATCTCCTCGTTCCTGGCTTCTGTGCTTCCTTGAAGAGTGACACTTGCTGCTTTTTTTTTTTTTTAATGCAATTACACATTAACATATTTAGTTATCCATACCACACAAAATATTCACAATAAAAAAAAAAGTGTTTTGTATGGTCTCCTGTTTTGCTATTAAATGTTATTTTTGTGATAAAATAATACTTTAATTGTTTAACCTAAATAAAAAATTGACGCAGACGTCTTCAAATATGAGACAAAACCAAGTGCAGATCCCAGTGTGTTTTTGCAACCCTAAATCAGAAATTCTTTGTCACAGAAAGGGCCTAAAAAAACAAACCTAATCAAACATCACATGGGTATGATGGGCATCTTTGGTGCAACAAAGTGTAGCTTAGCAGGATGTCAAAATGATTTCCTGTTTGTCAACCTCTCACTCTTTCTCTCCCTTATTGTGGTCAGCTATAAGAACCAACCGCAAATGTTTTCACCCTAAAACAGACATGCATCAGTGTAACTTTGTTTTTAAATGGCTTTATTGCAGTGCAAAAATACAACAAATAAATAAAAATGTAAGTGAAAAGGTTCACTTATTATGTGTTCATTTTATAAAGTATCATTTTCTATTTATAATTTCATTTATCATTTTATTTTATTCATATCTTCACATTCACAAATTTCATACTAATATTCACAAATTTCTTAGAATTTATGCAATTTAGATTTCTGTGCAGTATTAAAATGCACTGTTTTGTGGTGGATTAAAATAATTATTTAAAAAAAAAAAGTTATTTTTAAAAAAATATCTAATTTTACTATTGTACCGCGTATTATTATTATTATTATTATTATTATTATTATTATTATTATTACTCCATTATTTTGTCAGATTGCTTGTCCTATGTAAGGCCATGGAGATACTAAAAACCTATCCTGAGTGTATCACAGGACTATCATCATCATCATTATTATTATTAATAATAATAATAACTATATTTATAAAAAGTAAAGTAAGTTCTCTCAACACTGAGAGCTGGTAAGAATACAGGAAACCACAAGCTTGTGATTATGTATATTATTATGTGAAGTGTGTAAGCTAGTGCTTGCATAGAGTGCACAAACAGAATAGAATCTCAAGCAAGTGTATTCTTGTTGAAACGTGTATTAAGTAACTAATTTATATGACTTTTTTTTTTTTTTTTTTTTTTTTTTTAAATATAACTGAAACACATAATGATGATCCACACTTCTCTATTCTGATGATTTTCATCATCATGCAGAGCAAGATTTTTCTCAGTTTCACAAAGATTTTCATAAAGAAACGTACAAAGATTGAGTTTATCAAAGCCCTTTACCTCTACCACAGTCAGCCAATCAAATAAGTGTTGGCATCCTCACTAAAGAGCCTCACATTATCACATTTGAACATCCATATGCCAAGATATGATTCTACCTCCTCATTTAATCTGGCTTGTAGCTGCTTATGGTTTTCTTTTTATTGCACTCTGCTATGATCTGAGTGGATATGTCTGCTGTCCTATCAAGAATGTTTACTAATGTAAAATAGTTATGAGAGTATCTGTGAATATGAATACATCCCAAAAGAGAAGGAAACCATATGCACTAAATGGCTCCATCTTGTGGCTAATAGTCCAAACTAGTCTGGTCCTCCTTACAATTACAGAGAATGGTGTCAAAAATGGTGGCCTGTGGGTTTCCTGTTTTGACATGTTTAGATGTTGTTGCATAATAGTTTCTTATTTTGATCCACTACAATGAAACAAAGACAGGCCTACAGTTCATAGTTTATAAATTTTTTCTTTATATGTGAAATGTAAAGCACATAATCTTGGGCTTATCTTCATGTCTGATGCTAATCATACCTATTATCAAACAAACACAAGTTACATTTTATTATCAAATAATATAGCCTCTGCATATCTGTCCAATCATGAAAAGGTTTAAGATTTTCCTAATCATGAAGCCAAATCAGAGCAATAAAGTCTTAAAGGTAACAAATGATTAGTTCAAATTGCACTCACTCTTTGTTTACAGAATAACCCAATTTACTGCCAGCCCCTCACGACGCAGGCCATTTTAGGTAAAACTTTCCATTGGTGTGAGCCAATAAAATGAGAGTTTACATCCTCCTTAAGACCCTCAGCACGGTCACATATTCACAATCACTTGCTGAGATGGAGAGGACAAGACTTGCTCTCTTCACGCTCATGTGTAAGAAAAAAAATTATACTTTATCTGTTTTTTAGAGGGTTTTTTTTGTTTTGTTTTTGAGTAGAAATGTCACTACTGTGAATTTTTTGATATAGTAGTATAAATTGAAGTGCTTTATAAAGTTATTTTGTGCTTTTACAGTTTTCCTGTTTCATCAGAAAAGCATCTATGGAGAAGAAGTGGAGATGAAAGTCAGACCAGGAGACAACATCACTCTCTACTGCGATCGCTCTGTAACTTTTGGCTCCAGCATTGTATGGATAAGAAACTGCTCTCATGAAAATCAACCGTCTCTCATAATAGATTTTAGGAAACTGGATGTGGAGATATTTCAGCGATTCAGTTTTATCCACAACCCCTATAATAATTCTCATGATCTACATATCACTAACATCAGTGTCTCTGATCTGGGACTGTACTACTGTGGAAAAGTAGAGATGCAGGTAGATAAAGATGGGAAAGGCTTCATCACCTCATCAGAAGTGTACTATTATGGAAACCGGACAACTCGTCTCTCTCTGAAAGGTAAGAAAACACTTCTGTTAGTCATTATTACATCATTGTTTGTGTAATTCTGGAGAACTTTACCTTCTCATCATGAAGCAAGATAAACCATTTTTTTTTTATTGATCTATTTTTTCAACATTCATTGATACATTTGTATTTATTTTATCCTGAGCAAGTATCTTCCTGTTCTGGAGCCCTGAACACCACCTCCACACCACCTCCTGTATCAGACTGTCTGCTCTGCTGGACGCTGCTGTTTAGTGTGTGTCCAGTGTGCTGTCTCTTCTCCTCCATCTGTGTATTCTGCCTCTGTTGTAGGAAAGCTACAGGTAATTATTCACAGATTTATACACTCATTTTGCACTGCCAAAGTGTTACAGATTTTGTTAATGACAATTTTTTTTTTTTTTTTTTTTAAATACTGCATGAATTGCAATGCTCTAATTTAAATATTCGTTTTTAGATTCTGCAACTGATCAAAAACAAAAGCTGAAAGATATAAATATTATTGAGGTATGACCAACGAAAACACGCAAGTTTATCCACAATATGGAAGATTTCAATTACTTTTTTTCTGTAGCTTAAGGTTGCAAATAAATAAATAAATGAATGAATGAAGAAGAAGATTAATAAGAAGAAAAAAGTAAACATGAACTAATATGAACTATCTGTTAATATAATTTAATGGATCTGAGCTCATATGAACTAATAGCGAACAGATCTATTTTATATAAACTTACATTATCAAAGATGAATAAATACAGTAACAAACATATTGCTCATTGTTAGTTAATTGTTAGTTAATGTTACATGTGAAAAAAAAAAAAGTTACCTAAAATGTAATACTGTAATAAATATGTCATATAATGAAATCAAAACATTAATTTTTTATTACAGGAGAATGATGATAGCGAGGTGTGTTATGCATCTATAGACTTGATGACAAGGAGACAAATCCAACACAAGAAAACGCGAGTCCCGAGTTCAGACTTCACTACTTACGCTCCTGTCCGAACAGAAACTGAATAGATTAGAAAGCTGGAGGAGACATTATCATTGAAATATCATGTTTTTATTGGTTAAAATGTGTGTCTGTGATTAAATCATAGATGAAAAATATGAAGCAATAATTCTTCTCCTTCTTCTTTATAAATACTGACAAAATACAACATTGTCCTTCAGTGAAAGTGTTTTAGTATGTTTCCATACAGTCTTTGTGGACACACAGTGATAAATAACAGGATGTGGAAGTGGGTTTCCTGTGTTATGTAGCTTTTATTTTAAAGGGGTCATGAACTGCCTTTGTTTTTTTTTGTTTTTTTTGTACTGTTCTCTGAGGTCCAATTATTATGTTTTCAAGATTTTCATATAAAAAAACATCATAATTTAGAAGTAATAAGCTATTTTTAATCCCCTAATCAGAATGCTCTGTTCGAATAGGCTCGGTATTCGAGGTATTGTAGACTCAGAAGTAAACGCCCACTGCTATGATGGCTAATAGTTGTGTGTGTTTGAGAGCGTACATTCCTCAAAGATGGACCCTGCTGTGATTTAGATCAAAAACACATGAAAACTCAATACATATCAAATGATCTGTAAGAAGAGACAAAGCAATAGTGACCACATAATGAAAACAGTTACTCACACTTGTGTTGTGACATTACTGTCGGACCCAATATAGTCGGCACAGCATCATGCATCCACGGTAAAATGAAGTGAACAAAGTACCAAGTTTTTACTGATGTGATCTGGATCTTCATTAAAAATAAAGTTCATCTAATCTTTTCTAATTTTGGAATCAGAAGGAATGCAACACAAACACTGTTTTTCCACAACTTGGCACTGTACAGCATCTTGTTGTCTTTAGAGCCATCTTTATCATTCAGTTTCTCCGTGGACCTGTGTGTTCGCCTCTCTCGTTATTTACACTACATGTGCAAATTGGTGGGCGGGGCTAAACAGACAGTGATGTAGAAGCAGGCATTGATCTTCTTCTGTGGAGGCAGGGTTTAGCCACACTATTACATCATACAGTAAAACATTCCAAAAGCTGTCGTTTTGGCAGACTGCCTTCAATATAAGATGTTTTTAGACTAACCAGAATGTTCTGAGTTCTGAAACTTACAGGATGTTTTTATAGTACAGTGACCTCTTATATGTCAAAAGATCAAGGGAATTTTTGTTTCTCAGTTCATGACCCCTTTAAGCTGTGTATAGCTCTCTTCAACTGGATGACCGTATCATTTTTTCAATAAGCCTTATCAAATTTTCCTAAATCACACTCCTTTTCTATCCCATTATAGTGATGTCTTAGAAATTATAAAGGAAACTAGAAAAGCTACATTCATGGCCATTTTACATTTAAAATGAAATGAAGTAGAAATACATTATTTTAAGTTTTTTTTTTTTCTTTTGAACCCTCTGAGTTGCTCTTCAAAGGAGCTTTGCACTCCTGTCTTTGTTTTCTTTCAAAGAAAGGTCATGTCTTATTCTCAGTTATAAAGATAACAATCTTAACCACACACAGTATGTTTCCATCCAGTTTGCTGATTATGTTCATATGAGATAGAAGTAGAAAGGACAGAGTTTGGTTTATGTCCGTAAATGCTTATGCAGTGAGTTTGTGGTGAATTCAGGTTTGTATGCTTGCAATGTCTGCAAAGGCTTGATTTACAGCTGTAGACTTCTCTACACCTTCTGATAGATGAGTAAGTATCAATTACAGCATCTCTGAGAATGAAGCACAGACTGGTAGTCTAGTGGTTAAAGCTCTAGACTTCCTGCATTCCAATCCCATGATGTGAGAAAAATATTGACACATTTATACCCACATTTAAGACACTTAACTCCAGGTTACTCAAGAAGACTGTGTAACTCAATGAATGGATTAAATGTATCTGCATCTGCTGAAGTAACAAAGAACCACTTCGATGTAGAACCTCGGTTTTTGGAAAATTTAGGGTACAGTCTAAGATGTCCCCTGGGGCAAGATGACACATCAGTGACCATTACAAGATGGCAGGCACCTCAAAATGTGGATTATGTATGGTCACCACTAACTGTAAAAACTATAAAAAAAAGTTTTCCAAGACGGCACAAGATTGTGCAGTCTTGCAGATATGGATATACACACACACATATAACTATAGTTGCAGACACACAGTTAGCTTGAGTGTTCATGGACCAGCTTTCACTGTTCCTATAAGGTGTATAGCTTGCATATAGCAGCCCACAGAAACAGCCACTATTGAGGATCTATGTATTTATATCTATGGTGATGACACTTTGATGGTTCCAAGATGGGGAGAGCTACAACAATTGTGTCCCAAATGGTGCACTTTACACTGTGTTGTCAACTGCCTAGTATATGAATTATAGAAAGTTATTTTGTCATTTAGCAACACTCGGAATTAGTGCTCTGCATTTACCCATATAAAAGTACACGCACACACGCACGCACGCACGCACGCACGCACGCACGCACGCACGCACACATCACACACACACACACACACACACACACACAGAGCAGTGGGCAGCCATTTATGCTGCTGCACCCAGGGAGCAGTTGTGGGTTCAGTCAAGGGCACCTCAGTCATGATATCAAGGGTAGAGAGAGTGCTGGACATTCACTCCCCCCACCTACAATCCCTGCCAGCCCGAGATTTGAACTCACAAGCTTTGGGTTAAGAGTCACAGTAATTCCCTGCTCTGGTTTTACTGTGAATTCACATTATAAAGTTGTCTTTAACTGTGCCACTTTGAGAAATTAAGTTGTTTACTATTGTAATTGTTTTGAATGGTGATTGGTGATCCCATTTGTATGACCTTTGACCTTGTATATTCACATTTAAATTTCTAATTTAGTCATGTCAGAAGTGTGACAAATGAGAACATTTGTCAAAATGGTGACAAACTAGAATATGAAATGAGCTAATCATCTGACTTTAACTTAGTCAAACTATTCTTAGCATGAACATACAGATTTTATTTTTGCATTATTTAAGCAGGAAAATTAATCAATAATCTATTTCATATTCATAACTGTTTGTGGATGGATCTTTCACAATAGTGAAGCAACTGCTGAGATGCGTCTTTGAAAGAATTAGGACAGAATAGTGCATATGTATGCAAATAGGGATGCATCGCATGTCTCTGGAGTGGTCGAATGTGGATTCTAAGTATAAATATCTATGTCAACAAATGGAATTTGATTATAGATACATACACATCTATGGTTGCACACCTCTGACAGAAATTCAGTAATGTCACAAAGCACACGTGACATGATACAACTTGATCCAAGTTATGCTTTTTCCAATCGTATAGAGCAGTGGACATTGGTATCTCTTAATATTGAGACTATCTCTGCTTAACCTTGCTAGAAATATAGTACGCTAACAAATGAATATCTTGTCTTTATGTTAAAAAAGTTTGCTTTTCCCATATGCATCTTACTTATTGAAAAATCAAATAAACAAACAAACAAACAAAAAAATGAATGTGGGTTATTAGAAGCTTAGATATACAAACATGGAGCAACATGAGGATAAGTAACTGATGGAATTTTTCATATTTCTCTTGTCATCTCTAATCACGTTGATTTTTAAGGAAATATATTTTTTCTAGCAGAAATTCAGCACATTGGACAGCTCCCAGTGCTGAAACACACTGAACACAAACATTTATCTTGCAAAAACATCTCTGGATTTTTTACAAGTATATTTTAAGTAGGCTACAATTTGTTCATGAGTTTTTCTAAACCAGAGAAAATGTTGTCAGAGACATACTGTATGCATCTTTGGGGCAACACAATGAGGAGTTGTAGATCAACATGATGTTAAAATTGTTTCCTGTGTTTTTGTCTATCACTCACTCTTTCATTCCTCTCTCTTCTTGTGGTCAGCTATAAGTATCAACCACATTTTTTCCCCACTGGATGTTAAATCAAATGCATTAGTGTATTTGTCTGTCAGATACATGTTACTGTTCAGTGCAAAATAACCACAAACATTTTTCAGTAGACCGTGCGTAAATCTAATGTATTTGGATTAAGACTAAGAAATTTGAAGTGAAAGGTTTGACAGTGTTTATTTTATAATTCCTTATTTCTTTTTTTATTATTATTTAATGTTTCCTTTTATTCAAATGTTGAACAATTTTTCATTGCGATAACACAGTTTATATTTCTGTGGTACAATAAATGCACCCATGTAATTAACAAAAAGACAACAGAACAGTAACAGTAAATAATAATAAAAGAAAGCAAAACTCATGGTTTCAGTGCATATGGAAAATGTCCTTGTTTTATTTTCTAATATTCAGAACTGTTCTTTCAGGTGCACTCAGTAATTTCTCTTTATGAAAATTTTTAAATTCACCTAAAAAGTGAAAAAGTATGTATAAACATGAGAGAAAGTCATATTAATAGCCTAAAAGCTGTTTTATTTAGCTTTTAACAGGTCACCACATGGGGGCAGAAATGTTGAGGTTAGCAGTCCGTCCCACTGTTCACACTTGTGGTCCTTGAACTTGTTCACTTGTCTTACATGATGTAATTCCTGCTCTTTGCCCAAATGTTGAAGTGGGTATGAAGACACCAAGTGTGTTTTGATTACCCAATGGCACAAACTAACAGAATAGTGTGGTAAAAATGCAAGTAATATTTTAACAGAGCTTCAGTCCCTTACCCAGTCCATGTGTAATAGACGACACAATTGAATTGTGGTGCTTCTAATTAAGTGATAAAAAGCAGTTGCAAGCATTTTACAAAATACTTATACTCATTTTTGACAGGCCCTAGAAATGTGTTTGTGAGCTGCCTCCAGATGTGTCTTGCTGCTAGTCTTTGTCACATCTTTTATTGTTGGTTGTTATGTCAGTTACGTTCATTCACAGTTTTTCTGTTTCATGTACCTGTTGGTAAAAGCTGCACTTAAATCCTCAACCCCTTTTTTCTTTTCCTGACATTAAAGCAGTAATGACAGAATGCTGAAATTGTAAATGTATATTTTAAGTTAGTCTGTCTGTGTTTCAAACACTTGTTCTTTTCTTTCAATATAATATGACAATTGACCATTGATCTTTTTTTTTTTTTTTTTTTTTTTGGTAGCATATAGCAGTCATTGACGTGAGTATTTGTCTGAGAGTTTCAAGTTTGTGAGTTGCAAAGGTTTAGTCACTTTTTATTTGTTTGTGAAACTGTTTAAAGAAAACACAATGGTCAAGATGGATAATTAGATAGATAACTGACTGAGCATAATGAAGATATTATGTGAAGCTGGTAAACATTATAAAGTACCACAGTGGCCTTTAGGTGTCACAGGATGTAAGAAGCAGTTTGTTATATATGTGTGAATTCAGTCTTGTTGGCTGCACAGGTTACATTTCCGGTAAATAGAGTTCGGCCTTCTGTAGAAGTCTAAATAAAAACCACAAATGTTTCCAGTGGTCTTTGTGACTGTCCTCTTTTGTATCTTATTTTATCTGCCCAACTTCGAAGTACAAATCATTTTACTTCCACTCCTAGTAGTAGTAGTAGTAGTAGTAGTAGTAGTAGTAAACTACAATAATACTAATTACTATTATTAAATTTGTGAAAATATAATATTACTATTGATAAATTAATAAATGTTACTATTTAGCAACTCTAATTATTGTTATTAATCCATCATTTTCCAAATCATATGTCCTATGTAGGGCCACAGGGATGTTGTAAGGTAAAGTAAGGTAAATGGTCCTCTCAACACTGAGAGCTGGTAAAAAGACAGGAAACCACAACCTTGTGAAGACGTATTATTATTATGTGCAGTGTGTAAGCTGCTTGCATAGAGTGCATGACTGAAATGGAACACACACACATGTATATTCCGGGACTGTATGTATATGTACACACACACACACACACACACACACACACACACACACACACACACACACACACACACACACACACACACACACACACACACACACACACACACACACACACACACACACACACACACACACACACACACACACATTGGATACTTTTTAAAATATTGCAAAGAAAATATAATAATATATAAATATAATACATAAGTATAAAAAAGTAGTTTTTCAATATTACCTGTTTCTTAGTAAATGAAGTCTAAACAAAAGAAAACAATTCCAGCCCTTACATGTATCAAAGCCCTTTAGCAGAAAAACCTCCCACCACAGTCAGCCAATCGAAAAAGAGCTGACATTCGGAATGAAGATCCTCACATTTATCAGTCACTGAGATGGAGGGAACAAGACTTACAGTCATCACACTTGTGTGTAAGTCCATATTTGTGTTTTTAAATGTTATATTTCATGCCATGGTATTGATTTGATTGACAGTCATCTTTCTTGTATTTGAACTTGTATTTGCTTTTGCAGGTGTGTTGTTCTGTGAACAGCAGAGAGTGTTTGGGTCAGAAGTGGACATGAGAGTTAAAGCAGGAGACAGTATCACTCTGTACTGTGACTGTGTCATACCATTAGGATCAGACATTGTTTGGTGGAGAAACTGCTCACACGAGCATCAACCATCTCTGTTAATAGATCGTTCAAATATATTCCAGGAGACATTTCCACGTTTCAGTTTTGTGCTCAACAGCTCCGGTAACTCCTATGATCTACATATTACAAACGTCAGTGTCTCTGATGAGGGAATATACTACTGTGCCAAAGGAGAAAATAAAATAAATACAGATGCAGGCGGCATCATAAATGCAAAATCTGAGTATGAGTATGGAAACAAGTCAACTCGTCTCTCTGTCTTGGGTGAGAAAATATTTCTACCTTTGTTCATGGTTTCATGCATGTTGATAAATTCTGAAGAAACTTTGTTTGAAAAAAACAAAAAAAAAACTATATAATCTTTTCAGATGGCATTTGCAAAAGACATGTGACCATCCATGTTGTGATGGCATTGAAAATAGTTTACAGTAATTTCGCACCCCAGTCTGTTTGAAATACTTTTCCATTGAAAATAATATTAATAATCCTATATTATATATGTGTACAATCACATCACAAGGGTCATAAAAATATTTAATATGAAACTTGCTTCAACAACAAAGAACTGATTATAATATGCTGCATAAAATGCCATAGCCTATATGCCAATAATAATAATAATAATAATAATCATCATCATCATCATCATCTGCATATTAAATATTATTTGTTAAATTTAGAGGCAGTGTCTATGCATGGATCCACTACCATCACTACATCTCCTGTATCAGACTGTGTGCTCTGCTGGAGGCTGCTGTTCAGTGTGTGTCCGGTGTGTGTTCTCCTCTCTTCACTCCTGTCCTCCATCTGTGTGTTCTGCTTCTGTCGGGCTCAAACTACAGGTATCTCATTCACACATTAAAGGAATAGTTCACCCAAAATAGAAAATTTGCCGAAAATGTACTCACCCTTAGGCCATCCGAGATGTAGATGAGTTTGTTTCTTTATCAGAATAGATTTGGAGAAATGTATAGCATTACATCACTCGCTCACCAGTGGATCCTCTGCAGTGAATGGGTGCCGTCAGAATGAAAGTACATACAGTTGATAAAAACATAACAATAATCCACAAGTAATCCACATGACCCCAGTCCATCAATTAAAGTCTTGTGAAGTAAAAAGCTGGGTGTTTATAAGAAACAACCAAATCCATGTTATTGCATATTTTGGGTGAACTATTCATTTAGATTAGATTAGATTAGATTCAACTTTATTGTCATTACACAAGTACAGGTACAGGGCAACGAAATGCAGTTTAGGTCTAACCAGAAGTGCAATAGCAGCAAGTGCAGTATATACAATGGTTGAATAAGTGCAGGACAAGGATATG
The DNA here is from genome assembly GCA_036784905.1 of Acrossocheilus fasciatus. NCBI lineage: Eukaryota > Metazoa > Chordata > Actinopteri > Cypriniformes > Cyprinidae > Acrossocheilus > Acrossocheilus fasciatus. The sequence continues at coordinate 10,598,597 of CM071938.1, forward strand.
TACTGAATATTTGTATAAATATATATAGAAAGATAGTTATTAATATAAACAGAATTTACAGGTGAATATGTATAGTGAATAAATATACAGATGGCTATTACTATAAACAGAATTTACAGGTGATATGTACTATCAATATAATATATATACAGATGACTATTACTATAAATAAGGTGTAAAAGTGCAGTGGAAGTGATTGCATATTACAATTAGACATACGGTGCAAAATGTTAATGTAAACATTGATAATGTAAACAACAGTCGGCAGTGCAAATGAGCATGGTCCAATTTAGGTATGGTAGTGCAAGATACAAGAGTAAACAGTTGTTACTGTAATAAAAATTTACATTCAGTAGTGCAAATAAGGCAGATGTGAGGTAGGAGAGAAGAGTTAATAATATATGAAGAAGTGGATCAACGGGGGTTAGAGTTCAGTAAAGAGACAGCTCTGGGGAAGAAACTGTTCTTTAATCTGCTGGTCCTGGTCCGGAGGCACCTGAAACGCCTACCGGAGGGCAGGAGAGAAAACAGTCTGTGGGCTGGGTGAGAGGAGTCCTTGAGGATGCTGCGAGCTCGATGCAGACAGCGTTTCCTCTGGATGTGCTCGATGGCAGGTAGTGGAGTCCCTGTGATGCGCTGGGCAGTTTTCACCACCCGCTGCAGTGCCTTGCGCTCCGCAACAGAGCAGCTCCCATACCATACTGTGACACAGTTGGTCAGGATGCTTTCTATTGCGCAGCGATAGAAGTTCACCAGGATAGCAGAGGAGAGCTGATTCTTCCTCAGTGTCCTCAGAAAGAAGAGGCGCTGGTGAGCCTTCTTGACCAGGCTGGAGGTGTTGGTTGTCCACGACATGTCCGCCGAGATGTGGATCCCCAGGAACTTGAAACTGGAGACACGCTCAACAGCCATTCCATTGATGTGGATGGTGTCGTGTGTGCCTCTTGACTCCTTCCTGAAGTCCACGATGAGCTCCTTCGTTTTGGTGGTGTTGAGGAGCAGGTTATTTTCAGTGCACCATGTGGCCAGGTGCTGGATCTCCTCCCTATAGGCAGTCTCATCGTTGTTACTGATGAGGCCAATCACCGTGGTGTCGTCTGCAAACTTGACGATGGAATTAGATCCATACACAGGCTTGCAGTCGGAGGTGAAGAGGGAGTAGAGAAACGGGCTTAGCACACAGCCCTGTGGTACACCAGTGTTAAGTGTGATGGATGTGGAGCAGGTGAATCCTGATCGAACATTCTGGGGTCTGTTGGTCAGGAAGTCCAAAATCCAGTTGCACATTGAGGTGTTGATGCCCAGGTCTCCAAGTTTGGCTATTAACTTGGTTGGGATGACAGTGTTGAATGCTGAGCTGAAGTCAACAAACAGCATACGTGCATAAGTGTTCTTATTGTCCAGGTGAGTGAGCACAGAGTGCAGTGCCATGGAAACTGCGTCCTCTGTGCTCCTATTGCTACGGTAGGCAAACTGGTGTGAGTCCAATGTGGATGGTAGAGAGTCTTTTAGGTGTTCCAGGACCAGCCGCTCAAAGCACTTCATGACGATGGGTGTGAGTGCTACAGGGCGGTAGTCATTAGGGCACCTCGGACTAGAGTGTTTTGGCACTGGCACAATGGAAGTGCATTTAAAGCATGTTGGTACGACTGCTTGGGCAAGAGACAGGTTGAAAATGTCTGTAAAAACCCCAGCGAGCTGCTCCGCACATGCCCTGAGAACACGACCAGGGATGTTGTCTGGTCCAGCAGCCTTGTGCGCGCTGATCCGGCTCAGTGCCTTGCAGACATCTGTGGAGGAGAGTATGATTGGTGGGTGGTCAGCTGAGGGATTGAGCTTGGTGGCAGTTTCTCTGTTGTCTCTTTCAAAGCGAGCATAAAAGTAATTTAGCTCGTTCAGGAAGTTGACATCAGTGGCTGCGGGGGTGGAGTGGGTGGGTTTGTAGTCACTGATGGCCTGAATGCCCTGCCACATGCGTCGAGGGTCAGAGTTGGAAAAGTGTCCCTCTATCTTTAGCTTGTAGCAGTGCTTGGCCTTTTTGATGCCCCTCTTCAGGTTTGCTCTGGATGTGCTGTAGGCTTGTGCATCTCCTGATCTGAAGGCAGTGTTGCGTGACTTCAACAGGAGTCGCACTTCCTTGTTCATCCAAGGCTTCTGATTTGGATATGTGGTGATCTGTTTCTGGGTTGTAACACTGTCAATGGTGATATTGATATGATCCAATACAGAGGAGGTGTAAGAGTCAATGTCTGTGTGAGCGCCACTGGTGGCTTGAGAAGCAAACATACTCCAGTCTGTGTGTAGAAACCTTTCCTGGAGTGTGGAATCTGCCCCCGCTGGCCACACCTTGATTTAGCATTCCTTTTGTAGAAAATTAATGTGTTAAAACATCTAAAAAAAATCTGAAATATTAAAACAAGAAGTAATATATATAGAAAGCTTATTGAACTAATTATTTGTTAAGAAGTTGTGAAAGTGGTTCATGTTTAAAAGCATATGCTTGAAGTTTCAGTATTGACCTGCAAGATAAATTTTCAACATACATTGCATGTTCTTTAGGTTCTGAGCTGAGTGCTGAGGTACTGAATGCAAATGTTTTTAAGGTAACTATTTTATACTATTACTTTACGTCAGTGAGCTTTACTGTTTCAAAGATGCACTGTAGGTTGATGTGGTGTTTTACCAGTTTAGGCTGCCCTCTCAATCATTTCAGGCAAATTCTATGGAGAAACATCAGTGTGAGATGAAGACTGGAAAGATCTGCCTCCACAGTGAAGTCTCTTACAGACTGCTGACATCTGCACATCCCTATGCCAAGATATGATTCTACCTGCTCATTTTAAATACTTATGCTGTTGCTAGTCTATTTTTTTTGTGCTCTGCTATTTCAGCTATGATTTTAGTGTGCTGTGTTCTCGAGAATACATTCATGTATAAATTAATTTTTTAAAGTATAATTCTATTTGATCCAATGATACTTTAGGGTTTTACATTTTTTCCTTGATGATATTAATATAAATAATTTTTTTCATAATAATTTTAATTTTAATAATTTTCATAATAATTTTTATGCAGAACATAAATAAAAGCAATTAGCCTTAGTATTATTCAGATGTCCTGAACAAATTGGCCTAAAAGTAAAATCATAAGGTTATGTGTCTATGTTTTATCTAGATCATATAAATATATATCTCTAAATTGGGATGTAAATGGCCAAATTCTTGCTCTTCAATCAGTAAAAATAACACGTTTTTCAAATGTTCAGACGTCTTGTTTCTCTGAGTTATGAGATTTTCTCTGAATTATGAATACATTTCAAAAGAATAGGAAACGATCATTCAATGGCTCCATCTAGTGGCTAATAGTCCATACTAGTCTGGTTTTACTTAAAATGACAGAGAATCACGTCAAATTCACTTACCCACAGCAAACTATTTCATCAGGACCAGTTCTTGATAAGAACACAGAAGTCCAGAAAAGCCTTTATGAGATGTAAATGACTGATAGATTTGAATAAAATAAAAAAATAAAAATAAAAACCTGAATCATTTCTATGCACAAATTATGTACCCCCCACCCAACACACATTTCTAATTATATCCATGTTAGACAATGCTCAAGATGAGACAAGTAAGCCATTTATGCAAAACCATGCTATTTTCTTTTGATTTTACATTTTACAGATTTTTTTTTTTGTATTGTCACACACATTATATATAACTAAATTGAACTGACTTGAAATTCATTTGAATCTTCATCAATATTAGCACCATGTAATTATCCTTAAATACAGTAAACAATGTATATATTATAATGTATATATTTATGTTTATTACTGAGCTGTTCACTGACTCTGGTGCTGAAACTCTTATTACTGAAACACATTATTTATTTACTTGCTTTCTTACTTTCATATTTTCACTTCACTGATAATTTGGTCTTCTCCTGGAAATAATTTAAGGCTGCATTTCTAAGAAGACTGCATGCTCTGCTTTAAGCTGCTGTTCGGTGTGTGTTCTCCTCTTCTCTCTCCTCTCCTCCATCTGTGTGTACTGCTTCTGTCAGAGGAAAACTACAGGTAATCATTCACTCCTGAACTCAGTTCCATCATCTGCCACAGCCGTGATGTGCCAAATGTTATTACAGCTTTAGATTTGCTTTAAATTTATAATAATTAAACAGTATCATATAATAACTGTAAAAAGTCACAAGCAGAGTTATGAAAGCTGTATACAACTCTTTTCAGGCATTGTGAGCTGAGTATTGTGAAGTACAATTTTAAATCTCACTTCACTTCTTCTGAACCAAGTCAAATTTCCTGTAGGTTCTGAAGCATCGACTGAGAACAGACATGATGAGGTATTGTATTATGTGTGCACAGCAATATAATATATTAATATAATATAATATAATATAATATAATATAATATAATATAATATAATATGATATAATATAATATAATATAATATAATATAATATAATATAATATAATATAATATAATATAATATAATATAATATAATATAATATAATATAATATTATATTATAATAGTGTTTTTATATACAAAATGAAATAAATATATAATAAAATATTTTAATATAATACAAATATATACTGTATATTTCCAGGGTGGTGAAGTGTGTTATGCTTCATTGGACATGCCTTCCAGCAAAAAAAGCTGAAGAAAAAAAGAGTTCAGCGTTCAGACTTCAGTGTTTATTCTGATTTCAGAACCAAAAGACCATAAAGTAAATAAATGTTCTTCAGTAGTAATTTGTACTACATGACTTAAAAATAAAAATAAATAAATAATTAGATATTAAAATATTCTTCGTGGAACTTTCTCCTATGTCATCTAGCTGCATTTTGTTGTTGTTGTTGTTCGATGTATGACATTATGTTCCAGAAGTTAAAGAACATAATATTTAATGGATTCTCAGAACGTGTTCATTCAATTAAAATAGGGAGGCATCAATGCATTGTGATATAACAAACAGCATGGCTTCTATGTTTTACTTATTTATTTTAATTATAGTAGAATAACTGCATGTGACATAACGTAACAGACATTATAGTGCAGTACAATTGTAGTTATATATCAAGGTAAATAGATATTTGCTCACAGACTCACCATTTTTTATTTTATTAAAAAAATGTTTACTATGCTATGCATATTATTTTAACTCATATTATAATTTAAAAATTAATAATAATGTAATAATTCATTGAATGTATTTGATATAAATGTCAGCATGTAAAGCCATGTATTTTATTTTTTCTTTGTGATTCTGATACTGCTGATGCATGTTGTGGTGGTCGTGAAAAGGAACAAACTACAAATATTTCCACTTGAGCATGCAACAGATTGAATGTCATGAAAGTGTTTGTGTTCGACCTGGTGAGGCTGCTGGACATGCAGATGAACGTAAGTGAAAACTGTGGTTAGACAAAAACAGAAATAAGCATATTGGAAAAAGTTAACTGCAGGACAGGTGTTAACAGAAATGTAAACCAGGCGATTCTTCAGAATCATTTTAGTAAATAAATGTTACATTCATAAAAAACAAACAAACAAAAAAACAATTGTTTGTTTTTGTAATGGTTACCAACAATCATGCTGAAACCATTTTCATTCATCATGTAGTTACAACACGTGAGACATCACACCATTCTCATACGGTGATACTCAGTGTGAGTAATATGTGAGCTCATTGTGAATTCAAAATGTTGAGCAGGTTGAGAGGAGGCAGTTGAAATGTTGCTCACTGGGGGGGCATTCTACTTCCTGTTTCTCAACACTATCACAGTGCTCTCACATGATGAGTCTTTGTGAGATGTTATTAATCTACTTTTTAATTATAACAGCTTTTTAATTATACAGTACAGTATAGGAACAAGCAGTGTAATAATTTATGAAGGATTTTAAAACCATGATAAGTCACAAACATTTTGAACTAGAGTGTCATTTAAAACAAAGAGAAACATCAAGAATCGGTGTATGAATCTCAACAATGGTGACAATCAAAAGCTTCATGCTTCATTTCATGCTGGGTATGTAGTCTATGTGCAGTGAGTACACTCCGACCTTACATTGTGACCATAATATGAGCTCACGTTGAGGGCGCTGTGAGGTTACACTTTTAGCTCACTGTTACCTCACATTGTGACCACATCACGAGTATCCTGGGAGATCAAGATGAGATTACTGTGAGATCAAATTGTTGACTGTGAGGCTTTTATTTTTTAGGTTTGTCACCGTTACAGCGCCACCTAAGTTTCCTCAAGTGTATGCTATATTTATGCTAAGCTTTGCGACAAATGACAATGTCTTTTAAATTATTTTAAATTATGCCATGCCGAGAACAGTTCTTTTTCCTGAGGCTGCTGTTTTGAGCTCAACGTTTTTGTTCATCTCATGTTTTTGATTATTGTTTACAATGGAACTCTGGAAAGAAAAAAACAAAAACAAAGAACCCCAGAAAATACAATAATGATTAAAAACAAAACAACAAACAAACAAACAAACAAACAAACAAAAAACCCTGCTTGATTGGCACAAATATTACTTTAGGCAAAATCGCTCATTGAACATAGGTTTTTAATGAAAGGTAGAATTTCAATGTAAAAGTAGAATTTTTGCAATATGTAACAAATGTAATGTAATTACCATCTTTATGCAATTTTCTATTTGCACTTTCAGTGACAAGGGCATCTAATTGATTTTATTACTTGTTTAAGACTGATGAGGAAACGTATATTAGGCCAACATGTATATTAGACAAAATTGCATTTTCTCATCAAATCACACTGACCTTACAATTATGGAATATAGTGAATTTAGTAAGATTTTTCACATTCATTAAATGTGTGGAGAACTAGTATAAATTCAGCACATTGGACAGCTCCCAGTGCTGAATGGACTGAATATCAGACTGATCTGCTGAATATTTTCTGAAGTATGTAAAGCCACCTCCCAGGGGGCACTGCCTTTGAAATGAGACCCAGTAATAGACTGCAGTGTATGAGTGTATTTTCAGCAAATATAATTTTTTGTGTGAACTATTCCTTTAAGCTAAGATATAAGAAACTGACTATGACTAAAAAATAAAAAAATAAAAAATAAAAAAAGTGAATCAAAAGCTAACTGTTAATAAAAAGTGTAATAAACATTTTATTTTCACTTGTAATAAAATGTGAAGCATTAAAAAAGCATACTGGGCTTATATGGTACATGTGTGTTTAAATTGTACAATTCGGACTCTTTGCCAGACTTTTAATAAACAAATAAAATAGTGATAACATTTTGTATAATAATAATAATAAATAAAAGTTTGTAAGTTCTTAACAAAACATGACATTGTGTTTATATGAATGTTACGACCCATGGCTCAAGGGAAGCAACAGTGGACAAACACAAAACCAAATTGTTGACTCAAAATATAATTTTATTTAAGAATTAGAGTCACATGAAAAAAGTAAAGAAAACCATAAAGAAAACAGCTATGTTTTTTGAGAAAACATCAGAAATTTAAGTGTGCAATATAAAATGCATGGATGTAGGGAGATGTAATGTACTGCAGTGTGAGGGCAAAAGTAAACCAAAACAAGCCACAAAACCAAATGTCCAAAACCGAAGCCCTGCTCTGGCTCAAGCGCAAGCCTCTTTTTAAAGGAGCATCTAATAGAGAACAGGTGTTTCAAACGGCTGCCAGTCAAAGTAGTTTGTGAGCACAACGGCGATTCCATGAACAGATGACAGAGGTCGTCACATGAGACATTAATCTTCAGTAGAATTGATACCTGATACTTGATGTCCATAAGAACACATGGAAAACTTCTGCATGAATACATGCACTTTAACCAACACACAAAAGCAAACAAAGACTAATGGATACCAATGACTTACAAAGATGTGATGTAAGAGTTTCATGGTGTGTGAGGTTGTAATTGTTCTGAACGAGGCCTGGGGGTTTCCTGTTTTGACATGTTGTTGCATCTTATTTTGACCCACTACATTAAAACAAAGAACCACATCAATTTTGCATTATAGTCCTTTAGTTCAAAGTTCATAAATGTACTAATTACATGTCAAATGTAAAGCACATCATCTTAAATTTATCTGCATGTCTGAATAATTTCTGAAGCGAACCATATAATCAGGAAAAAAAAAAAGTTATATTTTGTCTTTAAATAATGTAGCCTCTTTGCAAAGAAGAGGTTAAAGATTTACCTGATCATAAAGCTAAATCAGAGCAAAAAAGTAAATGTGAGGTGACTGATAATCGGTTAATAATGATCTCACTCTTTGTATGTTCACACAATAACCCAATTTACTTCAAACCCCTCATGACGCAGGCCACTTTAGGGTAAACATTTCCATTGGTGTGAACCAATCAGATGAAAGTTGACATCTGCATTAAGACCCTCAGTGCTGTCAGTTATTCACAATCACTCACTGAGATGGAAAGGCCAAGACTTGCTCTCATCGCGCTCATGTGTAAGAAAAAAATTTACTTCCTCAGTAGTTTTTTTAAATGAAAACGTCACTATTGTAAATATTTTTGTGCAATACCACAATTTTAAGTGCTTTATAATATTAAATTGTTCTTTTACAATTCAGCTGTTTCATCAGAAAATAATCTAAAGTTATTTTGTGCTTTTACAGTTTTACTATTCCGTTAGAAAATAATCTATGGAGAAGTGGAGATGAAACTCAGTCCAGGAGACAACATCACTCTCTACTGTGATCGCTCTGTAACTCTTGGCCCCAGCATTGTATGGATAAGAAACTGCTCTCATGAAAATCAACCGTCTCTCATAATAGATTTTAGGAAACTGGACGTGGAGATATTTCAGCGATTCAGTTTTATCCACAACCCCTATAATAATTCTCATGATCTACATATCACTAACATCAGTGTTTCTGATCTGTGACTTATACTGTGCAAAACTAGAGATGAAGGTAGATAAAGATGGAAAAGGCATCCTCTCTTCTTCAGAAGTGTGCTATTATGGAAACCGAACAACTCGTCTCTCTCTGGAAGGTAAGACAACAATTCTGCTAGTTATATCATTGCTTATGTAATTCTGCACCTGTAATACCTCTATCAGTGATAAAGCAAGATGAACAGATCATTTTTATTACCATTCATTGATACATTTGTATTTACCTTTGCAGGTCTCTACCTGTTCTGAAGCCTCTGCGTCTCCTGACTGTGTGCTCTGCTGGAGGCTGCTGTTCAGTGTGTGTCCGGTGTGTGTTCTGCTCTCTTCACTCCTGTCCTCCATCTGTGTGTACTGCTTCTGTTCAAACTACACATATCTCATTAACTGTTCATTACCTTGACACATTTATTATAATTCGTCCAATATAAAACCTAAATACTTTGGTTAAAACCTCAAACAAATCATAAATATTTCAAAGATGTAAAAACAAACAAACAAACTAAAATTTATTTTGTGTGGTGTTCACAACATTAAGCCCTTAATAAAAATATTTTGTGCATTTGAAAATGCCAGTGTTCTGTCAGAAAATAATCTACATGGCCAGGGTTATTTTTTGTAGAATTCACATTCATGTCAATTTGAATTAAAGTTTATATGCTTCTTTAGTTTAATGATTGTTATTATGTAGCATTTAGTACGGGCACACGCATGCAACATAAACCCATTTTTTTTTATAAACAATTATACATTTCTATTTTTGTGATTATGCGTGATACATAACACATTCACAATAAAATTATATTTGAAATAAAAAATAATATTTAGAATTTTGAATTAAAATAATAAATAGAAAAGGGTTTCAGTATTTACAGTATTTTATCACAGACTATTTGTCTGTGTACAACGGCTCAAGACAGGGTATGTCTAAAAACTCCCAACACTTTGTAAACACTGGGTCGGTGCTTCTGCAGCGATGTAGGATGATTTTGAAGTTGTATGAGAAAATAAGTTGGGAGTTTTTAGACATACCCTAACTGTACCCTGACGGATTTACCCTCACAGTGCAGAGCACAGCGTCTTCTCCACAGGAATCGCTACGGTGTTTGAAGGAGGGGAGGTTCAAGTTTTCCCGGGTCTGCGCGCGCAACAAGCGGGCGGGCATAAATATGCTAATGTTTCATGTTGACGTCACCTTGAAACAGCTAAAGGTTCGTTTTAAAAACGACTCGTTTTCATGACTCGGAGTCGATCTTTCTTTTGAAAGACAATAACATTATACAAGGTGCACTTTTAGGTTTAAAACTTTGTGGGATGTTTTCATTCACTTGAAAGTTCATTTTCAAAAATCCATAATAGGGACACTTTAAATCGAATGCATTTGTGTATTTGTCTGTCAGATAAATGTTACTGTTCAATGCAATATAACCCTTTTTTTCCAGTAGACTGAAATTTTGATTTATTCCCTGTGCATTAATCTAATGTATTTGAAAAAATAAATAAATAAATAAATAAATAATAATAAAAAAATAAAAAAGCAAAAGCAAAATAAAGCAAAACTCATGGCTTCGGTGGCTAATATTCTTGTAATCAAATTCTAATATTCACCATATGGGGGCAGACATGTTGAGATTAGCAGTCTGTCCCAATACCCATACTTGTGGTCTTTGCACTTTGCAAAGTTCACTTGTCTACTTAGATGATGTATTTCCTGCTTGTGGCCAAAGTGTTGAAGAGAGTATCAAGACACTAAGTGTGTGATGATTGCCCAATGGACAAACTTACAGCATAGTGTGGTAAAAATACATGTAATATATTAACAGAGCTTTTCAATTTTCAATACTTTGCACTTTAATATCACATTCTAAATGTCTGCTCAGTAGTCCCTGTGTAATAGATGGCACAATTCAATTGTAGTGCTTCTAATTGAGTGATAAAAAGCAGCAAACATTTTACAGAATACATGTATTCATTTCTGACAAGCCCTAGAAATGTGTTTGTGAGCTGCCTCCAGATGTGTCTTGCTGCTAGTCTTTGTCACGTCTTTTGTTGTTGTTTGTTATGTCAGTTACACTCATTCATGCTTATTCTGTTTCATGTACCTGTTGACAAGCTGAACTTGGAACCTCACCCCTTGTCTTTCTTTTGCTGACATTAAAGCAGATGCCAAAATTGTAAATGTATATTTTAAATTAGTCAGCGTTAAAGATTGTTTCATACTCTTGTTTCTTTGTTTCAATATAGCTAATACAACATCTGATTATTTGATCTTTTTGGTAGCATATAGCACTCTGATGTGAGTATTTGTCTGTGAGTTGCAAGGTTCAGTCACTTTTTATTGGTTTGTGAAACTGATTCAAGAAAACACAATGGTCAAGATGGATAATTAGAGGGATAACTGTCAAGATATTATGTGAAGCTAGTAAACTCAGTGACCTTTAGGTATCACAGGATGTGAGAAGTGGTTGTTTATGTGTGAATTCAGTCTTGTTGGCTGCACAAGTTACATTTCCGGTAAAGAGAGTTCGGCCTTCTGTAGAAGTCAAAATGAAAACCACAAACGTTTCCAGTGATCTTTGTGACTGTCCTCTTTTTTATCTTATTTTATCTGCCCAACTTTGAAGTACATATTTTATTCTACTGCTATTAGTAGTAGCAGTAGCAGTAGTAGTAGTAGTAATAACAACAACAACACTAATAATAATAATGTCAATCATTAAAATCAAATATATAATGTTACTATTAATAATTTAATAAATGATACAATTTAGCAAAAATTATTATTGTTATTTATCCATCATTTTCCAAATCTTATGTCCTATGTAGGGCCACAGGGATGTTGGTAAAGTAAGGTAAATTGTCCTCTCAACATTGAGAGCTGGTAAGAAAGACAGGAAACCACAACCTTGTGAATACATAACTGCATTATTATGTGCAACGTGTAAGCTGCTTGCATAGAGCGCATGAGTGCAATAGAACAAACACAAACACAAACACAAACACACACACACACACACACACACACACACACACACACACACACACACACACACACACACACACTGGATACTTTTTAAAATATTGCAAATAAAATATAATATAAATATAATAATATATAAATATAATAAATAAGTATAATTTATTTCTTTAATATTACCTGTTTGTTAGTAAAAGAAACGGTGACCAGTCTAAACAAAAGAAAACAACTCCAGCCCTTACATGTATCAAAGCCCTTTAGCAGAAACACCTCCCACCACAGTCAGCCAATCGAAAAAGAGCTGACATTCGGAATGAAGATCCTCACATTTATCAGTTTTATCAGAGCAAACAAGAGTTACAGTCATCACACGTGTCTGTGTGTGTGTGGATCATATATATATATATATATATATATATATATATATATATATATATATATATATAAGGATTGTTATTAATATAATCCTTATTAATATGAAGACATGCCAATTTTTATCTTTTCAGCACCATGCAATTATCCTCAAATACAGTAAAGTATTAGCAGCATGTTTATTGATGTTTATTACTGAGCTGTTCATGATCTCTGGTGCTGAAACACTTATCACTGAAACACAATTAATTATTATTATTATTATTTTTAAATTCACTTCACTGATAATTCAGTCTACTCCTGCAAATAATTTAAGGATGCATATCTAAGAAGAGAAGTCAGTTCTCCTACTAATTCTGAGAGCTGAAACACAATTTAGACATGCTAAAACAGGATGCCACAACCTTGTGATTAAGTGCACTAGTAAGTGAATGGAACACTTTGTGGTTACAGCCAGAAACAAAAATAGGTTTCAAACAACTTTTCAGAACCCGGGGCAATAAACATCTGAATTAAATGCATTATTATACAAATAAACAAATGCACGCTCACACATCATGGTAATTCTGGGGGATTTAGATATCAATGAAAACAATAGCCATGCAGTTAAAATGCAATACAATGCAATGCAATGCACTACAGGAAACCCACAACAACGATCAGCACTTCAGGTTATCTCCATTGATACATTAAACATTATACTGTCAAAAAATACAAGAAGTCATTGTGATGTTATTGTTTGTTTGAATTTATCACCTCTGAGCCTCTTTTAAAGTCTCACATAACTGCGACCTTATTACACTTTAACACTTTAAATTAATAATTAATAATTTATTCATTATTAAGAATTTTTAAAAGTGTTTCTAAAAAAAGAAACCAAAGAAAGTCCAAGACAAGACCAGTGGGACAAGACCAGAATTACGTAACCCTCAGCTAAAAAAAAAAAAAAAAAAAAAAAAAAAAAAAAAAAAGATACCTCCCACTACAATGAACCAGACCATTCACACTGAAGACCCTTATCAGTCACTGAGATGGCGCGAACAAGACTTACAGTCATCACACTTGTGTGTAAGTCCATATTTGTGTTTTTAAATGTTATATTTCATGCCATGGTATTGATTTGATTGACAGTCATCTTTCTTGTATTTGAACTTGTATTTGCTTTTGCAGGTGTGTTGTTCTGTGAACAGCAGAGAGTGTTTGGGTCAGAAGTGGACATGAGAGTTAAAGCAGGAGACAGTATCACTCTGTACTGTGACTGTGTCATACCATTAGGATCAGACATTGCTTGGTGGAGAAACTGCTCACACGAGCATCAACCATCTCTGTTAATAGATCGTTCAAATATATTCAAGGAGACATTTCCACGTTTCAGTTTTGTGCTCAACAGCTCCGGTAACTCCTATGATCTACATATTACAAACGTCAGTGTCTCTGATGAGGGAATATACTACTGTGCCAAAGGAGAAAATAAAATAAATACAGATGCAGGCGGCATCATAAATGCAAAATTTGATTATGAGTATGGAAACAAGACAACTCGTCTCTCTGTCTTAGGTGAGAAAATATTTCTACTGTTGTTTGTGTTGATTTGGTTTGTGTAAACAAACTATCTATCGATGAAAGGTGATATAAAATTATACTGTTGTTCATGTTGCTTTTTTGTGTGCCATAGACAAAATTAAAAATTTGTCTCAATTTATATACTAATGAAATGTAATAAAACATTCTGCTGTTCATAATATTCTTATATTGTTAAAGCAATGACTTGCCCATAACTGTGTTGACACAATCCATACATAGAAAGTAAAAGCAATCTATATTTACTTTGTTCTTTATTTTTTTATTAAAATGCAAATCAAGTAATTAATGCATATTAAAAATAGTCAAACTTTCGATTCACAATACATTTTCATATCTTAATATCGATATTTGAACTACTGATTTGTTAAACATCTTGTTTAGAAAATGCAACATAGATGCAATATTAAACTGATTTTAAATGGTGAGTAATTTGTTACAAAAAAAGTACATATTAACTGAATATTCAAATAAAATGGTTAATATTTTACCAGAAAAGTGTGGCAGTGTTTAAAATGGCTTCTGTTTGATTTAGAGCCAGCGTGTCCTGGTGCTGAGCGGTTCAACACCTCCTCCACACCTCCTGCATCAGACTGCATGCTCTGCTTCAAGCTGCTGTTCGGTGTGTGTCCGGTGTGTGTTCTCCTCTTCTCTCTCCTCTCCTCCATCTGTGTGTACTGCTTCTGTCAGAAGAAAACTACAGGTAATCATTCACTCCTGAACTCAGTTCCATCATCTGCCACAGCCATAATGTTATTACAGCTTTAGATTTGATTTTGTATTTTAATCATCATGCAGTATCACATAATAACTGTAAAATGTCACAATCAAAGTTCTGAAAACTGTTTATCAGCCAGTCAGCTGAGCATTGCGAAGTACAATTTTAAATCTCACTTCGCTTGTTCTGAAACAAGACATTTCTTATGCCATTTAGGTTCTGAAAAACAGACTGAGAACAGACGTGACGAGGTATTGTATTATAAGTACACAGTAATAATATAATATAATATAATATAATATAATATAATATAATATAATATAATATAATATAATATAATATAATATAATATAATATAATAATAAAACATATGTATATTTCCAGGGTGGTGAAGTGTGTTATGCTTCATTGGACATGCCTTCCATACAGCAAAAAAAGCTGAAGAAAAAAAGAGTTCAGCGTTCAGACTTCAGTGTTTATTCTGAGGTCAGAACTAAAGGACTATAAAGTACAGCTTTGAAAATGTTCTTTGGAAGCAATTTGTACCAGATGGTTTTCAAAATAATTAGAGAATAAAATTCTTCGTTCTCCTATGTCATCTAGCTGCGTTTTTGTTTGATGTATGACGATATGTTCCAGACAAAGAACATAATATTTAATTGATTCTCAGAATGTGTTCATTAAATTAAAATAAGAAGTGCAGTAACATTTTTTTTTCAATTTATGTCTACAATACACAATTATTAGTTTTACAGTGTCAATGCATTGCCAGCATGTTTTCTATTTTTATTTATTTATTTTGATATAACATAACATAGACATAATAGTGCAGGACAGTTGTAGCTATTTATCAATGATAAATGTATATTTTGTCACAGACTCACCATTTTTTATTTTATTAAATGTGATTACTATGCATACTATTATTTTAATTTATATTATACAATATTTATGAAATTAGTAGTAATGTAATAAATAATAATAATAAAAAATATTATATATGTTCCTGTAAAAAGTGATAAGTTGACTTAACTTAAAAAAACTGAGGAAACCCGTTGCCTTAAATTTTTTTAAAGTAAATGATAATTAAAACAAATAAGTTAATTGAATTGTCAAGTTCACATAACTTTTTTTTTTAATTATTATGTACTTAATACTTTTAAGGCAACGGGTTTTTTCATTTTTTTTAAGTTAAGTCAACTTTCACTTTTTACACTGTATTATATATTGTATTATAAAATTATATCAGCATTTGTGTCAGCATTTAGGCAGCATTTTAAACTGCAAAGTTTTTTTTGTTTTGTTTTGTTTTTCGTGGTGCTGATATTGCTGGTGCATGTTGTAGTGGTCGTGAAAAGGAAGATGAGAGAATAAACCACAAATGTTTCCACTTGAGCATGCAACAGATTGAACGTCATAAAAGTGTTTGTTCAACCTGGTGAGGGTGCATGCTGGACATGTGCATGAATCAAAGTGTGAAAACTGTGGTTAGACAAAAACAGAAAGAAGCATATTAGAAAAGGTTAACTGCAGGTATTAAATAGAAATGTAAAAATTCCTCAACCAGGAAGTTCTTCAGATACTAAAGAATTCTGACACAGAAATTTGATGTATGTTGCTTAAAAATGACATGAACCACCCACAATTGACAGCCCTCAATTCTAGTTTGTTTTATTACTACAACTGCAATGATTATAGAGGACACTTAAGCCACTGAATAATTTTTTTTGTTAAATCAGCAATTATCCAAACAATAACTGCTTTAGCTTATAAGATAAAATAAAAGTTGTATTTGTAATGGTTGCTAACAATCATGCTGAAACCATTTTCATTTGTCATGTAGTTACAGGCATTTTCAGGGTTGTCACCATTATAATCTCAAAGTTTTTGTTCATCTCATGTTTTGAATTATTATTATTACTTTTTACAATGGAACTCTAAAGAAAGTAATTTACAGAAAAATACAATAATGACTAAAAAAACCCCTGCTTGATTGGCACAAACATTTCTTTAGGCAAAATTGCTTTTTAAACTTGGGTTTTCAATTGAAAGTAGAATTTCAAAGTAAAAGTAGAATTTTTGCAAAATGTAACAAATGCACTGTATTAACATCCTTATGCAATTTTTGATATGCATTTTCAGTGACATGGACATCTAATGGATCTAATGGAATTTTTTCATTTACAGGATTACTTGTTTAAGACTGATTAAGGGAATGCATATAAGACATTCTTTGGTTATTGAGAAAATTACATTTTCTTATCACACACTGACCTTACAGTTATGGAATATAGTTCCCAGTGCTGAACGACAGACTGAATAACAGACCTGCTGAATATTTTCTGAAGTATATGAGGCTGTCCCTCCATAATATTGTGAAAGTATTAAGAGAAGCCATATCTGCATTAGCACCTTAGACATAGCGAAAAAGCATATTCAGCTTGAATCTGACAACAATAAATCACACTCTGTCATAATTTGGCCTCTGGAGGTTGCATTTGTCAGCTGCATACTTCACTGAAGTTGTCTCAGATCAGAAAATTACCATTATAAAATTGTCCATTACTCCGAATTACTGTAATTTTATTGTTACTTTTGAACGTAATGGTTACTTTTCTGAAATGAGCAGAAAAATGACATACTGTATGTGGCTGACAAATATGTTATATACAACAAAATCATAAATTTTTATTACAGGTGAATGATGATAGCGAGGTGTGTTATGCATCTGTAGATGTGATTACCAGGAGACAAAACCGGCACAGGGAAACACGAGCGCAGAGTTCAGATTTCACTACTTATGCTCCTGTCTACCCCGATCTCATGAAATTGCATATAAATAGTATGCCAAATAAAAATGAAAACTCGGTAACACTTTAGAATACTGTTTCTTACTTACTGCATAACTAATAAATATTCATTAACACTTAACTCACTACTGTTAACTACTAAGGAGGATGTGTTAACTAATCAGTATGTAATACAATTTTATTATTGTGTTAAGTAACAGTTAGCTGTCATACCTCCTGAATAACTACTATTAATTATCTACCAGTTAAGGTTCAATGAAAATAACTATGAAATAACTTGAAATTATACGCAAATAGTCAAAATGATGTAGTAATTATTATTTACTAATAGGTTCACTTTAGAATACGGTTTCAGGTTCTAAGTAATTATTGCAGAATTATCTAATATTTTTTTATTAATTGTTAATGGGTTTCCAATATTTTCACTTTAGAATAGGCTTACTGTTTCAGGTTCGAAATAAGTCCAGCAGAATTATTTGATAATTCTTTATTAATTACTAAGTGGTTTTCACTTTCCCTCAGTCCTTGCCTTACGTGCAGGGATTGAATTAATGGTAATGTGCTATATGCTGAGGAGGCACACATACAGTACTGTATTTAAAATATAAAAACTAAGGTAAGTTCTCGCAAGGCACTGGAGTGGTGGTGGGGTTCCTATCGGAAGCTGATTTCTTACAAAACACACTCACAAAACAATTCGCTACACAGGCAAAACCTCTATAAAATGTATTTAATTTATTAACATTGCATTTTCATACTACTACTACTGATAAGATTTATATGAAAGGGTCACACCTCAATGTAATTGTGTATGACTGTTCATTAGTAGTTACTTCATAGTTATTTTTCTTGAACCTTAACTAGTAGATAATTAATAGTAATTTTTCAGGAGGTATGACAGAATACATTAGTGATTGATTAGCTAACTGTTACTTAACACAATCATAAATGTATTACGTACTGATTAGTTAACACATCTTCCTTAGTTAACAGTAGTGAGTTAAGTGTTAATGAATATTTACCTGTTAGTTCTTCAGTAATTCCTTATTAGTTATGCAGTAAGTAAGAAACAGTATTCTAAAGTTTTACCGAAAACTCGTGGTATTTATATGCAAAAATGAACTTTGGCGTGTATATGCTACACGATGGGTAGGATTAGGGTTGTGGGGTAGATGCATATCATATGTATGCAAGAACTGCGTATCATATGCACATCAAACACGTGCGTACCATACTGTATATATTTGCCAAAGTCCATTTTTGCATATCAATAAGATGAGTTGTCGTTTTCATTTGGTGTACAGTTTTTTTCAATTGCTAATAAGCATTGTTCAATACTGAAACCACATTTTCAAAACTGTTCACACATTCAGCGATACAGAAGTCTATGCGGACCAAACTGTGAATCATTTTTCATTGCCTTCAGACAAAATGCATGCAATGACCACATTTTTTCAAAATCCACAGACACTTTTGTCATTCATACTCCACAACTGGCAAAACACTATACATTTTCAGCACATTTTTCAGATGCTAACACGCTGCTTTCAAAACTGATAAAAGCACATTCAAATCAGAACGATGGCAAACTGTCCATTTCTGCAGGAATTATATTGAAATATAAAATCTTAGCAGAATATTTATTATGAAATTGAATAATAATTATTCCAAACACAACTAAATGCAATTTCAGCTGAAAGCCAAGCCAAATGTCCTATTTTTAGTCTTCTTCTTCTTTCTTTCTTTCTTTTTTGGTTCTTTTGATAAATGGATGGCTTTGGAATGATTTTGTTTGGAAACATGGATCATGGAAGACACATTGGTGGGGGGAAAAGAGTGGCAGAGAGAGGGAGGACTAGAACCCTCACAATACTGAACATCCATGCATCCATACATTTTCCCTAGCACTTGTCCTATGTAGGGTCAGGAGGCTGGTGCCTTTCCTGGGTCATAGGCTGGACAAGCCCCTGGACAGATGGTCAGTCCATCACACACATTCATCTTCACACTCACTACAGTCTCCAGTTCACCTGTCCTGTATGTCTCTGGATTGTGGGAGAAATCCAGAGAAAACCAACATCAACACAGAGAGAACATACAAACTCCACACAGAAAGACCCCCTGCAGCAGATGGGACTCTAATACTGCACATACAGCATTATACTAGACTGATGATATATTTTTTTTAATATTTTTTTTTAATTCTATATATATATATATATGTATTTTTATGTATTTTTTTTTTTGGAGCCATTATCATTGAAACATCATGTTAATGGCATGTTCGTTGGTTCAAATGTGATGGGTAGTAACTAGTTATTAGTAACTTAGTTACTGTAATAATATTACTTTTTGCAGTAACTAGTAGTGTAACTCATTACTAATTACTAGATTTCAGTAATAATATTACAGTTACCATCCATAAAACAGCTTAGTTACTTTCGATGCCTCAACCCTGCTGATTTAAAATCCAACAATCAAATAATTCCTAGATTTATTTTCATAATTTGCATGACTCGCACATGCATATGATGTCCCCAGTGCAACAGGCAAGCTTGGAATATGGAAAAGCTTACATTCAGCAGTTAGAAATATTGCATAATATTAATTTTGTCAGGAAAAAATATGATCTGAACACTGTTGTGTAAGTTGTGGCTTTACTTTACTCTGGAATTACATCCCACCCTCATCCCTCTGATCAGCATGTGCTACATTATATTACTATAATTAAAAATCTTTTTGGAAAATTAAACAGTTTCTTACAAACTTATGTGATTTGATAAAATACATAATGGAATTTAATCGTATATAGGAAACAGAGAAATTACAATTAGCTTCAAGCTACACATGACAATTAATGAGATTAATACAACACTTCTACTTGAATGTCACTATCAATCACTACTGAGTGTTTGCAATAACTTCTGACTGCGATCCAATGTGGACTTTGGTCAAATGATGGGGCAGAAATATGTTGTTAGTAACATTTTAGAAGACTTTTATGTGGAAGATACACAGTTACAACTTCTGTGGAGTGTGAATAAAAAGTAGTTACCAGAAAGTAATAAGTAACAATATTACTTTTGAAAGGAGTAACTAGTAATGAGTAATATATTACATTCTATGAGCAACTAGCCCACCACTGTTTACAAGCAGTAAAGGATTGACAAATAAAAACATTGTCCTTCAGTAAGAGTGTTTTAGTATGTTTCCATACAGTCGTTGTGGACACACAGTGATGACCTGAGTCATAGGATGTGGAAGTGGGTTTCCTTTGTTGAGTAGTGTTTAGTTTAAGCTGTGTATAGTTCTCTTCAACTGGATGACCTCATCAAATTTACCTAAATCACACTCCATGCTGAATGAGAAATAAGCATTCTGGAGCTGCTGAGTGAATTAGTGTGTTTGAATAACAGCAGGCGACAAGTGAACAGACAACGTGAGAATGTGCAAATGTCCAGTGGGTTGAAAAATGAAAACCAAGTAATCTGAAAATTTTAATTCTGTTTTACAAAAATTGTAAAGGAAACTAGAAAAACTACATTCATGCCCATTTGAAATTTAAAATGAAATGAAGTAGAAATACATTATTTGAAGTTTTTCTTTTGAATTCTCTGAGCTCTTTAAAGGAGCTGTGCAATCCTTTTTTTTTTCTTTTAAAGAAAGATCATATCTTATTCTCAGTTATAAAGACAACAATCTTAACCACAAATGTTTCCATCCAGTTTACTCATTGTGAGCATAGAAATAGAAAGGACAGAGTTTGGTTTATGTCTGTAAATGCTTATGCGGTGAGCTTGTGGTGAATTTGGTTTGTATGCATACAGTTTCTGCAAAGGCTTGATTTGCAGATGCATACTTTCTCTACACCCTCTGATGGATGAGTAAGTATCAATTACAGTATCTCTCAGAATGAAGCACAGACTGGTAGTCTAGTGGTTAAAGCTCTGGGATGAACTTAATACATTCCAATCACAAGATGAGAGAAAAATATTGTCAATTTTAGACCTAAATTTAAGTCACTGAACCCCAGATTATGCAAGAAAAATGTGTAACTCAATTAATGTATTAAACGGATCTGCTGAAGTAACAAAGAACAGCTATGATTTAGAACCCATTGATACTGTATGTTCAGGGCCGTTTCTAGCCATTTTGACACCCTAGGCAAAATCTCTATTACCCACTCCCATCATGAAATGTTCTCAAACAAAAAAAAAAAGATCCAATTGCAGCTTGAATTGAAGAGTCTCAAAAACAGCAATCCACATCGGGGCAAAAGCAGAAAACATGCAAAAAGTAATCCACAAAAGAAACCCTCAAAAACAAAGAATAGAAAACAAGATAACAGAACTCAATACTACAGCAACAAAAGACACACAGAACACAGTATATATAGAGGAGCTATACTAATCACACACAGCTGGAAACAATGAGAATGGATGATGGAGAGAAAAGGGTGATGGGAAATGAAGCCCAATACAAAACATACAATAATCCAGAAGAATGCCCTCTGGTGGCTGTCAAGGCATACCAGCTGCTTGCTGTGACAACTCCCTCCCACCCCCAATCCCACTCCCAAACAAGATTATTTAAGATTACATTCAAAATAACATAAAACTGATTATGTAAACACTCACATCTTAAATAGCAACAAAATACATTTCCAATTTGTATTTGTGTGTATATAATTTCTTTTCAGACTGAAGTTTCTTGTCACATTCACATTGGTTATAGTAACGGCACTAATGTGTAGAGACCAGGAGGAGGGGAGCCAAAGAGTGCACATACTGACACTACATATTTGCAAGGTTGTGATAAAGAGTGGCACGGCCACCCTGAAATAAAATTGCTGCCCCCACTGGATCCCCCAACTTCACTGGGCTGGAGTACTGTCAATTGGTCGAAGCATGTATGCCATTGGATCAGAGCGCTGTTAATTGCTGCCTGATGGGTTCTGTCAGTACTCTGGCCAGGCAATACTTTTTATGCCATATCATAAAGTTAAGTTCAAAATCCAATTTAAAATAAGTGCACAAAATCAGTATTTTGTTAGGGGAGTTTTTGTGGCAGTCGAGAAATAACACTGCAAAGTTTGTCCAAAAGATGTGCGTTTTTGTGCCAATGCATTGTTAAAGAATCAGTGTATTGTGCAATATTCCCATATAAAACTTTAATGGCCAATTTAAAAAAAAAAATTGGTATAGTAAAATTAGCTAATTCACAGGATCAATACATCCATTATAAAACCACTTTGTTGAATTTAACACATCTTTACAGAAGCATCGAAAAGCTGAATCAATTAATTGACTTCCAACAGCACTTAATGGGAGCAGTGTCATACATATAGTGGGCAGAGTGTCGCATTATTTAAAGGGAAAGTTCACGCATCAAAGAGTAACAAAGGACTAAGTAGCCTAGCTGAATTCTGATTACTTTTATATGTAGTTTTGGGCTAACAAAGGGTTTTATAGGTTTGACTGAATGCAAAAACTGACACTTTAAATCAACGTTTCAAACAAAAACAACAAAACTAAACAAAAACAGATAAAGATAAAAAGTAGTCTAAACAAGTATCCAAATCGGAATGTAAGAAAATGAATTTACATGTGATGACATTTTCTTAGCAACTAAAGATTGCACAAACCTGTTTATATATATTTTACATAAGGCTATACAGACATTTAGTGGATAGACAATGTATTACAGATGATAAATGGTGCAAGATGTATTTCTTAATAGTCAAATAATCCATTCAGATTGGTGGAACCCACAATGGCTGAATCTCCACACATTAATGTCGTTACTATGACAACCAAAGTGAATGTGAATGTGGGGGTGATGGGTACCAAATGGCTAGAAATGGCCCTGGTAATCTTGCTAGCAATACTGTTTATTGCTTAAGCAATAGGACATTAACAAATGAATATCTTGTCTTTATGTTAATTGCCAAGTATTGTTAAATGCTTTTCCCGTTTACATTTTACTTACTGGAAAAAATAAGAATGTGGGTTATAGCTTAGATTAGGCTTAGATATACAAACATATATGTATAGTTTTGTATGCATCATATATGTACAACAAGTCAGATTTGCACACCAGATTTGAATGGAGGGAGCAGGGAGGGCATTATTTTTTATTTAAAAACAAAGAATGCATCCTACCTGTATGAACTATAGTCGTCTGGAGTGACATAAGGATAAGTAACTAACGTAATTTTTCATATTTCTCTTGTCATCCCTAATCACATTGATTCTTAATGAAACACTTTTTGGTTACACTTTATTTTGATAGTCCACTTTAGACATTCTACTAACTGTAAGTAACTTTGTAACTACATGTCAACTAATTATCATTAATTTACAACTACATGTCTACTAACTCTCAGAGTAGACTGTTAGGGTAGGTTTAGGGTTAGTAGAATATGTTGACATATACTTGCAAAGTTTCTCATAATCAGTATGTTGTGGACCCATCGAAATAAGATAGAAGATATTAAGCAGACAGTCTACTACTACTCTAATGACTGATAGTTGCAAAGTTACTAACTGTTAGTAGAATGTCTAAAGTGGACTATCAAAATAAAGTGTTACCCACTTTTTTTCCCAGTAGAAATTCAGCACGTTGGACAGCTCCCAGTGCTGAACGCACAGACATCTACGCCATTTCTGATGCATAAAATAGGCCTTTTTGTGGTTGTGCTTCCTGTTTGTTTGAAGAAGTATCAAGAGAAGCCATATTAGCACCTTGCAGAAATATTTAACAATTTACACCACATGTTCCTTCAAATCATGTTCAGCTTTTAACCCTCTGGGGTCTGAGGGGGTTTTGAGGCCCTGGAGAAGTTTTCACATGCCCTAACATTTGTGCTGTTTTCAGTTTCTTATAAACAGCAATGGCTAAAGTCTGATTGCACTGTATTCGGCACAAACTGGGCTACAAAAATATGTGAGCAGCATGTATGTACAAGTTTGTTCTTTTAAGAAAACATCATTTATGTGTGGTTAGTGAAAAACTAAAATTTGGCCATGTCAAGTCACTGAAATAAGGCCATAAAACACATACAGAAGAACTAGATGAACACTTTTGAGAACTGGATGTGCTGGGCTGAAGTTTTTGCTACAAAATGATGTTAAAATGATCCTGCTCAATCAATCAAAAACAACATATTGATCTAACTCCTGTAAGACATGTTTTGTGTTAGAAAAGCCAAATACGAGGGAGTGACAATGGCCATGAATATTTAGTAATTCACACTCCACTAATGAGCCCTCAGTGACTGTGAGGCAGGTAAGAATGAGTGGAGATTGAAATAATGGGGTTTTTGATGATCTGTATTTTATTTACAAAATATACATAATGAGTGTCAAAGTTTACATTTACATTTACATTTAAACATTTGGCAGACGCTTTTATCCAAAGCGACGTACAATATGAGAACAATAGAAGCAGATAGACCATCGAGAGTGCAGCAGTATACAAGTGCCATGACGAGTTTCAGTTAGCACAGCACAGTACATATTGCTAGGTTTTTTTTTTTTTTTTTTTTTTTTTTTTTTTTAAATAAATAAATAGATGTAATAGGAAAGTGTTAGTACTAGTTGGTCAGGTGCTGGCGAAAAAGATGCGTCTTTAGATGATTTTTGAAAATGGCTAAAGACTCAGCTGTTCGAATTAAGATCGGGAGGTCATTCCACCAGCTGGGCACAGTCCAGGAAAAGGTCCGTGAGAGAGATTTGGTACCTCTTTGTGATGGCACCACAAGGCGTCGTTCACTTGCAGACCGCAAGCTTCTGGAGGGTGCGTAAGTTTGAACAAGTGAGTTTAGATATATTGGTGCAGTGCTAGTTGTTGTCTTGTAGGCAAACGTCAGTGCCTTGAATTTGATGCGAGCGGCTATTGGTAGCCAGTGTAACCTGATAAAGAGAGGGGTAACATGAGCTTTCTTTGGTTCATTAAAGACCACTCTGGCTGCTGCATTCTGGATCAGTTGCAGAGGCTTGATAGTAGATGCGGGAAGGCCCGCCAAGAGAACATTACAGTAGTCCAGTCTGGAGAGAACAAGAGCTTGGACAAGGAGCTGTGCAGCATGCTCCGACAGGAAGGGTCTAATCTTCCTAATGTTATATAAGGCAAATCTGCAGGACCGGGCCGTTGTAGCGATATGGTCTGTGAAGCTTAACTGATCATCGATCACAACTCCAAGGTTCCTGGCCGTCATGGAGGGAGTTATGGTTGACGAACCTAGCTGTATAGAGAAGTTGTTGTGAAGTGATGGACCGGCTGAGAACACAAGCAGTTCTGTCTTGGCAAGGTTGAGCTGAAGGTGATGGTCTTTCATCCAGTTAGAGATGTCGCTCAAACAGGCTGCAATGCGAGCAGCTATCGTCGGATCATCTGGTTGGAATGAGAAGTAGAGTTGAGTGTCATCAGCATAGCAGTGATAAGAAAAGCCATGCTTCTGAATGACCGATCCTAATGACGACATGTAGATGGAGAAGAGAAGTGGTCCTAGCACTGAGCCTTGAGGAACTCCAGTAGCAAGAAGTTGTGACTCTGAAACCTCACCCCTCCAAGATACCCTGAAGGACCTACCTGAGAGGTAAGACTCAAACCACAGGAGCGCGGTTCCCGAGATGCCCATCTTTCTGAGAGTGGACAGGAGGATCTGATGGTTAACTGTGTCAAAAGCCGCAGACAGGTCCAATAAGATGAGTACAGAGGATTTGGAAGCCGCTCTTGCAAGTCTCAGGGCCTCTGTAACCGAGAGTAGGGCAGTCTCAGTAGAGTGGCCGCTTCTGAAGCCCGATTGGTTGCTGTCCAGAAGATTGTTCTGTGCAAGAAACACAGAGAGTTGGTTGAACACAACTCGCTCAAGTGTCTTTGCAATGAATGGCAGAAGGGATACCGGTCTGTAGTGTTCTAAAAGTGCTGGATTCAGAGAGGGTTTTTTAAGCAGTGGGGTTACCCGGGCCTGCTTAAAAGCTGTTGGAAATGTACCAGTGTGAAGAGAGGTGTTGATAATGTGAGTAAGCGTAGGTATGACCGAAGAAGAGATGGCCTGAAGGAGGTGAGTGGGGATAGGATCTAGCGGACAAGTAGTGGGATGATTAGAAAGGATGAGTTTTGAGACTTCCGTCTCAGAGAGAGGAGAGAAGGAGGTGAGGGAGTGTGTATTGGTCGGTGTGAAGTTATCAGTTTGTGGTGGGAGGAATTGGTCACTAATGGTTTTTGTTTTATTTGTGAAGAAAATTGCAAAGTCATCAGCTTTAAGAGTTGATGAAGGAGGAGGGGGAGGAGGACAGAGAAGAGAAGAGAAAGTTTTGAAAAGTGTGCGAGAGTCAGAACAATTGTTGATTTTGTTGTGGTAGTAATTCATTTTAGCCGTGGAAATGTTTGCAGAGAAGGAAGAGAGGAGTGACTGATACGCACCAAGGTCAGTAGAGTTTTTTGATTTGTGCCATTTCCTCTCTGCAGCCCTTAGTTTAGTGCGATGTTCACGGAGAACATCAGACAGCCAGGGGGCAGAGGGGGTAGAGCGTGCTGGTCTGGATGAAAGGGGGCAAAAGATGTCTAAGCAAGATGTTAGAGTGGAGCAAAGAGTGTCAGTAGCACTGTTTGCGTCCAGTGCTGAAAGCTGAGAGGGTGAAGGAAGTGCAGATGTAACCAATGAGGAGAGGCAAGAGGGAGAAAGCGAGCGTAGGTTACGGCGAAAGGTGACCTGTGGGGGAGTGTGTGTTATGACCGGAGTTAGTGTGAGGTTAGCAGTGATGAGGAAGTGGTCTGAGGTGTGCAGTGGAGTAACTAACGTGTTGTCAGTGGAGCAGTAGCGTGTGTAGATGAGGTCCAGATGGTTACCTGATTTATGAGTAGCTATGGTTGTCACTCGCTTGAGATCAAATGAAGTGAGAAGTGTGTTGAAGTCGGCAGCCTGGGGTTTTTCTAGGTGGATGTTGAAGTCGCCAAGCAGTACCAGAGGAGTGCCATCCTCAGGAAAGTTTGACAGTAGTACATCCAGCTCATCCAAGAAGTTTCCCAGTTGACCTGGGGGACGATACACAACTACAACGTGGATTTTAGCAGGGTGTGTGATAGTAACTACATGAGATTCAAATGAGCTGTTGCCTGTAAGAGATGGTAGAAGATCAAATTTCCATTCCTTTGAAATAAGGAGGCCCGTGCCTCCACCCCTCCCAAGTGTGCGAGGGGTGTGGGAGAAAGTGAAGTTAGTGGAGAGTGCTGCAGGAGTGGCAGTGTCCTGAGGTTTGATCCAAGTCTCCGTTAGGGCCATGAGGTTGAGACCGGAATGAGTAGCAATAGAAGGAATGAAGTCTGCTTTGTTTACAGCAGACTGGCAAAGTTACATTACTGAGCACACTGTAGCATATCAGAGCGAATCAGACAATTTAAGATTCGATCAGAACATCGTTGAAACATGAGAAGCCGAATTCCACAAAGACGCCCAAGACAACAGGGTGTTTGTAAATCAGATCCTAGCGCCAGCCAGTCTGAAGCAAGCCAAACCAACCAACTCTTTCACAGAACAGCTTGCAACATTAACACAAAAGAACACTTATTGATAATCCCAACTCAGAAAGAAGACTGTCAAATTTGGGGCAAGTAACCAAGATGTATGATCAAAGAGATTATTTATCTATTTTTTTTTTTCTTGCTGAGCAAAACTTTTCTTTATTGGGCGGACATTTCGGCCACCTGAGCAAAAACATTATTTATACCAGACCTGTACAGCGCGCACACAAAAAAGTGTGTAACTTTTAACTTTAATGTGCTATTTATATTTGATTTGACCCTTTCAAAAGTTTGGGATAAGTAATTTTTTTTTAAAGAAGTTTCTTAGGCTCATGAAGGATGTATCTATTTGATTAAAAAAATACTGAATATTATTTCACAAAATAATATTGTGAAATATTATTGCAATTTAAAATAAAATTGTTCTATTTAAATATATTTGCCTTCTTTAAAATATAATTTACTCTTGTGAAGCAAAGCTGAATTTTCAGCTTCACATGATCCTTCAGAAATCATTCTAATATGTTAATTTATAATAAATGTTGGAAAAAGTTGTGCTGCTTAATATTTTTTGGAACCTGTCAAATTTTTCAGGATTCTTTGAGAAATAAAAAGTTAAAAAGAACAGTGCTTATTCAAAATAGAAATTTTGTGTTACAATATACACAACTATTCAAAAGTTTGGGGTCAGTCATTTTTTTTTTTTAATTAATACTTTTATTCAGCAAGGATGTGTTAAATGGATAAAAAGTGATAGTAAAGACTTACATGGTTAGAAATTATTTATATTTTTAATTAATGCTGTTCTTTTTTTTTTTTTTTTAACTTTTTATTAGCCTAATCAAAGAATCAAAGAAAAAAGATTCCAAAAAAATATTAAGCAGCACAAAAGGTTCAACACTGATAATAAATCAGAATATTAGAATGATTTCTGAAGGATCATGTGACACTTTACTTTACAGGAATACACAATATTTTAAAATATGTTAAAATAGAAAACCAATATTAGAAATTGCAATAGCCTAAGAGTTTACAATATTACTGTTTTTTTGTTTTGTTTTGTTAATTAAAACAAGGTCAATTATTTATTAGGTTTATAATATAGACCTAACATAATATAATATAATATAGTATAATATCAAAACAACTGAAGCATTTAAACTGATAGAAGAGAATAATAATAATAAAAAAACTGAAGCATTTAAACTGAGATCGGTAAGTTATTTTTTTTTTTTTTAAACGTGAACGTGAATTCTTATATACCTATCTAAACATCCCTATGAAGTACAGTTTGCACAATACACCTGTGTTTGACTGTAAATGTCTCAGAGTTTTGTTAACGTTACCATTCTGTGCCCATCATCCTCTATTTCCAACACTTAATCAAGCCACTCTTCTTTAATACATGAGGACGTTGTATTTCACATGTCATTGCGTTGGCTCTCGATTTGAGTTATTTCGTCCACTACCATTGAAACATTCGGTTTCTACAGCGACTCATTTGGCGCACATCGTTCTCTTTCTCTGAAACCAGTAAACCGCATTCACCGGCTCTAACTCTATAGCGGCAGCAGCTCTATAGCGGTTTACCCGAGCATTGCAATTCTTTAGTTTTTACTAGAATACAATCAAATGGCTTTCCAAACTCATTTTTTTTTTTTTTTTTTTTTGTGCGCGGTACATTATCTCTCTGCGCGGCCGCGCGCACGCGCAGCTTAGAGAGAACATTGAGCATGACCATCACTTGTAAATCCATGATAGCATTCACGATCACAAGCAAGATTTATTGTTCAGGTCTATGCAATTGCACATATTGCTATAAACTTGGGATTTCACATTTTCATTCTCTTAAACTCATTCTTTCCTCACTTTCTCTCGTCCTGAAACTTGTATGTGTGAGTGCGTGTGTTTATGTGTTAGATTAGTTTATATTGTCTTAGATTTATCCAATAAAGTCTTATTCATATTGAAAAGAGAAGTATCTTGTGTTTTGTGCTTATAAGTTAATGTCTTAAACTGCTGATCTTGTTACTGTGCTAATTAATAGTGTTTTCACTATATTTTGGATTTTAATATCCATTGCAGAGTTGATGTTATACAGCTCGTTCAATGAATTGCTGGCCGACTCAGTGATCAGCCGAACAAATATTCTGTTCAAATTCCCTATAAAACTATAACTGATTCCCTTTGAACTAAATTGACCTGTTTCTCTTACAACACTAATCTAAACACTGACACTTGAACAGACTGAAAAAAGATCATGTTCAATAAGTAAAACAAGTAAACCATATATAATATTTCCAAAGTGTTTGGTTCTTCTTTCCATGGATTCAAGAAAAAACAGTCCCATCATCAGTAGTCGTGAAGCTTATTTTAGCATATGTGACCCTGGACCACAAAACCAGTCATAATTGCGCTCACCACACACCAGCTACAGGTGGAGAGGAGAGAGAGTCATAGAGCCAATCAAGTGCATGGGGATTATTAGGAGGCCATGATTGATAAGGGCCAGTGGAGGGAATCTGGCCAGGACACCGGGGTTACACCCCTTGTTTTTATGCTCTCATAGACCTATTTGACCCAAAGGACCAGTTAGTCTAGCTAACATTGAACTTTTCTTTATAGTTTGTAGTTGGGCATGATTTATTTATCTTCACTTGTGTTATTTCACTGTTATTACTTCATTTGTTATTACGCTCATAATTAAATGTAGCTAATTTCAGCTCAGTGGAAATTTGTCAGTGTCACTTTAACCACAGTTTAGAGCATTAGCAGCAGTTATTTTAGCAAGTACTGCTCTCGTGCAAAGATGTGCACTTTTACCAAAACACAAAACCACACAAAGGCCAATGGAAACATTTGTGCTTGGTGATCAATGATCAACTAAGAGATGTGAAATGAGAGTTTCATGACGAGTTGCAAATGTGAAGTGTTTGTAAGTGGTCTGGATGAAAGACTCGTGGGTTTCCTGTTTTGAAATGTTTAGATGTTGAATTGAACCCATTACTACAAAACAAAGAACCTTATGAATTTTGTAGGTGAACTTTGATTCTGCAACAGACCCTCATGACAGGCATAAATTGATTGAATGAATATGAAATGTAAAGCACATCTCAAATAAGGATACTTATCTGTATGTCTGAATCAAAGATAAAACATATCAATCAGATAAACTTAAGTTATCTTGAACACTTCCATTTTTTTTATGAACCAATTGGGTGCCTGATCACAAAGCCAAACCACGGGAAAAAAGTCTAAAAGGTAACTAGTGATTGGTTAAAAATGCTCTATCTTTTCATACTTCCAAACAACAGTTCAATTTAGTGCCAACCCCTCATGACGCAGGCCGTTTTAGGTAAAACTTTCCATTGACGTGAACCAATCAGATGAGAGTTGATGTCTGCATTAAGACCCTCACCAGTGTCACTTATTCACAACACTGACTGAGATGGAGAAGCCAAGACTTGCTCTTATCGCACTCATGTGTAAGAAAAAAAAAATACTTCAGCTAAATGAAAATGTTACTACTGTGAAAATTTTGGAATAATAGTACAGTTTAAAGCGCTTCATAAAATTATTTTGTGCTTTTACAGTTTTACTGTTTCATCAAAAAAGAAGCTATGGAGAAGAAGTGGAGATGAAACTCAGTCCAGGAGACAACATCACTCTCTACTGTGATCGCTCTGTAACTCTTGGCTCCAGCATTGTATGGATAAGAAACTGCTCTCATGAAAATCAACCGTCTCTCATAATAGATTTTAGAAAACTGGACCTGGAGATATTTCAGCGATTCAGCTTTATCCACAACCCTTATAATAATTCTTATGATCTACATATTACTAACATCAGTGTCTCTGATCTGGGACTGTACTACTGTGCAAAACTAGAGAAAAAGGTAAATCAAGATGAAAAAGGCATCCTCTCCCAATCTGAGGTGTACTATTATGGAAACCGAACAACTCGTCTCTCTCTGGAAGGTAAGAAAACACTTCTGTTAGACGTTATAACATCATTGCTTGTGTAATTCTGGATTTTCACATTCACAACTTTCCTGGAGAAGCAAGACTAACAGTTTTTTTAAATCATTATTAACACTCATTTATACATTTGTGTTTATTTTATTCTGAGCAAGTGACTTCCTGTTCTGAAGCCTCTGCGTCTCCTGACTGTGTGCTCTGCTGGACGCTGCTGTTCAGTGTGTGTCCGGTGTGTGTTCTCCTCTCTTCACTCCTGTCCTCCATCTGTGTTTACTGCTACTGTTTGGCTCAAACCACAGGTATCTCATTTGCCGTTCATTTACTTAACACCTTTTCCAATATAAAGCATAATGTTTTTGGCCAGTCTTTGGTCAGAAATCAAAGCTGCAAACAAATGATAAATGTGTATAATAGTATAATGTTTTTAAAGCTAGCGATTTAAAAATGCTGTTTTTTTG
This sequence comes from Acrossocheilus fasciatus, assembly GCA_036784905.1. Lineage (NCBI taxonomy): Eukaryota > Metazoa > Chordata > Actinopteri > Cypriniformes > Cyprinidae > Acrossocheilus > Acrossocheilus fasciatus. The sequence goes on from CM071938.1 coordinate 10,630,962, forward strand.
TGTGAAATAAAATGATTTTGCTCATTTCATTTGCAGATGTCAGTGTTGCATTTAAAAATAATCTGCCCAGTCTTAATTCATGTGAATTTAAATTAATTTGGTTACACTTTATTAACAACTTTATCTGCCCTAATACACTCTCAGAAAGAAAAGGTACAACACCTGTCACTGGGGTGGTTGGGGGATGGGGTACTTTTTCAAAAAGTATAAAAATGTACAATTTCATTACTAATTTGTACTTTTAAGGTACTAATATGCAGTCTTTAGAGGTAAATAAGCTACAAAGGTGTAGCTTTTTCAGAGGTACTGCTCCATTGACAGCATTGTACCTTTTTTCAGAGGGTATTCGGAACTTATTCTGAAATGTAAGCTGTTTCACACACTTGATGTTGTTTATAATCTAACAATCAAAATGATGAGGAAAGCTGTATTACAATTATACAGTAATATTTATGTGTTTAGATGGTATTGACATTTTGCTGTATTTAAAAGCACTTGTGCACTTAAGTTCCTAAGTTCCTAAGTTCAGAACTGCATTGTTTTCTCACTGTACTTATTTTACTTACATGTTTTCATACCATCTTTAGGTTCTGCAGAGATACTCGCAGCAGATATTATTAAGGTATCTAGATTGACAATTTGTTTCAGGACATTTTTAAGCTTTGCCATATCAAAGACAATAGTTTAGTTTGTATCATGTTGCTGTCCTATTCATTTCAGGGGGATCCTACGGAGAAACATCAGTGTGCGATGAATAAGACTGGAAAGATCTGCCTCCACACTGAAGTCTCTTATAGACTACTGACATCTGCACATCCTTATGCCAAGATATGATTCTACCTGCTCAATTTATACAACTTACCGCAAACTTTCTGCTTACTATTGCTCTCTCTTTTTTTACTCAGCAATGCCAGATGTGATTTCTCACTTTTGTCACGGGTCAGGGTGCCTTCCTGGCTCCTCTTGCTGTCTGTGTTGTCCTGTCATGTTCGGCAGCTCGTGGTCTGGGCAATCAGCGCTGATGGTGCAGCGGGAGTGCTCAGATCACGAGCTGACTCTTCCCCACCTGTCGCTTATTCCCCCACTCCCTTATATGTCCCTACTTTCCTGCTCTGCGTTGTGAGTAGATTGTTTTGTCCTGGCTAGTATTCTGTGTGCAAATTACGCTGCTTTCTCTGACCTTCTGTTCCCTTGTGCTGCAGGACTAGTAACACGGAGATCCAGCAGCTTGTATGATCTGCAGACGCTGCCGACCAGCTCTGGAATCTCCGCTTTCTTTAGCAGCTGTTTATTATTGTTTATGTTATTTTGTGTTTTGGTGACGAGGAATAAAGTTTCTCTACGTTCTCTGCTCTGCATCTGAGTCCTCTTTCACTCGCTCCTGACAACTTTTTTCTCAAGCATGATTTAACTATATTTAGTACATATGCACACACATCCAACACATTTTTATATGAAATTACACATGTACATATTTAGTTATTTATAGTACACAAAATATTCATAATAAAAAAAAACTGTTTTGCTATTAAATGTTATTTGCACATTTACTGCTTGTAAATGCTATTTTTGTGATAAAATAAATTTGAAATTGCTTTTAACCAAAATAAAATAAAATAAAATAAAAATGGTGCAGACGCCTTTAAATATGAGCCAAAAAAGTGATTAACAGCAACTGCAGATCCCAGTGTGTTTTTGCAAACATAAATCAGAAATACTTTGTCACAGAAGGGGCCCAAAAAACAAATCTAATATGTTTGTTTAATGGGCATCTTTGGTGTAATAAAGTGTAGCTTTGCAGGATGTCAAATGGTTTCCTGTTTGTATTGGTAACCACTTGCTCTCTTTCTCTCGCTTATTGTGGTCAGCTATAAGAACCGACTTCAAATGTTTCCGCCCTAAAACAGACATGCATCAGTGTAACTGTTTGTATTTAAACAGCTTTATTGCAGTGCAAAGATACAACAAAATAAATAAAATGTAAGTGAAAAAGTTGCTGTTGTCATAATGACAGTGTTTATTTTATAAAGTATATTTTTTTATTTAAAATTCCATGTATAATTTTATTTTATTCATATTTTCACATTCACAAATTTCATATTAATATTCACAAATTTCTTAGAATTTATGCAATTTAGATTTCTGTGCAGTATTAAACAGGAAAATGCACTATTTTGTGGTGGATTAAAAATAGTAATTATTAAAAAAAAAAAAAAAAAAAAAAAAAATATATATATATATATATATATATATGTATGTATATATATATATATATATATATATATATATATATATATATATATATACGTATATATATTTATATAATCTTACTATTGTACAGCCTATTATTATTATTATTATTATTATTATTATTATTATTATTATTATTTATCCGTTTTTTTTCAAGATTGCTTGTCCTAAATATGGCCACATGGATACTAAATCTCAGGCCGTAAGCAGGGAAACACCCTGAATGCATCACATGACTATTATTATTATTATTATTATTATTATTATTATTAACTATTTCTAACAAGTAAGGTAAGTTCTCCTCTCAACACTGAGAGCTGGTAAGAATACAGGAAACCACAACCTTGCGATTAGTTATTACTGCAGCACTTATGTGTTTATTATGTGAAGTTTGTAAGCTAGTGCTTGCATACGCACAAACAGAATGACTAGTGATTTTGACAACTCTTTAGGACACATCTCAAGCAAGTGTATTCTTGTTGAAACATAAGTAAAGTAACTCATTTATATTACTATTTTTTATAATATAACTGAAACACATGATGCCCCACATTTCTGATTTTCATCATCATCACACACAGAGATACTAAGATTTTCATGAAGAAAAGTACAAAGATCGAGTGTATCAAAGCCCTTTACGTCTACTACCACAGTCAGCCAATCAAATAAGTGTTGGCATCCTCACTAAAGAGCCTCACATTATCACATTTGAACATCCATATGCCAAGATGTGATTCTACCTCCTCATTTAATCTGGTTTGTAGCTGCTTACAGTTTTCTTTTTATTGTACTCTGCTATGATCTGAGTGGATATGTCTGCTGTCCTCTCAAGTAAGTTTATTAATGTAAATATACATTAGGTCCGTGCATTAATTCGGCCCTGTTCCTCTGAGTTATGAGAGTATCTGTGAATATGAATACATCCCAAAAGAGAAGGAAACAATATGCACTCAATGGCTCCATCTTGTGGCTAATAGTCCAAACTAGTCTGGTCCTCACAATTAAAGAGAATGGTGTCAAAATCACTCAACCATAAACCATTTCATAAAGACCGATTCTTGATAAGGACACAGAAATGCAAAAAAATGCCTTTATGAAATGTAACTGACTGGTAGAATGGAATAAACTGAACAATGTATGTGCACAGTTTGTTTTTTGTTTTTTTTCAAAATAGTAACATACACATGCCATATATTTAAAGTGAAATTAATGCTAAATGAAGATCTGAAAGCCCCAGGTGACTCAGAACAGCAGGAGGGAGAGGGAGGCTGGGAAGGAGCGTCGTGGCCAAAGGAGACTTTGTACTGTTTGATGAAGGAAATTCCGAGTTCGACAAAACTAGCAGAGATACAGGAGACTCAGTGCTGGGCAGAAGCAATGGGGAAGAGAGGTTTTGGGGTATAACCTCCTCCAAATACTCAGTACAAATTACAGAGGTCAGACACAGGTCACCCTCAGCAGCAGTAGTATGGGCTGGGCTCCACCGAAATTCCTCTAAGACCAGATCATGGGCAGGCATGAATTCGACTGCTTGCTGAGACTGGTGTGGAAAAATACGCAGCGGTCGGGTGTATTATATACAAGAATAATAACCAGACTCATCACTCTCTACTGTGACTGTGTCCTACCACTAGGATCATATATTGCTTGGTGGAGAAACTGCTCATAAGATCAACTCTGTTCAAAGATACTTTGAACATGTTGAAGGAGACGTTTACACATTTTAGTTTTGTGTTCAACAGCTCCAGTAACTTTTTTGATCTACATATTGTGAATGTCAGTGTCTCTGATCAGAGGTGGGTAGAGTACCCAAAAACTATACTCAAGTAAAAGTAAAAGTACTTGAAGAAATATTTACTCAAGTAAAAGTAAAAGTAATAGTCTGAATAGTTACTTGAGTAAGAGTAAAAAAGTATCGGATAAAATAACTACTCAAGTAGTTAGTTACTAGTTACTTTGGATACTGAATATAGTCTATTTTTATTTAGATATATAGATATTTAGATACATTTACACACACACACACACACACACACACACACACACACACACACACTGCCGTTCAAAATACTTTTAATGTTTTTTTTTTTTAATGTAATTTATTTCAGTGATGCAAATCAGAATTTGTATCAGCTGTTACTCCAGTTTTCAAAGTTTAATTATGTATTATAAATGTAGGCTATATAACCTCTGACACGGAGAAGAGTGAAAACTCCTCACGTGCCCGCTACAGAACATCTGAACATAACGAAACAAATGCACATTGACGGATCTTCTTCCGTCTGTTCTGCAAGCGTAAATATTGTGAAAATACCAATATTAATTGTGTCTAGGCAAGGCATTCCTCCTGGAACTAACGCGGGTTTGGCGGGTGTTTATTTTATACTCTGTGGCAGCTTATTTAATGAATAAATTATACATTGTATTTAATGTGTAAGGTACATGTACAACAAACTGGTAATGTTATAGTGGTATCGTGTACTGTAATCGAATCTATACCTGTGGAACCGACAGCACACGCGGTGTTCGTCTAATAAAGATCTTCATAGCAAACCATAGCCTTTGCAGATTTGCTTTCAACTGACTGTAGATCCAAAGCCACATATTCAACGCTCTTGATGTTACAACCGCTTCAGGCGACTCAGCGCGTGCGGCAGGGAACTGAACGACTCATTCAAACTGATTCGCCAACCGATTCACTGCTTGCCAACTGGTTTGATCAAGCCTTCCAACAGAATCGACTCAAAAGAATGAATCATTCGCGAACGGGCATCGCTCATTGCCCAGAAAAAAAGTAGACGGCGCGTTCGGAATAAATTGAAGGATTTTTAACTTGCATTTTAAAATGCATTAAGATAAAGTAACGAGAGGAGCGTCGCCCACAGTAACGAAGTAAAAGTACCGTTTTTTCACTAAAAATGTACTTGAGTAAGAGTAAAAGTACCCATTTTTAAATATACTCTAAAAGTATTAGTTACCTAAAAAATTTACTCAAGTAATTGTAACGAAGTAAATGTAACTCGTTACTACCCACCTCTGTCTCTGATGAAGGAATATACTACTGTACAGAAAGAGAAAGAAGTCGAGTTGTCTATTTATATATATATATGTACAACTTTGACTCACAATACATTTTCATGTCGATATGTGAATTACTTATTTGTAAAGCATTATACTTTTCAACTGCAACATACATGCAATGTTGAAGATATTTTTAATGCTGAATAGCATGTTAAAATAAAACATATATCTTAACCGAAAAGTGAGAATGTTTAAAAATGGCTTTTTTTTGATTGGTGCTCCTGGTGCTGAGAGGTTCAACACCTCCTGTATCAGACAGTATGCTCTGCTTCAAGCTGCTGTTCGGTGTGTGTCTGGTGTGTGTTCTCCATCTGTGTGTACTGCTTCTGTCAGAGGAAAACTACAGGTAATCATTCACTCCTGAACTCAGTTCCATCACCTCCCACAGCCATGATGTGCTAGATGTTATTACAGCATGTTATTTTTCTTTGCTGTGCTGATGCTGCTGATGCATGTTGTAGTGGTCGTGAAAAGGAAGGTGTGAGTACAGACCGCAAATGTTTCCACTTGAGCATGCAACAGACTGAACGTCATAAAAGTGTTTGTTCGACCTGGTGAGGCTGCATGCTGGACATGTGCATGAATCGAAGTGTGAAAACTGTGGTTAGACAAGAACAGAAAGAAGCAAGTTGGAAAAAGTTAACTGCAAGGTGTTAATAGAAATGTAAATAGTTCCTCAGCCAGGAAATTCTTCAGATACTAAAGAAATTAGACACAGGGTGCAAGATGTATGTTGCTTAAAAATGGCCCCCAATTCTAGTTTGTTTTATTACTACAACTACATTGATTTTAGATGACATTTAAACATCTGAATATAACCTTTTTTTTTTTTTTTTTTTTTAAATCAGCTATTATTCAAACAGTAACTGTTTTGGGTTTATTTCCCCACCAATCTCGAAAGCAAACCTTCACCCTTGATTCTGTTACGTCCTCTGTCATGTGTGTCATGTGTTCCCGCCTCTTGTTTCCATATTTGGTCTTACATTACATTACATTTACATTTAGCAGACGCTTTTATCCAAAGCGACTTACATTGCATTCAAGTTACAATTTTTTTTACATTTTATCAGCTCTTGCTTTCCCTGGGAATCGAACCCATGATCTTGGCGTTGCTAGCGCCATGCTCTACTATTTGAGCTACAGGAAAACTGGTCTTGTTCCTGTCCTTGTTAAGTGTGATTATTAGTTAAGTCTTGTCCAGCCGTGTTTTGTCTAATTATCAGTTATTGTCATGTGTATTTAGTTCCTGCCTGTTTAGTTAGTTTTCGTCTGGTCTACTTGTTATTCCCCGGTGTTCCTGTCTGTCTCAGCCTTGCCTTGCCTTGTCTTGCCCTGTCCTGATGTCATCATTAAAGACTATTATTTTGAAGTTTATCCTCGTGTCCGTGTTCCTCCCTGCTGTGTGCACCGTGACAGAAGACCAGACCTCAACAGTAAGTAGTGGTGGGCAGAGCGAGGCTTCGTGAAACACTAAAGCAGTCGAAGCAAATGTGTCGAGGCTTCGAAACATTTCGACACCCGTCTCTACGGTGACACCTAGTGGTCACTTTCAAGTATTGCTCTGAGACAGCGTCGGCAAAGAAACAATTAAGCGAATTGACAATTTATAACCTATGTTGTGTTCGGGAATCCACAAAGTGATTTGGGGGAGTGGTTAGTGTATTCGACTGGAATGCTGTCACCTTGGATTCGAATCCTGGGTGACGCAGTCATCTTGACAAAATTATAAAAAACCTTAAAATGTGTGTTTTTATTGTTCTGTTCTTGTAATGTGTTGAAACATCAGTCTGACGTCTGAATGAACTCTTTGTGAATACGTAAGTGTTATTTTGGTAATGAAAAATATACAATAAAGTACATCAAGCCACTTTGTTTACATATAAAGATTTTTATTTAAAAATATTAATTGTTCTGCTGTTGATGGACTTAGCCTATCTCTTTTTTCTTACATATAATTTCTCACAAAAACCCACGAAGTGAAGATGCGTTAACTCCACTTTTATACTTTGTGGGAGTTCAGACATATGTGCGATTGTGCGATTTGTTCCCGGCCCTGTCAATCAAACGCAGATTTGGTAGGTATGCCAAATCTCGAAACACTTGTGACACACCCTGATGCTTTGATAGTCTTAGTCACGTGACATGGGTGTTTCGAATCGTCTTAGTCACGTGACATGGGTGTTTCGAATCGTCTTAGTCACGTGACATGGGTGTTTCGAATAATGCTTCGGAGCAGTGTTTCGAAACATCTGAGCTTCGGGATCTCGACACCGTGTCGAAACGTTAGTTTCGCGTCAGCCATCCCTAACAGTAAGCGGCGCCTCTTCACCACGTTTTGTTTTCCGTTCTTTTTAACTCCTTTGTTTTTGGTTCCTGTTTGTTTTGTCTGTTCCGCGGCAAGGAAGTCGCCGCTCGTCCTTCCCGCTCAAGCCCACGGAAAGGCGTGGGAGTTCGGCGGGATCGCCGCGAGTCCAGGACCGCGAGCCCCTCCAATCTGCCGCCGTTCGCGGCTCTCTCCAGCCCGCAGTTCACGGGGAAACCGCCGCCGCCGTCCGCGGGGAAAGCCCACCCGCCGTCCGCGGCTCCCCTCACGCCGCCGTTCGCGGCATACCCAAGCCCGCCGTTTGCGGGAGATCACGCCTCCGTCAGCGGCTCACCCAGGCCCGCCGTTCGCGGGAGAAGCACGCCGCCGTCCGCTGGGAAAGCCAACCCGCCGACCGCGGCTCACCCCGGCCCGCCGCCGGCTGCGGCTTCCTCAAGCCCGCCGGCCCCTGCCGACGATGGAGCCCGCCGTTCGCGGCTCCCTTCACGTCGCCGTCCGCGGCTCACCCTAGCCCGCCTGCAAGCGCAGATGGCTAGCCCGCATGGGGTGTGGCAAGCCTGCCAGGCAGTGGCGGTTTTAGGCATGGGCGAACGGCTGCCCGGGGCGGCACTTTTTCATGACACGTGGGGGGCGGCACAAGCACTTGAAAAAAAAAAAGAAAATCATCTGCGCCGCTAAGCGGTTTTCTTTTATCTATCATATCAACCTGATCTCACAGAATTCCGTGTAATGTTCACGGACTTAATTAACCTCCGAATCTGTGGTGGCATCACGGAATCACCGAAAATTCCGTGATGGGCTCACAGAAGGCATCAGCCGTGGTCCATGCACGGATTCACTGGTTCAACACCAGCGCTGCATCCGATGCAGTTATACTTTCACTGGAGTACCTGACCCCACCCCTACCCTAAACCTACCCAGTTCTGATCAATAATGATGACGATAAATTTCCCAGTATCGCGTCGGCATATTGATGCTAAGGGTTTCCGTGCGTGGAGCACGGCTGATGCCTGTCACTGACTTACATTGGTATCACTTCTGTGAGCACATCACGGAATTTTTTCTGTGAGTACATCACGGAATTTTTTCTGTGAGCCCACCACGGAATTTTCGGCGATTCCGTGATGCCACCACAGATTCGGAGGTTAATTAAAGGAACACTCCACTTTTTTTGGAAATAGGCTCATTCTCCAACTCCCCCAGAGTTAATAAGTTGAATTTTACCATTTTTGAATCCATTCAGCCGATCTCCGGGTCTGGCGAGAGCACTTTTAGCATAGCTTAGCATAGATCATTGAATCCAATTAGACCAGTAGCATCGCATTCAAAAACGATCAAAGAGTTTCGATATTTGTCCTATTTAAAACTTGACTCTTCTGTAGTTATATCGTGTACTAAGATCGGCGGAAAATGAAAAGTTGCGATTTTCTAGGCTGATATGATTAGGAACTACTCTCATTCCGGCGTAATAATCAAGGAACTTTGCTGTCGTAACATGGCCGCAGCAGGCGTAGTGATATTACGCAGCGCCTGAAAGTAGTGCCCGGTAGCTGGGGACTACTTTCTGTGTTGATTCTATTTCTATTACAAATTCTAATACAAATTTCCATTTCGGGTCCGGCGGGAGCCCAAACCCAATGTAGCCCTCTAGTGCCGTGTACAGAAGCTGTGTGAGAAGTGGAAAAGGGAGGGGGGTGCGGGCGCGGCCGCGGCAGACAGTTCACCTCTCCCAAATGGAGCAGACAAGGAGGGCTTGTCCGCTCTATTAGTGGGACAAGTGGGATAAAGTCACCTTGACTTGGTGGGGCGCTCAGAGGGGGTCTCGCCCGGAGAGTAATTCAATGTAGAACCGCCACTGCCGCCAGGAGCGCATATGGCAAGCCCGCCGACTCAAGCCCGCCGGCCGCCGCTGACTCCAATCCAGTTCCTGGGTCCCAGTGGAGCAAGTCCACACGTAACGGCCAGGAGTGTCATTTTGTCATGCCCACAGGAACATTTTAAAAACCATGTCTTGTCTTGTCCGCGGAGACTCGTCTGGGGCAGGCGGCTTCTTTTGTTGTGGCCATGGAGGCCATTCCAGCCGCCTGCCCCCCTGTCGTGGAAGTGGAGGCGGTTGCTGAGGGACCTTGTGAGGGCCCCTGACTCCCTGTCATGCCCAGAAGAAGCCTCCGCTTCCGAGCTAGCCCAGGAGGGCTTCCTGTTCCTGTGGGCTGTCCTGTGTGTGTCTGGCCTGTCCTGTTCCTGTCTGTTTAGCCCTGGAGGGCTATCCTGTCCTGTCTATGTGTCTGGCCAGTGTCCTGTCCGTTAAGCCCTGGAGGGTTCTTGATACCCCCTGGATTCCCCAAGGAAAATTTGGGGGAGGTAGTAGAGCTCCGGGTGGAGTGGCCGGGCCGAGGGACCTGAGGCCACGGCCACGAAGACCATCAGCCCTGACCGCCTGAGCTCCCAGCCCTGCCAGGGCCTCCGTCTGTCTGTTCCACTCTGGAGGTCACCGTCCTGTGTTCCAGTCCATGTCTGTCCTGAGGGGCCTTCAGAGTGCCCACCCCCCAGAGTGCGCCTTTCGGGAGGGGGGAGTACTGTTACGTCGTGTGTGTCATGTGTTCCCGCCTCTTGTTTCCATATTTGGTCTTGTTCCTGTCCTTGTTAAGTGTGATTTATTAGTTAAGTCTTGTCCAGCCGTGTTTTGTCTAATTATCAGTTATTGTCATGTGTATTTAGTTCCTGCCTGTTTAGTTTTCGTCTGGTCTACTTGTTATTCCCCGGTGTTCCTGTCTGTCTCAGCCTTGCCTTGTCTTGCCCTGTCCTGATGTCGTCATTTAAAGACTATTATTTTGAAGTTTATCCTCGTGTCCGTGTTCCTCGTTCCTCCCTGCTGTGTGCACCGTGACAGATTCCACGCCCATAACAGTTCATTTTCAACAGGTTGGCCAGGTAGGCATAGCTTGGAAAATGTTGTAATTTCTTTTCATATTTTATGCTGTTGTTATGTATGTACACTATCCTAGGGGTGTGGTGGGTTGGGTATGTTTGTAAATTTTTATTTTATTATTGTTATAATATTATCAACCACATCATCATTATTATTTTTAATGCCATTTTGATATGTGTTATTTTGTATGATATTCGTAGAATTTTTGCACAATGTAATAAATGTAATGTAATGACCATCTTTATGCTTTTTTCTAGATGCACTTTCAGTGACAAGGAAATCTAATGGATTTTCTCATTTACAGGATTACTTGTTTAAGACTGATAAGGAAATGTATATTAAACATTCTTCAATTAATGAGAAAATTACATTTTCTTGTCATCTCACACACTGACCGTAACCTTACAATTATGGAATATAGTGAATTTAATTAGATTTTTTTAACATTCATTAAATGTGTGGAGAATCAATAGAAATTCAGCACACTGGACAGCTCCCAGTGCTGAACTGACTGAATAACAGACTGAAACTGCTGAATATTTTCTGAAGTATATGAGGCTGTCCCTCCATAATATTGTTAATGTATTAAGAGAAGCTATATCTGCACTAGCACTTTACAGACATGGCTAAAAAGCATATTTAGCTTGTATCTGACAACAATAAATCACACACTGCTGTGAATTTGGCCTCTGGAGGTCGCAGGAATTACTGTAATTTTTTTAAATGTTTTATTTATTTATTTTTGGTTACTTTGGAATGTAATGGTTACTTTTATGATATTAGTAGAAAAATAACACTGTATGTGGCTGACAAATTCAACCTCTGGGGTTGCATCCTTTGAAATGAGACCCAGCAAAAGACTGCAGAGAAGAAATATTTCACCCTCAAAATAAATTAATGAACATGTACTCACCCTCAGGCCATCTAATATGTAGATGAGTTTGTTTCTTCATGAGAACAGATTTAGAGAAATTTAGCATTACATCACTTGCTCACCAATAGATCATCTGCAGTGAATGGGTGCCATCAGACCCATTGGTGAGCAAGTGATGTAATGCCAAATTTCTCCAAATCTGTTCCGATAAAGAAATCAACTCCTTTATATCTTGGATAGACTGAGGGTGAGCATATTTTCAGCAAATGCTCATTTTTTTTGGGTGAAATATTCCTTTAAGCTAAGATATAAGAAAAAGGGCTGTGATTAAATTAAAGAATTAAAGAAAATCCAGACAAGAATTTTAGACTGACCAATTATGTTTGGTTATTGTTGAAAATGCTGAAAATGCCAAATATTAAAACTGTCATTAATATCTGGCTGCTTTGATCAGTAGTTCTTTAGGCTGACTAATCAAAAATGTATCAAATGGAGCTGTTTATTTAATAAAATGTGAAGCATTAAAAAGCATACTGGGCTTATATGGTACACGTGTGTTTAAATGGTACACTTTGGACCCTTTCCTAGACTTTTAATTTTAATTGAAATTTTGTTAGTTCTTCACAAAACATAACACTGGGTAACACTTTATTTTGATAGTCCACTTTAGACATTCTACTAACAGTAAGTAACGTTACAACTGCAGTCATTAGAGTATTAGTAGACTGTCTGCTTAATAACTAACACTTTATTTTGATGGGTCCACAACATACAACATACTGACTATCAAAAACTTTGCAAGTATATGTCAACTTATTCTATTAACCCTAAGCCTACCCTAACAGTCTACTAACCCTAAACCTACCCTAACAGAGTTAGTAGACATGTAGTTGCAAATTAATGAGAATTAGTTGACATGTAGTTGACATAGTTACAAAGTTACTTACAGTTAGTAGAATGTCTAAAGTGGACTATCAAAATAAAGTGTAACCTAACACTGTGTTGATATGAGGGATTAATAATCTTTAGTTGTATCTTACTTTATTAGATAGCTATTCCTTTATCTGTATGAACACACAGAAAACTTTTCCTGCATAAATTAATGTGAGCTATATGCCTCAATGCAAATACACGCACTTTAACCAACACACAAAAGCACACAAAGACTAATGGAAACATACTTGCTTGGTGATCAGTCTACAAGAGACGTGAAGTGAAAGTCTGATGATGTGTAAAGACAACAAATGTGAGGAGGTTGTAAGTAGTCTAAATGAGGCCTGTGGGTTTCCTGTTTTGACATATGTTTATAAGTTTTTTACCTGTTTATATGTTATTGCACTATAGTTTCTTATTTTGATCCACTACAATAAAACAAAGACAACTCTACAGTTCAAAGTTCATAAATGTTCTCATTGCATGTGAAATGTAAAGCATATAATCTTGGGCTTATCTTCATGTCTTAATCATTTCTGATGCTAATCATACCTATTAACAAACAAACACATGTTTCTCTCTGCATATCTGTCCGATCATGAAAAGGTTTAAGATTTTCCTAATCACGAAGCAAAATCAGAGCAAAAAAGTCTAAAAGGTAACAACTGACTGGTTCATATTGCACTCACTCTTTGTTTACACAATAACACAATTTACCACCAACCCAAGTAAAACTTTCCATTGGTGTGAACCAATCAGGTGAGAGCTGACGTCTGCATTAAGACCCTCTGCGCTGTCCGTTATTCACAATCACTCACTGAGACGGAGAGGACAAGACTTGTTCTCATCGCACTCGTGTGTAAGAAAAAAATTATAATTTATATAACAGTATAATTTGAAATGCTACATAAAGATATTTTGATCTTTTACTGTTTACCTGTTTCATCAGAAAAGCATCTATGGAGAAGAAGTGGAGATGAAACTCAGTCCAGGAGACAACATCACTCTCTACTGTGATCTCTCTGTAACTCTTAGCCCCAGCATTGTATGGATAAGAAACTGCTCTCATGAAAATCAACCCTCTCTCATAATAAATTTTAGGAAAATGGACGTGGAGATATTTCAGCGATTCAGTTTTATCCACAATCCCTATAATAATTCTCATGATCTACATATTACTAACATCAGTGTCTCTGATCTGGGACTGAACTACTGTGCAAAACTAGAGATGAAGGTAAATGAAGAGCTTTAACTCCTCATCAGAAGTGTACTATTATGGAAACCAAACAACTCGTCTTTCTCTGAAAGGTAAGAAAACACTTATGTTAGTCATTATCACATCATTGTTTGTGTAATTCTGGAGAACTTTACCTTCTCATCAAGAAGCAAGATAAACTATTTTTATTGATTTTTTTTTTTTTTTTTTTTTCAAGATTCATTGATACATTTGTATTTATTTTATCCTGAGCAAGTATCTTCCTGTTCTGGAGCCCTGAACACCACCTCCACACCACCTCCTGTATCAGACTGTCTGCTCTGCTGGACGCTGCTGTTTAGTGTGTGTCCAGTGTGTTGTCTCTTCTCCTCCATCTGTGTGTTCTGTCTCTGTTGTAGGAAAGCTACAGGTAATTATTCACAGATTTATACACTTCTTTTGCACTGCCAAAGTGTTACAGATTTTGTCAATGATAAAAGTTTTTTTTTTTTTTTTTAATACTGCATGAATTGCAATGCTCTAATTTAAATATTCCATTTTAGATTCTACAACTGATCAAAAACAAAAGCTGAAAGGTAGAAATACTGTTGAGGTATGACCAACGAAACACGCAAGTTTATCCACAATATGGAAGATTTCAATTACTGGCTCTTTTTTTCTGTAGCTTAAAGGAACTCCACCTTTTTAGGAAATAGGCTCATTCTCCAACTCCCCCAGAGTTAATAAGTTGAGTTTTACCGTTTTTGAATCCATTCAGCCGATCTCCGGGTTTGGCGATAGCACTTTTAGCATAGCTTAGCATAGATCATTGAATCCGATTAAGACCAGTAGCATCGCGTTCAAAAATGACCAAAGAGTTTCGATATTTGTCCTATTTAAAACTTGACTCTTCTGTAGTTATATCGTGTACTAAGACCGGCAGAAAATGAAAAGTTGCGATTTTCTAGGCTGATATGATTAAGAACTATACTCTCATTCCGGTGTAATAATCAAGGAACTTTGCTGCCGTACCATGGCCGCAGCAGGCACAGTGATAATACGCAGCGCCTGAAAGTAGTCCCCAGTTAGATAACTAGTTATAATATAGCCGGGGACTACTTTCAGGTGCTGCGTAATATCACTGCGCCTGCTGCCGCAGCAAAGTTCCTTGATTATTACGCCGGACTGGGAGTATAGTTCCTAATCAAATCGGCCTAGAAAATCGCAACTTTTCATTTTCTGCCGGTCTTAGTACACGATATAACTACAGAAGAGTCGAGTTTTAAATAGGACAAATATCGAAACTCTTTGGTCATTTTTGAACGCGATGCTACTGGTCTAATCGGATTCAATGATCTATGCTAAGCTATGCTAAAAGTGCTATCACCAGATCCGGATATCGGCTGAATGGATTCAAAAACGGTAAAACTCAACTTATTAACTCTGTGGGAGTTGGAGAATGAGCCTATTTCCAAAAAAAGTGGAGTGTTCCTTTAAAACGATTTGGGTAACACTTTTCAATAGGGTTGCAAATGAATAAATGAATGAATAATAATAATAAAAAAAGTTAACATGAACTAACATGAAATACCTGTTAATATAATTTAATGGATCTGAGCTTATATGAACTACCAGTAAACAGTGATCTTTTTTATATAAACTTATATTATCAAAGATTAATAAATACAGTAACAAACATATTGCTCATTGCTAGTAAATTGTTAGTTAATGTTACATGTAAAAAAAGTTACCTAAAATGTAATATACTGTAATAAATATGTTATATAATGAAATAATAAAAAAAAAAAA
Source organism: Acrossocheilus fasciatus (assembly GCA_036784905.1). Classification (NCBI taxonomy): domain Eukaryota; kingdom Metazoa; phylum Chordata; class Actinopteri; order Cypriniformes; family Cyprinidae; genus Acrossocheilus; species Acrossocheilus fasciatus. The sequence goes on from CM071938.1 coordinate 10,646,356, forward strand.
AATTATTACAGGAGAATGATGATAGCATCTATAGACTTGATGACAAGGAGACAAATCTGACACAAGAAAACACGAGTGCCGAGTTCAGAGTTCAGACTTCACTACTTACGCTCCTGTCAGAACAGAAACTGAATAGATTAGAAAGCTGGAGGAGACATTATCATTGAAATATGCTGTTAATGGCATGTTTGTTGGTTCAAATGTGTGTCTGTGATTAAATCATAGATGAAAAATATGAAGCAAGAATTCTTCTTCTTCTTCTTTATAAATATTGACAAATAAAACATTTTCTTTCAGTGAAAGTGTTTTAATATGTTTCCATACAGTCTTTGTGGACACACAGTGATGAGTAACAGGATGTGGAACTGGGTTTCCTTTGTTATGTAGCATTTATTTTAAAGGGGTCATGAACTGCCTTTGTTTTTTTATTTTTTATTTTGTACTGTTCTTTGATGTCCAATTATTATGTTTTCAAGAATTTCATACCAAAAAACATCATGATTTAGAAGTAATAAGCTATTTTAACCCCCTCATCATAATGCTCTGTTTGAATAGGCTCGGTGGATTGTAGACTCGGAAATAAACGCCCACTGCTATGATTGACTAATAGTTGTGTATGCTTGAGAGTGTACATTATGGGGTGAGGGCGACAGCGCACCGCATTAAAATAAATGAATATTCATGTTTTAATAACCGCTGGCCAAATTCAAAAACAAAACTAAAATTCAATCATCTTTGAGAGCAAGGGGGCCCCCTGGTGTTTCAGGGGCCCTACGCAGCTTGCATACTTTGCGTATAGGGAGGATCGGCTCTGCTATTACATCATAGAATAGAACATTCCAAAAGCTGTAATTTTGGCAGACTGCCTTCAATTTAAGCTGTTTTTAGACTAACCAGAATGTTTTGAGTACTGAAAATTACAGGATGTTTTCTTATAGTATAATGACCTCTTATATATCAAAAGATCAAGGGAATTTTGGTTTCTCAGTTCACAGCCCCTTTAAGCTGTGTATAGTTCTCTTCAACTGGATGACCACAACATTTATCTGACTCATTTTTTCAATAAGCCTTATCAAATTTTCCTAAATCACACTCCTTTTTCCATCCCATTATAGTGATGTCTTAGAAATTATAAATGAAACTAGAAAAGCTACATTCATGGCCATTTTACATTTAAAATGAAATGAAGTAGAAATACATTATTTTAAGTTTTTCTTTTGAACCCCCTGAGTTGCTCTTCAAATGAGCTTTACACTGCTGTCTTTGTTTTCTTTCAAAGAAAGGTCATGTCTTATTCTCAGTTATAAAGATAACAATCTTAACCACAAATGTTTCCATCCAGTTTGCTGATTATGTGCATATGAGAAAAGAGAATAGAAATAGAAAGGACAGAGTTTGGGTTATGTCTGTAAATGCTTATGCGGTGAGTTTGTGGTGAATTTGGGTTTGTATGCAATGTCTGCAAAGGCTTGATTTGCAGCTGCAGACTTCTCTACACCTTCTGATAGATGAGTAAGTATCAATTACAGCATCTCTGAGAATGAAGCACAGACTGGTAGTCTAGTGGTTAAAGCTCTAGACATCCTGCATTCCAATCCCACGATTAGAGAAATATATTGACACATTTATACCCACATTTAAGTTACTTAACTCCAGGTTACTCAAGAAGACTGTGCAACTCAATGAATGGATTAAATGTATCTGCATCTGCTGAAGTAACAAAGAACCACTTTGATGTAGAACCTCGGCTTTTGGAACATTTAAGATGTCCCCTGGGGCAAGATGACACATCAGTGACCATTACAAGATGGCAGACACCTCAACATGTCTGGAGCAATTGAATGTGGATTCTACGTATACATATCTATGGTCATCACTAACTGTAAAAAAAGTTTCCCTTCAGGATCTCAAGCTGCGTCGGAAAATGCTATGGAAACGCTTTCAGCATGACCATGCTCTGAATCACATGTGTAATCAGTCCAATGGATGGGCGAGACGTCACGGGCGGGGTGACGTAGCAACCAGGAAGCTTAAAGGCACGTGTGGCAAAACCGCTGTCAGCTTTCTGTCATTCAGCAAGCACTCTGTGTGTGTCAGTCTTATTTGGTGTTGTCTGTCCATTATCACTCCTTGTTTAACCTTATACGAGTGAAGACAAACTGGCAGTATCTCAGGCTGTGTACTCTTCTCTGCATGCGCTACATTACGGGTGGGGATACACACAGTTTGTGTGTTGTCTGCCTGAGTGCAGAGCATGCAGAGTCAGCTCTTGAGGGGTTCGGAAGTCTGCGCTGTGGTTCTTCCCCCTTGAGTGAGAGCGTGCTGCTGCAGCTATCTTTCTCCGAGGAGATTGTTATTGTTTTTATAACTGAGTGGCTCGCGCGTTGCCTCATGCATTACAGTCATTTCGGTTCATTATATGATTCTTTTCACATTAGAGCATGTTTACTTATCTGGTTGTTTGGCTGCATTTAATTTTGAGGAATTAAATTATGTATTTCATCTGATAATGAGAAGTTAGATATACATATGGTGTACAGGAACCTGCTGGGATAAATTTCTCGAGTGAGAGCACGATGTTGTACCTCTCTTCCTCTGAGGAGTTTGAGGTGGTCAGCAGGGGCTGCTGGGCGGGAGTGGCCCCAACTGTGTTCCAGCTCCTCATTCAGGGAGCGCCACTTCACGTACTCCCCAGAATTTTGGAGACAGAGTCGAGCTCCCGGGCCGAAGGCTTCTAGCAGAAGACGGATCTGGAGACTGTCATTCTCGCTGGATAGTCTTTGGCTAAAACGGTCTGATGCCTATGGCCCAGGACTTCTGAGGGCCGCCCCCTCTGGGGAAGAGCGGTGTACACCGCATCACATGGTGCCCGTCTCTCTTCAGTGCCCCTTCAGGGCGCAGCGGTCTCCAGCGAGCACTTCTTTCAGTCTCTTCTGCCCAGAAACGTAGCGGAGCTGAGAGGCTCGCAACCCCTTCGGGGGTCTCTAGAGCAGCTAGATCTGCCGTCTCCTGCAGGTCCTCCGCTTCAGGGCACCGAGCAAGCCACTCTAAGTACACCAGAGGCCAATCTCGAGAGACTGGTTCCCTTAGTAGGTCACCTGGCGGTGTGGGAGCCCCTGCCAAGCGTGTCTCATTGGGTCCTGCCTAAGCAGGCTCTGATTCTATCAGTCTAGTCTTCCTAGGAGATGACATGGGTCTGAGGACTGTTGTTTCAATAGGAGACTTCAGCAGAGGCAGTCCTGATGCCAATGGCCCAGGACTTATGAGGGCAGGCCCCTCTGGGGAAGAGCGGGGTACACCGCATTACACGGTGGCCGTCTCTCCTCAACGCTCTGCCTCCACCTTTCAAAGGGGTCATTCCCACACTGGTGGATCCCGAGCAGGCTCTGGTAATGGAACAAGAAGTGAACACTCTTCGAGTCCATCGAGGTGGTCCCTCCTCTCGACAGAGAGTCTGGGTTCTAGAGCTGGTAATTCATCATTCCCAAGGAGGATGGAGGGTTGCGTCCTATTTTAGATCTGAGTCAACTGAACCGCTCAGTCATATGACTGAAGTTCAGGATGCTCTCTTCGAGCAGGTTGTGTATCAGACCAGGTCCGAGGACTGGTTTGTCACGATCGATCTAAAAGATGCATACTTCCACATCTCCATCCTTCCCCATCACGGGAAGTTCCAGAAAGACACCCACTGTCAAGCAGTTTCAAAGACTGCTGGGTCTCATGGCAGCTGCGTCCAACATGATATCTTTTGGTCTGCTGTACATGAGACCCCCACAGTGCTGGTTCAAGACCAAGGGGTTCTCCCCGAGGAGAAACCCGCTCCGCATGCTCAAGGTCACACGGCGATGCCTACGTGCTTTAGACATGTGGAGGAAACCTTGGTCCTTGTCCCAAGGTCCGGTGTTGGGAGGTTCTTATCACCGCGTAACGCTAGCGACAGACGCGTCCCTCACCAGTTGGGGAGCTGTCATGAGTGGCCACCCTGCCCGCGGTCTGTGGAGCGTTCGCCATCTCATGAGGCACATCAACTGCTTGGAGATGCTGGCCATGTTTCGAGCATTGAAACACTTTCACCCAGACCTAAGAGATTATCATGTGTTGGTGCGCACCGACAACACAGCGGTGGTCTCAACCACCAGGGAGGTCTGCATTCACTCCCCTTATACAAGCTGGCGCACCAGATCCTAGTGTGGTCCCAGGGCAAACTCCTCTTGCTGAGAGCAATGCACATTCCTGGGCATCTCAATATGGGAGTGGACATCCTGTCGAGGCAGGGGCCGAGGCCTGGGGAATGGGGACTTCACCCCGAAGTGGTGAAGCAGATATGGAAAGTTTTTGGCCAGGCTCAGGTGGACCTGTTTGCGACTTGAGAGACATCGCACTGTCCCCTCCAGTTCTCTCTGACTCCTCCAGCTCTAATGGGGCTGGATGCCATTGTACAGACTTGGCCGAGGCTTCGTCTGTATGCCTTCCCCCTGATTGCTCTGCTCCCGGGAGTTCTGGAGAGAGTGCACCGGGATGGGGTCCGTCTATTGCTAGTAGCCCCGTGTGGCCTCTGAGGGGGCACAGCTCGCAGCTTCCGGTCTCTCAACCAAGGTTGATGAGACCATCCTCAGGTTCCAGAGCTACCTCTATGAGGAAACTGTATGCCCTGAAGTGGAAGCTTTTCACCTCATGGTGCAGAGACCGCCAGCTTGACCCAGTTAACTGCCCGGTTGGTACAATTCTGGAGTTCCTGCAGGCCCAATTCTCCACAAGGTTGACCCACTCCACCCTAAGGTCTACATGGCGGCCATTGTGGCCTACCATGCCCCTCTTTGTGGCCAGTCAGTGGGTAGACTCCCCCTAGTTACATGTTTCCTCCGTGGTGCGCTGAGGCCTCTGGCCAGAGAAGCTTATGCTAAGTGGTGGATCAGGATGCTATTCCATAGCCTCGAGCCCTCTGATCTCCCCTCGCCTTTGGGGGTCAAGGCTGACTCGACTCGTATTATGACGGCCTTCAATGCTTTTCTGGCAGGTGTGCCTATGCAGGACATCTGCAACGCTGTGGGATGGTCCATGCCCCTCACATTCGTTGGGTTCTATGACCTACACTTGCGAGCCGCTCTGGGCTTATCTGTTTTCTTGTCCAAGCTGTGCTCTTCCACACTAGGCAGAGATTTGCAAGTCTGGTGGCGTGGGCATCTTGTTCTCATGGTGTTTTCCAATGCAGCTCGAGTTCCTGAAGGGGAACGTCCCAGGTTACGTATGTAACCATGGTTCCCTGAGGGAATGAGACACTGCGTCTCAGTGCCATACTTCCTGTATCCCTGCGAGCACTTGCTTCATTCCTAGAAGCTGACGCCGGTTTCACCACACATCACCCTGCCCATGACGTCTTGCCCATCCATTGGACTGATTAAACATGTGATTCCGAGTGCGGTCACACTGAATACATTCCCATAGCGTTTTCCGATGCAGCGTTTCGTTCCCTCGGGGAACCATGGTTATATACGTAACCTGGGACGTTTTCCAAGAAGGCACAAGATTGTGTAGTTTTGCAGATATGGATATTCACACACGCACATAACTATAGTTGCAGACACACAGTCAGCTTGAGTGTTCACAGACCAGCTTTCACTGTTCCTATAAGGTGTATGGCTTGCATATAGCAGCCCACAGAAACAGCCATTATTGAGGAATCTAAGTATTTATATCTGTGGTGATGACAATTTGATGGTATCAGGGTGGCGAGAGCTACAACAATTGTGTCCCAAATGGTGCACTTTACACTATGCACTTATTCTATGTACTCAACTGTCTAGTGTATGAATTATATAAAGTTATTTTGTCATTCCGCATTGGACTCTAATATGTGCCATTCACCATATAGAAAATAGTAATTCTGTGAACATGGACCATTTCAGAACATTTTTTTTCATCATACCCAATTAAAGATTGTAAACTGTGGATGTTTTGATAAAACATCTTTGACAAATTGTACATCAGTAAATCACAACAATCCCACATTGTTAACAATTTCCAGGAATTTCCAGGATTAAAGAGTATTATTTTACAATAAATTACCACATTGAGAAATGTACTGTGAAATCAATGCATGCTGGGCCATTTTCTTACAAATGACTGTGAATGAACAGCAGAATAATGCTAACATCACAGTAATTCACTGCTTTTGTTTTAATGTGAATTCACATTATAAGGTTGTCTTTAACTGTGCCACTTTGAGAAATTTAGTTGTTTACTAATGTAATTGTTTTGAAGTCACCATAATGGTGATCGGTGATCCCATTTGTGTAAAGTAGGGTTTGGGTTCTGTTCCTTTTTCAGTGTTTTCTTGTCTTTTATTTTTTTTATCTTGATCAAAGATCGGCTGCCACCTGACAAAAGCAATGCATTCTGGTTAGAACATTCGTCCGACTTTGATTGGCACTGCAGTTGCCTTACGGTCACATGTGCCATCAAAGTACCGCGAGAGCAAAACGAGACCAACCGCCTATAGGTCAGGCGCTGCAGTTGCCCAAAATCGGATGCGAAAGCCTTGATGACAACACACTTTATTCTCATTGGTTAGATTCTGTGATGACAAGCACAACGTGTGTTGCGTGTTTATTCTAACTTTTCAATTCCAATAATGCTCACAAATCTGTGTTTTTATAACAGTAAAAGCTTTTTTAGTGTAGTCGCACTGTTGTCTTGAGTCATTTTTATCAAATACACTGATAAAAGCATATATACCCACACTTTATTGGTATTTAGTAGCCTATATGTTAATGCTGAACTTTATTCTTGAACAGATGGTGCTGTATTAAGCAGTATTTAAAAAGTGTTTCTGTTGCTCATAAAAATGTTTCTGTGTATTTGACATATATTGCATTTAATTTAATTTATCTGTGATAAGAGTTTGGAAACACGTCACTCCCGGGATCAGAAAGTGTCCGACTTGACGTCTCCATTTTTAATTCCGCCCTGACTGCAAGCGGCTACTCTCGCCAGCAGGTGACAGTCTAGTATAGTTCATCTCAAACAAGCCTATTCTGCTATTGTCTCTTTGGTTCATGTGTCATGTTCTCATTAGGTGTGTTCGACTTGAAGCGGCGCTGTGCAGAATGATCAGTGTATGACATCAAAGTACCGCGAGAGCGATTCGAAAGCATAAGGATCCATCTGCTCTCTTATTGCTCTCGCGGTACTTTGATGTCATACATTGACCATTCTTTGCAGCGCCGCTTCAAGTCGAACACACCTATAAGTTATCTTAGTAATGTGTCCTGTCTCTCATTGGTTGGTTCTTGTCATGTGACCTGTATTGTTTTATATAAATAGCCCTCATGTTGCCTTTGTTCTTTGTCGAGTATGAAACTGTGTAACCTGCTGCTGGCGAGTTTGTGTTTCTGTTCATGTGAAGTCAAGTCTGTTCATGCCAAGTCAAGTCTGTTCAAGTCAAGTCTTTTTTCGTTTGTTTGGATTTTGGATTTCACCTTGTTTCAATAAAAGCTGCACTTGGGTTCATCACAACTTGCTATTCAGTGGACCGTTCATTATAATTTGTTTGACCTTTGACCTTGTATATTCACATTTAAATTTCTGATCTAGTCATGTCAGAAGTGTGACAAACGAGAATATTTGTCAAAATGGTGATAAACTAGAATATGAAATAGGCTAATCATCTGACTTTATGTTAGTCAAACTATTCTTAGCATGAAATCACAGATTTTATTTTAGCATTATTTAAGCAGAAAGATTAATCAATAATTTAGTTCATATTCATAACTGTGGATGGATCTTTCACAATAGTGAAGCAGCTGCTGAAATGCGTCTTTGAAAGATGTGACATCAATACTCGACATACAAATCACAACAATGGTAACACTCATCAAATAAAAACAACACATACAAAAAAAGTTCAATAGCACAAGTAAAACCAACAAGAATTAAAAAAAAAAAACACCTCTACAGCATGACCTGTTCAAGCTGCATTGCATGCTGGGAATTTGCATTGTACATGTGCACTGTAGAAACACAGTATGATGCTGTTTGTTTACAATAAATTTCTGATTGTGTCAGTCCAGTGAAATAACTGTGAAAGTAATGCAATTGTTAACCTGGAATATACTGCTATTTTACACTAACATTTTTAACAGTGCATGCTATGGGTGACTGCCATTCATACAGGTTACAGCCTAAGTTATTTTACACAACTATTGGAAACTTACACTTTTTTTTTTTCTTTTTCAAATGCGGAAGTGTGAAAGAGGTGTATACATTTTGTATGCTTGCAGTATATCTTTTAAATGTGAATGTTGTCATTGTTTTTGAGCATACTGGGTTATAGATAACCTTAAAGGTGCAATAGGTGATTGTCTTCAGAAACATTTTTTGTTATGCTGGTTGAAAGTCTCTTCACATCCCGATAGCAATCATTAAGTTAAGTGGTCTAAATGTATTTATCTGTATTTATATATTATGTGGAAGGTGTAGGACCAAGAAATGTTCATCCAAGCAAAACGCTCGGTTTTAATTGGCTTTCCTACCTGCCTGTCAACATATGTATTTGCATACCTCTGCACACCCTGTTGGCGCAGACAGGATACGTCAGCAGCACGGTCCCGTACGCTATTGCAGACAGAGCGAGAATAGAGTGGGGGAACTATGACGTCACTTTGTCGGCGAAAACCCGGAAGCGAGTTAGCATTTTAGCGCTTCAGGTTCCATCGTCTCAGAGTCAATGGGCTTTTTGAATGGGATTTTGGTTAAATCCCTTAAATGAGGTCTGTGGTTCACACAAGCTCAAGATACTTTCACGTTTTATTCTAAGACATAAAACACACCAGTCAAACCACACTCATGATTTTTTTAAGCTGTTACGTTTCTTAAAAAAGATGAAGAACGGCCGCATGAAGCTGTTAGAAAGAGATTGTAGAAGCAAGGATAAAATAATATTTTGTGTATCCACCCTAACAAAACGATAGCTGAAATGTTGTACTTTGTTCAGTAAAATAAATTTAATCTTACCATATCCAAAGACTCGCTCACTGTTATTTAAAAGATTAAATATGCAGGGATACATTTTTAATTAAAATATTCATATTAATCAAGGATATATTGACTTTTAATGCACCTTATTTAAAAATGTACAGAAATACGTCCTTTAAATGTCCTTTAGTTATGATTATTTCATTTATTCACTATTTATTAACGTCTCATTTCAGTTTTATTTTGGCTCTAGTTTTGTATTCATTCCAGTTTATATGAAAAGGTTCATGTAGTGTAGATTAAAATTCATATACAGAGTAAATACGTTTCACTAAACATGTTAGAAATAAGTTTGAAACAGTTGTTGGGAGCGCTGTGGTGGTGACGCTGAAGGCGAGCGACTGTGGTGCTGTAGTTCATTTATAGCCTAAGTTTAGCTTTTCAGTTCTGGGGCTTTTATTTAGGCTACAAAATTCATCAACGTTATATTATTTTGTGAAGATTATCTTGATGGACAAAACGTGTAAGTTTCATGAACTATGATTGAACACGGAGCTTATTTTTTGGCTTTTTGTTGAAGGATCCAGTTTCATGCTAACCGCCGATCCGCCTACAAAGTGACGTCATAGTTCCCCAACTCTATAGGCTTGTTTGAGATGAGCAAAATCTGCGCAGAACCGGTCACCGGTGATCACCGCGAGATGCATGCCAGTTAGAAAAGTGTCCGAGTTCCATCCGCCTTGCTCTGATGACATGCTGACGTGTGCCAAAAAACTCTCGCGACGGCGAGGCGGCTGTGTCGGATTCAGTCACGCGAAGTTGCTCTCCACTGCGTTGATCAAAAGCATGATCAGAAACGACTGACTGACTGACGACACAGCTTAATGCTCATTGGTTCAGACAACCTTGACGCTGCATTCTCTTCTAAAATGTTTTATTTTTTAAATCTGATTTCATGCTATTATATATTTAAATTTTGCATGAATATTCCCAAACACTATGACAGTGCGATCTCTGTGTGAGATATGTAATTGTTGTCATATTTTCTATAAAAATCTAAAATAGGTGTTTGAATTAAAATAAAAAAAATGTATGATAAATACGTATTTCATATGGAATTAAATAGCAAGCACTTTGAGTGTCTTGTTCATCATATTTGTATTCATATAAAAGCAACAGAAATGAAAATATATCATGTTTATCAGCAGCACATCATATGAGTGAGAATAACGCGATATCTGCCTTTGATCTCGTTTGATCTAGTTCTACTTTGAGATGGCAGAACCATCCGTCTTGACTGCGCTTATTTCACTCCTCCCCTCACTGCAGCCGCCTACTCTTACCTACTTTTCAGGGGAGGCGAGGCGCATCTCAAACAAGCCTGTAGTAAAGACCGTACGCGTTCCAGGGGGTGGGGGGCTTGGCTTTGGACGGCGATAGCAGGAAGGGTGGGACTTTCACTTTCAGTGCTATCAGGCTAAAGTTAGCATTTTCAAAGATCTCCTACTGTACCTTTAAGGCTAACGTATTCATACTAAACATATCCCACTTTCCACAGTTAATTTTTTTTTCTGTTAGCCTATTTAAATGTCCAGACATTTGAAGTGCATTTTTCTTTTTGGAATTTTCAGTGTGAACACACTAAAAACAGCACAGAACAGTGCATATGTATGCAAACTGGGATGTATCACATGTCTCTGGAGTGGTCGAATGTGTAATCTATGTAAAAAATATCTATGTCAACAAATGGAATTTGATTGGCACACACATAGATACATACATATCTATGGTTGCACAGCTCTGACAGAAATTCAGTGGTGTCACAAAGCACACATGGCATGATCCAACATGAGTTACAATCCAAGTTACGCTTTCTCCAGTGGTAGAGCAGTGAACATTGGTATCTCTTAATAATGAGACCATCTCTGCTTAACCTGGCAAGAAATATACTGTATTCCACTGTAATAGAATGCTAACAAATGAGTATCGTTTCTTTATGTTAAAAAAACGTTTGTTTTCCCCATTTGCATCTTATATATATATGGTAACACTTTATTTTGATGGTCCCTTTTGAACATTCTGTTGACACTAAGTAATGTTGCAACTACATGTCAACAAACTCTCATAAGAGTATTAGTAGACTGTCTGCTTCATATCTACTAACTCCTTATTGTGTTGGTCTCCCAACAGATATTCTACTGGCTATAAGTAACTTTGCAAGAATGTGTCAACTTAATCTAACCCCAACCCTACCAGTCAACTAATACACTACTAACACTCTAATGAGAGTTAGTAGAAATGTAGGTGCAACATTACTTATAGTCAATAGAATGTGTTAAAGGGACCATCAAAATAAAGTGAAACTATATATATATATATATATATATATATATATATTATAAATAAATAATAAGCAAGCAAGCATGTATGCAAATTTAAGTCACCGAGCTGTGCATACGTAAACAACAAGACAGTTTTGCACACCAGGGGCCTCATTTATAAAATTTTGCGCAGAAACCATTCTAAATTTGATCTACATCTTTCAAATATGCGTATGTGTGATTCATAGAATGAATGTACGAAGAGAAAACTCATACGCTTCTCTATCAGATGTGAAATCTATGAATTGCAAATTATCTTGAACTTGCACGCAACTGAATGGTTTCAGCTCTCTGCCATGTAAGCAACTCATAATTAATGTCATTATTAACATAGAAAAGATCACCAATCATCATAATTTAGAACAGCGAGCTGCAAGAACAGCTTACATTTTCAAAAACCTGCAGTACACTGTAAAAAAAAAAAAAAAAAAAGTTGAGCCAACTTAAAATTTTAAGGCAACCAGCTTCATCAGATTTTTGAGTTTTCTCAACTTGTTGTTTTAAGTTTATACAACAAAACGTTGCGAAAATTCAAAAATCTCCTACAAAACTAAGTTGAGAAAACTCAAAAATCTGCTGAAGCTGGTTGCCTTAATTTTAAATTGGCTCAACTTTTTTTTTTCTTACAGTGTACTCTAACAAGAAAAAGTGCATACGTCTGCTCAGACCCTGATGCAAAGCACTTTTCCACGTCAAAGACAGTTTATGAGCATTGGCGTGGATTTAAGCGAACGCAAACTCTATGATCAAATCTGAGCATATACGCACGCTTTATAAATGAGGCCCCAGATTCGAATGAAGGGAGCAGGGAGGACAATATTTTGATTACAAACCATGGAATACATCCTTACGGAGCCCCTAAAGGGACATTGGCAAAAAAAAAAAAAAAAAAAAAAAAGACTTTCTACTTTCTTTTAGATACTATCGCGTGCGCACGAGAAACTTTCGCGTGGGCACGAGATACTATCGCGTGCGCACGAGAAACTATAGTTACAGTTTCCTGTTGCATCACTTCTGCCATCTTACACAGAAGAAAACAAGAGCATGCATGTGCATGAATTAGCCTAATTGAGATATATTTTGGCCTTCAATACTAAAACATTGTGTCTGTTCTTGCATTCAGACACAGATAAATCATCACTGAACAGTATAAGAACAGCTTTTTCCCTCAGGCTATATTCCACCTGAACAATACATAGCCTAACATCTCAGGACTGTCCATCTGTACATAACTTCTCAAAACTTTTCATCTGTAAAATAGCACATTCATAATTCTTTCTATTTTCTCTACAGGCCTATGTTGTACATAACTTAAAACATTTGCACATTCATAATTCTATTTTATCTATATTTTTATTACCATAGTTATTGTTTTTTAATGCATTGTATCTCGTGCGCACGCGATAGTTTCTCGTACGCACGAGAAAGTCTTTTTTTTTTTTTTTTTTGCCAATGTCCCTTTAGGGGCTCCGTACATCCTTCTTATATGAACTACTTATATTTTTTTATAAGTAACTGACAGAATTTTTCATATTTCTCTTGTCATCTCTAATCACATTGATATTTAAGAATTTTTTTTTTCTAGCAGAAATTCAGCACATTGGACAGCTCCCAGTGCTGAACGCACTGAACAACAGACATCTGCGTCATTTCTGATACATAAAGTTGGCCTATTTGTGGTTGTACTTCCTGTTTGTTGAGGACATAGGCTATTAAGAGAAGCCATATTAGCACCTTACAGATATATAACAGTTTACACCACATATGTATATTAGTATTATACGTAATCATTTTAAAATATTTGCAAACATTTATCTTGCAAAAATTTCTCTGGATTTTTTAAAAGTACATTTTAAGCAGGCTATAGTTCATGAGGTTTTCTAAACTGGGGAAAATGCTGTCAGAGACATACTGTATGCATGGTTCTTCACTTCCATTTAATATTAAAGAACCTGTTGTTTTTATACTCACATTGACCTATTTGACCCATGAGGACCCGTTAGTCTTGCTAGCGTTGCACTTTTATTTATAGTTTGTAGTTGGGCATGATTTATTGATCTTTACTTGTGTTATGCCAAATTATACAGTCTCATAATTAAATGAAGCTAATTTCAGCTCAGTGGACATCCGTCAGTGTCAGTTTAACCATAGTATAGAGCATTAGCAGCAAGTTTGAGCAAGTACTTCTCTCATGCAAATATATGCCCTTTTACCAAAACAAAAAACCACACAAGGCCAATGGAAACATTTGTGCTTGGTGACCAATCATCAACTAAGAGATGTGAAGTTTCATGACGAGTTGCAAATGTGAAGTGTTTGTAAGTGGTCTGGATGAAAGACTTGTGGTTTTCCTGTTTTGACATGTTTAGATGTTGAATCGGACCCATTGCAATAAAACAAAGAAACTTTTATAGGTGAACTTTGACTTAAAAGACTTGATAACTGAATTTGAAATGTAAACTGCAAAATGTGACAAATAAGGATGCCTTATCTGCATGTCTGAATCAACTATAAAGTTAAACATATCTATCAGATAAACAAAAGTTATCTTGAACATTTCCATTTTTATGAACCAATCAGGTGCCTGATCACAAAGCCAAATCAGAGCAAAAAAAGGTAAAAGGTCTATAAGGTAACTGGTAATTGGTTAAAAATGCTCTCACTCTCTGTACTTCCAAATAACAACTCAATTTACTGCCAACCCCTCATGACGCAGACCGTTTTAGGTAAAACTTTCCATTGACGTGAACCAATCAGATAAAAGTTGACGTCTGCATTAAGACCCTCACCAGTGTCATTGTCAGTGTCACACACACAATCACTCACTGAGATGGAGAGGCCAAGACTTGCTGTCATCGCGCTCATGTGTAAGAAAAAAATATAAAGCTAAATAACATGAAATAAAATCTTCAGCTAAATAAAAATGTCACTACTGTGAATATTTTGGTATAATCGTACAATTTGAAGTGCTTCATGAAGTTATTTTGTGATTTTACAGATGTCTTACTGTTCTGTCAGAAAATAATCTCTGGAGAAGAAGTGGAGATGAAAGTCAGTCCGGGAGACAACATCACTCTCTACTGTGATCGCTCTGTAACTCTTGGTTCTCTCATTGTATGGATAAGAAACTGCTCTCATGAAAATCAACCGTCTCTCATAATAGATTTTAGTCAATGGGGCCTGGAGATATTTCAGCGATTCAGCTTTATCCACAACCCCTATAATAATTCTCATGATCTACATATCACTAACATCAGTGTTTCTGATCTGGGACTTTACTACTGTGCAATACTAGAGAATAAGGTAAATCAAGATGAAAAAGGCATCATCTCCTCATCAGAAGTGTACTATTATGGAAACCGAAAAACTCGTCTCTCTCTGGAAGGTAAGACAAACTGATTTTAGTCATTATTACATCATTGCTTGTGTAATTCTGAAAAATGTTACCTTCTCAGTGAACTGTTTCTTCTTTTTCTTTAATATTCATTGATACTTTTCTGTTTTATTCTGAGCAAGTGACTTCCTGTTCTGAGCCCTCTGCACCTCCTGACTGTCTGCTCTGCTGGACGCTGCTGTTCAGTGTGTGTCCGGTGTGTGTTCTCCTCTCCTCCATATGTGTGTTACACCTCTGTTGTAAGAAAACTACAGGTAATCATTCACTAATTCACAATCTTTTGTGTTGCCCCCCCCCCCCCCCCTTTTTTTTTTTTAATATACAGATGAACAACTTTGTCAATTACCATACTTTGGATGAGCAAGGCCTGCACACAAAATTTAATAGTAATGTTAGAAATTGAAATGTAACACATAACCAGGATTGCATGCACCTTAAAGCATTTATGTATGCAAGTGATGATCTAATATAACAATCCATTGTAGATGCTGTGACAAATCAGAAAGGCAAGTTAAAAGCTAGAAGTGCAGCTGAGGTATGAACAGCATTATCGTACACGTTCATTACAGACATTGACTTTTTTTTTCTTCTTCTAAAAAACAAAAAATAATTTAATTAATTGTAATTGTAATTAATTTTCATTTCAGTGTGCTGATAAAGAGGTGTGTTATGCATCTTTGGACGTGATAACCAAGAGACAAAAACAACGCGAGACAAAGCGAGTGCAGAGTTCTGACTTCAGTACTTACGCTCAGGTCCGAACACAAACTGAAGAGACCTAAAACAGAACTAAGGTGGATTCTGAAACTTTACAAATATAAGAAAAGTTGCAGGTTTCATTGTCATGTAACATCACAAGGTTGAGGACTTTTTATGTAAAATATATGTAATTCCATACTTGGATACTTTTTCACTCATTGATTTTGTTTTTTCTTTTGAGCTAAATAATTCAAACCTGTGAAGTTGTTACTCTGGTACTCAGTGCAGTAGAAGTTTTTTCACCTCTAATAAAAGTGTTTTAGTACAGTCTTTGTGGACACAGTGATGATCTGAATAACAGGATGTGCAAGTAGGTTTCCTGTGTGAAGTGGTGTTCAGTTTAAGGTAGGCATATTTCTCTTAAACTGAATAACTGCAGCATTTATCCGACACAATTTTACAATTAGCCCAGTTTCCCCCAAACACACTGCATGCTGAGTAGGTTGGTGTGTTTGGTTAACAGCTTGTGACCAGCAAATATGCAGTCTTAAAACTATCCATCTTAATACTATAAAGAAAAAAGACGTCCACATTAGTTACTACTCACCCGATTGACTCAGTGGTAATGCACATTCTTTATTTTTTTCTTTTTATTACTTTCCTTCAGACTGGTGCATGTTAGATCTACCTGTTTACTAATTGAGCATTTGATTTTGTTGAACAGTTAAAATCAAATTGAAATCAAAGAAAAAAATAGAATCAAATATTCAAAGCATCAGAGTTTCTGTCTGAATCACACTGTGTTTTTCTCAAGAAAGGGTCTTGTATTATTCTCAGTTAAAAAGATATGAATCTTAAACACACATTTTCCATTCAAATTAGTGCTTGTGTGCTTATGAGAGAAATAGGAAAGGAAATAGGTGGGACAGAGGCTGATGTGTGTAACTGCTTATGTGGTTTAGTTTGTGGTGAATTTGGTTTGCATGCATGCAGTGTTTGCAAAAGACTTTCTTAAGACTCTACATGATGAGGAAGTATCACATTTACTGCATCTCCCAGAATGAAGCACAAAGAGCAGGTTTCAGTTTTTGCAAGACAGCGCTTTGGACCTTTCCATATTACTTTGGCAATGTACACCACGTGACAACTCAAATGATGTTCAAATGATGCTCAAGAATAAGCTTAAGATAAGACATATGCGTAAGGAATATGCTTCTTCTACCTGGACATTTGCTTTGTCATCGCATATAATGCACATTGTTGTTTTGAAGCATGACAATGTATATTTTCACTTGTCCATGCTCTGTCTCAATGCAAATCATTTTGGTGGTCAGATCAGTCACTGGGTTTAGTTTTACTTGAGGCCTGAGGGGGGCAGTGTGGGTTTGCTTTTGTAAAATTTTGGAAAATGTCTAAAACATGTCCAAATGCTTGTTATATTACACATTTATATGAGTAATATTTTTAAAGCACATTTCTATGTAAAAGTTATGTAGCAAAAAAATAAGTCATATCAATTAATGTGATTCAGTTGGTTCAAGTCTCCCTAATTGTGCTCAGTAAATCATTAAAGTCCTAAAAGATATATTAAAGATAAGTGACACAAGAACATGTGAGGGAGGAACATATTTATGTGTTGTTGTTGTTATTTATGGGGTGAGTAAGTGGGTATGTTTGTGTGATTCAGGCCCTATCAGAAAGGTCACTGAAAAGACCAGTAGGTGGTGCTCATGGAGTTTCTACAAAAAGTGTTTCACTGTTCAGTCCAACATAAAATCTATTCCACACACTGCAGAAATACTAGTCTGACAGAGAAAACTGGATTATAGAGCTATTAGAAGGTTATTGCAGTGTTTTGTAGTTGAATTAAAAGGGCAAATAAGGTGTGGGTGATAATGAGACATTTAGAGAAGTCCATTCAATCGTGTATTTATTCCATAACTAAAGTATCTCATCATCACAATATCTACTGCAATGGATTTTCTACATAAAATATGGGTTATTATCATTAATAAAAACGAAAACTACAATTATATTTAAAAATGTAGCTTAAAAATAAAATGAATGTTAACTGAAGTACAATCAAACTTAAGAGAAAAATAAATAAATAAATAAACTAATTGCCAATCCACATTTCTCCGTTCCATTTAGGTTATATTTTAGACATCACTTATTTTTAAGACATCTGAATTGCCAGTTAATTCCAACCAAAATCGAAGCAGAACCGCATCTTTGAGCACAGTAGTGGTGTTTTGTTTCTGAATGAATCAGTATTTTTGAACAAATTGGTTGAGAGATTGATTCAATTACTTACTCATTAAGGCACATCTGCTATACAGTATATAGGCTATGTCTACTGCACACATATAAACTATAGGCTATATAATATATATATATTTTTTTAACTTATTACACATTACATAAGTTTGGAAAACCTCTCTGAAATCCTCTGCCGGCACCCCATATCTAAAAGGTGTGGCTATAAGACAGCCGGGAGTACATTTTTCATTGTGCTACCTCAAAAACCACTTGAGACTCTTTGAGACTGGTAGCTGGGATGCCTGCAAAGGGTCACAATGCAGAAATTGTGAAAAAAGCGTCCCAAGCAACTCTTTTAAGTCAGTTTTAACAATCTCCATGTAAACGTGTTATGTGGCATTGGTTGTGGGCCTATGGACTCTGAGGGAAATTAAAATCTCCTTAAGTTCAAAACAAGAAATACACACGCAAACCTAAAAACAACAGCAATAAAATAGCTTGACCTTAATTTGGATTTGGCATGAAGTTGCTTTTCCCTTGTGGCATTAATTTCTGTTTCCACGTGAGTAGATATCAGACATTCTTCCAGCTTAACAACAGAGTAGTCAAACATAGACAATGTCGATGTCGGTCAGTGGAGGAACAGATGATTTCCTCCTTGGTTGTGCCAGCTGCTGTCGATGTCATGCTGTGTCTGTGTGTGTGTGTGTGTGTGTGAGAGTGGGTGAGTGGGTGAGTGTGGTGTGCATGATGGGTGGGTGTGGGGCACAGATGCTAATTGCATCATGTCATTCTTGCCCTTAATTTTTAACTGTGAAGTAGTATGGAATGACATAAATAATGAATAAAATAATAAAATATAATAAAATAAATATATTAAAAATAAATAAATAATAGTACATATTAAATAATCATAAATATGAAATAATATATTTATTTTGTTTATTCATTTATTTTATGTATGTTTTATTTTTGTTTGTCTTCAAACCAATAAAAATACATTTTAGGGCTTTTCACTTTTCACAGAAATGATGTTTCACAGATTTTCCTGAATGGATTTTTCGGTGAACTATAAAGTAAGAATAAACCAGTACTCAAATTAATGTGTTTTCCGTTACCGTTTGACATTTTTGTCCCAAATGCTGAAACAACAACTTAGTCTATCTCTAAGCATTTAGCTGTATCTGTTTATCTATCTAGCTGTAACAAAAGCAGTGCTAACTTATAACCCTGGGTTAGAAGTAGTGCTAAATGACAAGTGTGAAACGTTCCTTTACCCGGGGTTAAAAAACAGGGTTTAGAACGACAATAGAACGACAGAAAATCAATAACACTGGGTTAAACACAGGTTAAAAGCCCCTTCCATGATTTATTCAAGTCCAGCTTAAAAAATAAGTATTTTGTGGGCTCTCATAAGTATTTTCACGACTATTAGTGAGATCAAAACAACATTAAGTCATTGATGCCATCAGTAAGTGTGTGTGTGTGTGTGTGTGTGTGTGTGTGTGTGTGTGTGTGTGTGTGTGTGTGTGTGTGTGCGTGTGTGTGTGTGTGTATGTGTGTGTGTGTTGGTGCTATTTTGAACCAACTAACCAGCCTTTCACATCCTGCACACTTTGCACTCTCTGCACATGTTGGAGTTAGCGTTTTATGACAGCTTTGCATAAAGAAATACATGCATAATATTAAAAAAAGTGAGATGAAGTAACAGGCAAATACATGCTGTCAGCCTTGGCGGCACTCTCCTCTACTGTCACTGTGTGTTTTAGGTCTGACGGGAAGATATTACAGGACTGTGTTTCTTTAGATAATCACCTGAACACAGCCATACATTCTTGTGTAAGGTGTGTCATTTTCATATCTGAAATAAACACACTTGTGTTGATGCCTAACAGCTCTTAATAAATATACTGTGCACATCCATTTCAAACACACAAAAGTTAAACTGACCTTATTTGAGGAACTCTGATTCAGTTTTGGATAGAGATATAGTGAAACAGACACTCAAAGGCCTGAAAGAGGAGAAGTGAAGAGGACAGTGATCTTATATATACTGTGCTAGAGGGGTTGAAAGGGCCACTGTCAAAATAGAAGCAGTGTTTTGAGCTTCTATTAGTTAGCAACTTGAGTAGTATTTTCACTACATCTGATGACCTATACAATAAATGTTCATGTGGATATGCTTCTGTAGCATGAATAACTCTGTGTTTGTTGCTTAAATAATCTAACAGCGATGCAAGGGAAAACCCTTTGAACTTCCTTATTTAATTTTTATTGATTTTTTTTTTTTTTTTTTGTAAATTTTGAAAAATGGACCATTCACAACTAATATTATATTAAAATAGTAATAAACCTCTTTTAAATACTTATTAGTGACCATGTCGCAAATGACTGCACTGCAGCAGCACTTAATAAGAAAGTAGCCATATCTTAATAATACATTAATCTATAATTAGGAACCCTTTCAGTGCTGCAGGATATATGAGCTAACGCTTGTATAATACAACAAAGAGTTCCACTATATTTAATGAATCATAACTACAGTGATCCAAAACCTTATTATTTATTTATTTATTTTTTTTAACTTAAACATCTATTTTTTAAACAAAAAATTAATTTGTAAACTAAAGCTTTTATATATCGTTTTTTTTTTTTTTTTTTTTTTTTTTTATTTATTTTTTTAATTTGTCATTTCACAGTTCACAATTCAAAACAGCACTTTGAGTGAACATATCTTCCAGGAATCAAATTGAACTCAAGTTTTAACTCAAGTTCAATTTGTTCTTTGAGGAAAAGTGACAATCAGACCCGAGGTGTTGAAACATGAGAAACTATTAAAAGGGCTGCGATAGGAGCTTGTTCTCTCACTGAGCAGATGTTTTATCACATGAAGGATGTGTTTTAGGCAGCTTGGATAAGAATGACTATTGGATGAGCAGTAATTAAAGGGATAGTTCACCCCAAAATGAAAATTTGCTGAAAATGTACTCAACCGCAGGCCATTCAAGATGTAGATGAGTTTCTTCATCAGAACAGATTTAGAGAAATTATCATTATATCCTTTGCTTACCAGTGGATTCTTTGCAGTGAATTGGTGCCATCAGAATGAGAGTCCAAACAGCTGATAAAAACTTTTGTCCATCAATTAGGCCTAACGTCCTGTGAAGTGTCACTTATGGCCAAGATACGAGTCTTGAGACATGATCTATTAATCCATAATCTTCCTCCAGTGAAAAAGTCCATCACCTGTTGTCCTGTAACTTCAAAATCCACTGACATATTTGATTAGAACTGCTGTGGCTAGTAAATGGTGCTTGATCAGTGTATATTTCTAATTCAGTAAACTTTATGGATATGGACTTATATTTTAGCTGGAAGCAAAGGTTTGAAGTAAAAAAAAAAATAAAAAATACATGTTTGTGAGTACATTTTCAGCAAAATTTAATTTTTGGGTGATCTATTCCTTTAAGTTCCTTATTTTGACCCATATTGTAAAATATTCAAGGTGATAACACTCATTAGGTACCAGTTTTATTACATTTTTCATTAATTTCTGACATTACATCCAGGTCACTGTGTGAGTGTAGTTTTTTTCTCTCTCTGTGGTCCTTCACAGGAGGAAGTCATGTAATCTCAGGACACAAGCATCATGTGTGGGGGGATAAGAGTAGGAAAGTACGGCCTAAAAGATGTATAATGAGAACCAAAGTATGCAAGGTTCACACTACTGATGCTCCACTAAAGAAATATTCACACAACAGTTCTTTATGACTTGTGAATACAAACTCATTTCAGAGAAATGCACTTTGTAAATCCCTATTTTTCTGTTCAAAAGTCTGGGAAACTATTTAACAGACATATTTCACCCAAAGTGACTTTCAGTACACTAACTGAATTAAAGCAGTGTGGGATTTGGCGCTATGCTTCAGTACACATTAGTGATAGAGAGGATTTTGATCCCCTACCTGAGATTGAACCAGCACTGTTTATGTCAGCAGCTCAAAAATCTGAGCTTGTAGGGCAAAAACAGTGAGCGCACACTCCCCCAGTCACTAAGGATGCTTTCAGTTTTCTAGGTCAGCTCATCTAAAGCCTGAAGGTACCACAAACCAGTTGCTTCATGCTTCGTGCTATGGCAACACAAAAAACAAAGTAGTTCAATTTAATTATATGTCGACTTAATTTGTGCATGGCACTCTGCCAGTTGCCTGCCTCTGTTGTTGTGTTTGGTTATAATAATTGCGGTTGTTGATCATGTGATGTTTCCATCATTTCCCCTAGCTATACTGTAACTATTCAAATCTTTAAAAGCACCACTGAATGCATTCAGTAACATAGGAAATGCATCTAATGAATGTGTGTTCTTTTACACACAAGCATTATTGTATTCACAATGCAGAATGTTGTTTTGACAGTGTATTAGCATGTTTATCCATTGACTAGCCTGCAAAAAGCATGTCATATGTTAAATCAAAGCTTCTACACAAATCCAGATAACAGAAAATGTACTTTAATTCGGAAATTAGAATTTACATTTAGTTATGCATTTAAACATTAAGCAGACATCTTTATTCAGAGCAAATGGTTCTGCATTCAAGATAGTTGGTAAAATGAGGTAAAATGCAAGTAAAGATGTGACTTAATCCTATCTCAACACATTTATTGAATGTTTATGCATTTATTAATCTTGACATTTCATCTAAACATCACATTTGTGGACCAGGTAGAATTTGTGACATTTATTTTAACTGAAAATTATTGAGGTAGTGTTTTTTTTTATTGAATAGCAGTGATTGTGATTTTTGCTGTTGTTGTTTTAATAGTGGATATTACCGGTAGTAAGGATTTTAATGTCACAGATGACAGAAATTCATGTAAATTTGTACTATAACATACTTCAAGTAAATAGTTATCTGTCTATCATCTATCTATCTATCATCTATCTATCTATCTATCTATCTATCTATCTATCTATCTATCTATCTATCTATCTATCTATCTATCTATCTATCTATCTATCTATCTATCTATCTATCTATCTATCTATCTATCTATCTATCATCTATCTATCTATCTATCTATCTATCTATCTATCTATCTATCTATCTATCTATCTATCTACCTATCTATCTATCTATCTATCTATCTATCTATCTATCTATCTATCTATCTATCTATCTCTCTGTCTGTCTGTCTGTCTGTCTGTCTGTCTGTCTGTCTGTCTGTCTGTCTGTCTGTCTATCTATCTATCTATCTAGAATAATAATAGAAATGTAATAATTTATATATGTTTCAAATATCTTCATTGTTCATCATAACTTACAGTATAGACCTTTTCAGTGGAATCTGAATTCATAGTCTATTGCTGTTATGACATGCCATAATAGAATATAATGTTATCAGATGTATAATTTTTTCCTGGGTTTCAGTTATCTGTCTGTCATGGTCCACCTAACCTGCCAAAATATATACATTTATATTTGATTTATTATATTTTTTTAGTTACTGTTTTTCTCAATCGATTTGACACATTTCTCCAAACACAGTGATCTGAATACTTACTGTCCTAAACAGATTGCACATTTTCATTAATTTCATACAAATTACAAATCATGCAAATAATTTTCTCAAAACAATGTGGACAAAACTCTCAAATGTTTTCACAATAGTTACAGTTTTTTTTTTCAATGCTAACAAGCATTGTTCAATACTGAAGCCACGTTTTCAAAACCATTCACACCAAACTGTGAATCATTTTTTCATTGCTTTCAGACAAAATGTATGCAATGACCACATTTTTCAAAATCCACAAACACTTTTGCCATTCATACTCCACAACTGGCAAAACACTATACATTTTCAGCACATTCTTCAAATGCTAACAAATTGCTTTCAAAACTGCTGAAAGCACATTCAAATGAGAACGATGGCAAACTGTCCATTTCTGCAGGAGTTATGTTGAAATATAAAATCTTAGCAGAATACTTATTATGAAATTGAATAATAATTAATCCAAACACAAATAAATGCAATTTCAGCTGTAAGCCAAGCCGGATGTCCTATTTTTAGTCTTCTAATTCTTCTTTCTTGGTTATCTTTCTTTCTTTTTTGGTTCTTTTGATAAGTGGATGGCTTTGGAAGGATTTTGTTTGGAAACATGGATCAGGGAAGACACACTGGTGGGGGGAAAAAGAGTAGCAGAGAGAGGGAGGACTAGAACCCTCACAATACTGAACATCCATCCATCCATCTATTCCATACATTTTCCCTAATGCTTGTCCTATGTAGGGTCAGAAGGCTGGAGCCTTTCCTGGGTCATAGGCTGGACAAGCCCCTGGACAGATGGCCAGTCCATCACAAACATTCATGTATGTCTCTGGATTGTGGGAGAAACCCAGAGAAAACCAACATCAACACAGAGAGAACATACACACTCCTGCAGCTGGGACTCCAATGCACCTCATTATACTAGACTGATGATGTTTTTTTTGTGTGTGTGTGTGTGTGTGTGTGTAATTATTGTGTAATAATTATATATTTTTTGTTAACTTTTTATATTTATTTTTATGTTATTATTTTTATTTTTCACAAGTGCATTTTGTAAATGTTAATGGGTTTTTGTTTTTGGTATATAATGAAATAGGAAATGCTGTTTTTCTCCTTCATTCTTTGTGCTGCAATACAGTCAGTAAAATGAAAAGATGCTATTCTTGTCCTATGATGAAATACTTATGTGACAAATCATTCAAACTTCAAAGATAAAAGTTCATCGTTTATGTAAAGCTCCCTGTTGTTAGTATTTTTTAAATCAGTGTGTTATGAATGAAATGAATGTTTTTCCCAGTGTTATGATGAAACAAGCTTATTTTGAGACCTATATGAAGTGTTTTGTTGGTCTGAGTGAGTTTTGGAGGTGAGATGAATTGTTTCGCGCGCACACGTGTGTGTATGTGTAACATGTAAGACCTGTTTTAGTTTAGTTTTCTATGTCTCCGTCTGCCTGCCTAGTTTGTTTCCATGGTTTTTGATTAATTAGTTCCGCACCTGTTTTCTGTTCCTCCCTAATTGCGTTCAGTATGTATAGTCTGTGTTTATCATTCCTACTTTGTCTGCTATCGTTTTGGATTTGTGTTTGGTTGTGCCTTTCCCAGATAGATAAATAGATAGATAGATAGATAGATAGATAGATAGATAGATAGATAGATAGATGATAGATAGATAGATAGATAGATAGATAGATAGATAGATAGATAGATAGATAGATAGATAGATAGAGTATGTATATATACATTTCTGTAGTTGTCAGAAAAGTTTGTTTGCAGTTTTTGCAGTTTGCTTTTTTTATGTTTACAACTTTTTTTGTTTGTCTGTTTGTTTGTTTAGATGTACACAATATATATTGTTGAAGAATTGCAATAAGCATGTATTTTCATTAGTATATTTGTGCATCTACAGCTGACTGTTTTATAATCATTGAAGAACAAACCTATAGATTTGATGTCATGTTTTGAGAACAAGTACATTACATTGGAGAAAAGTGTCAGATCGATTGAGAAAAACTGTAAAAAACAAACAAACACTTTTTTAAAAAATAAATTATTAAAAATGACATTTTCATTTTTTCGGATGACTCTAATTTATGCGTTCTTCTTTTAGAGCTCCTGTAGCTGGTAGACTGGTAATACATAGTGCTTGCAATGGCAAGATCATGGGTTTAATTGCAGGGAATACATATCACTGATAAAAGAGTCTCCTTTTAAGAACAGTTTTCATTTACTGCTAAATTTTAGCATATGTAGATGATTTGAGCTTTTACAGGATGATGATGCATTGTATCATATATTATTAAGGGAAATAAAAGGACAAATTTGCCAATTGAGCCTGTGATCTTGCTAGCACTATGCACCAGTCTACCAGCTAAGGAACTCTAAAAGAAGAACATATAAATTAGAGAAACAAAAAGTAAAGATGAAAGAACAGAGGATAAAGGGTGAACTAAAATGACAAAATGAGCCTCTTATCCTCTTCCTAATCGTCATTTCAATTTTCTCATGCTTCGGGCTCCCTGTGGTGTTTTTTTATTCTCATTCGATTGCCCTTTTTCCACGCTACCAAAATTAGAGCGTTCTCTCTAGCTCATGTCTTTAAGGTCAGGCCTCACAAGTGTAGACACTTTGCGCAGGGGAACGATGTTCAGGGAGATAATGTACGCGTGTGTGTGAGTGTGTGTATTCTAGGCTTTTGGGCATGTTAGACATGAATCCAATTTGATGTGTAATTTTGCATTCTGATAATTTAATTAAGAAAGGCCGTGTCACATTATGTCTTACCGATGGAGGAGAGATAACAACGTGAGGGGTGAGAAAAAAGGATCGTAAATAGGGTATATCTTGGCTGAATAAAAGAGGTAGATATTGAGCAGAGAATCAAGAAAGTTAGAGATGTGACCATTACCTCAGGCAGTGGATCAGTTATTGGCCTACACACACGCATATTGCCATCTCCTGGGGCTCAGCTGTGTATGTGCGTGTTTGCGCACATGTGGACCTCTGACCAGGGCCTCGGGTTAAATCTGAGACGAGCAGAGATAATTAATAGTAGAAGAGTTATTGTGACAACTCCCTGTGCTGTTGTCCAGACATGTTATTGAAAAATACATTGTACTTAACACATGTGACTGTTTCAAATCCCCCATGCCGACTCATCTCTCACGGCAGCTTTTTTAAAATGAGTCAGGAACATTTGTGCAGATCTCGAATGGTTTATTTAAGACCATAAAGTATTGCTGTGACAACCCATGGCTTAACCACAATGTGGCGCAGGGCTTGTTTCTTAAGACAGCTCTATTAAAGACAGAAAATAGAGCATCCGTGTTTGTTTTTATCCACCTCGCTGGATCTCAGGACTAATTAGTGGGTTTTTAGCCCCAGAGTTCCTGCGATCAGAGTAAAAGTTAAAGTCATCATGAAACGGAAGTTGTGATTGTCTTTTCCGCCCTGTTGTAACATATGTTTGAGTGACATCGTTTATTAAACGTGAAAAAAATAAAATAAATAAAAGTAGGGTGGGACTTGATTTTGCGCATCGAAATATGATTGGATTATTGGATCAATTGTCATTTGCAAACAATTATTTAAAAAAACTATTATAAATATTATTTTATTTGTTTTATATTATTACCATTCAATAATTTATTTAATTTCAAACCTGTAGATGTTTTTTGGGAAATCGTTTAATCGGAAATCATAATCTACTGAATTTATATATTGCAGAAATTATGCAGTAATTTTTTTGCAGTGCAAATATAAACATTCTTAAGTCATAAAATGACATAAGGTGTTATATATTGTTTTCTGAAAATTATATAAACAATTTAAATGTATGAGTTTATACTTAAAATGAAAACAAAAAAAACAATGGGGTCATAAAAATAAACTTAATTAGAAAATACAGTTTGCCTTACCCTACTGGCAGATATTTGTTCTTGTTTTAAGTATATATCACATAATTTTGATAATTTGTCGGAAAAAAAGACTTTCTATCTTATGTCATTTTGCTTCTCAAGCATTTCTATCTTGATTTAAGAATGTTTAGATTTTTAACCAAAACACAAGACAAACATACTGAGTAAGAAAATCATTTTCATTTGTATTCTATTATTATTGTTATTATTATTATTATTATTAAAAATAAGAATGGTAATTTAATGGAAACTACAACTAAGTCAAAATAAAACGCTGAACATAAAAAATACACCATATTGGATATGGATATTTCCATTTGCTTTTCAAGTATTGCAGGGGAATCAAAATGATAAAGGTCAAATACAAACAGCGAAGTAAAAGTAGAAAGAAAGATGTAAATGTCTGTTGCGAAAATCACTAAAAGCCTCTTTTGTAACATCAAGACGTGGCAGTGTGTGTGTGTAATGTCACAATGTTCAGTCAGGCAAAATCACGTACGCGAGGAGCCATATGGGAGACAAAGGAAGGTTTTCTCTTACTGTTAGCAAAGAGCCATTCAGCCACACTAGCTGATAAAGACAAAAAGAAATGCATGAAAAATGCATGAATGAAATCTCCCTCTCACTTTCTCTCTCTAGCTCATTCCCTGAATCACTGTTGGATTAAATGAAAGGGGGATCTAAGATGAGAGTGCGTGAGAGAGGCAGACGCTTTATTTATTCATTGTCTTAAGTGGTTGAGTGGGTGAACCCAGTGTAAAACCCCTCTGGCACAACCCCATACACACACACACACACATTCTCACCAACACACATGCACGAACTGGTGTCAAACGTCCCTTAGGGAGCAGGTCATTAGAGGTCCGTGCAATATGATGCAGTGAAATTGCAGACATTTGGGGTTAAGAGATTTCGATGGATGGATGTGTGCATATATGTGCATGTCAAAGCCCCCCTTCTTGAAATTAGTGCCACTCCTCTTTAAATCTAAAACCAAGCATACTTTTCTAATTGGAGAAGGCCAAAGGCACTGGTGGGGGAGGGGTTGTGCTCTGCTGGTGTCATTTAAAGGAATAGTTCACCCAAAAATGAAAATTTGCTGGAAATGTATTCACCCTTAACCATGATGGATTTGTTTCTGCATCAGAACAGATTTGAAGAAATTTAGCATTAAATTGATTGCTCAGCAATGGATCCTATGCAGTGAATGGGTGCCATCAGAATTAGAGTCCAGACAAAAAAAATAAAAATAAAAATCACTAAAATCCACACGTAGTTCACACGACTCCAGTACATCACTAGCTCTTGTGAAGTGAAAACCTGTATGACTTCTTTTTCTGTGAAACACAAAAGAAGATATTTCAGCATGTTTGTCCATATAATGAAAGTCAGTGGGGACCAGAGTTGTTTTGGATCACTCTGACTTTCATTGTACAGACACAAACAGTTCTTCAAAATATCTTCTTTTGTATTCTTTAGAAGAAAGATTTTTGGGTGAACTATCCCTTTAAGCCCTTTTGAATTTGTGTGCCAGAGAGTGTGTGATATGCTTTTTCCCGTTGTATTGGTGAGGTTGAGTGTGTTTGTGTGATATGGAATTTGTCTCGGCCCGGTCTTTTCATGAAGCCAGAATGGTGTGTGTTCCACTAATCCACTCTGGTGTCCTGCATAAATAATGCACTGAAGGATTTTTGTGCAAGTGTGTAGGAAGGTGTTTGGTGGGTGTGCTGGCATTGTTCAATGTTTTGAGTCTCACAAGGTCGTCTGCTCAACCATAACGTTCAGGCTGCACCATTGGGTGGAGAGATAGAGTAAACAGCGGAGCCGTGGTATAGTGGTCTGCTCTGCTGCTGTGTGACAGGATGAATGGATGGCTTGGCCTGGGTCAGCATTGTGCTTTCTCTATCTGCACAGTCCTGGTGGCCTCACATACACAA
This sequence comes from Acrossocheilus fasciatus, assembly GCA_036784905.1. Taxonomy (NCBI): domain Eukaryota; kingdom Metazoa; phylum Chordata; class Actinopteri; order Cypriniformes; family Cyprinidae; genus Acrossocheilus; species Acrossocheilus fasciatus. The sequence goes on from CM071938.1 coordinate 10,675,462, forward strand.
AGCTTATCGAAGAGAGAGAATGAAAAAAAGGAGGTAGTAGAACAAGAATACATGAGAAAAACAGTGACAGATGTATTTAGCGAGAGTCTTGCTGTGAACAAACAGCATTGACATTTAAGTGCTTCAAATGTTCATTTTTATCAAAATAAACTTAGTGTTTGTTTTTAAAGCCAACATGACAAACGGTGAAGTATGGGATACTAAGACAAGGACCCCCAATTTTGTTGCTTGGTCGAAGATGCTACATTGGCCCCCGCTGAGGGAGAGAAGACAGCCTGACTATATCACGCTAATGGTGAAGATAGTGTCAACAAGAACATTTGCTCACTGTCTCACTGGTATTGCTCTTGGAGCTTGTCACACTGGGCCATCAAGACCAGGTCATTAGACTTTTGGTGTCTGGTCCACAGCAGCCCTCTCAGCATCTGGTCGTCTGTTGTTTTCAGCAGTGGCCCTGTTCATTGTGACAGGGTAATTAATTATGAAAATGTGACTACTGAGAAAACCAAGATGGAAATATTGTCAGATACCAATAACCAATAATTCGTTTTTGAAGTTGATTTTTTTTTTCAGTCCTTAAATCTGTGCAGTCAAACAGCACTGGGTCTTTTTTCGCTTCTGTGACTCTCTCTGCAGTTTGCATTGATATGCCAGTAGGTGGAACTTGAGCTAATGTTCTGACAAGATTCTTATATAGAGAACATTCAGAAATAACCTTTCAATAGTAAAATATTCTTAGAACATATTTTTGCTGAGAGACCACATGCGACCACTAGAGTGGACGTGATGTATTGTAATAAAAATGTGATTAGTGAAGAACAATTTTTTTTTTTTTTTTGTTAAACACCATTCTGTAATGGTGATTAAAATAATTAAAATAATTTACATTGACTAGCCCTAGAAAACCTACTATCCTTTTTTAAAGATATTGGTGACCATTTGTTTTGGATATATTCATACATCCATTAGTCGTTATTCATTTTACCATCGAGAATAAGCAAAAAAGTGAATAATTAAAAAATGTAAGTTTCAGGGTAACTAACCAATTTCAACCAATTTTAGTGTAACTGCAACTAGGGGGTGAAATGCGACAATAATATTCAAACTTCAGAGAAATTGGAAAGGGGGCAATTGTGTTGTCCAAAATGGCACTCCTTCTCTGATGACATCAGTTTGACAGATTGAAAAGAACATCCTTAACCCCTTCTTTCCACCCGTCAGTCAGCTGTGAACTAGAGATGGTGAGAAGGTACGCTAAAATCAAGCCCCACCCTCATTCAGTATTGTGTTTCTCTTGGAAATATACCACAATACTTAAGTAAATTCGGTCACAATTTCCAGGTCACACTGACTTTTAGTTCAATTTTAGTTTATTGAACTGTTGTATGAAAGCAATATCACACATGCAACTGTGATTACCTGTGCCCGTGCTGATAAGCAGGAAGTGTAGGCCTGAGCTTAATATCAAAAACAGAATTAAAAAAATGACAGTGCTCTTGATGGTGTGGAATTGCTTAATATCAAAGATAATTTTTATTAATAAATAAAAGGGACTAAAACTCATGCAATGTGTAATATAGCTTATTACAAAAACAAACAAACATGTGGACTTTGAATCAAATGCAAATTGTAAATAATATCCTTGTTGTCTTTGCTACAGGTGTTTTATACAGTTGATTAGGTTAATTTTCTTGATTTTATCAACAAAATTTGGTGATAAGACAGAAAGCAGTACTGGATCTGTGTACACTTGCTATATTTTCCAAGAGTCCTCTACACGTCTAAGGTCAAGGTCACTATTTTCACCACAACAAATATCTGAAAGTATAAATAGACTAGACACTATCACTGAGGGAGCTTGTCTTTGGATTACAAGGTCATTGCCACAGTTTCAGTCTGGAATACAGAACCTCACATTGAGATGTTGAAAGTGACTTGTTTCTTCATTGCTGTATAACTTCATAGGAGAGAACACAACATCGCATTAAGGCCACTGATAGTGAAAACTATTCTGAAACATTAAAAATAATCAATAATCACTTTTGTGTGATGAGATGCACTTGCTCTGAAGCAATTGCAAAGACAATTACAAATATCCTATTCGACCAATGGAAAGTCTGTTCTAGAGCACACTGTAGTATAGCTGATTGCCAATGAAACCGTAGAAAGCTACATTGCTTCTCCATTTCATGTCTGATCCAGTGCCAACTAGCTGGTTAATATAGGCAGTATAAAATCTCAACAGCTTTTTAGCACACTAGGAGATGTTGTTTCTCCATGCTAGATTAAGGAATCAATCATAATTATAGCGTTTGGATTAATTTGCTAGGATTTTATTATTAAAAAGACACAATGCAGACAAATGTAAGGTTATGTTCGATTGTGCTCCAAAGCTAATGCCAAACACACATACACACAAACAAAAAACACATTTTACATCAGAATATTTTTTTTTGTTTATTTATATGGTGTATTTATTTTTGCCAAAAGTACATGATCTATAACGTCCAAATTGCATTCATAGATCTTGTTTTATCAGTACAAAGCTGAATCTAATTTATTTATTTATTTTTTTTAAATTACACACTTTTAATTCATTTTGATATGTTTTTTTTTTTTTTTTTGTCTCCTGATCAAGAGTAAATATTTTACTTAAAAAAAATTGTGTTGGATTGAAAGTCTTGATGTTTTGATATATGTTTTCTATGCACATTTAGTTTCAACTTTAAATGTTTTTTCAATCTGCTGGTAAATTCTCAGTGATCAAACAACTACTAGCTTTCATAAAACATTCAAAGGTAACTTTCCCATATTTTTATTTATTTATTTTTAATTATAAAACTCTAAAAGAGTTAAAAAAAGAGAACTAAAAGAGAACCCTTCTCTTAACATTTAGAATGTTTGGAAATTCAGAGATGTTTTCATATCTTAATGGGAATGTTAGGTAAACACTCCTTCAACAAATGTTTGTTAGCTGGGTTCATAAAAGTCTCCACTGTATATACACTCTGACCCACGGCGTTTCCTTATACCTGTTTTTTTTAGTCATTTTTAAAGTTTTTTTATTTATTTTTTTCAGCACATCACCCCCCCCCCCCCACACACACACAATAAATTGAAATCTGTGGCCTTGAGTTTAAAATTGTCCATGAATTTTCTGATTTATGAAAGCCACCAGATATCCTTTATAAAACCAGGGTAGCATAAGATTGCTTTAGCTTTATTTTCTACCTGGTTTCCTCCATGAAGCAACCAAAACGGAGTTTTAAATGCCTTTTTGCATTATTCATGACTTCATCTGCATATACTGTAAATCCCATGTACATGGGCATCCAGATGCACATTAACAAATACTATTTAATACTACAGTATTAACAGACCTAGAAACACAAGAGAAGACACAAGCTGTAAAGAACATCTGTGCAGACATTAAAACACATCATCTGATAACATTGGATCACTGCAAACATTTTTTTTTTTAAAACAAGTTTACCAATTGGTTTTTCATAATACAGTCTTTTCTGCAGGCATTTCACAACTACACAAGTGAGAGTCAAGAGCATATTACAGATTGCATGTTAATGACATGCAAATGCATTTTCAGATCACAATGTCTACAATTTACACAATATACAATTTGCAAGGCAATGGCTCTTGGAAATCAAAATCTGCTCAAAACCTAGTCAACAACATAAACAATGAAATGGTCACAGTTCCAAGAACACAACCCAAGATCATGGATTTATTGACTGATGGAATGAAAATAAATTCTGCTTGCCATAACAGAATAACAGCAAATACAACCAAATGAAATATACAGAAGAAATATAATTGTTTTATCTGAATATATTTCAAAATAAGTGAGCGTAAGAAATGTCGGTAACACTTTATTTTGATGGTCCCTTTTGAACATTCTGTTGACACTAAGTAATGTTGCAACTACATGTCAACAAACTCTCATAAGAGTATTAGTAGACTTCTGCTTCATATCTACTAACTTCTTATTGTGTTGGTCTCCCAACAGATATTCTACTGACTATAAATAACTTTGCAAGAATGTGTCAACTTAATCTAATCCCAACCCTACCAGTCAACTAATACACTACTAACACTCTAATGAGAGTTAGTACAAATGTAGGTGCAACATAACTTATAGTCAATAGAATGTGTTAAAGGGACCATCAAAATAAAGTGAAACCGAAATGTCTTTCAAAAACATAAAAAACAAAACAAAACAAAACAAAAAAAACCTTAACTCAGGCTTTCGGCTGCCAGTGTACATGTGACATTAACTTTTATACAAAGAAACTCACAGCACATTCAAGATATACATTTTAACAGTTCACAAATACCTTGGGAATTGAACCCAAGATCTTGATGTTGTTGACGCCATTCTCTGCTGTTTGAATGACAGGAATTTTAAAAAGAGACATACATTTTAAAAGGTTACAGTGTCTACTACAAATAAAATTTATCTACACTCTTAAGAAAAATGGTTCTAAACAGTACCAGAAAAGGGTTCTTCAGCTTGTAACAATAGCAGAACCCCTTTTTGGTGCTAAATAGAACCCTTTTTATAGGGTTCCATAAATAACCATGCTTTGAAAATGCTATACCTTAATGGTCTTTTTAATGATAGTTTATTTTCATTAATATTAGTGCGCTACTATATTTATATCTTTAATAGTATTATTAATATTATTTGTATATATGATTTATTAATATAGTTTTTTTTCTTCCTCTATCTGCCTGGTCTTATATTATCTTGTAGCCTCTATTAGGGTTTTTACATAATAAAACAACAATAATAGCATATCAATTAGGTACTTTATTTATTATTAATTTATTTCTTTTTAATGACATGCGAAATTGTAACAAAAATGGCAGTGCTCTAACAACAGTTATTAGCAGAATACATTAATAAATGGCAATTGACATTGAACATAAATAAATACTTAAAGTAAAAAAAAAACAAACAAACAAACAAACAAAAAAAAAAACAGAAAATAGTGTGATGAAGACCAAGTTCCAGTGAAATACTGTATTTTCATAATCCTCTACGATGCCTGAAAGTCCATCATTATGCATATTTTGGTCGTATAAAGTCATGGGATAGCTGTGACTGGGTATGTTTATGCATAAAGTAATAGTAATAGTAATAATAATCATCATCTCACATAAATTCTATCTTTGGTGATGAAGAGGAGATATATCTTTAACTGAACAGGCAGGGCTGGTCACACTTACATATTCTGTTAAACTAAAAAGACACAAAAAGACATTGGTAGGAAACCAGTTACAATTTGAAAGTTAAATTATAGACATTTTAAGAAATTATTTACCTGTTGAATGTGTTGACAGTGTAGCTGAATGGCTGTGCTTCAGAAAAAACAATACTGAGCTTTATATATATGTGTGTGTGTGTGTGTGTGTGTGTGTGTGTGTGTGTGTGTGTGTGTGTGTGTGTGTGTGTGTGTGTGTGTAGCCTATTAGGATTTTACATTAAAACAACAACAAGAACAATGTTGTGTGGATTGGGTACTTTTTTATTGACATGTAATATTGTAGCAAAAACAACAGTTATTAGCTGAATACATAAAAAAATGACAATTGACAATGAACATGAATAAATACACAAAGAAGTCAAGCAAAAAATCGATGTAAAGAAGACCAAGTTCCAGTGAAATATATTAATATGCCTTTAAGTTCATCATTATGGTGTGACCGAGTGACAGTTTCTCTGCAGATGATGAGGTTGTGGGATGTGATGCATCTGAAATACACAACTGAGTTTAGAATTACTTTATAAAACCAAGTAGTAAATATAGCTGCAATCAGCGATGGCGGGCCCAAGCCGTCCGTGCAAACGCCACCCCGGTGGCATCAGGAAAACTGTGCCCAGCGAGCACATGCATTACAGTAACAGATGAACTAACTATTTACTAATGCTTACCTAATGATTCATAGCGTGCAGTTATTATAAAGTGTTAACAAATTATGTTGTCAGTCCCCTACAATCTAACTGGTTCTAGGACTTTTTTGGGTAACACTTTATTTTGATGGTTTGATTTTTGAACATTCTGTTGACAGTAAGTAATGTTGCAACTACATGTCAACAAACTCTCATAAGAGTATTAGTAGACTGTCTGCTTCATATTTACTAACTCCTTATTGTGTTGGTCTCCTAACAGATATTCTACTGACTATAAGTAACTTTGCAAGAGTGTGTCAGCTTAATCTAACCCTAACCCTACCAATCAACTAATACAGTACTAACACTCTAATGAGAGTTAGTAGAAATGTAGGTGCAACATTACTTATAGTCAATAGAATGTGTTAAAAGGACCAACAATATAAAGTGAAACCCTTTTTTTGTCCCTAAAACTGCCAGAAAATGATAAGGCCTAAGACATTTCTCAAACTGTAATGCAAAAAATACCAACAACAACAAAAAATTACTGATTTTAGTTTCCTTTTTCTTTTTTTCTGGTGATTAAACATATGTTTAAAAGTCTCTCTCTCTCTCTCTCTCTCTCTCTGTGTGTCTCTCTCTCTGTCTCTCTCTCTCACCAACCCCCTCACACGTTACACCCCCCACCCACCCATAGAGCTAGAGTGTGATCAGATGTGTGACGGTTTTTTTAAAATTTTCTCTTATCCATAGAGTTTTGTAAAGTCATGAAACTAACCATATTTCCTCAGAATGACTTTTACTATGTATGTAAAAATTTTGAAGTGTTTGGAAGCTGCACTTTAAAGATATAAGAAAATTACTGCTATCTTTTTTTTTACTGTTATTTTAATAAATCTCCATTACAACACCGTTCAAGATATCCTAAATCCTTTCGTAATTTAACATCTTATGTATATTGGCATCATGATGTCAAAGTTTGGTGTGCATAGTATAATTCTCCTCTGAGCAGTATGCATTAATTCACAGCCATAATTCTCAAAATATAAACATTAAAATCAAAATAGCCGACTTCCTGTTGGTCGTAGCTAATGACTTAGAAAGTTTTGCGGCTTTATGAGAACAATGTATATACCGAGTTTGGTGATTATAGCCAGGCCCGGAGTGGCCATCGGGAGAACCGGGAGAATTCCCGGTGGGCCGCTCTGCCCCGCTCATAAATTGGGCCTAGCTTTTTAATTTATTTTAATTTTTTTACATACACAGAATAACGTCTATGTGTTTAAGTTACTGTGTGGCTGATAACTAAGCTAGTAATATCACTATATTTGAGTTTAACATTAAAATGTGACGTTTTTTGTTGTCAGAGCGCGGGCGCGCGCTCTCTCTCTTTCTCTTCCTCTACACAAGCGCGTGTCCCAGGTCGTTGCCATGGAGACAAACCGAAACAATTAATGCTGTGGTGTGAGTTAGCGAGAGTGCGCTAATCGCGGGAAGAATAAAATGGATAGTAAAAAAAATACAGGTTAAAAAAAGAAAGGCTTTGGAGGATGATGCGGCCAAATGTGGCAAACTGACAGATATTTTTTCAAAAAGACAAACGAGCACACGTGACCTGGCGACTCAAGGTACACTAGCAACATTTACACTTATGCATTTGGCAAACGCTTTTATCGAAACTGACTTATTATTCGGTTTAGTATTCAGTTTTTTTCTGTTTTTTCTATTGATTGATAGGTGGTGGGCTGGTCTTGAGCATTACACTCCCGGGCTGAAAACTGATCCCACTCCGGCCCTGATTATAGCTAAAACTAACCCCCCCCCCACTTTTGACAAAAGGTGGTGCTATAGAGTACCTCTTCCACGCCCATTTATGAGCTTTTGCCAGTGTCTAACTATCATTAATACGGATATGTGTGTTGAGTTTCATGCAGTTCTAAGCATGTTATCTGCTTAGACAGAGTGCCAAAATACACACTTCCTGCTGCCAGTTGGTGACGCTATAACTGACTCCTAATAGTCACATCTATGCGATTGGCATTAAACAACGAACAAATCACTTAAGTTTGATCAAAATCAGACAATGTATGTGGATATTATTAGGCATTTATTGTTTCTCATTTCTCACCATAACTTCATCGCCTCACCACGGGCAAACCGTTTGAAATATCAAAAATCTCTTCACAATTCAGCATCCCCAATGTCTTGAGATCATGTTCACTGAGTTTGGTGGCAATTGGTTGGTAATCCTCAGAGGAGTATATCAAATTCCAGAGTATGCACTTTTTAAACAGCCCTAAATAGCTGACTTCCTGTTGGGCGGAGCCTATGACATGCAGCGTGAAAGTTGTTCGGCTCAATGAGATCTATATGTGTATTGAGTTGCATATGAATACGTGCAAGTATGTGTGAGCTATAAGTTTTCAGACTGTGTTCCAGGGGGCGCTGTAGAGCACCTGTGCCACGCCCAGGTCCCAGCCTCTGCGGTGTCCTAATGACCGCAGATTCCAATGTGTGTGCCAGTTTTTGAGCATGTTAAGGCCCCCAAAAAGCCCCAGATAGTCCAAAAAATAAATAAATAAATAAATAAATAATCCTAAGGAAATCAATAGTGCCTTGCGCCTTACTGGCTTGGGCCCTAATTAAAAAATAAAAATAAAAATCTAACAGTATGGATTATAAATTCAATATCTCTGTTACCTACTTAGTGGAGAAGAGGAGATAAGTATCATCAGCTTAAAAGAGCTGCTCACACTTACATGTGACCAAAAAAACTAAAACGAGAAAAGAACATGTTTGTTTGGAAACCAGTTAAAATTTTAAACTTAAATTTGTATTTAAATTTAAGAAAGAACCCATTTACCTGTTGACAGTCTGTGAAGTTGTATCACTGAACTCCAGAAAATCAGTAATGAGGTGCTTTGACAGTTACAGATTTGAAAAACAAAAGGGCGGGAATAAAGAAACCTAAACTCTAACACAAAGAACCATTTCAGCATTAAAGAGTTCTTCATTATGTTATGGTTCTAAATATAACCGTTACTACATGTAAAGAACCTTTAAAGAACCATCTTTTTTTTAGAGGTTAAAAATACTAAAAATTCTATTTTACATAGTTTTGACAAGGCATGTTTCCACATTTATCACTCGCCTGTACAGGGTACTTCAGGTCTGTGGGCCACATGGGGAACGATAACACTTCACAATCACACTCATATTTTAATGACATTTTGACAGTTTTTTGAAAGTGTGTGCTTTATGTGTCACAAACCCAGTTGAGGTGGGAGCAACAAACTGAAATTAATTTGCAATAAACAATCTATTTTTGACAACCTTTTTTTCAGGCCAAATAAATTTGTTCACTAAAATAAACAAGACATTTTAATGTTATTGATCTTCTTCATAATTAGAAAATAATTAATTCTTTGCAATCATGCTGTGCTAATTTCTTTTGGTGGTCTCAGTGTTATTTTTGATTATCACCGTAAATAATTAGTTTTGTACAAACTCCTAAACTTAAGTATTAAACTTTGGTGCATAAATCATACCATATTATTTGTGCTATAGCAAAATGAACCTTGTTGAGGAAAGGTGTGCTATTTTTGATGCCTCTGGGGGCTCAGCCATATCTCAGCTTTTGTTTCAGAAGAACAAAATATTTGTACAAAACCTTGTTTTTAATATTGACAGCAAAATGTGTATTTGACAAAGATTTAATTCCCTAAGACTTATATTTGACCCATTTCAATTTTTGACTTGTTAGAAAAACTGTTTTATGAAATCTTTTGAAATTGCATTAAATTTGACCCACATATTTTATGGTTTATTGTCATTATACAGACCTAAAGTAAAGACAGTTTTCTCAAGTTTTTATGTCAGTTTCTCAACTACCCTCTGGGGCTATTTCCATTAATGTATTTGGCAGATAGTTTTATTGAAAGTGTATGTCAGATCATGAATCTCAGACCCCTGAGGTTTATCATTTCTAGCACTATACTGTATGCTCTCCTATTTGAACTGGAAAGCAAAAAAAAAACAAAACAAAAAAAAACAAAAAAAAAATTCCAATTTTTCAGGATGTTCAGAAATAATCCATATAAATAAATTAATGATTTTCTTGTGAACTGTAAATCTAGGTGGTACAGCTTTGTACAGGTACAGCATCAAATCTTGGGAAGCAGAAGTGCCTGAAATTGTTCATGATTTACTGGTCTCCCAGAAAAATGAATCAAGGCTCAAATGCCCCGTTGCAACTTACTGTGTCTGTGCAGGACCAGTCCTCTGGCAGGTCTCCAGGTACAGATTGATTAATGGCAGAACTCTGTAAAGATCTATGGCCTTTGATTCGAAACAGTTTATATTTACTGTTCATAAAGTGTTCAAAGTTAGACCCACTACCAATTTGTTTCAGAATAAAAACAGTTAGGCCTACCTTTTACAAAGGAGACCATGGGGACATAAAAATTGGCAGTAAATTTACTACTTGGGGTTGGTTACAAAATTCTGTGAAAGTATTATAATAACACCATATATTGAATGCTGGTGTCTTCAATATTTCTCATATACTCGCTTTCACTGTGTATACACCTGACGCAAGCAAACCTATTATATTCAAGAACCTATTATAATCAGTGAAGCTGTGGATACAGCTCGGCGTGACTCGACACGATAAATCCCCAACAGTAAACTGAAGCCTTGTTATATTTATGACATACTGACACTATATTCAAATGATTTGCAACAGTCGCTTTGTCGCGTCCAGTGTAGACAGACTTTAGCTATTGCGATGTAAGCGACAGCAGTTGTGTCCAAATTAGACATGGTGTTACATAAAGCTTCCAAAAGTGGGGCTTTGCAGTGATGACATAGATGAACCATTTGGGTTCCCAAAATAACCATTCAGTGAAGAGTTCTTAAAGAATGAGGAACCTTATCTTTTTTAAAAAACCTTTTTTCCATTATAAAGAATGTCCATCTTTCATATTTACTTATATAAAATCAACATGTATTGATAGGTTTATGAATTCATATACATGTACATGATATAGGTTATATGTCTAAAAATGTACACATATAAAGATATTTGTTAGGGTTAGATATAAATGTTAATATATGTAATTGTTCCAGTTTCTTGATTCATGTACGTTTTTACTTCAATTTATTAGGTTTCACTTTATTTTGATGGTCCCTTTAACACATTCTGTTGACTATAAGTAACATTGCACCTACATTTCTACCAACTCGCATTAGATTGTTAGTAGTGTATTAGTTGACTGGTAGGGTTAGGGTTGGAATAAGTTGACATGTAGTTGCAAAGTTATTTACAGTCAGTAGAGTGTCTGTTGAGAGACCAACACAATAAAGAGTTAGCAAATATGAAGCAGACAGTCTACTAATAATCTAATGAGAGTTTGTTGACATGTAGTTCCAACATTACTTAGTGTCAACAGAATGTTCAAAAGGGACCATCAAAATAAAGTGTTACCATTTATTATATGTACATATATTTGCATATGGGACAGCTCTACAGCATCTGCAGAAGAAATAATATCTGGAAAAGAAAATTAAATTTATACATCACATGAGAGCTGAATAAATAAGCTTTCCATTGATATATGGTTTGTTAGGATCTGACAATATTTGGCCGAGATACAACTATTTGAAAATCTGGAATCTGAGGGTGCAAAAAAATCAAAATATTGAGAAAATCGCCTTTAAAATGGTCCAAATGAAGTCCTTAGCAATGCATATTACTAATCAAAAATTAAGTTTTGATATATTTACATTAGGAAATTTACAAAATATCTTCATGGACCATGATCTTTACTTAAAGTACTAATGATTTTTGGCATAAAAGAAAAATCTATAATTTTGACCCATACAATGTATTTTTGGCTATTGCTACAAATATACCCCAGCGACTTAAGACTGGTTTTGTGGTCCAGGGTCACATATATCACTAGGATGGGTGAAGGATGACATAGGATGATTGATTTGGCAGATAATAGTAAGACTGAGGCTAAATAAAACTCACAAACATGTTATTGACAAAATTTGCACCTTATGCATTTTTTAATCTGTATTCACCCAAAATATTAATAGAACTTAATCTTTTTAGTTCAATTAAAGCAGCCGCTTTGATGTTTTGAAAGTTGCAGGGCATGAGTTAGCATCTGAGCATTTGTTTGATTTAGTTCCATGGCAATGAAGGTCAGCCTAAAAAAATTGCTGAACAGGTTGGGTTCAGGTCTTGTGAGGATGGTAGAGCAGCTGTTCAAAAGGAAAGAAGCAGCTCTTTCATTGTAAAAGAACTATTGCTGTAGTTACTGAACTTACTTCAGATCCACGAATTCAATCGTATTACTTTGCCTTCTTCTTTTAGAACTATTGACAATGCATAATAAATGCAAAATCCAAAAATCCAAAACATTTAAAATAGTACTTTTAGTACTATTACTTTTATTACTATTAAAACTTTTAGTTTTATATTTATATACAGTAGATGTATTAAGCAAACAGTATTACTCAACTTTAAATAACTTTGCTGATTTTATTTTACGGTTATTTTAAAAGGAGATGAAATCAAATTCTTTTTCACACATAGAGACACACATATACCCTTGACGGCACAAAGCGTTCATTTTTAATTTAGTTCAGCTGATACAGATCTGAGACATTCCTGATACATGGTTGATAGTGTAAGAGGAAGATAAACTCTCCGTGACCTATTTTACCTCTGCTAAAAACATAACAGCTGCATCTTTTGGCACTCTGTTGTTTTTAGTCTAGCTTCAAACTGAATCTTTTTTTCATCCTATTTTCTATTAGCTTGGCATTGTCCAAATAAAACTACTACATTAGACTTATTGACTTAATTAAATATGTTAATGAAGAAATGTGGTTGATCTGCTTTCACACCATAAGAGTGCTCTGTATATTTTGATTAATTACATTTGACTAAGAAAATGAATCTTTTTTCAACAAGTTAAAGACATCAAAAAAGTCAGATAGTATGATTATCAGCTCAGTTTAGCCTCATTAGAGTAATTATGAATGCTTCGTTTGCATAAGATAAATCAGATATTGGCAGACACTCAGATATTCAAATCATAATTTGGAAAATCTGTTCCTTTTTAATAGTAATTACAGCAATTACACAGATTGTTTTCCCTCAGATTGTATAGTGGCATTTGTCATAGTTCAGATATTTGCAAAAACAGGCCGTATTTTATTGACCTTCTCTCTCTAGTCAGTCACCCATCACATTAGAATAACTGTGAGAACAATTGCATAGAAGATTTAACTCGCCCGAAAGATGCCATTCACAGAGTGATTGAATTTGAATTGCAATTGCAGTTTGGTTAGAGCAGTGCAGTGAGCTGTCTCTGCTGTGATGAAGACTTGTGACGTGCCGTGTGTTTTTGAATGGGACACGTCACTGCTGGCCTTTCTCTCCCACTGCCTTCTCCCACTTTGACCTTTCAGACCAGGACAGCTGACAGACTGCTACATCTTTTTCCTCTCTTTTTCCTCTCTACATAATGAAGAGGTAATTACCCTTCAACTTGTTGACTTCACAAAGCTACACAAACGAGGAGACTGAGAGCGAGAGAGAGGAAGAAAGAATATGAAAGGAATATAGAAAATATAATTTGCTGTTGCTCAGTGCAAAACAAACATTTCTTCAACCTGCATCAGTTGAATTATTTTTAATGAATGATGAGCGTGTTTTTGTTCCTGGATACTTGAAGGGGTGAGTCAGCAAACTGCTAGTTCATGTAATCATGTTCTCAATTATATTCCACTATCTGAAGGGCATAAAAAGCCCTTGTATTAACTTGTAGCCTGGGGTAAGTTTTTTATTTTTTTATTTTTTAGGCTGGGTACTTTTATTTTCTTGGTGAACTCTAAAAAATGCTGGGTTAAATATAACCCAGTGCTGAGTAACTGCTGGACAGAACATATGCTGGGTTTTTTTCAACCAATAGTTGGGTAAAATGTTTAACCCAACCTTCTGGGCAGTAACCCAATCGTTGGGTTCGTCCATATTTTACTCAGCGCTGGGTTGTATTTAATCCAGCATTTTTTACAGTGGGATAAATTCAAAATTATTATTTCTGCTTGATTTCTCTCAGCCTCTTCAATGTTTTTATTAGTTAATTATTTATTAACAATTTATTCACAGTTTTTTTTTTTTTTTTTTGCATACCTAATTTTAGAGGTAATTTTATCAGTTTAACATTTTACATTTTAACTTTGTTACTTTTTACTTAACACATTGTCTAGGTAAAATAATGTTATTTTGATAACACTTTACAATAAGGTGTCATTTGTTGACATTAGTTAATGTATTAACTAACATGAACAAACAATGATCAATACATTTATTACACTATTTATTCATCTTTGTTAACGTTAAAAATAGTTAGTTCATGTTAGTTCACAGTGCATTAACTAATGTTAGCAAACACAACTTGTGATTTTAATAATGCATTAGTAAATGCTGAAATTAACATTAACTAAGATTAAGAAATGCTGTAGAAATATTGCTCATTCTTAGTTCACGTTAACTAATGTTAACTAATGAACCTTATTGTAAAGTGTTACCGTTATTTTTTACTCCAATACACTGTAAAACGTGCTATTTTAAATAATTGGGAAATCAAGCAATTAAATAAAAAAAAAAAGATTGGTGGATAATATTGCCATTCGTGAATATGTGATTCTTTCAAATTTATTCATTTCAGTGGACTGAATGTCAAAAGAATTTATTCGCGAGTCGAACTGATCTGCTCACTGAGGGTTCAACTCACTGATTCTCGGTTGGCGTGGGTGCTGTTTTGATTCGTAAGTTAATTTAGCTTTCAACTCTGACTGGAAATGAGCCACAATCCAGAAGTAATATGATCTTCAGCATGTTAGTGTTTGGTGGATTTGACTGAAATTAGAAGTAAGTTACTAAAAGAGCCGATCATAGTAGATATGCATTGGAAAAGCAAAAGCTTTTCGATCCCTGTAAATATGTATACTAAACTATTTTGTTTTTAATAATTCTAATAGCATATTATTATAGTTACTAAAGTCATTTATAGTGTGAAAGTCTTTAAAAATTGTTTATTGTAATTGGAAATCATGTTAGGTTATGTTTATTAGCTAAACCATTGCAGCTGTAAAATGGCAATATTTGTTTAGTTGTTTAAAAGTTGTTTATGTTTTAGATAGGCTATATTTCATTGGAAAATTACTGTATGAATTACTAGATGTGCACCTCTAACTGAAGTTAAAGTTAAATGCAGTAGGCTAATTGTTTATGTTGTTTTGGCTGACAAGGGGTCTTGGACAGCAGCAGGTATGGATGCAGTATCATGCAAAAAATAGTATATTAAAGCAATTTTGGAAATTCATTATTTGCAAAAATGCATTATTTATTCCTTTATTGAAAGTGTCCTGTAATAGGCATTTTATTAAGCAAAAAATATGTAGGCTGTTTGACTGGTCAGGTGGTCATTCAAAATAAACAACACAGGCTCATTGTAAAAACTTGCCTGTGGCGACATTGCTACAAAATAATATTGTGCTGCTTGTTGCATGTTTTTCAGCACTTTAACTTTTTCACTTTTGGCAGTAATTGGTGCTAAAAGCGAGGTCACTTTTATCTGAAATGGATAAATGTGAGTGTGGCAATGTTTTCTTAAACAGGGTATTGTATGTTTTGCAGCAGTTCAGAATTGAAAAGTCTGGTGATTGGTGCTGAAGGGTTAATGCATTATTTCATTTGGCAATAATGTAGGCCTGCCACCTACACTAAAGCCTTCACTTAACCAATGCGCAAATATGAAATAAAAAGCTCATTTGCTAAAGCAACTATTACATTTTTGCTTGCTTTACCAGGTGCACTAGCGAGCAAGTTTATATGACAGGAAAAGCCATACACAAAGAGCTGGTTATGTGATGCACCACAACATCAAAATATATTAGTTTACAAATCATGATCCATGGTAAAAATGCTTTGGTGCCATAACATAGTATTGTGCAAGGAAATGCACAAAATAAGTCTTTATTAATGAATAATTTCCCATGTAATCATAATTTATGGAATACAAGTGGGGTTTTACTGCCTCTAGTATTCATTTAATCTAGAAACTGCAGCGAATTGTAGGTTCAATTTTGGAGATTTGCCAAAATATAGAAGCATGTGTTTCGAATGAGACTAGCTAGCCTTGATAACTATTGATGTTTTTGGAAGTAAAACTTTTTAATGAGGAAAAGTGACTTGATGGCAAGCAAATCAGTTTTTAACATCCAGAAATAGGTGATTTTATTTTAGTTTATTTCTTCTACTTCTCTGAGAATTGCTGATCCCTCTGAAACCTTACGTTTTTCTCATCATCTGCAGCAGTTTTATGAAAAGAAAAAAAAATCCACATATCACCTTTAATGTACTTAACAAAAGGTGATATTTTGTTTTATAAGTTTATTTCTTTCTCCTACTTTTTGGAGAATAGCTTGTCCCTCTGGAACATTTAAGATTCTCTTTTCTCATCATCATCATCAGCAGCAGCAGCAGCAGCAACAGCAGCAGCAACAGCAGCAGTTTTGTCTGGTGTTCCACACGTTATTGCCTATAATATTCTCTGTCCTCGAATTATGAATGAAATGATCTGTAATAGTGTGCCTTTCTGAGGCCTGGCAGCAGCTGTTAGCTTGTAACCAGAGCACAGCTGCTGGGTCGAGGCCGGCTGGTGGACCACTGACGAGCAGTGTATCTATGTGCCCCGTCAAGACAACAGTATGCTAAGTGCTGGTTTGTTGGCGAAGCTCAAAGATCCAAACAGACAGCGAACGTCTCTCTCTGTTACCACACTTTGTGTTGATGTGGCAGTTTGCGAAGAGGCCTGTCTTAGAGAGAGAGAAAAAAAGGAAGAATAAAAAAGTGTTAGGAGACAAACAGGCTCTTTTATGGAAAAGCATACCAATGACCCACATTCATGTATTAAAAGCTGTGTGTTCAGGCAACCCAATCTCTTGGCACTGCATATCTATTGCATGATTTCATGCTTTCATTTGGCATGCTCTTTATAAACAAAATCAAATTTTACATGCATCCGATTCACAAAATTAACCATTT